>CM053624.1:272434004-272477898 GCA_028646595.1 Phalanger gymnotis | reverse complement strand
TGTTCAAAAGTAAATTTTTTTTTCATGCAACTAGAAAATAAGATGCACAGGCAATGGGGCATAGAGATTTATCTTGCCCTACAAGAAAGGAAGGGAAAGGGGGATGGGAGAGGAATGGGGTGATGGAGGGGAGGGCAGACTGTGGAACAGGGCAACCAGAGTGTATGCCATCTTGGAGTTGGGGGGGCAGGAAATGGGGAGAAAATTTGTAATTCAAACACCTGTGAAAATCAACGCTGAAAACCGAACATATTAAAAAATAAATTAAAAAAAAAAGGAGAAGTGATTGTCCATCTTCCTCCATAGGACACCCTGGTCATGACAATATATTAAAATATGAATCAGTTGATGTGGATGAAATGGTGGTCTTCTAGCAGATTGAAAATTCTCCCAAGCAATTTCCATCATCCTATTCCTGTACTTTGACAACTTTTACAACAACTATGAAGAAAAAGGATGGGTGGGTGGACTTTTTCCAGTTGACTTTACGGTTGACCTTTTCTTGCTCTTCTCCTGAAATTTGTGGTTTTAGGGGTCAGAAGACCTGAGTTCAGTTTCCGAATTTATCACTTATTACCTGCATGACCTTGGGCAAGTCAGTGAAATTCTCTGTGCCTTGGTTTCCTCATTTGTAAAATGATGTGTTTGGGTGAGGTGGCCTCCAGAGTCTCAGCTAGCTCTTCATCTTTGTTACTATGATCCAGGGATTCTCTTCTTGTCCTGACCACTGCAGTTTGTCCCACACACGGCTGTCTAGAGGCATTGCTACTACAGATTTTTGAGATTGCCGTTATTCTGGGTGTCCCCTTTATTTTTATGCTTCCGCCCAAGCCCTTACTTACCTTTTGAATTTAGAGCTAATAACATCTTTTGGGGATTTCAGCCAATTTTGCCAAACAGGTTGTCATCCCTCACTGATTGTTCTCTCTGAGTTTTGGACCTCAGCTTCCTTCCTTTCTCTCTGTCTAACCCTTACCCTTGGGCTCTTCTTACAGGCTGTTCCAGACGGCCTTCTTCTGTGTCAGCTCATCTTTGATGGCCACCTTTCCTCTCCTCTCCAGCCTCCTTCACAGGCTCTTTTCATAAATCGTTTTCCCCCTCCTCCTGGTTATTTCACTCTGAATCAGGTTACCTGGGCTTCTTTCTACTTATCGCTATTTCTCTTTACTGTTTTTTCTTCCGAGATTACCTTGGCTTCTTAAGACTCTCTTTATCCAGGCATCATTAGGTCATCTGAGTGCCATCCCCGTCCTACATAAAGTAATTCTGTTTAAAGGCTTCAATTGCACATCTTTGTGGGCAGCCTAACAGTGCTCATAGTAGGTGTTTAATTAATGTTTGCTGAATTTGAATTTATGATAGATGACAATTACCAGCTTGTCCTGGATGTTCTTGCTTTTCTCAGTTCCTTTTTCTCCTTTCTTTTGAATTGTACCCTTAAACTCATTGGTGTGGGGATCTTCCGGTATGGAAAATCCTTTACCCGGTGTTCATCTACAACTTCTGTGTAAATTATAGTCTTATAGAGAGTTGTCCGAGGCACTGAGAGGTCAGGTGAATCATTCAACGTCACACAGATGTCAGAGTCAGAACTTGAACCCAGGTCTTGTAACTCAAGTCTGGTACTGTTACACAATACTCTCATTGTCATCCCTTAAATTCTTTAAAAATAATCAAAACCTTGTATTTTAGTTTTAATATATGTACAATTTATCTGGGCCATATCCCTCAATTTACAATATTCTTTTGTGCTAAATGCTGGGTATTTAATACTGTGAGGGATGCTAGCCACGTACCAGCACTGGGTTAAATACTGTAGAGGATACAAAATGATGCTATCATACCATCCTTTCCCTATAAGAACTTGCAAAATAACTAAGAAATTTATCCTTGATTATTGATTTATATTCCACATGAAATGTGGGTACTTAGGTGCTTAATGTAAGCAGTACCATAAAAAGGTTAGACCTACAGGTAATTGTACATTCCATATGCATTTCCGGTATGCCTTTGAGGGGGTCTTTTTGCCCTTTAGGGAGCTTAGTTTCTTCACTTAGAACCTGGGGACCAGAATGCCGGTCCTGCATCATGAAGATGTCACATGCATTAACTAATTACCAATGATTGAATAACATCTCAAGAAGCCAATGTAAATGCCAAGTGTTCTTATTGATAATAAAGCAGCTACTTTCTGGATGGGGCTGTCGTGAGGCTTAATGATTTAATTGCTATGGAGTGCTTTGATATTCCTGGATGAAAGGTGTTATATAAGGGATGAAGTGGCACATTCTTAAGTACCTTCTATTTTGTTTTCCAAAAGATCATTAAAACTAATTTCCACATGAGAAAATGCTCGTTGGCATATTCCTGGGTAAAACATCCATCTGACAGTACAAAAGTAGAATATTGGAATAATGAAAATTATATAGAACTGAATTATATAGATATTATATGGAATTATTCCACATATAATTATAAAGAAATTATATTAGGCCTGCTAGCTATAAACTTATGGGTCAAACTCCGATTGCTATTTGGAAATAGACTACCATCACTTTAAGGCTGGGTCTACAAAATAGCACATAGATGTTATGTCAAGAAATAAAGTGTTGCAAGCAATTTCCTAAAGCTTAGCACAAATTCTGTCATTAAAACCAAAAATCTCTGTCTTCACCTTTCATCCCAAAGGTATATCATTTATGCCATCATTTCCTAATTTAATTCAACTAATACCTATTGCTTACTTGTGCAAGGGAATCACCCCCATTGGTCAGTAGTGTGTTCAGATCACACCTCGTTATCTTTAGCATAATCAACATAATGGGTGGAGAAAAACATTTAAATAAGCAGTCCTTAAATTCCACAAAATTATTGATTTTCATTTCAATGATTCAGGGAAGTGCTATAGAATCGAATGTTATAAGAGACATTTTCTAAATGCCTCTCTCAGACAGGTTCCCATCTATATGTTCTTCCTCTCCTATCCTTAGTTATGTATTTTTCATGTTACACTATCTCTGTCCAGATCATTCAAATGTGGGTTATTTATCGTATTCCCTGGGAATGTTAAAGAGCTTAGGCACCGGGACATCTTTTAATGTCCTAGAGCAATGATTTTGTAACTCCTTTGATGACCTGAAAAAGTCCCAGGACTCTCTCAAGTGCTTTAATTTGATTCAAAGGAATAACTTAATTGCCAATGACCTGATAGAATAGGTTTTGCCCTTTAATTTTCTGAAGGTAAAACATTTAAAAGTGAAAAAAGTAGCAGGCTGCTTGCTTTCTCCGAGTTGCCCCAAATCAAAAATTATACTCAGGTTACATGTAGAGTTTCATGCCAATAGGAACTATTCATGAGTAAATAAAAAAAAAAAAACCAGAAATTATGGCACCTTTTATTCAGACCATGGAGAACATTTTATCTGCATGCAAATTGGCTTCTGAAGATTTAGATGGAGGAGTTGAGGCAGAGGGAGGAGAAATGGACTGACCACTTCTCAACAGATATGACATTTGCTCCCTTGAATATCATACTTAACTCTTTGGGAAAAGTGCCTTGTTGTTGAGATCCAGAAATGTCTTAGATTCTGTCGGAGAAATTTTAAACTTGGTTTGCTTGTCAGGGTTTGAAAACTAGGAAATAAATTCGTACAGGCAGATTTTCATGACCGTCCCTTTGTTTTAAAGGTGGGAAACAAACACAATTGCCTCCACTTGTGGTTATTTTCAAAACCTTTTGTAGATACCTATAGGTACCAGGGAGCAGGTTCAAAAAAAATAACAGGACAGGTAGACAGAAACATTCTTTTAGCATTCACCTCTTAATTTGGACCACCTTCAGCAATGGCTGCCAGCTGCAGTCTTTAAGGAAGAATCATTTCCTTTACCAAGACAGCTTTTGAGGGCAGCCGCCTTTTAAACATTCTATGACTTTGGTCAAAGAGCTAGGAACGAGGCATTAAAGATCTCAGCCCTGTCAGAAGCTTCAGCCAATAAGAGGGCTCCTGTCATTCACAGTGGGGCATGTTCAATATTTCCTATGTTGTTTGGCTTTCACCCTGACAGCTTCTAAGTCTCAGGGGACTAAGGGATTTTCTTTACCTTTCCTTTCTCCCCAAAGTGAGTGTACGTTTTGGGGGAGGGAGGGAGAATAGAAGGAGGGGTGAATGGGGAAAGGTTGAAGAGAATGGATCGAGGAGAAGAATAATGATTATCTGACTTTCGTGGTTTTTTTGGTTACTCTTTATTAAATTTCAAATGAAATATTGGCAATTTGTTCAGCCTTTCCCCATTGCTAATATTTAAAAGCATTCAATTAAGATTTTATAATGTGTCCAATGAGTTAAACCGTCCTATGGTATTAGAAAAATATTACATATATAAATAAAATACATCAAGGCATTAAAAAGCTATTACACACTCTGAACATAAAATGGCAGAATAATGATGGATTCTGCCAAGCAGCAAACATATTCAAAAATATTATCTTCCTGGTAATGAAATGCCATCCGTTTCATTTTAAGCTAAATACGTTAGACATATCAGTGGAGTCTGTGCTGACACAGCAGTGAGTTGAAATTGAAAATCTGAAATTATATATATGATTGGACACAGTGTTAAAGTAATTTATAGGAAAAACCACAAATGTGCTGGGTCTGCACCTTCTGGTGAACTCATTTTATAGAATCAGATAGAGGAAAACTCTACCATTTCTAATGTGCTGTTAGAGTGGCAGCCCGCCAGTGCCCCAATATATTCAGTATGAAAAGGGAGAAGAAAGACAGACAGAAACAGAAGGGGGGTTGATGGTCAGGAAAAGGTGGGGAGTCCCCAGGAGAGAAGGATGGTAGTGTTGAGGTGAGGGTGGGGGAGAGGAAGAGGAAAAAAGAGAGAGTGATAGAAGAAAGACTTTGCAGCCCTGATTCAAATTACAACAATTCTGCATAACCCATCAAGAAAATGGCATTCATTTTCATTACTCTGACCTAATATGATATAGCAGCTGGAGGAACTGTATTAGCTATCGAGACAAGTGGTAGATAACGAGCAAACATTTGACAGGGGAACATTTCAGCATGGCTACAGCATGGCTTGGGGTGGCTCCACCAGGTGCCAAGTGGCAGCCAATCTCATTACTGTGATCATCTGATACCTCCAAGTTCAGGCGGGAATTCAGGTTTTGCTGACGGGAAAGGAGACTCTTTTCCCCAGGATGCATACAAATTGTCTGACCATCTCTTTATCTGTCTGTCTGTCTCTGGATCTGTCTTTCTTTCATGTTTTTATTTTCATCTCTGCTTGGCAGGTCTCCCCACAAAGTGAAGGAGGGAGGGTAGGTATGGAAGGGAAAAACACACTGCACTTTTGTGTGGAGATGTGTGGAGAATTGGTACCCTGATGTGCTTTCGTCTTTCATTTATCTCCATAATCCTGCTTGAAATGTGGATTATTTATTCATAATGGGCTAGTCTCTTCCTATGTCACCCAAGAAGCTATAGGTACTGTCTTATCTGCAGGAAGGAAGAAAAGAAACCTTGTTACCCTCTGAAGTGCCTTGAGATTCTGTGATGAAAAAAAGAATAGATTTAGAAATGAGGTCAAAGACAGAGAGAATGTTTTTATTTTATTTTTTGTACCTTATATTAGCTAACTAACTCTAGGAAAGGGAATAGTAGATTTGGGGAAATGTTTTTTTGCTGTAAAGTGGTATTGTGATGAGAGGATATGGCTGCCACCACAGTAATCTGAAAGCCTATTACTCATGCAGTCTCTGCCATCCCCAACAAGCAACCAGCAGGGGAACTCGCCAGGGATGCAAAAGTAGTAAGAGTAATGATCGTGTTGGAGCCTTGGATTTATAGGGAATTTTTCTTTTTCTCTCAGGACTTATTTCATTCATTCATAAGATCATTGTGCTAGAGCTGAAAGGGAAGTCATAGGCAGTCTATTTTATAATTGACAATGGCTGACACCTAGGGAAGTCATATGATTTACTCAAGGTTATCCAGGCAAGATTTGAACCTAAGTCATCTGACTTGAGAATGAATATTCTTTTCACTGTACCATGACTTAATCTATTTATCCCAAATTCACACAATCTCACAATTTTAAGGCATATTCATGGTCTTTTAATATGTTGCTCATTCTCTCTAGGACATCTCCAACTAGTGGCCATTCAGGCTCTTCTTCAAGGCCCTAAGGGATGTATTCCACTTCAACAGTTCCAATTGTTATGAAGTTAATTTTTCCTTACATCAGCCTAAACCTGACTTTCTTATAACTTCCACTCATTGCTATTAGTTCTTTCTGGGGCCAAATCAAACAAATCTACTCTGTGTTTCACATGATAATCTTTCAGTACTTGAATATAGCTACCATGGTCCACTTGTGCCTTTCCTGAAATAAATGCCCCTAGTGTCTTTGACTAATTGTCTTATGAGATCTTCAGTCCTTTCACAATCTTTTTCTCTTGTCTATGTACCTGTTCCAGTTTACTAATCCTCTTCCTTAAACATAGCACCCAGAATCCAACACAATGTGCTGGATGTTGGGGTGTCACTTCATTTTTCCCCAGGATATTCTGCATTTCAATGATGTCTAAGATCAAGTGGATTTTTTGGAGGACTATATGTGGTTCATTTCTGGAACTTCAAGGGTCCCTGTAGAAGTACTATATGGGGGGGGGGGGTTGGTAGAGCCAAGATGGAGGCTGGAAGGCAGAGACTTGCTTAAGCTCTCTCCAAGGTCCCTCAAAACACCTGTAAAAAAATGGCTCTTAACAAATTCTTGAGCTACGGAATGCACAAAATAACAGAGGAAAGCATGGCTCCAGCCCAAGAAAGCATGAGTGGTCTTGGGGAAGGGCCTATTGGGAGCATAGTGGAGCACATCCCAGCCTGGGCTGCACCAGGACCAAAGAGACAGGGAGCCGGGTGGAACAGGTGGTAGGGCCCTGAATCATTGAGCTGTGGCAGTTACCAGACTTCTCAACCCACAAACGACAAAGACAACAGAGAAGGTTAGTGGGAAAAGCTGCAGGGACAGAGTGGAAGGAGTGAGCATTTAACCCCAGCCCCAGGGGCTTGGAAATGGTGCAGCTCTGGGGCTTCTTCCAAAGCTACAGCTGCAGGTGCTTCTGGCCCCAGGCCCACCTGGTGGGAGGAATTAAGCAGCAGATCAGAGCAGGAGTGCACAGCCTGCTTGGATCTGAGTTGCAGTCCAGGTTGGTGGTTCTTGGGGGAGGAGGAGTGTTGGTGTGGCAGAGCTTGCTGTGTAGAAGTAGCTCTGAAAACAGCAGCACAAGGCCCCTAAAGCTTGGAACAAAGTACTCTCTACTTTAAAAGCAGTCATACCTTTACAAAAAACTCAAAGGTCAAGTAGTTGGCTAGGAACGTGAATAGGCAGTGAAAACAGACCCAGATACAGTCTCAGACTTTTTTTGGTGACAAAGAATAACAAAACATACAGCCAGAAGAAGTCAACAAAGTCAAAGAACCTACATCAAAAGCCTCCAAGAAAAATATGAATTGGTCTGAGGCCATGGAAGAGCTCAAAAAGGATTTGGAAAAGCAAGTAAGAGAAGTAGAGGAAAAATTGGGAAGAGAAATGACAGTGATGCAAGAAAATCATTAAAAGCAAGTCAATGACTTGCTAAAGGAGACCCAAAAATACTGAAGAAAAAAACACCTTAAATGGCAAAAGAGCTCCAAAAAGCTAATGAGGAGAAGAATGCCTTGAAAGGCAGAATTACCCAAATGGAAAAGGAGGTACAAAAGACCACTGAAGAAAACACTACCTTAAAAATTAGATTGGAGCAAGTGGAAGTTAGTGACTTTATGAAAAATCAAGAAATTATAAAACAGAACCAAAAGAATGAAAACATGGAAGACAATGTGAAATATCTCATTGGAAAAACCACTGACCTGGAGAATAGATCCAAGAGGGATGATTTAAAAATTATTGGACTACTTGAAAGCCATGATCAAAAAAAGAGCCTAGACACCATCTTTCAAGCAATCATCAAGGAAATTTCCCCTGATATTCTAGAGCCAGAGGGTAAAATAGAAATTGAAAGAATCTACTGATCGCCTCTTGAAAAAGATCCCAAGAAGAAAACTCCTAGGAATTTTGTCGCCAAATTCCACAGCTCCCAGGTCAAGGAGAAAATACTTCAAGCTGCCAGAAAGAAACAATTTTAGTATTGTGGAAACACAATCAGGATAACACAAGATCTAGCAGCTTCCACATTAAGGGATTGAAGGGCTTGGAATACGATATTCTGGAGGTCAAAGGAGTTGGGATTGATACCAAGTATCACCTAACCAGCAAAACTGAGTATCATGCTCCAAGGCAAAACATGGATTTTCAATAAAATAGAGAACTTTCAAGCTTTCTCAGTGAAAAGACCAGAACTGAATAAAAAATTTGACTTTCAAACACAAGAATCAATAGAAGCATGTAAAGGTAAACAAGAAAGAGAAATCATAAGGGACTTACTAAACTTGAACTGTTTTGCTTACATTCCTACATGGACAGATGATGTGTGTAATTCATGAGACCTTTCTCAGTATTAGCGTAGTTGAAGGGCATATACATATACATAGGCAGAGGGCAAAGGATGAGTTGAATATGAAGGGATGATGTCTAAAAAAAACAATAAAATTAAGGAATGAGAGAAGAATATATTAAGGAGGGAGAAAGGAAGAGATAGAATGGGGTAAATTATCTCACATAAAAGTGACAAGAAAAAGCAGTTCATTGGAAGAGAAGAGGGGACAGGTGAGGGAGAATGAGTGAATCTTGCTCTCATTGGATTTGACTTGAGGAGGGAATAACATACATACTCAATTGGGTATCTTACCCCACATGAAAGTAGGGAGAAAGGGATTAAAAAGGGGACAATAGAAGGGAGGGCAGATAGGGGGAATAAACAATCAAAAGGAAAAAACTTTTGAAAAGGGACAGGGCCAAGGGAGAAATTTGAATAAAGGAGGGACAGGATAGGAGGGAGGGAAATATAGTCAGTCTTTCACAACATGATTATTTATGGGAGTGTTTTGCATAATGATACACGTGTGGCCTATGTTGAATTGCTTGCGTCTTAGGGAGAGTGGTGGGGAGGGAAGAGGGGAGAGATTTTGGAACTCAAAGTTTTAAAAGCAGATGCTCAAAAAAAAAGGGTTGTTTTGCATACGACAGGGAAATAAGATATACAGGCAGTGGGGCATAGAAATCTATCTTGCTCTACAAGAAAGTAAGGAGAAAAGGAATGGGGGGAGGGGAAGAGGGGTGATAGAAGGGAGGGTTGACTGGGGAATGGGGCAATCGGAATACACGCCATATTGGAGTGGGGGAGGGTAGAAATGGGGAGAAAATTTTTGACTCAAAATCTTGTGAAAATCAATGCTGAAAACTAAAAATAAATCAAATAAAATCATTAAAAATACTATATGACCCTATCATTGCTGAAGGGAAAAGGCTTGGTCCATTTGGAGGAAAGCTATATGGATTCACTAGACATAATCAACAGGCAAAAAGAAAAGGGTAACAGGACAACATCTGTCCTACAAGTTGGCCAGCAGCTGACACTTCCAAAACTAGGGCAGGGCAGCACTCCTTTGCCAAACAGGGGCATCCACAGCAAGATAGGGAAAGACAGGTAAGAGACTCACCAGAAAGCCCCAGGCACAGTGGTCTTCATACCAAAATATGAGTAGAGAGTGTATGATGGGGCTGCTTTCAGGACTTGACATATGTAGCCCTTACCACTTCCATCATCAATCACTGTGTGGGTAAGGGTAACTTAGAGAGACTGAAGAAGGCCAATTATTTTATGTAAAGGACTTGTTTAGGCATATCTGATTGGTTTTCTGATTCTGAGGTCATAGACAGGGATGTGTTAGTCAGCAAAGCTACATGGGCAATGGAAAACTTTAGCATGGAAGGTTCCTGAGGGCTCCAGAAAAGAAGGAGGTCTGGGAAGAAGGGGAATATGGCTAGAACAGAGAGAGACTATTGCAGGAAAATCTAGGTCCAAAGAACCGGAAGCTTTTTCAGACAAGAGGAAAAGTATTCTCTGCATCCGGTGGGGTAGAAGAAGGACTATCATGGACCAGAGGCTATTTTGAGGCTCCTTCAATCCTGATGGAATGCATGTGATAGAGATTGGGGATGGAGGAATATATAATGTCCATTTTTGAGCTCAGCAAAGTCATTGATGGACAAATGTATAGGAAAGGGGATGATGCAAGATGAAAGGATGGTGACTTCCTTCCCTCTACCTCCTTTCTCTCACCTAAGAGAGTAAGGGCACTGTGGAAGCTCTTAGGGCTACATTTACTTTTCTCCAATCCTATGGAAGCTCTTCCCTTCTTCATGATTTTTCAAATGCTGCTGACAACAGTCCAGTAATTGCAACCATTAGATCTTTCAGTACTGCCCGGGCCATGAATTCATTGAGGGAATCTATGTGGTCTCATACCAACCAGCTGCTTGGGCTGAATTTCAATTCTCTGTTAACCATTTTGTTCTATGTTTCTCACCTCTAAGTCCATTTTCCTGAACAGAGAAAACACAAGCATGGTAAGAATTGAGTAGTTTCCTCTTCCCCCTTGAGTTTGTTATTGTTAGCTAATCATCCTCTTTTTTGATTGTCTGCTTGCCCCTACCATACTTTGAAAATCATTTTTATTGTCCCTAACATTCATCGCTGGCCTCAGATCATTCTGAGCTTTAGAACCCCCCACACTCTCTTAGAAGACTATTCTATTCTTCCAATTCATCCTTCATTACCTCTGCCCTTGTTTTCATCTTCTCTTTATATCATTTTGAAATATAATTTGATCATCACTGTAATAATAAGAGAAAATTAAATCAAATCATTTCTGGTTTAACCTCACACATAACAAACTGGCAAAGATGACAAAAGATGGAAATAGTCTATGCTGGAGAGACTTCAGGAAGACAAGCCCACTAATTACTATTGTTGGAGTAGCTAACCTGTCCAAGTGCTCCAGAAAGCAATTTATAATTAAGTTAAAAAGAAGAGGAGGTTATATGCCTACACCCTTAACCCAAAAATCCAACTACTGAGCATAAATCCCAAGGAGGTCAATGACAGAAAGAAAGGTGCCACCATCTCCAAAATAGTCATAGCACTTTTTGAGGTTGCAAAGAAAACAAAATAGATGTCCGTCAACTTAGGAATAGCTAAACAATTTATAGGAAATAAATTTAAAAGAAAATTATGACAGCATAAAAATGACTATGAAGAATTCAGAGAAGTATAGGAAGACAAAGGAAATGGTGCAAAAATGAAGGAAACAGAACGAGGAAAACAATATACAAAAAGACTACAATAATGTAATGGAAGGAACAAAAAAGGAAATGGAACACTGTATAAGTATGATGACCAAAGATGGTCCCAGAGAAGCATTGAGAAGCTATGCCTCCCTCCTTTTTTTGCAGAGGTGGAGGTCTATGGGTATATAATATTGCATATTGCTGTCAGACATATTCTCATAGGTACACTTGTTAGTTTTACCCAAGTATATTTTTCCTCTTAAAATCTTTATTAATCATGCATAGATCATGAACTAGATGTACCAGGGCTATAATACCATTTCCTGGGGTTAGCATTAGTATTGACCCCTTCCCCTGAGGATACTGTGGCACCTCTAAGGAAGGGAAAGTGCCAATGGTAATGTTTGCCAGCATATCCTGCCTATATTTTATCCATACTTAAGCTTACAAGAGATGGCTCATTGGGTAGGGTAAGGGAGAAGGAAATATGTTCAGAAATAAATGCCATATTAAAAAAAAAGATGTGTATAAAAATAAGATTAAAAAAATGAGAGAATGAAAAGGAAACTCCATTCAAAATAGCTACAGAAATGCACAAAATATCTAGGAATTAACTCACCACAGTATACTCAGGATTTAATTGACTACAAATACAAAATATTCTATACAGAAACAAAGGAAGACAAATAATTGAGAAAAAATTAAAGTGGTTGCATCCATAGCAGTCTCTAAAAAAATAATTTTATTCTTCATCAGACTGGTTTATTTTATTCTTAACAGCACCTTATTCCTTTTGGGCCAACTTTCTCATAAGAATTTTGTATCTGGCAAGATTAAGGGTCTAACAACCCTGCATGTCTAAAAACCCTTATCATTTCCTCCCTAGACTATTGTAATGGACTCTGTATTAATCTCCCTGCTCAAGTCTGTACCTATACAAATTCATACGTAACACAGCTAGCAAAGTGTTTGTCCTAAAGCACAGATTTGACCCAGTCATCCCTCTGTTAACAAACTCCAATGACTCCCTATTGACTCTAGATCAAATATGATTTCATCTTTATCTATTCATTTTGATATCTCTATTTTTGTTTGTTTGATAATATATAATTATTAAGACAATAGTATTTGTATATAATTTATAAATAAGTTAATGTAATTATCTGTACATAAAATGCATATATTAATACACAATTAAATATGTTCATATAATTACTGTGTATTTACAAAGTTAATCTATGGTTATTGTTATTATTGTTATTATTAGCCAGGAAGACTTCAATTCAAGGGTTCATTTTCTGCCTTGGTAAAATACTGTGTGATTCTGGTGTTATGGTAATTAGGGTGGGACTTTTTTTTTTTTTAACTGTTTTCTCCTTTGGAATTCTGAGGTAATCAAGTACTTTTGATGAATTTTGTTTTTCAAATGTAATGGCAAGCAAAGTGGACTTTTTGTTGTCTTTGTTTTGTAGTGCTTTTCAGCACTAAGGAATCTTTGATTGAATTGGGAGTTTTTGATGACCTGCTTACATCAAGGGAAGGCCTAGTTTTGCCCTCCAACCCTGAGCAAACATTTAAGTCACAAGAAGGCCTAGGTCACAAGGGTTTGAGTCACATGGTTGTGATGTCCTTTGACCTTGAAGATGTGTATATAAACTCAGAGGTCAGCATTTTGCCTTTGGGGGCACACTTATTGAAAGAGTGTTGGTGACAAGACTAGGGGTGGCTATTGAAGCAGCCCTGCCTCCGGCTTTGAAAACCCAGATTTTGGTGCTTCTCTCTGGTAACTATGTATTGCTATAGATAGACTGATTTGTGTTTATTTTCTCTGTTTATATAATGTATGCTTGCAATTTCTGTTTGTATTCTCCCTGAAGTTCAGGATGCTGGCTTTCCCCCTGAACTAAGTGAATGGTATATGTATGTTTAATTAAAGTAAGATTGTTAACCCCTTAAAGTTGCTTTCCTTAGAAAAGCAGATCAAAGAACCTGTGCTAGCAGCCTTCCTGTGTGCTTTTGTTGTTGGTCTTTCACCCCCACAAAAGCTGCTAGCAACATTGTTGTCATACCCTGGGTAATTCACTTAGGTGCTCCAGGCCAACTCTAAGACTATTAATTGCAGAAAATTTGCTTACCTACATTGGTAGAGAGGGTTATCTTCCCCAGAGTTCCCTATGCCAATGAAATAACAGGTCAAGTCTCCCTATGTGTGATCTAAAAAGTTTGGAGAACACTTGGCAGAGCATGTGTCAGACTATTACCAAATTTTTGCCTCCTTCTTTATCAAAACGTCCAAGACATAGTTATAATTCCTCCCAAGGATCCCATCATTTCTACTTCAGTAGATAGCTCCCTATTAGTGGTTAGAATCTAGTCCATTCCTTTCATCCGTTCCTCTACCTTGTAAAGAATGAAATTGTTTTCATTATCCATAATACAAAATATGACCTGATGTGAGAGAGGTGGTATGACATAGTGAATAAAGAGTTAGTTTCAGAGTCAGAAAATGAGTTCAAATGTTACCTCTGATAGAAAGTAGATGTGGCACCCTGGACAAGTCTTTTAATTTTTCAGCCCCCAAGTAAGTTCTCTTACTTTGTAAACTGCAGAGCAGGTACAGGTCTATCTTGGAAGAGGGAAATTCCTCCTCAAGAGCTCTCAGAAAGCATAGGTCTTATCCAAAAAATTAATGTGAGCCAGGAAGAGGCAAATATTAGGCCCCTTTGTGTAGTCATGGAAAGTAAATCAAAGAGAAGGTCTTAATCAAGGTTGTAACAGGGCAGAGCTGAGTCTAAAGATTGAGACGTCTAAATTCTACTGTAGTTATCCAGAGCAAAGAGTAGAAATTGGAAGAGTTCTTAAATGTAATCTAGTACAACCTCCAACCCAATTCAGGAATCTGTTCTATGGGATCCCTGCCGGGTGTCCATTCAACATGGCCTTCTTGTTCTTGTTGTCGTTGTTTGTCCTTCATTCTCCAAGAGGACCATGACATCAGGAAGGTGATATCATGACTTGCAAGTGAATTAGATTTAAGTGAGGGAGGACTGTGCAAAGTCACCAGCTTCACTTTCTCCTCTGGAGCCTTTGGGTCCAGTGGCAAGATATAGATCAGGATGACTGCCCAGATGCGGTGGGAGACCTTGGCCTTTTTAAGTTAAGGTCTTTCCCAGGTGTCAATTTGACTGAAGCAATACCCATTTAGTGATTAAGGCTAGATAAGAAATGAGACAAAAGAATGGCCTCTTTTACCTAGTCAAAAAAAAATCAATCTGGGAAGGGCAGACCCTCAGGGTTTCTTACTTGGCCTTGACCACCTCCAGGAACAAAGAACTCATTAACTAACAAAGTAGCTTTTTCTACTGTTGAACAACTCTAATTAAAAAATCTTTTTTTTCTTCTCTATTAGGCTAAAATATTCCCCTGTTTCATTTTTGCCCATTGGTCATACCTTATCTGCCTTTTGGAGCAATATAACAATATGTTATATTCTTTCAACTGTCTGAGAAAATCCGTTATGCCTCTCATCAGTCTTTTCTTCTCTTGGATACCATGGCCAGTGCCTTCAACCACTCTTCAAATGACCTAGACTCTAAACACCTTATTCTTATCATTCTCTTCTAAACAAGTGTAATTTATCAATATATGCCTTAAAATTTTGTGTCCTGAATTGAGTACAATGTCCCATATATCATCTAACGAACTCTGGGGACAGAGGGTCTGTTACTTAGTATGATCTAGACATTATATTATATTACAGCTTGAGGATTGGTTAGCTTTTAAAACAGCCACATCATGTTGTTGGCTCATGCTAAGTTTATAGTGAACTGAAGCTCAACAGACTTATTCGCATGAACCACTGTCAAGCCAGGGCTCCCCTATCTTGCAGAACTTTATATTTATCCTTGTTAAGTTTTATCATATTGGTTTTGTCCGTTCTTCAGGCCTGTAAAGGCCTTTTGTAATCTTGATTCTGTCACCACACTTTATCCAGGCTTATCTCACAATAATTCTACTCATATACTCTGTGCTTCAATGAAACTGGATTGCTCACCATCCTCTAAACATATCCTGTGTTTTCCCACTTCCATTCCTCTGCTTATATTTCCCCTATGCCTGGAATAGCCTCCTTCAGCCTTCTTTTGTTGACCTCAAAAGCATCCTTCAAAATCCAGTTAAAATGCCACAATTTCTCTTAAGCCTCTTTCCATAGCCAAAAGTAATTTTCATCCATTTTGAAGACATTATATACTTTTTTATATGCTTCAATTTTAATTTGTTATTTACCTACAAGTTTTATTTCCCTTTAATAGGCTATAAAATTCTTTGAGGCCAGGATGCATCTTAAATGTCTCTACAGACAACATGTGTTGAATCCACTATGTCAGCTCTTCCTTCCAGTGAAATTGATAAATATGCCTTAGGATCAAAGGATCATAGATTTAGAAATGGAAGGGGCATCAGAGACCATCTAGCTAAAATTGTCTGACATTTTGATTCTACAGATGATGAAACTAAGGCCCAGGGAGGTTGTTTCTTGTCCAAGCTCACACAAGTGTGACTGGCTTCAAGTTTAGGTCATCATTTACATCATTAGCAATATAGATGGGGAAACTGAGACCAAGGGAGGTAAAGCAACTTGTGTGAGGTGATACAGGAAGTAGGTAAGATTTATACCAGGTCCTCTGGTAACTGATGTTCCCTCTGTACAATAAAGTGCTATATAAAACGTTACGCTACTAGCACTAATACAATAATTGTTATTTTTAAGGATTTAGGTCTCCATGTCTTGCTCAGGGATCGGTCCCACTTTAATCAGCGCGGGAGCTTTGACCTTCTCTGTTTTTAGCTTTGGCTGGTCCTCCCCTTCTTAGGCAACCCCATCCCACCACTTGCCTCCCACTTCTGGGCGCTCACCATATTAATACTGAACTTAATATGGACACCCAATCAACTTAGCCCCTCGCAGCTCACAGTTCCTGAACTCAAGAGATTGGTTAGCTTCAACCTCCCCAGGACTGGGGATTACAGTGTGGCATAAAATGTTGCTACTGAAATGAATCAGAATCTACTCAGCATGAATAGAATCCTTCCTGGAAGAAATTAACCCCACTGTGGAATGGGAAAATAGCATACCCAGAAAGTTAATGTATTTCTAAATAGCATGTACGAAACTATGTGAAATCAAGAAGAGGACTTCTGTCATTACAAGGGCAGGATGGTAATGATAGCCATGGATTCCATTTGTCTACTTGAAGTTCTTTTTCTGGTCCCTCATGTTGCTTTGGTGATCTCTTAACCATGTTACCCAAGTGTAGTAGCAATTAGATTTGAAGATCTTTCCTACCCATTAATAGGCCGTGTGACCTGCTTACATCACACGAAGCCTAAGACATGTGTGGTGGGAGGAGCTTCCTGACAGGAAAAGGAAGTTATGCCACAGAAAATGCTGAGAGAGACAGAGAGAGAGGAAGAGAGAGAGAGAGAGAGAGAGAGAGAGAGAGAGAGAGAGAGAGAGAGATGTTATGGCTGCTGGTAGCTGCTAATGGCTGCCCTTGTGATTGTTAGAACTGAACAGGCTGACTTAGCTGTACTGTGAGTTTGTTTTGGGGAAGACCCCAGCAGAGGGCTGGAGAGGTTTCGATATGGTGAGGTTCCATGTTGTGATATTCTGTATTGAATGTTTTAGATTCCTTGCTGTTATGATGAAGTAGACTGACTAGCTGTGGGAGCTGAGCATTTGGTTATGGGATATGGTTCTCTGGTGTCTGAATAAATGGTTTACTTCTTCTACCTTCTATGTGGAGAGTCTCATATACTTTGTGATACAGAACTGCACAGGCATATTCGCTATTATCGTTGATGTTGTGTTTATTGCCTTACTGTTTCACCAAGTCCTTTTCAGTAAGTGCAGGCCATATAATTAATTCGGTTCCCTAGATCTTGCTCCATTCTTAAATGTAGGGAGTAGGGGGTGGGGAGGAGAAGCTGTGCAATTGTTTTGTTTCTCTCTTCTTTTCTTGCCTGACTTTGTACCTCATTTCTTACTACAGAGTGGTGGACCAGTATGAGGTCCAGGTGAGAGATTCAAAAAAGTGTAACTAAAGGTAAAAAAAAGGCTAACTCTTAAAGAGACTGCACACCTTTCAGGTAAGCTCAGGAACAAAACTTTACATTTCTCTTTCAGCTACACCACTTGTACTAAAGATGTCTGGAAAAAGGCCAATAAGTGAAAAAAAAATGATGGCAGCAGAGAACTGTGTAGGGAAAAATAGTTGTTCAAGAAACTATATTTAAAAAGAGTTTTTCTTTGCTTTTTTTTAAAAATTTAAGCCTTGAGTATTCTTGCAGTGAGATGAGGCTTCTCATATTTCGCAGATAATCACAATGTCTAATATGACGAAGTACTTAACATAAGAAGAATGTTCTTGTTTGTTTATATATTTTTGGTACAGTATTTTAGCAAAGCAGTAAGACTCTCTCTACACTTTAGTCTTTAATCTATGTAACTTGAGGGAACAGGTATTATTGTGATTGTTATTTTGTCCTCATTCTGTTTCATAGGGTTCAAATAGAAATGGTAGGGGGCCAAGCTGCTACCTTACTATTATTCTTTTATACTCAGTATCCTACTGATTGTTACACAGATGAAAAAAATAACTGCTGCAGTTGGAGAAAAGTATTAGAATGCACTCATCCTCCACTTCCACTGAAAGCGCCCTTGATGCAGCTCCTGGAGGAGAAAGGATAATGGGGACAATATATATCTCCACTAGGGTAGATAAATGATGCAGTGGAGAGTGCTGCACCTGGAGTCAGGAAGAATCATCCTGAGTTCAAATCCCGCCTCAGGCACTTACTAGCTGTGTAACTATGGACAAGTCACTTCACCCTGTTTGCCTCAGTTTCTTCATCTGTAAAATGAGCTGGAGAAGGAAATGGGAAGCCATTCCAGTATCTTTGACAAGAGAACTCTAAATGGAATCATGAAGAGTTTGATACGACTAAATAACAAATGTACCTCATCTTGTCCCACAAGATTTTGAGATCCTGTTTCAACAATCCGGCTAGCAGCTGCTGTGGGGGTGTAAAACCAACAACAACCAGCTCACAGAATGCTGCAAGCCCAGATTCTTTTGATCTGCTTTACTAAGGAAAGCAACGTTAAGGGGTTAACTATCTTACTTTAATTCAGTATACAAATACCATTCACTTAGTTCAGGGGGAAAAGCCAGCACCCTGAACTTCAGAGCAAAATACAAACAAATTACAAACATCAACAGACAGACCTTGTCTGATTCAATCTTAAATCATAGTTACCAGAGTTTAACAAAGTCTGAACATCCGGATTTACAAACTACAGTTGCCTGGAGTCTCCACATCAGCCTACCATCAAGAGTGAGAGCCCTAAGCAAATAGCTCTGTTTTCCCTTTTTATTCACTCTTTAGCCATCATCAAATGTCATCTGAGTGACCAGAAATTAAGCTCTTACTATTTGCTCTGGAGTTAGCAACTCCCCTTAGGACCCATATGACCTAAAATCATCACAAAAATGCTACTTAAACCCACGTGGTCTAAAAGCCTCTGATGTCACAAACATGTCACTCAAACCATGTAAACTAGGCTTTCCCTTAAGGCGAGGACGTCTTCAAGGATTCCTAATTTAATCAAGGAAACAAAGGCCAAACTCTTCAAGGGCACTTGGTTGAATAAGTGCTAAGAGCCCATCTTGATTCCCAATACAGATCCTTAGCCAGATCTCTATGTTTTGACAGCTTTTTTGTTCCATGTTATTTAGAGAATGTGGGTATTTGGATGGTAACATCTATTTAAAATGTTCTTAAGGTTTCATAGGTCAGTGTTTTGTTGTGGCACAGGGGTGTGCTGATAAATGTTTAACAACTGGTTCTCTGAAAAATATATATGTTCAACATACTTTTAAGTTTAATATACATTATTCATATTTTTATCATTTGTGTAAGTCTGGACAAACAATAAAATAATAAATCCAGTCTTGATTTACAGATATTGCTATTTTGTGAGGTATACTGAACATTTAACAATTGGTTCCCAGAACTAATAGAAGCCGGTTCCAACATACCCCTGGTTGCAGGTAGCAGTTTGATCTATGATAATGATATTCTTCTAGTACAGTTTATTGGTCGAGTTCCTCAGGATATTTTGAGGCATATAAATATTGTTGTTATCGTAAGTCATTCACTTGTGCCCAACTCTTCATGACTCCGCAGACCATAGCACACCATGCCCTTCTATCCTCCACTCTCCTGAAGTCTATCCAAGCTCGTGTTCATTGCTTCCATGACACTCATATAGATAAAGTGTGAGAATTTGTTTAATCAGTCTATGAAAGATTGAACTTCTGATGTGTAATTTAGCCAGTAGGTCATGAGTTGCTCATTCCACAAGGACTAAATTTTTAAAGACTGCCATAATGATTATTCTAAAAGATCTTGCAAACTCTAAAGTGCAATACAAATTTTAGAAATGATGATAATGATGATGATGATGATATGTTGCAAAGTCTGTTTCCTTGCATGTTCTAATTGCTGTTTCCTTGCATGATCTAATTGGTCACCTAAGGCTTGGTTCGGAATGTCCATTGGAAATATCTCCATTTTGACTAAGCCATTTATTTGACACTTATTTGTTGATCTATTGTCAATCAGTCATTTAGCTTTTACTAAATGCCTACTATGTGTCAGGCATTATGCTAAGCACTGGAAATACTAAAAAAGGCAAAGGCCAGCTACTGCCCTAGAGGAACTCACTTAAAGAGGAAGACAACAAGTAAGCAAATATGTACAGGTAGGATGGAGGAAGAGTGGGAGGGCAGGAGAGAATTTTGAACTCAAATTAAAAAAAAAAGAATGTTAAAAATAAATAAAAACCCAAATAGGTACAGACTATATACAGGATAAAAAGATAATGATTTGTAGAGGGAAGGCACTAGAATTAAAGGGGGCTGAGAAAGGATTCCTGTAGGAGATGGGATTTCAGTTTCAGCTGGAGGGAATGTTCCTTAGTCCATGTGAATATTGCTCGTGGAGGACCTTATGATTCCACTCTTGAATCTTAGTAATTTCATTAACTCCTTACTAAGGTGAGATACTTTCAGTTACAATCTATGAATTCCATCATGAATCTTTACTATTGTTCAAGGAAGTAATGTCTACTTATTTCAAAAATATTTATGTAGCTTTTTGACCTGTTTATTGTGTTAACTAAGTATCTCTATCATTCTCTTCCTCCTTTTTGGTATAGAATTTGGCCCTGTTTCATTAATTTTATTATAGTATTTTTAGGGTAGTTTCCAAATCTTATGATCCATTTTATAGTTATAGAAATGTACATTAAGACTTGTGTTAATTGCTTTACAAGTATAATTTCCATTCAGTTTGATTTCAGAATGCAAGTCTGTTAATATATTCAGTCTTAGCCTTCTCCTTGATATCTTTATGCTCAGTGTGTCTTGCCTGAGGGAAACCAAGGTAGTTAAGAATCACCTTTATCTACTGGTTCAATGTAACCTCTGGATTCAGGCTGAAAGTCTTCAGTCTCTGTCTATTTTTCTTTAGGGTACATTAAGAACTTTCAACTTACTGAATTTTAATATAATTGGAGAAAGATTCCATGTGATGAAGAAACCTTTTGATATCCTTCTTGATGTATAAAACTATTTTAGCATGCTAGCTAGGGTTGGCTATAGATCCTTTTGGGAACACCAGAAGTAGGAGGAGGCCAGGTTGGTCTGAATAAACTCCCACTGCATTTTAAACCCAAGGTGGAAGCAGTAGAAATGTAAAGACCATAGATAATATCTTAGTATCACCCAAACATAGATCCCTTAATTAAACTATGAGCTGAGCTGTGAGAACAAAAAGAGGAATATAAGAACAGGTTTGTTTTGGTGCTAGAGATAGATTAGGACTAGTTCCTGAGGACAGTTCCTTGTTTTCCATCTGCTTTCGTCCCCAGAGGCTGTCTCCCAAACTGATCACTAGGTGTGGCTATTGTATTTATCTCAGTCCCCTTCCCTCCAGCACTTCAAGAAGGATCACATAGTTAAAGCTAGTGTGGTGAAATAATTGTATCAATCAAGGAAGATAAATGAGTACATTAAAAGAGAAGGAAGTAGAATGCTCAATGGGGATAGATGCTGAAGAGCACAGATATGTTAACCCCACCAGCCAGTAATGTTCTGACTGTAAGGATTTGGAAGGGACTTTCTGCTTGAAGGTTGGAGAGTTCCTCAGCACTTTCCCTTCTGTTTGGAATCTTAGGGAAGAGAAGCTTGAGAGGAAGAGTCTCTTACCTGAACCAGCACCAATATGGAGCCTATGGGCCACCTTTTATGGCTGAATCTCTGTGGTTGGTGGTTCTAAATTATTCTGGGAGAATCAGATTACACCACATTTCCCTCAAGATGGACAATATGTCCATTGCACCCCTTCCTCCTCTCCCACTTTCTGCTTCCCAGAAGGCTTTGTGAACCAATTAAAGTCTCACAACATGACCTCACAGAGATTCTTTCCAAAACATCCACTGCTGTGCATTCTGTGAGTGTTGTTCCTTCAAATTGTTACATCTCTTTTGAGTTTGAAGACATGAATCTAATCAGCAGTCCAATGATACCAAGAGTAATTTAAAAAAAGTGGCGTCTAACAAAACCGTAATCAATAAATGAATTTTCCCAAAGTATCTGAAAGAAAATGTAAAAATATTTACACATCCTTCATTTAGAATTGAGAAGACTTGGTTACTGATTGTATATATAGGATGAAAGATACTGAGGAGTTGAAGATTGATCTCCGATTATGAACCTGGGTCACAAGGAGTATGGTGTTGTACCTAACCAAAATAAGGAAGCTAAAAAGAGAGGGTAGATTTTTTTTTTCTTTTTAAAGATGAATTTTGTTTTGGACCTACTAAGTTCGAGGAAATTACAGGATATACAGTTTGAAGCTTTCAGTAGATAGTGAGTTACAGTAACAGTTAGCATTTAAATAGTGTTTTAAGGTTTACAAAGTGCTTCACAGGTATCTCATTTGACTCTCATGACAGCCCTGCAGGTAGATACAATTATAATCCTCATTTTACATATGAGGACACTGAAGGCAGAAAGCAGTTATGTGACTTCTCCAGGATCATATAGTTAGTAAATGTCTGAGGCTAGATTTGGATTCAGGTCTTCTTAACTCCACCTCCACTGTTCTATTGGCTACAGCACCATTCTGTCTGCTGATGTGGGACTGGAACTTAGTAGAGAGTGGGGTAAGACATATAGATTTGTGAGTCCTTTTCATGCGAATGACTCATGGATGCTAATAGGTTCACTGGGAGAGAGAAAAGGGCCGAGGACAGAATATGGGTACACATTTAGGGAATGAGGTATAGATGATGATCCAAAATAGGTGGACAATAAATGGGGAAAAATGAAGGGGGGAAAACAAGAGAGTAGTGTCATGAAAACCCATAGAGCTGAGAGTTTCTAGAAGAAAAAGTGGTTGTGTCCAAATGTGGTAGAGAGATCAAGAAACATAAAGACTGAGGAATGATTTTCAGATTTGGCATTTAAGACATCAATAGTAACTTGAGAAGAAGCAATTTCCATTGAATGAGATGGTCAGATTGCAGAAGATTGAGACATGAATGAGAGGTAGGGACATTAAGAGATAACAAGAACAGTTTATTATTTTCTAGGAATTTGGTCATGAAAGAGGGAAGAGAAATATTGAATAAGGGCATGATAGAGTTAAATTAGTTCTTTCCATTCCTCTCTCCCTTCCTTCCTTCCTTCCTTCCTTCCTTCCTTCCTTCCTTCCTTCCTTCCTTCCTTTCTTTCTTTCTTTCTTTCTTTCTTTCTTTCTCTCAATCTCTCTCTCTCTCTCTCTCTTCCTTCCTTCCTTCTTTCCTTCCTTCCTTCCTTCCTTCCTTCCTTCCTTCCTTCCTTCCTTCCTTCCTTCCTTCCTTCCTTCCTTCCTTCCTTCCTTCCTTCTTTCCTTCCTTCTTTCCTTTCTTCCTTCCTTCCTTCCTTCCTTCCTTCCTTCCTTCCTTCCTTCCTTCCTTCCTTCCTTCCTTCCTTCTTTCCTTTCTTCTCACTCTCTCTCTCTCTGTCTCTTTATTTTTTTCTTCAGACTACCTAGGCAAACGAAAGTATTAGGTAAGGAATTTAGACAACAGATCACAAATCTGACATAAGAACATGATATTGTAGTTTGATGAGATATCAACCATCCAGCCACCTTCTGGAGCTTTGCTCTCTGTCAAAAGCAGAACGGCTGATGTTTTTATGTTGTTAATGATAATTTCTTTTTTTAAAAATGAAGGATGTGTCAAAAGGAACTGGTATTCTAGATCCATTTTAGCCAACAAGGAGAAACTGCATGTTCTAGTTGAAATGGCAAGAGCCTTGGGGCCATGCTGTTGACCATCTATCACAGAGTTCACGATGGAGGAGAAGAAAGCCAGTCTTACATACATCTTGGTTTTTTGAAGGCAGTTTTTAAAAAGAAAGTGTAGGTAAGATGGAATGGCCTATTATTTTGCTAGGGGGCATGAACGGATACTCTCGGGAATTACATTCTGAGGAGATGACTTCACTGAATCCAAAATATATCCTATATCGACTACACTACCTTATTTCAAGAAATAAATTTGCTTACAAATCAAATAATTAATTTGGAATACACTAGTTTTTCTCCCAAAAGCACTTTAAAAACTGCAAAGAAAAAAGATTATGTTATCATCTTTTCTTCAAAATAGCTATAGCATGTTGCAAGGCAAATGTTACCCTAATGCCCCAAAGATACAAGGTCTTGGAGGGCAGGGTGTGTTTCGTTTTTATCTTTGTGTCCCTGGAGTATAATATGATACCTTGCACATAGTAGGCCTTTGATGAATGTTTGGTGAATGGAATATAATTTGTTTCAAATTAACTCTTCCTCTTGGTCATAAACTGAACTGGCTACTTGTCATGTTTGTCATCAGGATTATTTTTAGTAGTCCTTTGGAAATTGGCAAGGGCTTGTTAAGAATATGTATTCTTTCTGGTAGTTTGTATTTCTTTTTTGCTGACATTATATTGAGCCAGGTTTTTCCACTGACTAAGTGGCTCCAACTGCACCATTTTATGTAAACTGTGTTAAATTTTTGAGATCATAAAATTCTTGTTTATAAATGATTGCTTCTTCCCTTAAGGAAATGGTACCTAAGTCCTCTCAAATTTTTATTTTCACTGAAATGGCTAAGTAATAATCAGATAGTCACACTGCCTATAGCTATTCTCTTTATAAACAGGGGAAAATCACCATTATCCCCCAGTTGAATTTTTTGTAAACACATTCCCTTCCCCACTAAGGAAAGACATTTCCTATGTCTCCATTTCCCTAAGGAAAAAACACTTAGTGCTTTCTCTATTCTTTTAGGGTTAGAGAAAAAAGAAAACCTACCTTTTTCTGTTCTATGGCACTATCTTTGACCCTAGGGTGAAATTACTTGGGTTAGAACATCTATAAGCCACTTTATCTGCTCAGTAGATTGTAAGTTCCTTGAGGGCAAAGGCTGTTTCATTTTTGTGTCTCCAGCACCTAGCACAGTACCTTGCAAGTGCTTAAAACAATGTGTCCTGAATTGAATTTGTTGAAAATTCCAGGATAGGAGTCTAGCTACACAGACTTTAAGTTGTGAAAGCTCCTTAACAGGGACAGGAAGTGTGTCATGATGTACAGAGATAAAGGACCTAAAGAGATCATCTAGCCTAACCTACTTATTTGATAAAGTTGGAAATAAGACCAAGAAGGGGAAGTAACTTGATCCAAGTCACATGGACAATGATTAGCAGAATAGGATTCGAACCCTGACTCTAAAATGTCCTTCCATTCTATTCCATTATGCCCTGTTGCATATCCTGAAGGACCCTTTAGGCTTACTGTTGCTGAGTCCTTCTAGTTCCTCCTTTCTGCCTTGGGTCTCATTCCTTTTGGTGTGTGGTCTGTGTAATGCGGGGTGTTATGGGAGATCTCCAGGGCTATAGCACTTCTGCTATGATGAGTGGTTAGGTTAAAGGAAGGTAAATCTCTCCTTTTCCTCTCTCCTAACTCTATATAGAAGTGAATAGGAATAAGAAGAATGAGTCCATTTACATATTCAGCCTGCATTTAATCCATTTACACATTAATTGCTACATTTTATTTAAAGAGAGATTGCATAGGTCTAGTAGTATAAACTGCATGTCTTTTATTGAAGGGCCAATCTCGTTGCATTCAGAGAGATTCATCAAGGGGCTGGCTGTAGGTTTTTAACCTCAGCAACCTGGATTCCTTGGCTCTCTTTCTACTCTTTCATTTTCTCTATGGTTGGGAGCCAACCCGAGTTACCATAGGGCCATGGATAAGAGTGCTTACAGAGTTTGAGGCATCAGAATGGTTGGTGTCAGCCTATCCCTTGTTCAGCATTCCCTAGCCCAGCAGGGTGATGGAGAGCCTCATTCAGCGGTCCTTGGGGCCCAGCTTCCCAGGGGCAGAAAGCAGCAGTGGCTATTTGATGGTGACTTGCCTTCTGTCTTCTATATTTCCAATGTCTGGCACTAGTCTGATGGAAAAGAATCAAGCTGGTCCTGAGCAGAATGGTGAAGTTGGCAAACTTTGTCTTTGGCAGTCTTATTCTCCTTCTTTGAGTATAAACCCATCTCCTCCCTCCACCCCACCATAACGACTCTGCCATGGTCCATTCCCCTCCTCCAGTAAGTACTCTTCCAACTTTTTAAGCCAGCCTTCAGATGAGGACCTTATGTCAGTTATTAACACTGTCAGTGTGCATTTAAATTAATGTGCTCCTGAGGGGCATTTGCATTTTAAATTTTATAACAGAAAAAAAGAAACCTTGTTGTGTAAATGAAGTGAATATGCTTGATAGGGGAGAAATACACACACACAAATATACACATATATACACGTATATATATATGCATATATACATATATATACACACACACACATGCATAGATATGTAATCTCACCATGTAAATAAGCATCTACCTATTCTGTCTATGTAGTAGGTTCCAGTGGAGTGAAAGAGATACATGGGACCCTGTGGCCAACAGAAACTCTAGATTTGGGTCTCTCTGTGCATGGACCCTATGAACTTCACACCTGTCTATTTCTTATAGGGTTGTAAACTGAATAGAAGTCTCCTTTAGGACTGGGACAAGACTGGCCATCCTGGATCCCTTTACTATCCAGTTCCCCAAAATTGAACACCTTCATTTTGACCTCATGGTAGATATAGCCTGGTGGGAGATACTTTATAGACCACAAATGGTGGGCCTCAAGCCCTTTGTTTGCATTTTATTGTGTAGCTGCCTGTTGTAGGAACTCTAATTAAGATCTATCCCACTGACAGTAAGTATTAATACCCAGTTAAATTTTAGATGGCTTTTTAATGGGAAGTACTGTAAATTTAGCTTTTTTGTTATGTCACTAATCTATCTCTGTCTTCTACCATATGGTAACAGAGTTTTCTATGTGCATTGTCATGTTTATGAGTAAATAATAGATTACTCTTGTCCAGCAGTGAGAGATGGGCTGCATAGTCATTATAGTGGTACACCTCAGTGTTTTTTTTTTTCTTTAATTAGGTTTTTAGAGTTTTTTGGGGGTGTGGTGAAAGAGAAGGGAAGTTTATTTTATGTTAAACACTTTGGGAAGTTGGGTTTCTAAAAATTTTTTAAACACCTTTTTTTCTGTTGGAAGGCTGTTTTGCTTTGTCTTCATATCCTTGGAACTTAGCACACTGCCTGGCAGACAAAGGAGATTTAAAGCTTGTTAATTGATAAATTGACTCCATATATTCAATCAGTTGGCAATTTTTATCCCATGTAGATAACATCTCTTGAATCTATCACCTTCCTGCTCATAGGGCCACCACTACTGTTGAGGCTTTTATCCACTCTCTCCTGAACTACTGTCATAGTCTCCCAATTGGCCATTCTCTCCAATTCATCTTCCACAGTTGCCAAAGTAATGCTCTTAAAGCATAGAACTAATTGTGTTACTCCTCTCCTCTATAAACTCCATTGGCTCCACATTACTTCTGAGATCTACAGACTTCTTTCTGTACCGTCATGGCCTAGCACCAACCTACCTTTCCAGTTTGATTGAATATTGTGCATTTTGTGTTCTAGCCAAACTGGTCTTGCTTTTATTCACCAGTGACATTCCATCTCCCATCTTTATGCTTTTGCACAGGCTATACCTCCTGTCGGGGTGTACTTCCTTCTCACCTCTACCTCTTAGAATTCCTCCCTTCATTTAGAGCTATGTTTAAGAACTTAGTTGAAGAAAGAGAGAAAGAGAGAGAGAGAGAGAGAGAGAGAGAGAGAGAGAGAGAGAGAGAGGAGGGAGAAGAGGGAGGGAGGAAGAAAGGAAGAAAGGAAGGAAGGAAGGAAAAAAGAAAGAAAGGAAAGAAGGAAGGAAGGAAGGAAAGAAGGAAGGAAGGAAGAAAGAAAGAAAGAAAGGAAGGAAAGGAGGATGGAAGGAAGGAAGAAAGGAAGGAAGGAAGGAAGGAAGGAAGGAAGGAAGGAAGGAAGGAAGGAAGGAAGGAAAGAACGGAGGAAGGGAGGGAGGGAGGGAGGAAAGGTAAAGAAAAACCCCACATACAGGAATTGCTAGGCTTTTGTTATCCTTCTTAAATAAGGGAGTTGTGTGATTTTGCAAACCGCCAGATAGAGAGGTGGAAACCAGCTGACCTTTCAAAGTACTTGCTTAGCTAACAATAAAACGTCTACACAGTGAGAACTCTGAGCACCCCCAGGGACTTCTCTGGCCTGTGTTGTGCTTTTGGAGGAAAGCTGAAGGAACAAGATCTGCACATAAGTATGTTTTAAAACCTCCAGAAAAGAGCGCTTCAGGAAAGAAGCGAAGAGCCTAAAGGAAATCTCAACTAAGAAGTCATGATCCTGCCTGTACAAATGAGGTCTATATTTTTGTTTGGCTTCTCCCTGAAAAATAAATAAATGAAGACTGGCCTAGTGCCCTCGGGAATGAATCAGCTCGACTTATTGATTGCTGCACAGCATACTGTAGATAAATTCATTGGACTGTCATTCTAGGTTTAAGTTCCTGGAAAACTATTAGTGGAATCATTGGAAGGGATTTTCCTAATAGCACTTCAAATTGGAGAAAGAGGGACTTTTGATTAAAGCCCAATAAAGTTGGCTTACCACAAGCTAACAAAGGGACACTGTAAATCAGCTTTGGTCACAGGTGAGCAGGAAGGTGGTCTATCGTCCATGAGGTGGGAAGGTGGTGGCGGGAGATGTGGGGAATGCGGAAAAATGTTGGTCTAGAACTACGATCCTAGGGAACCAGATTGAGTCACTTAATCTTGTCTTCTTCAGGTATAATAAAATGGACATAAAAATACAAGGTTAAGCTAGCAGGAGCTAGGAAAGTATAAAGGGTAGCTAGGTAGTGCAGTAGCTAGAGTGCTGGGCCTGGAGTCAGGAGGACCTGAGTTCAAATCCAGCCTCAGACACTTACTAGCTGTGTGACCCTGGGCAAGTCACTTAACCCTGTTTGCCTCAGTTCCTTATCTATAATATGAGCTGAAAAAGGAAATGGCAAACCATTCTAGTATCTCTGCCAAGAAAACCCTAAAAGGAGTCATGAAGAGTTGGACATGACTGAAGAGACTCAACAAGTATGTTGCAAGGGGAAAAAGTAATGGGGATAGGAGGTGGGAGAATTCTAGTCCTGGCATCTACTATTAACTAGCTGTGTACCTTTGGGAAAATCACTTAACCTCTCTGTAAAACAAGAGGATTGTATTGAATGATCTCATCTATCTCGATGGTCCTATTAGTAATGAAATTTAATATTTTTAGTTGTAACTTATCTGATACGATACGCTGACCATGTCTTTATGGGCAAATCACTTAACCTCTCATTGCTCTAGGCTCAAACTTTTTGGTCTTGGGACCCCTTTGCATTCTTTATACTATTAAAAATTATTGAAGACCTCCCCTGTCTAAGAGATTTTATTTATGTGGATTGTGTCTCACCTGGCTGTACTACTCTGGGGCTTCTCTGAATTACTTCTCCATCATGCCCCAGGAAGCTCATTTTTGGAATAACCTCATTATCTTGTAAAGATCCCATCAGCCTTAGAACTCTGCCTTGTCACTACCTCTGCCTCTCTGATGGGAGGGTAGGGCCATTAACTCCAAATCTCTATTTAAGGAAAGAGCTCAGCTCAGACATATCCTCATTTTTCATCTGGCTGCACTACTTTGAGATTTTTCCGACTGACTTCTACTCCTTCCCTTTGCCCCATCTCTTTTAGCCTTGTTTTGTGTATTGTTTTTCCCCATTAGATGGTAGACTCTTCAAGGGCAGGGGTGTTTTTTCTTTTTTTCATATTTGTATCCTTCCTGCTTAGCGCAGTGCCTGGAAGATAGTAAGAGCTTAATAAATAAATATTGGCTGTCAATTATACCTGTTGATATTTACTGTATTAGAAATTTAAACATCTTAACATATTTATGAAAATATTTTTGAAGCCAAAGACCACCTGAAAATAACTCAGTGACCTTGAGAAATACCCAGGCAACACTTTTTTGCAACATATTTTTATGTTTAATCTGTGTTATTGACATTTTCTCCATAACTTTCTTAAGTAGACAATCAACTAAACAATATCTCAAGTCCTAATTTGTAGCTCATACTGAAAATTTAACAATTGGCTCTTGTTAGCCAATTAGACATAGCTCCAACCCGGTCCTCAATATTTCCCTTAGGGAAAAATACACATCTCAAAACTGAAATAGGAGTAGAAAAATCCCAAGATCCTGGTGCCCGAAGTCCTTATACCTTATACATTTTTAAAAGCAATTATTTATTTAAACATTTTTTCTTTTTAAATTTTGAGTTCCGAATTTTCTCCCTGCCTCCCATTCTTCTACCACCCACTGAGAAGATAAGCAACATGATATCAATTATGCCTGTGAAATCATGCAAAACATATTTCCATATTAGCCACATTACAAAAAACCCACAAAAATAGAGTGAGAAAATTATACTTCAATTTGTACTGAGTTCTTCATATCTCTCTCTCTCTCTCTGGAAGTGGATAGCATTTTTTCATCCTAAGTCCTTTGGAATTGTCTTGAATTGTGTTGATCAGAGTAGCCAAGTCTTTCATAGTTGATCATCATCACAACATTGCCCTTACTGTGCACAATGATCTCCCAGTTCTTCTCACTTCTGAAACCACTCCTTTCATAGTTTCTTATAGCACAATAGTACTTCATCACAGTCATATGACATAGTTTGTTCAGCCATACTGATGAGCATCCTCTGAATTTTCAATTCTTTACTACCTCAAAAAGAGATGCTATAAATGTTTTTGTATATTTTTTCCTTTTTTTGACCTCTTTGGGGGTACAGAACTAGTAGTGTTATTGCTGGGTCAAAGGGTGTGGACAGTTTTATAACTCTTTGGGCATAATTCCAAATTTTTCTCAAGAATGGTTGGTCAGTTTACAATTGTACCAGTAGTGCATTAGTGTACCTTTTTCCCCCTGATCCACTCTAGCATTTGTCATTTCTGATAGATGTGAGGTGGTACCTCAGAACTATTTTAATTTGCATTTCTCTAGTTGATAGTGATTTAGAGCATTTCATCGTGTGACTATAGATAGCTTTGGTTTCTTCTTCTGACAACTGCCTGTTAATATCTTTCGACCATTTATCAATTGGTGGATGGCTCTTATTTTTATAATTTTTACTCAGTTCTTTGAGGAATGAGGACTTTGTTAGAGAAACTTGCTGCAAAAATTTTTGATATTACTTCATTTTCTCTGGTGTCTTTTAGCAAAATGTAGTTTCCTTGATAATCTCTTTAAGTTGAGTCTACTTTTGCTTTTGCTTTGTCTAAGATTGTGATTGCTATTACTGCCTTTTTTACTTCAGCAGAAGCATATTAGATTCTGCTCCAGCCCTTTATTTTAACTCTGTACGTGTGTTTCTCTTTCAATTGTGTCTATTGTAAACAACATATTGTTGGATTCTGGTTTCTAATCCATTCTACTGTCTGTTTCTCTTTTATGAGAGAGCTCATTCCATTCACATTCCCAATTATGATTACCGCATTTTCCCCTCCATTCAATTTTCTTCTGTTTCTTCTTCTCTCTCTCTTTTTATCCTGTCCCTCCTCAAAAATCTCTTTTGCTTCTGACCATTCCCTCCTTTGATCTCCATTTTATTATCTTCCCTCTTTCACATATCTCCTTTCCTTCCTATTTCCCTGTTGGGTAAGATGTATTTCTATACCCAACTGAACTTGTATATATGTTCTTCCCTCTTTGAACCAATTCCAAGGAATGTGAAGTTTAAGCATTTCCCATCCTCATCATTTCCCCCTCCACTGTAAATGCTCTTCATTATATGCCTCTTTAAGTGAGAAATTTTCCCCATTTTGCTTCTCTTTCAGTGCCTCCCTCTTTCTTACCCCTTCTTTTCTTTTTTGGAGATTGTCCTAACATAATTGACTCATGCTCTCTCTCTCTCTGTAGATTCTTAACTGCCCTTAAAATAATAAATCATCTTCACATTTAGGAATATAAACAGTTTGAACTTTGTTGAGTCCCTTATGATTCTCTTTGATGTTTACCTTTTTATGTTTCTCTTTAGTCGTGTTTGAAAGTCAGATTTTCTGTTCATCTCTGGTCTTTTCATCAGTAATGCTGGAAAGTCCTCCATTTCATTAAATATTCTCTTCCCTTGAAGGATTATGCTTGGTTTTGCTAGGTAGGAGATTTCATTCTTGTAATCCTAGCTCTCTTTTATTCTGCAATAGTTTATTCCAAGCCCTTTGCTTCTTTAACATGGAAACCACTAAATCTTGTGTGATTTTGACTTTGGCTCCACAATATTTGAATTGCTTCTTTCTGAATGCTTGCAATATTCTCTCCTTGATCTGGGAATTCTTGAATTTGGCTATAGTATTCCTGGGAGTTTTCATTTGGGGATCTATTTCAGGAGGTGATTGGTAGATTCTTTCAATTTCTATTTTACCCTTTAGATCTAAGATATTAAAGCAGTTTTTTTTTTCCATATAACTTCTTGAAATATGATGCCTATGCTCTTTTGTTATCATGACTTTCAGGTAGTCAGTAATTCTTAAGTGATCTCTCCTGGATCTATTTTCTAGGTCAGTTGTTTTCCAATAAGATATTTCACAATTTCTTCAATTTTTTTCATTCTTTTGACTTTGTTTTATTATTTCTTGATGTCTAACAGCATCATTAGCTTCCACTTGCCCAATTCTAATTATTAAAGAATTACTTTCTTCGGTGAGCTTTTTTTGTATCTCTTTTTCCATTTGGCCAATTCTGCTCTTTAATGAGTTCTTTTCTTCAATGAATTTTTGTACCTTCTGTTCCATTAGGCCAATTCTGTTTTATAAGGTGTTTTTTCTCCTCAATATTTGTATGTGCCTATTTTACCAAGCTGTTCATTCTCTTTTCAAAATTTTCTTGCATCACTCTCATTACTTATATCAGTTTTTCCTCTACCAGTCTTATTTCTTCTTTCACTCTTCCAGGAATTCTTGTTGGGCTTGTGTCAAATTAGCATTTTCTTTGAGCCTTTTCTTATAGCTGTTTTCACATTATTATCTTCTGAATTTGTGTTTTCGTCTTCATTGCAACTGCAGTAGCTTTTTGTGATCAAATTGTGTTGTTTGGTCACTTTTCTAGCCTATTTCTTAACTTCGAACTTTATGTTAAAATTGTGCTCTTACTTACTTGGGGGTGGGGCTCTTTCCCAAACTTCAGGATTTTTCATGCTGTTGTTTTCAGAGCTAGTTCTTGGGGTCTTCAGATTTTCAGTGCTTCCAAGGTGGTATTATCCTGGCGTTATATTTTTTTTTTATTTTTATTTTTTTTGCAGGGGGGAAGGCCGGGCAGTTGGGGTTAAATGACTTGCCCAAGGTCACACGGCTACTAAGTGTGTCAAATGTCTGAGGTTGGTCACTGCTCTCTTGGTCTCTGCTCTGCTCTTTACCCAGGATGGGCCCCCTGCTTTCCTGAAGCCTCAAGCAGTAGCATTTTTTTTTCTGCCTTGGAACTGAGAGCAAGGCCCCTGATCCCTTGTTGTGACTGAGCAAGTGCTCCTCAGTGCCCTGGACCTGTGAAACAGAACTGATTATGGGTGAGAGAGTTGCCAATTAGCACCAGCTATACCTAGTGACATAAAGGATGTCCTACAGTTGTATGACTCTTTTACCATCTCTGGGCTGAGACTTTCTGAACCACCGTTACTTCTACTGTTGCTATCACCTCAGGTCTGCCACTGGTCTGTGCACGCTGCGCTTTGATGAGGCCTCCACTTTGGTATCACAGACCTCTCTTGCCAATCTCCTAAGTTTTCTTAGACTAGAAAATGTCTCACCCTGACCTTTTGTTGGCTCTCCCATCTGAAATTTTATTTGAGGCATTATGTTAAAATTGTTTGGAGGAGAATGTTGAGAGAGTTCAGCTATGATGCTGTCTCTAATCTCCCATCTTGGCCAGGATCCAGAGCATGCTTTGAGAACTACTGTTACATAGAAATATTGTAAGTTTCAGAGAAAGTGATGAGCTTATCATGGGAGGGACATTTTGTTCCCTAGAGCTGACACCAGGCAGGCAACAGATCTGAAGTGAAGTGGTTTGAGAATACGGTTTCTGTCTTCTATAAAGGAAGGCACTGGGAGGAAATAGAGAAACTGAGTTTTAAAGAAATTAAGTTCCTTACCCATGACCACATAGCTACTAGGTATCAGTGGCAGGGTTTGAATTCTGCTCTTCTGAGAAATCTAGAACTTTATCCATTATTTTATACTTACACAAACAGAGAAAGCAATCCTCTTGGAAAGAAGGACTAACCTGCTAACTAGAAGTAAAAAACCCAAAGACTCAATAGTTCCCATCAATGGAGGTAAATATGAAATGGACAAGTGATATGCTACATAGAGAACATGGCAATTACCTTCTGTTTGAAATGACCTCAGCACATCCTCCTGACCAGTTTCTATAGCATGTATTTTGTGCTCTTGTACTTATAAAACACTTCTCAGAAAAAATGTGTGTGTCTTTCCCTTTGAGCTTTACTCTTCTTTCCCACTTCCTAAGAAGCTTCCATAGCTGATCTGACAGGAAGCAATTGAAAGGAGAGGATAACTAACTATGTGTCTCTATAACTTCAAAATTACCATTGATGTCTAATGCCACTGATTGCTTTTTACCTGGAATTATTTTTTAAGTGAGCCATTTTAGTAGAAGACTTTTACTTAGCCTCTGTTTTGGGTAACTCCAGCCATTTAAATAAGCCAAAGTTCTTTGCTAACTGTAACTTTATAAAAAGTCTCTGGAGGAATCTGAGAGTTTGCATTTTATAAGCCCTAAGTAAGCTTTCATTTCTCCTAGATTCTCTAGGCTGCTAGATTTCATGTTTAAAGTTCACCAAACCATTTTTAGGCCCTTGGGTCTTGGTTTTCAGCCTCTCTTTTTACATGCAGTGTCTAACCACCATTGTTTTTATTGACAAAAGGAAACTCTCAGAGAAGAAGTTCTTGACTATACAGGGGAAGTCAGAGTCTGGTACGTGGAAGGTTTTATGACCAAAAAGCTGAGAATGACTTGGAATTTAGCTCTGTGTTATACAAAGGATGATTACCAGAAATAAATTGTTCTATCACTTCATTCAGCCCTGTGATCCAACTCCATTGTCCTATTCACTGAGAGAGCTCCTGGTTATGGGACTTTCCATTTATAAATTCACAGAACAGAAATGTTTGCCAGAGCAAAGCCTAGGAAAGGGGTTAGCAGGGATTTTAATTAGCAAGCATCTCGTCATTCTTTTATCTCTGTTTGTTAGCTTCTATCAGTAGCCCCCAAACCACCTTGCTTTAATGCTAATATATCACTAAGTGCAAATATAGTCACTATTTATGACCTTCCAGTATTTTTCTTTAAATTCTCATCTGTGCTTGATATTACAACTTTTGATAGCTAGGCAGTAAATGAAAGAGACAATCTTCTGTAGCAAGATTTAGACTGAGGCAACTCACTTTCCTAATGGTGTAAGCACTTTTGTCTGGTACTAGTAAAATGGATAAGTATGAGGGCTGTTAATTTAACTCTAATGTGGGTTGCATGGGAAAAGCTATGGGGGTTCTATTTAGTTGGTAGTAAACAACTTCAGAATCAATGTGTTTTTCCTTACTGAGGGCTTGCTTAGTGCATTGGAAAAAAAATTCTATTAGTCTGCCTCATTTTGTAGTCACCGCACAGCCTAATGCACGAGCCAATGGCACCCATTAAGGCCGGGATGACTGTTCACAGCAAAATGAACCAAACCATCTGAATCCAACCCAAATGCCATCATTCAGAAAGCCAGACAGAGCCATGATTTAGGATTTTTTCAACATTTCCTGGCAATTTGTATCATTTGCCGCCAGGCCCTGAATGATGCAGATTGCCATAAAGTGGGATAATCAGGCAGTTGAAGTGTCATAAAGCGGCAGGAGAAACAAATTTCTATCTTGGAACGTCACAGGCCGATGGATGTTGTGGGGAATGAACGTGGACCCTGCCTGATGGGTGCTGTGTGTTTGCCAAGTGCTGTGCCCAGCAAAAAAGATACCTTTTTGTCAGCTTGTATTCCTCCAGATGCCAGGGATTATGGCAGATCTGACAGAGAAGGGGATGCTGGGCTGTAGATCCACCCTTGGATTCTGAACTTAATAGGAGAAGTACGCAGGGGTAGGGAGCCGGAGAAGTACCATCGGAAGTACATGAGGATAATTTAAAAGGCTCTTTGGAGCTGGGGGGTGGGAGCGTGTTATTTATTTTTATTATTTTGGCCTTCTGAAACATGCTGCCTTGGGAAGAAAGCCATCAGGATGCAGTCCCTGCTTTCAACATGCCCCTGGTTCTCATGCCATGAATGGTCTGTTTCACTCTATTGGGCCTGGAAATGCTATGCTAACACTGTTCTTTGGAACTCCTCTGTCAGGTGTTAAAGCCTTTCAAACAATTTGGTTCCCAACTACCTTTCTAGCCTTTTAAAATGTTATTCCCATGCCCACATTCTCTATCCTAGTCAAACTGGCCTGCTACCCCTTCTTCATAGGATCTGAGTTTGAATCATGGCTCTGTTACTTACTACTCGTATGACCTTGGGCGAGTCGCTTAACATGTGGTCTCAATTTCCTGATCTGTGATTGGTTTGGGATTGGGTTAAATGACACCTAGGGTCCTTTCCAGCTCTAGACTCTATGAATGACATTACATTTCTTGCCTTTTTTCTTTTGCTCAAATGGTCCTCCATGTCTGGGAAGTACTCTTTTTAAACCTCTGGCTTCTGGAATCCCTATTATCTTTCAGATAAAAAAAAAATCAGTTGCCACCTCCTACCCACATGAAGCATTTTCTGATACTCTAAGTTGTTAGTATGCTCCTTCTTACACTTACTTTACATATACTTTGTATTTTACTTATTTGTTGTAACTCCTAATTAATATGTAAACTCCTTGAGGTAGTTGGTATGTGAATAATAACCAATATTAATGGTTAATAGCTAGCATTCATATAGCTCCTTAACGTTTGCAAACCACTTTACAAATAATATCTAGTTTATATTCACAAAAATCATGACATGTAAATGCTATCACCCCCATTTTACAGATGAGGAAACTGAGGCAGACAGAGATTAAGTGATTGGCCCAAGATCATGCAGATGCTAAGTGTTTGAGTCAAGATTTGAACTCAGGCCTTTCTGACTCCCAGTGCAGCTCTCTATTTATTATGCCATTTAGGGACTGTTCCAATTTCATCTGCCGACCTAGCTCAAAGCACAGTGCCTTGCACATAGTAGATACTTAGGAAATGTTAATGAAATTGAATTGTCTAATTCCAGGGAATAGGGACTTCTGCCCCTCTTTATTGTAGATGCCAATTTCTGTCTGCCTTTTCATCAGACAGAGCTTATGGTCTATCAAATATTATTAAAGAGTGGGTTCCTAAAAAGTGAAATAATTTGTAGTTTAGTTTGTCATTTCCAAATGAAGGAATACAAAAGGAGTCATTTTAGACAGTGGTTTATTTCAGAGGTATCAACATTCATGGCAGTTATGTATAAAATAATAGGATTATGTATTTAGAGTCAAAAGGGATGCTAGAGGCCCTTGGATCCAACCCTCACATTATACAGGTAAGCAAACTGAATCACAGAGAGTTTAAATCCCTTGTCAAGCCAGTAAGTATCTGACATAGGAACCAAACTCCAGTATTCTTGACTCTAAATACAATGTACTATCTGCTATACCATCAATATACATCTCAATACATCTACACGTAACTCAATAATAAAATAATTAAGTGAAGAGGTTTTCATTACAATACAAAGAAATTAATCTAGGTTTAACCAGGCTAATTAACCAGTTTTTTGGATAAATGGCTGATGATCTACCTGACCTTAGGCAAATTTGTTTTAACGTCAATGAGCCTAAGCTTCTTCATCTACGATGTTAAGAAATAAGACTAAATAATGCTTTTGGCTCTAAATTCTATGATGGGGATGGAAGCAGAATAATAATTCTTTATTAAGAACAAGTTCTATAATGCTCTTTTCTACATATTCCCATGCATTTTTAAAAAAATTCTCCTTCGAACTTTGAAACTAACACTCCATCCCTTTCAATTTACATATTCCTTCCCTTTTTGGCACATTTTTTACTTTGTAACTCATTTACATATTTCTGGATTTATCTAGCCTCCTCTGAAAATCATTCAAATTATGTTTCAGAACTTAATCTCCACCCCCTCCCCTCAAAAGAATGGGCTTCTTTCTCTTCACCTTTTCTTTGTGCATTGTCCACTTTATTTCTTGTTTTGTGTTATTGAATTAAGGACATCAATTTGAAAGTCCCCCAAGGACACATTCTGTAGCACAGCTCCTGCTAACTGAGTTGGTTTTTGACAGATATCTTAATAACATCCTGGCCCATGGTAGAGCTACTATGGGTATGACTTACAGCTTTATTTTGGAAAAATATCCCCAGAAAATCATCTTTAACATTGTTCTGATTTTCTTATTTTTTTAAATGGAATTGATTATGGTCTGCTTGATTAAATAGTCTACCTTTCATCTTTATGCTAAAACAGGTGCAATGAAGATAATTGAAAAAATTCTTTTTCTAGTTATTTGAATTATGGTATTTTACATTTGAGAGCCAGCTTGGCATAGGAGATAGAAGGTCAGTCTCAGAGATAGGAAGACCTGGATTCAATTCCTCCTGCTGGCATAGATTATCTGTGTGCCCATGGGCAAGACACTTAATAAATGTTACAGATGTGTTGTCAGTCTGCTTTGAAGGAGGGAGTTTCCACGCTGAGAATACCTTACTATGATGAAATCACAGGTCTAGAGTACAAAAAAGACACGTAGCCTATCTAGCCACATATAAAGATATAAAGACTCATGTTCTTTTTGTATAAAGATATAAAGACTCATGTTCTGCGTCTCTCTGTTGGTTGTGTTAGTCATAGATCACTTTGGTTTACTATCCCATTTTACAGAGTTTGTAGGTCCAGAGACTAAAGAATTGTGTTACTGAATACAGAAATTGTACAGGAATTATTGAAGAGAGTCAAATGGATGGGGCTGTGTTTGACTCCAAACTACTTACATTTTCAACGAGAAGGAGTGAATAAAGTGGAGCAGAACACAGAGCAGTTATTCTTTCTTTATTGTTTAAAGTTTAAACTTCAACAAGTTGCCTTTACAGTCAGGGGAGAGGTCTGTCCAGCTTCATTTTCTAGGGGCAGCCTTAATGCAGGATATATGGTTACAGTCACCAACGAAACACTTTAGTGTGATCCACTAAAATTTCATGGATTGGGTTGACTAAAGTATGAAGTGGAAACCTCTGTTTTAAAAACTGCCAAAAAACCTAGGAAACTAAAATAATGCCACCATTTATTTTAGTGCTACCAAGAGGAGAATTGATTCATGGGAGGCATAGAGAGCGTATGATATTAGTGAGATGGCTGCAATAGGTATTGCGTTATATTCCAGTGCCTAGGTTTCTTATATGATCTGGGTCCTGAGTAAGTTCGATACAAAAATGGTTGGTCCTCAGGGACTCCCTGTTCCTTTTTCTTAATTATTTAAGGCCTTATGGTCTCCCCAAACAAGGTGGGTTTTACAGTGGGCCTAAAGTCAGGTAGACAAGAGTTCAAATCCAGTTTTAGACAGTTACTAGTTGTTTGATCGTAGACAAGTCACTTAACCTCTGTCTGTCTCACTTTCTTCATATGTAAAATAAGGATAATATTACCTATTCCCTAAGGTTATCATGAAGAGAAAATGAGGTTATATTTATAAAATGCTTTGCAAACCTTAATGTGTTATAGAAATGCTAACTATTGGTGTTGTTTGTTGTTGTAGTTACTATAATCATCCACACAAGATCCCAGGCAGCTCATGCTGTCAAATTAATTTCAAGTAGCCTCTACCTTTTACACCCTTTATGGGCAAAGAATCCTTTCACATGTATTGTTCCTAATATTTCTTCCCCTACCAAGATTTAAATTCTCCTTTTTTCCCCCTTTTCCCTACTGTGCCTTCCCTCTCTCCCATTTGTCCATTTAAAGTAGATAGCTGAGCCTCCGACGTCAACGAGAAGGTAGAGGACATCTGAAATGAGTTCCCTCATTCCTCAATCCTTGTCTCAAAACTTGGTTTTGTCATCATACCCACTCTCCTCTCTGGTCACAGAAGAAACATTCAGTTAGTTAGCTGATAAGCGTTTATTAAGTGCTTACTACGAAGCACTGTGCCTGGCATTGAGGATACAGAGAAAGGTGAAAGATGTTTCTGTCTTTGAGGACCTTATAGTCCAATGGGAGACAACATGCAAACGGATATGTAAAACAAGATAAGGGAGGAAAATAACAGTAAGAGAGCATTTAGCTTGCCTTTGATTCATTCAAATCACTTGATCCAGATAAACTAAATCATTGGGAACCAAAAAAACTAGCACATGGTATTGCCGAGCCATAGATGTGTACATGTGTATGTGTGTGTGTGTGTGTGTGTGTGTGTGTGTGCGTGTGTGTGTGTCTGTGTATAGATGTATACATATATGTATATGTTCTGTGTATATTCTGTGTATACACACATATATTCTGTGTATACACACACAGAAAAATAAGAAATAAGAGAGGAAAGGCATGAGAATTTAAAGGAATTGGGAAAGGCTTCTTGTAGAAGGTGGGATTTTAGTTGAAACTTGAAGGAAGCCAGGAGGTGGAGATGAGGAGACAGCATTCCAGGCATCAGATTCAGCTAGGAAAAGATGCCTAGACCTGAGAGATGGAGTGTCTTGTTCATGGAACAGTAAGGAGGCCCGTGTCACCATATCAAAGGGTACATGGAGGGGTGACATGTAAGGTGTAAGAAGAATGGAAAGGTTGTGGGGTTAGGTTATGAAAGGTTCTGAATGCCAAACAGGATTTTTTGTATTGGATCCTGGAGGTGATAGGGAGCTAGAGTTGCTTATTGAGTAGGGGTTTACACGGTTGGATCTTCTTCTCACTAAGGAATATGCACTGATTGTTTGAGTCAGAATACAAAAAGACCTTGACATGCTAGAATATTGGGCTCAACCTAATAAGATGAAATTTAATAGTTATAAATAAATACGTTTGTATTAAAAACTTGAATTTTATAAATTCAAAATGGAGAGGCATGATTAGGTAGCAGGTTGTTTGGAAAAGGAAATGGAGGTTTGGTGGACCACAAACATTTCACTGAACTGTCAAACTGATCTTTGTGAAATATAAGTCAGACCATGGACCCCCAAACCCTTTACTCAATAAATTCCAAAGGCTCTATATCTACTTCTGGATCAAATAAAAAAAATCCTCTGGCTTTCAAAGCTCTTCCTAACCTGGCCTCTTCCTACCTTTCTAATCTTCTTACACCTTACTACTTTCCATGTACTTTGTGATCCAGTCACCCTGGCTTCTTTCCTGTTGTTGCTTCCACAAGAAACTCCATCTCTTGACTCTGGGTATTTTCACTAGTTCTCCTTTCCCCCTCCCCCCGGCCTTGAACTCTCTCCCTCCTCATTTCCATCTTCTGGCTTCCCTAGCTTTCTTCGAGTCAAAGCTGAAGCCCTAACTTTTTTAAGAAGTCTTTCCTGATACTCCTGAACCTTAGTGCCTTTCATCTGTAATTATTTCCAATTTATCCTGTATGTGTATATATATACATATATATATAACATATATATAATATGTACATATAAATATATGTATGTATATATATATGTGTGTGTGTGTGTGTGTATCTTGTTTGTACGTTGTTATTTGCAAATATTCTCTCCTTTTAGGCTGTGAGATCTCTGAGAGTAGAGACTTTTTCTTTCTCTTTTTAGTACCTCCAGTGCTTAGCACAGTCCCTAAATAGTAGGTACTTAATAAATGCTTGTTGATTTATTAAATTGACTCCAAGGCAAATGTGAATCAACAGAGTAGCTTGACTGCCAAAATAGCTAATGCATTCTTGGGCTTTAATAAAATATGGTGGTACCATCGGACTCTACACTTATCAGAGAACAATTTTGGGTATTGTTTTCAATTGTGGAAACCACAATCCAGGAAGGACTAAGGCAGGTACAGAAGAGGGTTACTAGGGTGGTGAGAGGTCTCCTTTCTGCAACAGATGAGATCCAGCTGAAGGAACTAGCAATATTTAACCTGAAGAAGAGAAGACTCCCAGACACATAATATTTGACTGCAAGTATTGAAAGGGCTGTTGCGTGGAAGAGAGATCAGATTTGATTTGTGTGATCCCAGAGGGTAGAACCAGGAGTAATAAATAGAAGTTGCAAAAAAGGTATATTTAGTCTTCATGGACAGAAAAACACCTTAAGAGTAAAGTGGAATGGACTGCTCCCCCATTGTGAGTTACTCTTCATTGGAAGTTTTCAGGCAAAAGTGGATGAGCCCTTGTTGGATATATTATAGCTGGTATTCTTTTTCAGCTTTTTAGTTGCAATAGATAACCCTTGATTCTCTTCCAACTCTGAAATTGTGATTCTAAGATTCTGTTGTCTTATCAGACAAATATGATTATACAGTCTCCTAAAGCATTCTCAAAACTACTTCAACTGAAAATTATTTTAAAATCTATGAGCCCAAAACAAATTGGAAGATCTCTGGTATGATGGTACAATGATAATTAGTAGTCAAAAACTACAACAGCTCAGTGTATAGAAAAAGTTTACAAGTAGTTAACGACTGTGCAGTAACAGTCTTAACTCATACTTGTGGAGTTATAAAATGAACCATAACATATCTAGAGAGTTTCAACAAAAACCTTTAGAATATTAATGAAACACAGGTTCAGTACTGTAGGGTACTATAGGAAGACAAACACTTCCATCATCCTCATAACTAACATTTATATAGCACTTACCATGCTCCAGGCACTGTGCTAAGCACTATTATTTCATTTGATTCTCCAAACATCCCTGGGAGGTAGGTGCTATTACCATTCCCAGTTTACAGATGAGGTAACTGAGGCACTTAGCAGCAGAAAACAAAACCATGTGGGAAGAGGATGAGGTCCACATCATCCATGTCTTCCTGTATGCTACTGTAGTTTTCCTGAAGATGCCTTCAGAGAATAAGTTGGTATCACAGAGAATAAGTTCCTATAGCATTACTTCTATTAAATTAAAATAATAATGATAATCATTGAACATTAAATCATAATAGTTAAATTACAACAATAAGGATATCCATTGAACATTAAACATAGAGTAAGATAGTAATTTGTGGGGGGCAGAGCCAAGATGGAGGCTAGAAAGCAGGGACTAGCATGAGCTCCCCACCAAGTCCCTCCAAAAACCTATAAAACAATGGCTCTGAACCAATTCTAGAACTGCAGAATCCACAAAATAGCATAGGGAACCAGGGCTCTAGTCCAGGACAGCCTGGATGGTCTCTGGGTAAGGTCTATCCCACATGGATCTGGGAGTGGAGGGGAGAGGAGCTGAGTGGAGCAGAGCCCAGCGTAGAAGGTGCTGACAAACCAGACCAGGAGCCGGGTGGAGCGTGCCCTAGTGCCCTGAATCAGTGAGCTGCAGCAGTTACCAGACTTCTCAAACCACAAACGCCAAAGACAACAGAGTAGGTTAGTGGGAGAAGCTGCTGAGGACTGGGATAGAGTTTGTGGTTTGGCCACTGCCCCTGGGGGCAGCAGAGGTGGGGCAGCTTTAGAACTACAGCTGCAGTTGCTTCTGGTCCCTGCCCACCTGGTGGGAGGAATTAAGTGGTGGATCAGAGCAGGAGTGAAGAGCCTGCTGAAGATCTAAATCCAATCCAGGTTGGGGGTTCTTGGGGAAGGAGGAGTGCTGGTGTAGGAGAGCTGGCATATCCCCCCAGGCTTGGAACATAGAACTTTTAGTCTACAAGCAGTCATACCCTGCTGAAAAACTCAAGGGTCAAGTGAGTTGGCT
>CM053624.1:272401859-272433504 GCA_028646595.1 Phalanger gymnotis | reverse complement strand
GCACGTGGCCCATGTTGAATTGCTTGACTTCTTAGGGAGGGTGGGTGGGAAGGGAAGAGGGGAGAGAATTTGGAACTCAAAGTTTTAAAAAATAGATGTTCAAAAACAAAAACAAAAAAGTTTTTGCATGCAACTAGAAAATAAGATACACAGGCAATGGGGCATAGAAATTTATCTTGCCCTACAAGAAAGAAAGAGAAAAGAGGATGGGAGGGGAGTGGGGTGACAGAAGGGAGGGCTGACTGGGGAACAGGGCAACCAGAATATACACCATCTTGGAGTGGGGGGGGTAGAAATGGGGAGAAAATTTGTATTTCAAACTCCTGTGAAAATCAATGCTGAAAACTAAATATATTAAATAATAAGTGTTAAAAAAAAAGATAAGTGCAGGTGTGTGGGGAGAAGGGGAAGGAATGTTTACAATGACAGACCATAGACTGTCTTTTCTCTATCCTTTTCAACTCACCTCTCCCTTCCCTTTCATTTCACCTCCTGCACACTAAAATGGGTCTTCCTTCAGGTTGGCTGAATAGGCCAAGTTAGTATAGTTTCAGAAACCCCTCTACCTCCCTAAATATCTCTCCTCTTCTGAAATGATACCTACATATTCTATGAACAAGGAAAAACAACTGAAGACTTTCATTCCCCAATTAGAAATTAAAATAAGACAATGCGCATTTCAGGTAGAAATAACCCTTGAGTACCACAGTTGAGAGCATACAGTGCTTGTGTTTTTTTCCAATCCCATGTAACACCTACATACACAAAACCTCTCCCTTTCAAAGAGGAGATGGTGAAAGTGCCAGAGGAATGAATTCCTAATTTCCAGTTTATCACAATTAACAAGGCACAATAACGTGGAAACAATAAAAAGGGACAAAAAGAGGCAGAAATAAATTTTCTCCCATGTCAGAACATGGAAAATGAAAGACCATGGCACAGAGAAGGAAGACAGAAAGGCCACTGAACATCTGGAACTTCAAAGTGAGTATGAGGATCATAGATTTAGAGCCAAAAAGGACATTAATAGTTCCAACCCTCCATTTTACTATTGAGGAACACAGTAAATAGCAGAGGCAGAATTTGAACTCCGGTCCTTGGACTCTAAGTTCATCACTCCACTGTAACACATTAGTATTCATAAAGGAGGAGGGCAGAAGGTAGAACTAGACCATCTGGCTGTGGGAGTAGGGAAGCTCTTTGTGCTCTAGGGAATAATGTAAATACCCAGGAGCCATCAAGTAAGAGGTTACCCAATAATGGTCAGAGGAGGCAGAAGAAGATAGTGGTAGATGACTCCCTGCTTAAGGATATCAAAACATCCCTTTTAGGACTTTATATGACAGAGAGGTCTATGATATTCCCAGTGCATGTATCTGGGTCACGATTGAAAACATCCTGAGAAGTATCAGACCTGATGATAGTGACTCAATCTTCATGATTCCTTTGGGAAAAGATGATCCCACTAAGAGGAACCTAGAAAACTTTAGTAACACCTATTCTATCCAAGGGCGAAAAAACTGAAGACTTTAGGGCACACTGATGACGTTTTCATTATCACTTTCCATTTAAAGTAAGGAGCTGGAAGGGTGTACTTTATTAAAAAGTTATAGAAATGGTTTTAAAGGTGGGAGTGTAGTGGAATTGTATATTAGGAAGGTGTATGCATGTAAGAAAATCCAAGAACACGAAGAGAGAAACACAATGGAAAGTATTTTGGTGAGAACCTATCAATAAAGGTAGAAATCAAATTATATTGTTGTTAGCGTTTACCACAGGTAACCTGGACAGAATGAGAAATTAGATGAGGAACTGGGAAAGCCAAGGGTGCATTGTAGTAAGGGGGTGTAGCAAACAACCAGACTAGCTAGAACTTGCTTTTTGCCAGAATTAGAATAGCTGATGAATCTGTGATCTGCCCTAATAATGCCTCCATCCTTCAAATGGTAGAGGAAGCAACACCTACACCTGATTCTTACCTGTAAGGAGAAACTGACTACTCAAATAAAAACAGCCAGAATCTTGTAAGCCAGGCATGGTGATATATATACCTGTATTCACTGTCTGTGGAGGCTGAGCTTTATGAATCACTTGCATAGGGGAGTTCAGAGTTACAGTAGATCTGGAGCCAGTGATCAGGTATCCACATTGCCTGGCACCAGTGTGGTGAGTCTCTGAAAATGGGGGCGGGGCACCAGACTTGACGAAGGAAGAGAGAACTGGACCAGGTCAGAAACAAAGCAGGGTGAAGCTCTTATGCCAATAAGTTGGGTAAGCCTGTGAGTGATCACTATATATACTTCCAATGTGGGAGAGATGGGAACACCTAATCTCAAAACAAAATAAAGCCATCAAAAAGATGTACATTGTGAGTTCTTATCACAAGGAGTGAAGTGATCTCTCCACAGTAGAATTTGTGGCAGATGAGAAAAATGATCACATTCAGACATGGGCCCCAGATTCTGATAGAGTAGATTTCAAATGTTTGAAAAGAAAATGCAGGTATGATTCAATGAACTAATATTTTACAGTAAAACAAGTCCAAGAGACATGGGAATCTCTTAAGAATAAAATTCTGAAGCTACAAATAGAAATGACTATGATGAAGTAAGATAGCAGGGTGTAATGTTAATACAATTTGAAGATCTTCCTTGACCCTTTGTTACCTGCTTTGAACCTGAGGCACATGGAAGCCTGAGTCACATGAGCCTGGGTCACGAGGGTTTTGATGCCCTCTGGCCTTGAAGAAAGGTATAGCATTTTGCTATATGAGGTTAGCATTTGACTTTGGGGCTCACTCATGGGAAAAGTGTTAGTGTGATGTAGCCAGACAAGACTCTGGGTAGCCATTAAGGAGCCCCCAGGCTCTGAAAAACCCAAATGTAAATGCTTCTCTTTCTGCTAACTATGTATGTATTGCTTTTGGTCAGACAGTTGGAAGTCCAGTCTGTTGGTCTTTGCTATTTGTATTTGTTCTGTTTATATAATTTCTGCTTGCAATTTCTATTTGTTTTTTCTCTGAAGTTCAGGGTGCTGACTTTTCCCCTCAACTAAGTGATATATATATATATATATATATATATATATATATACATATATATCTACATACACACATATATACATATATATGTATGCACATATGTACATGTGCGTTTTTGATTAAAGTAAGCTTGTTAACCCCCTTAAAATTTCTTTCCTTTAGAAAAGCAGATCAAAGAACTTGTGCTAGCAGCCCTCCCATGTGCTGTTGTTACTGGCCTTACATCACCACAGCAGCTGCTAGCAGCATTGTTCTTACACAGGGACATAAGAAGATCAATATGGATACCGAGACTCTACCAACAAACTTAGATTTTCAAATGCTGTGTATATAAGATGGAAGCAAGAACAAGTAATTGAGGATGAAGAAAACAAATAGTTCCTCAACTTGTAAGAATGTAAAGCTAGCCATAAATGCTATGAACAATCAAAAAGTATTTTTATTAAACTATGTACATGCAAGAGAAGGATAAAAAAAGATAAGATACCTGATTCGATTCAATTCAACAAATAATTATGAAGCACATACCAAGTTCAGGGCATCATGATGTTTAACAGTGAGAACACTGAATGACTCAATTTCTATTTTATTTCTTTTTTTTCAAGGAGAATGACCTATGGAATAAGAATTATGTGGGGGAAATACAAGGTAGAAATTTAAGTAGATATATGAGTAAGGAGTTGGTCATCTAGCTTCCTTCTATAAGTTCAAGTCACCAGGCCCAGATAAGCTCTACCCTAGGGTGTTGAAAGAACCAGGAGATATGACTATTACAGGTCATTGTTAGTGGTCTTTGAAAGATTGTGGAGAACAGAAGTATCACAAATTGGAGAAGGGCAAATGTCCCAAATATTTTTAATGGAATATAATGTAGTGTCACCTATAGATCATTAGTAAAATTTTAGGGTGCATCATTAAGGGGATGGCCAAATATAATCATGGCCTAGAGCCTCTCAAAGTCTCTGGACATTGTCATATGGAACAGATCCTATCCTAGGATCTGAGTGAAAATAGAGGCATTTTCTCCAGAGGCTGGAGTACGTTAGAAAAATCTCTGCATCTATTGCTGCTATAGGTCATGTCTAAGGTTCCCCAAATGCAAGCAATGGGGTTCCCAACTCTATGACAAACACAAATGCACAGTATGGGTATCAAGTGACTTGTCCAGGGCCACACAGCTAATAGGTGTTTAAGAAGGGAGTTATTTTCCTTATTCTAAGCTCAGAACCCTTATCCCCTGCATTATCAGAGCCATCTGAAAGTATAACAAACTTCTTGGAAAGCTAGTGAGTCTCCCATTCCTGGAGGCCTTCAGTCAGATGCTTAAACAAACCTTCATAAAAGATATTATAGAATGAATCTTTGCCACATAAAAGTTGTACCAGTTGATCTCTGGGGTCCCTTCCAGATTCTGCGAAGCTATCATTTTTTAGGGTTTTTTTAACCTTGACTTCCTATAAAAGAACTTCTGTCCTGGGGATTTGTTAATTGGATTATCTCTGTGAAACACACATGTGTATTTGCATGCATGTACACAAACCTACTGAAAGGCTATAATAGCAATTTGCACTTCCTGTTCTCAGGCTGTACCAATGTGTTTTGACCAGTGGTTTAAATTTGCAGGGGCTGTATAAATAAAATTTAAATCTCCAATCCAATTAATGCATTAAAAGCAGAGAAAATTTTGCTCAAAAAGCAGTATCTGCCATGTATTTTGTGCCCTAGTATTATCCCCACCTATGTATAAGGCTAAAAAGGGCCACCTATTACAGTAGAGATGTATCTAAAAAATCTCTCAAGCTGCCTGTAATAATCTCCATTATGTATAATGACCATTTTGATAATAGTCTTTAGAAGAGGTAATGGCCCTGCTGAATGGTTATTACCTGTCTGTTCACGCTGGAAGCAAGATGCAGGAGCCAGAGGGGACAGTCAAATGGTCCTCGTGGTATATTCTGAGGGAATAAGAAATATTTAACAGAATATGAGAAACAGACAAGCAAGTGCCTTTCGTGGCAAAAGCTGTCTGCAATGGTGCCACAAGCCTTCCTGAAATTCATAATTTCAGGAGAATGCTCCTAATAATGGATCTTGCTCTCAGCCTTTAGACCACTTACATTTAGAGAATCACAAGGTCTATTAAAAAGAGGAGGAAAAGACAACTGAACGTTATCCTGCTCTATCTGATATTTGTTAGGCAGGGATTAAAAGAGAAATCTAAAATAGAAGGACATAACATTATGCCAGCATTGAATCCCAGAGGAACATCTCTGAGATGCTGAAAGTCTAGTGCACAAATAGGAGACCCATTCAAAGTTCTATGCTCAGTTAAGTCAAATCTGGGGCAGTTACCAACTAGAATAGAAAAAGCATTTTCAGACTCTAGATGGCTTACCTTTTACAAGCAAGACTGAGTCCCCATTTCCTTGTAACTATGGCACAATTTTCAGAGTACACTCTCCCTTAGCATTATGCTTTACTTGAACAAATGAGATTTATGTAAATCCTTGATAAACTCTTAAGTGTTATATAAATCTTAGTGATGATGATGAAGATGAAGGTGATGGTGAACAGAAGGGAGAATAGGTTTGAGAGAGGGTGGGATATATGAGCTATGTACACATATTTATATACTGTGCTGGATCTGTAGTCTCACTGACATCCATCCATCCGTCAATGGTAGAAATTAGAACCCACTCACACTCTTGCACTCTGTGTGACTCATCACGCAGGAGGCTTCCCATAAATCCTCTCCAGTGGCTCCAGCCTACACACTGGGGCCTTTCCTGTCATGTTCTTTTCATTAGTGAACACCAAGGCTGCCTGTTAGTTAGCCCTCACTAAGTTAGACCCCTTGTTATTGGTTAATAAGGCAAAGAGAGTTCACTAATTCACAACATATGCCATTTCCCCTTTTCATTCAAGAGTATAGATAACATCGGATCACTTCAAGCTACTAGGGGGAATGCACTTCAGCTGAAGGTGATAGACATAAAAAAGCCAAGGAAGTTCAACCTACAAATTAGGGACCTGAAAATTAAATACATACCCCACCACACACACACACACACACACACACAACCCTCAATGTACACATTACTCACCCCCCATGACATAATGAGAAGGACATCAAACCGGGAATGGGATGAGACCAAGGCTGTAGTCCTGATCCTACCACTCAACTGTCTATGCGATTTATGACAAGTAATTTAAGCTTTTCTCAGTTTATGCATCTGTAAAATGATGGGATTAGATGAGCTGATATCTTGGTAAGGTCTTTCCCATCTGTAACATCTAATGAATGCAACTTCAAAATTTTAATCATATTTTCAGGTCCTTACTAGACTCAAAGGAAAGAATCAAGCTCTATCACATTTTTTTTTTACTTTTTATTGACATTTTTACATTCCCCATGATATACACACGTATGTTGCAGATAAATTGGAAAATAGGGAATTAGCCATACTCTCTGTCCTTCAAGGCTTTCAAATCTTGTCTCTTTCATTAAACCTTCCATAATTTCTGCAGCCCTCGCTGATCTTCTTCCCTGAACGTCTACACAAATGAGCACTCAGCATGTACGGTCTTGTATTGTTTGGTGTCATATATGATTATCTTGTCTCCTTAACTAATTAGACTAAAAGCACCTTGAGAAAACAGGCCATGCTTAAACCTTTCTCTTTCTCCCGTCACCCTGAAAACAACCGTCACTCGATAAATGTTTATTTGAAGGGGGCTAATCTTCCATGCCTAAGAAGTGAAGCATTTGGGTCACATACATACCACCTTGAGATGGGAAAGAGAGAATCCCTTGGCTCACTAAGGTGGTCTAAGTGTCATTTCTCTCTGTGAAAAGGGAGGGATTTTTTAAAATTCCCATTAATTGAGAGAGAGAGACACAGAGAGAGACACACACACACACACACACAGAAAGAGAGAGAGAGAGAGAGAGAGAGAGAGAGAGAGAGAGAGAGAGAGAGAGAGAGAGAGAGAGAAGAGCACATGCAGATTCCTATAGAAAAAGAAAGTATGAGAGGCAGGCATGGCATAGTACATAACCACCCTCAAAACAGGAAGACCTAGGTTCTAGTCCTACTTCTAACATCTACTGGCCATGTGAACCTAACCAACTTCACTTGGTTTTTCAGTGCTCTCGGCCCCTCTTTAAAGCTATGCGTTTCTTTTTTTATTATTAATTAATTTTTAGTTTTCAACATTCACTTACATAAGATTTTAAGTTCTAAATTTTCTCCCCCTCCCTCTCCTTCTCTGTCCCCCTCTATCCCCCTTCCCCAAGAAGGCATGCAATCTGATATAGGTTTTACATATACATTCATATTGAACGTATTTTCACATTAGTCATGTTGTAAAGAAGAATTAGAACCAATGGGAGGAACTACAAGAAAGAAGAAACAAAATAAAACAAAATAGCAAGTGGTATGCTTTGATCTGCATTCAGACTCCATAATTCTTTTTCTGGATGTGGGTAGCAATTTCCATTGTGAGTCTTTTGGAATTGTCTTAGATCCTTTCATTGCTGAGAAGACCTAAGTCTATCAAAGTTAAAAATGATAGAAGTTTCAAAGAAGGTATCTCTGCATTGTTAGAGGAAGTATCCTCACTTAGCAATTCCTTATATCAATGAAATTACAGGGCCAGTCTCTCATAGATATTATTGCATGTATCTATGGATAAAAGTGTGCATATACACATACATGCATGTATATAGATATGTGTGTACATGTATACGTATTGCATACATATAAATTTTACATATGCATGCATAGATACATATGTGTACACATATATAAACTATACCAACTACAAAAGAATAACAGCTAGTTCAGACAATGGACCAGAAGCAGCAAATTGGCCTAGCTTGGCTTCATTTGCATCCTTACAACAATTGACAGTGATGAGGTATTTATGAAAACAATGGCAAAAATGTTTGTCTTCCCAGGATTTCCCACAATAATTCCTGAAATTAAATGTTGGTCCACAATGAAGAACAGAAGTTTGAGGTCACCCAGTATGCAGTGAAAACAATGAGACACACCATCTTATTTGCAGGGCTGTCATATGGATGATAGATTAGAGTTATTTGGCTTCATTTCAGTCAGTAGAACCATGGACAATGGATGAAAATTTGGAGGAGGAAGATTTCAACACAATATATGGAGAGACTTGCTAATGATTAGAGCTATCTAAAAGTGAAATGAGATACCTTGGAAGGTAGTGGGCTCCCTATCACTAAAAGTCCTCAAGAAGTGTTTTTATAAAAGAAGTTTTTGTTCAGGGACTGGTTAGACTAGATGCCTATTCAGGTCCCTAACAATTTTGAGATTTTTTTAATCATTTATTTTATAAACTGGCTGAGTCAAAAGGATGTGTACAGAAAGGTCTGAACAAATATGGATACCGTTGTTAATAAAGTCAGAGCTAGAGTTAAGGCTAAATCCCACCATTCTAATTTTTAACCTAAACTTGTCATCTTACTCATTATTTTCTTTAATATGTCAACGGATCTGTGGTCTCATCCGTGTTAGTTTCTCTCCTTTGGTACACAGATCATGGCCCATCAACGTCTTCCCATTTTCTGTGATTTTCTTTTCGAACAACCTCCTCTAAGTATTCTCTAAGGGTTCCAACTATTGTGCTAGGAGACCATTTTCTAGCTCTCCTGGCATTGCGTGAGGTACCAATGAAACATGTGAGTTTATACCAGTCATCCCTTTCCCTGCCTACCTGACTAGTCTATCATTTTTCTTCCACTCATATCTTTCTCAGATGACATCTTTCAAGACACCTTTCTGAAGCAATTCCTCATTTGTTCTCCCTTGAAATTAAATTACCAATTATGGAAACGATTCCAATAACATTTAAGGAAAATAATTATAGAGCCACATAAATTCATATACTGTCATAAACTTTTGAAAGTATTGTCATACACATTATCTAATTTGTACCTAAAACAATCCTTTGAGCTAGTCGAGATAGTTATTACGCTCACTTGAATAGATGAGGAAACCGAGGCAGAGAAATGAAATGAATAGCCCGAAATTACACAGTGGGTCAATTATAAAACTAGAATTAGATGTCAGATCCCCCAGTGCCTAGTACAGTGTCCTTTATGGTATTATCATGTTTTCATGTGCTTGTATCTTTTGCCAACTGCAACTGTATTCTACCAAGTGCAATGATAAGTTGTGCTCAAATTAAATTTTCAACCAGGTTTTTGAAACTCAGAACTCATTTTCCATATAATATCAGTGATAAGTGATTGATGAGTTCCTTGGTTAGACTGCAAAAATCCATCTAATTCATATCCTAGCTAAAATAGTACCATTAATAGCCCTGAGTTCTAATCTCTGAGTATTAGCCCTGACCTTTGAGAACCTCTGAGTCATGAACGTGGTGGAAAGGGGAACTTAGGAAAGCAACTCACCATAACGTAAAGAAAATTTGGCTGAGAGAGTAGGGAGACTAAGGTTCTGGTCCCAGATAGCATCTCTGAACATCTGTAACAGCAAGAACCCTCCATACTCAGGATGGCCTGCTAGCACAGGTTCTTTAATCTGCTTTACTAAGAAACATAGCTTTTTAGGGGTCAACAATGTTCCTTAATTACATTCATTAGTTCAGGAAAAAAGTCAGCACCCTGAACTTCAGAGAAATATAAGCAGAGAAAATACAAGCGGAGAAATTAGACCAACAGACAAGGTTCTGTCTGTCTGAATCAAAGCAATATTGCTATGCACTTTACCTACACCACTGGATCTAGAGAGCCTTTACATCTGAGCAGTTGGGGGTGCATCTGAACATACAGCTACTCAGAAGCAAGCTTCCCTTAATGGGTGTTTCAACAATCCAGCTAGCAGCTATTGTGGGGGTGAAAGACCAACACAACCAGCACCCAGAAAGCTGCCAACACCCTGCAAAAGCACAGATTCTTTTGATCTGCTTAACTAAGGAAAGCAACATTAAGGGATTGACAAGCTTACTTTAATTCAGCATACAAACATACAAAATACAAACAAAGTACAAACATGGACAGACAGACCTTGTCTGATTCAAATCCCAATACATAGTTACTAGTTTAACGAAGTCTCAGCATCTGGGTTACAAGCTGGAGGGCTTCTAGCTACAGCTGCCTGGAGTCTCCGCATCAGCACCACCGCAAGTGAGAGCCCTGCGCAAATGGCTCTGTCTACTCTTCTTGTAGGGTTTCAGACATCATCAAATATCATCTGAATGACCAGAACTTAGGCTGCTGTGATTGGCTCTTGAATAAAAGAGATAATATTGGTAAAACATTTTGCAAATCTTAATATGCTATGTAAATTTTAGCTATTGTTATTAGTTATTATTTAAGTATTTGAAGAGTTGTCATATGGAAGAGTAATTAAACTTGTTCTTCTTTATCCCCAAAGACAGAAAAGGAGCAATGCAAAGAAGAGAGGGAGAGTTCAGATTAACTTAAGGACAAATTTCTTAACAATTAGATCTGGCAAAAAAAAAACCCAGAAAAACAACAACAACAAAAAAAAAACAATTAGATCTGGCCAAAAAGGAAATGTGCTACTTTGGGGAGTTACTAGGTTTTTGCTCACTAGAGATCTTCAAACCATTTGTCTGTTCTCTTGCTAAGAGGAATATTTATTGGTAAAAATTAAGGAATATATGTATAAGGTTCGTATTGATAGGTAGAGAGATGATATAGATAAGTAGAGTAGACGATAGAGATGGTAGATAGGTGGATAGATGGATAGATAGACGATGGATGGATAGACAATAAATGGATGAATGGATAGATAGATGACAGATAGATGAATGGATAGATAGATGATAGATAGATAGATAGATAGATAGATAAAAGATACAAATAGACAGATAACATTTTGGCCAGACCTATGATTTCACTAGCATAAGGAACCATCCCCTGCCAATGCAGATTTGAAACTGCTCTGCAATTTACAATCTTAGAGAATTACTTGAGGCTCTTATTAAGTAAGTGACTGGCTCAGGGTCACACAGCCAGGAGACTGAGGGTCAGGACTTGAACCCCATACTTCCTTACTCCGAAGCAGGTTGTCTATCCTCTGCATCATGCTGTCTTTCAATGACTGCATTACAATGATATTAAAATTGAAACTTTTAAAGTTATCATTTGAAAGGCATAAATCTATTTCAAAGATAGGTAAGAAAAGAAAACATATCTGTTTTGTGCTTCTTTGGTAATATAAATAAAAATAATCTAAATAGATGTTTCAATCAGAATCTGCAGACTAAAATTAAAATGCATTGTGCATGGTTTAAAAGGTGTGTTCATTATACACAGTAAAATAGAAGTAAGGTAATACAATTAAAACATAAGAAAATGAGCTTTCGATTGGTATCCTAAGTATCTGCAACATTAATTTTAAAATGAAAGTTTATTCTTTAGTTGTAAAACTTTAAAAGAATGAAGAAATCCAAGCTATAATTTGAAAAGCTGCCTTAATATCTTTCCTGGATCAGAAACAGAAGGTAGTTTTAAAATATGTGCTTCAAGACAGGCTATGAGAGACTATACAATGCTGTTTCAAGTGCACGTCCCCAGCTGAAATGCTGTCTGCAGAGCTATGAGAAAAAGGCCATACAATAGCAATAAAATTAAGGCATCTTAGAGCACTGTGCCTTCCCCTCCCCACAGGGCTAGCTGCACATTCACAATAAGATTCTCATCCTTTCTACATCTTGAGCAGTCCTTCAATTTCATTGACTTCAAAAGACAGCCATAAAATGGAAATGAGATAGGAAAATCCAAGGCAGGGGAAGAGAAATAGAACTCAGACATGGATGCTAGTGAGCTTCTCTGACTGGGGCAATAGGGATTGGGGGGAACAGAAAAATGTCATTCACTATTAGAGTATGCAAAGGTCTTAATGAGAAGCAGCATGGCGCAGAGGGAAGTAAACCCGTATTGAAGTCAGCAAGACTAAGATTCAAATTGCTCCCTCTGGAAATTGGCCCTTTAACTGTGGGTAAGTCACTTAATCTTTCAATGCACTTTGCAGTCTCAAAGACTGGGGTCCTTAGCCTATCCTGTGTCATGGACCCCTTTGGCAGTCTGGTAAAGCCTATGGACCTTTTCTTAGAATAACGTTTCAAATGCATAAAGTGAAATACCTAAAATTTAAAGGAAACCAAAGACTAATAAGAAATAAAGAATGTATTTTTCTCCATTCAAACTCATGAACCCCTTGAAATATATCCCCAGATCCCTCTAGGTTAAGATCAGCTGCTGCAGGATGATAAGTGAAGTGAAAGTGCCTGGTGAGGCAGCTGGTGGCATTGAATAGAGTTGGGCCTACAGTGAAGAAGACTGGAGTTCAAATCGTGCCACATACACTTACTAGCTCTGACCCTGAGCAAAACACTCTCTTTGCTGTTTACCTCAGTTTCTTCAAATGTAAAATGAAGATAATAATAGCACATGCCTCACAGGGTTATTGTGGGGATCAAATGGGATATTTGTAAAAAGCACTTACTATAGTGCCTGGCACATAGTAGGCCCTATATAATCTGTTCAACCGCAGCATTATTATAGAAACAAAAAAAACTGTGAAAGACATGAGAACTCTAATCATACAAGGACCAACCATAATTGCAGAGGATTCATGATGAAACATGCTGTCTACCTCCTGATGGAGAAACAATAGACTCAGAGTGAAGACTGAGGATATGGCTATGGTCAAAATTTGTTTTGCTTGACTTTACATGTTTGTACCAAGAATTTCATTTTTTCTTTCTTTCTCAGTGATGATGAGAAAAGGGATGGTTAGAGGGAGAGAAGATATCTTTGTGAAAATAAAATAAATTTTTTTTTAAAAAGAGGCCTTTATGGCCCTCTTTTCTTTCTTTTCTTTTTTCTTACCCAATCCCTTTCTCTCCTTGCCCTCCCACTATTAGGGAAAATAAAAAGAAGAAAAAGAAAACAAAGTTCTTGTAACAAATATGGATATTTGAGGAAAACAATGTCTTACATTGGTCGTGCCCAAAAATGTTTGTCTTTTTCTGTGTCTTTAGGAGATTATCTCTAGTCAAGAGGTAGGTAGCATGCTTTATCATCAGTCCTCTGGAATCTTAGGTGGTGATTAAATTGAAGAGAGTTCTTAAGACTATAGAAGTTATTTTTCTTTGCAAGTCATTCCCCAATTGATAAATGGTCAAGGGATATGAACAGGTGGTTTTCAGATGAAGACATCGAAGCTATCTGTAGTCATATGAAAAAATGTTCTAAATCACTATTGATTAGAGAAATGCAAGTTAAGATGGCTCTGAGATACCACCTCACAACCATCAGATTGGTTAACATGACAGAAAATGAAAATGACAAATGTTGGAGATGTGGAAATACTGGGACCCTAATGCATTGTTAGTGGAGTTGTGGACCTATCCAACCATTCTGGTAAGCAATTTGGAACTGTGCCCAAAGGGCTATAAAAATGTGCCTGCCCTTTGATACAGTGATAATACTACTGGGTCTGTATCAAAAAAATGGGAAAAGGACCCATGTGTACAAAAATATTTATAGTAGCTCTTTTTGTGTCAAAGACCTGGAAATTGAGGGGATGCCCATCAATTGCGATGGCTGAAGAGGTTTCATATATGAATGTGTTGGAATACTATTGTGCTATAAAAAATGATGAGCAGGCAGACTTCAGAAAAACCTGGAAAGACTTATATCAACTGATGCTGATTGAAGTAAGCAGAACTAGAACACTGTATACAGTAACAGTAACACTGAGTGATGATCAACTATGATAGACTTAGCTCTTCTCAGCAATACAATGATCCAAGACAATTTAAAAGACTCATGATGGAAAACACTATCCACCTTCAGAGAAAGAACTGATGGAGTCTGAATGTAAATTGACACATACTATGTTCACTTTTTTGTTGGTTTTGTGTGTGTGTTTCTTTTCTTTTGTTCTGTTTCTTCTTTCACAACATGACTAAACTTTTATTTAAAAAAATGAATGTTAAAGTTGTTTTTCTTGTTGGTATTATAAAAATTGTTCTCTTGAATCTGTTCACTTCACTCTACAACAGTTCATAGAACTCTCCTTGTTCATTATTTCTTATGGAAGAATAATATTGCAATACATTCATAGGCCATAATTTATTTAACTATTCCCTAATAGGCATCTCATTTGTTTCCAGGTCTTTGTTATTACAAAAAGAACTGCTCTAAATAATTTTATACGTATGGGGCTTTTCCATATTTCTTTGATTCTGATGGGATATAGGTCCAATAGAAGTACTAGTTCAAAATGGTATATTTATTTATGTATATATGTGTGTATATGTATACACATACATACATACATATACACACATATATACACATAGACACATACATACATGCATATATTGATTTGGATATATTGTATATGGGGTATGAAATGTTTGTCTGTACTTAATTTTTGCCAGACTGCTTTCATGTTTTCCCAATAGTTTTGTCAAATATTGAGTACTTACTCTGGTAGCTTCCAGCAGCTACGTTACATAGTGGCTAGAGTGCAGGGCTTGGCTTCAGAAAGATTCATCTTTGTGAGTTCAAATCTGGCCTCAGATGCTTACTAGCTGTGTGGCCCTGGGCAAGTCACTTAACCCCGTTGGTCTCATTTTCCTCATCTGCAAAATGAGTGGGAGAAGGAAATGGCAAGCCATTTCAGTATTTTTGCCAAGAAAACCCCAAATGGAGTCACAAAGTATCAAATGTGACTGAAAGAAGTGAACAACTCCAGTAGCTGGGTTCCTTGGGTTTACTGAACACTATGCTACTGTGTGCATTGGCTTTTGCGTGTTATTTACCTAATCTATTCCACTTATCCACATAGTAGGCGCTATATAATTATCTATATTTTAGCGAATACCAAATCATTTTGATAATTACTGCTTTGTGTATAGTTTGAAATCTGGTACTGCTAGCCTCCCTTCTTTCGTACCCAGTTCCTCATTGAATTTCTCTCCCTCCACTTCCTCTTAGAGTTATAACTAGTAGCAAAGACAATTTAAAGCAGAGTTGGGAACCTGTGGCCTCAAGGCCTACTAGGTTCTTGGATGTGGCCTTTTGACTGAATCCAAGGTTTACAGAATAAATCCTTTTATTAAGGGGATTTGTTCTGTGAGGTTTGGATTCAGGCAAAGGGCAGCACTTGAGGACCTAGAAGGCCACATGTGGCCTCAAGGCCACAGGTTCCCCACCCCTGGTCTAGAGAATGGGATATAGAGAGAGCATAGAGAACAGTCCACTCATGGATATAGTTGTACTGGGGTATGGGGTTGGAAATTCCTTATAGACTTCTGCCTCTGCAGGAGGCAGCTTGAAGGGAGGAAGAGAGATGGTGGACTCCAGGAAACGGTACCACAGCAATGGGATGCCCTCAAGGAGTTTGCCCTCTAAAAGAGGAGACAACACACACACACACACATACAGAGAGATGAAGGGGGGCATCCAAAAATACACACCAAGTAGATACAAGGTAACCACCTTGGGGGGAGGGAAGGCACTGGTATCTGGGTAGACTAGGAAAGGTTGCTTAAGGAAGGTGATGCTTAAATTGAGTCTTAAAGGAAACCACAAATTTTAAGAGGGGTGTAGAGAAAAGAGGTGGAGTGTCATATGTGAAGAACACCAAGAGAGCAAGGGCCATAGAATGGGTAGAAGAAGTAATACATAATAAAGTAGGAAAGCTACAATGGAGGTGGCTTGTGAAATACTTTAAATTCTAAACAAAAGAGTTTATATTTGATCCTACAACTTAGTAGGGAGCCCTAGAGTTTATTGAGTAAGGTGGTGGTGTAGGGATGACACGGTTAGACATCTTAATCTATCCCTGGACCCAGGACCCTTAGACATACAATTTATGTTTTATGGTATATTTGACATTATTCTTCTCCTTTATCTTAGAAAGTCATCCCTATGCCTACTTTACCATTGCTTCCTCTGCTTATAAAATTTCTGACAGATAAGTTTGTAATTGGTATACACTCATACATATGTAAACTTCTTCATTAATAGAGGTATGACCACACATAGGTTTGGTAGTATAGAACAGTGTGCTTTAGGATTGCTTTAATTAGACAGAGTATGAATTGAATAAATCGATAAACATTTAGGCATCCCTGATGCTAAAAGTCTTAATTGCTTTCAAATAGAGTAATATAAAACACCGTGTATTTTTAAAAATGAAGTATCTCTCTTCTTCTTTTCCTTCGTTTCTCTTCCTTCTTAATATTTCCCCCTATCCTCTGCTCCTTTCCTACCCTTCTCCTCTGCCAGTATATGTCCTTTGGAAATTGTGTATCAGCAGTCAGAAAAAAGGGCAAAAAGCACATTCCGCCCCATATATCATTAAAGAAAATATCTAAAAATCAGTATTTACAAAGGGCTTGGATTTCCACCACCTTCCTTTCTACCTTGGTGCAGACTTAGGAAAACTATAGTTAATTTTTACTAGTAGAAATGCTGGCATTTTTGAGGACCCAGCTCATAAGAAACTTGTGAACTCATCATATTTCAAGAACAATAGGATGCAAAGATTCAAATGTAATAATTGGAAAAGAAGGTCATCGCAGTTTGGCTTTGCTGTGGGATGTGCTGAGATAGTTAACTACACGTGCCAGAGGCTACATGTTACTGAGCAGCCTGGCATTCAGAACCTGCTGCCAAAAGGTCCATCCTAACCTATGCATTTCAACGATAATAATGCGGATAGTAAACAGCCTAATGCATTAGGTGATGCATGCCCATACTGCCTGATCCTGATATACTGGGAACTGCTCAAGGTGGTTATGGGGTTGGCCCACTTTTTCTTTCAGACTGTCTGAATACCTCTATGCTATTTATTGCATATCTAGGTAGGCTATAGAAATCATTCTGCTCAGACTAGTTTACTCTAAGACTCAGAGATGCTCCCAGCCTTTTGTCAACATGTGGCAAAGGAAACTAGTGCAAATGGAGATTTGCAAAAGTCTACGGTGACTTTCCCCAGGGTTGTATAGACCCAATTACAATCCTGACTATTTTAAAATTTCTGCTTCTGAATTTAACATTTGCTAAGAGCATTTTCTAGGTTGGTAGTCATGGGCCAACAGCACTAAGAGATATGGGTTTTTGGCTTATTATCATTGGGTGACTGTAGGTGAGTCATTTGATTTCTACCATCTTGTTTTTCCATATTGCTAAAATGGAAACTTGACTCTATGCCAGATTTTTTTTGGTTAGGACTAATTATTGAAAGTAATTTTAAAGAATTGTTTCTACTATGAAGTGCTACATTGCTTAACAATGACAATGGCATTAATTAGCTTAAGCTCACTGCATTTGTGCAAGGTGGGTAGGTGAAGAGACAGGGTAGGGAAGGATAGCTAAGGCATCTCTTTTAGTGGATGTCATTTAGTGTTGTTCCCAGCCATTTAATTTGTTGAAATCACAAACCCAATCTAATTATATTATCTTCCAAACTCATCCCAAATGATACAACCAAGTTGGTGGCAACTGTGGTCCCAGGCAAGCCTCTGAAGCATCTCTACTCCTGGGGCACATCCCCTCTGAGGCAACGGATTTGGAGATATTTAATGTGACCCAGCATCCTTTAATGCTCTCTTTTGTAGTTACCACATTGTCAGCTTTCCATACCCTTTGTCATAGCTTGCACTCTGGGGGAATTGTACTAGGTTGCTTGCTCCCGGTCTGTTTCTTTGTGCTGCCAACTATTATTCCAGAGATCAAGCACCTGATGCCCACATAATTCTATGGTCCTTTCTAGCTCTCAATTGAAATAGAAACAGAAGGTCTAATGATCAACCTGGTTTCCTCTAGGTGGGAATGAATGAGTAGTGGCATTCAAAGCTCCATTTAGATGCAAAAACTTATAGGTGATATGACTGGACTGATTGTTAATGTTGGCAAACATGCTTACTGTATTTTTGTATTTTTCTCAATTTTTACAGTATTGTATATTGTATATATTTTTATTTATATTATTTATTATTAATATTATTATAATATATAATATATGTATTATGAATATATTATATGTTATCTGTAATACAATATATATTATATATTACATTATATATAATATATCATATATTATTATTAATATTATATATTTATATTGTTATTGTATACATATATTTTTAAAGTAGGAAGCATTTAAAATCATTGAAAGACATATTTTCAGTTAATATTTTCATGTTTTGGGATTTATATAATTCATAGCTTAACATAATTATACTTAACACTGTATTTTTCTCAATTTTTTCAACTTTTTCAAGTGGGTAGATAGACATAGATATAATACTGTGTATGCAATTTTAGAAAATTTGACCCAAACTATACTTTGTTCAATTCACTTCAATCAGCAAACATGTATTTAGCACCTACTATGAGCCGAGTGCTGTACTAGGATCTGTGGATAAAAAGGAAACATAGTAGTAAAATGTATAATTTCCTTCACTGCTGAAATCATAGGTCAAGACCAAAGAACAAACAAACCCACTCTATGAGCTTCAATCATAATAGAGATAAGCCTTTATGTTTAAGATGGAAAGAAAAGACCTAATCATGAAACTTTGAACATATGTGAAAATGGAATATCCTTTGCCACGCAATGTCATAGAAACACAATAAGGGAAAAAGTTGATTCCATGGGTACAATTGCATTCACTGGGAAAATTGCTGACTCAGCTACATCCTACTTTCAGTCTGACACCAGTTTAATGGTTTGTACTGATCCTCTGCTTTCTCTTCACTTAGGCAAGCCTGATTAGCTCACTTGTAGGTGTGCATGAGAGGAGCTACTATATAGTTCAATGCTATGGAGGTCTTCAGACAAAGGCTGTATGAATGAACGCTTGTTGAATATGTCATAGAAGGGACTTGGGCAGCTAGGAGGTGCAGTGGATAGAGTACTGGGCTTGGAACCAGGAAGACCCATTTTCATGACTTCAAATTTGGTCTTAGATATTTGCTAGCTGTGTGACTCTGGGCAAGTCACTTAACCCTGTTTGCCTCAGTTTCCTCATGTATAAGATAGGCTTGAGAAAGAAATGGCAAACCACTCCAATATCTTTGCCAAGAAAACTCCAAATGGGGTCGTGAAGAGTTGAACATGATTGAAGAACAGCTGAAGAACAGAAAACCTTTTTTCAGGCATGGGTATGACTAGATGTTCTCAGAGATCCCTTCCATTTCTGATATTCTGTGATTCTGTGAAATGAAATCATGAGACCTGGGCTCCTATTGCATAATTGCCATTAACTAGCAATGGAAGTTCCTGTATCAGTAAGGCAAGATTCATGACCTCAAAGATGACCATGAACATGCCTGTATGGTTTGGAATTGCAAAGTATGAAAAACTCTCTAGGTAGAACACACAGGAAGTATAACATTTATTTAGACATCAGAGGATAAAATCTCAAGACCAATAACACCAACTCAATATAGCAGTAATTATATTCCAAAATCAGTAAGCCCACCTAAATGTAGCAACAAGGAATTTATAATGCAGTTTTATAGCAAGGAACCAAGTCATCCTATAACCTACATCCCTGCTAGGGCTTTCCTTGTAAACACTCATGAATCCTGTCTGCTTCCTTGCCTTCCCTCCCTCCCTCAGTTATCTGGTCTCCTCAGTTGTCTTGTAACATATGAGACAGTTGTAATAGATTGATTCAAAGAATTAATAGTTGAAAGAATACTGGATTTGGGTTTGAATCCTAGCTTTACCCTTTAATACCTGTGCAAAGTTGAATAAGTCACTTAATCATCAATTGTGAACCTGGAAAAATGAATTTGACTGATATGGCACCAGACCCAGGATGCATGTATGCTAAAGTTCAATTGACCAGATGACTAGGCATTGGCCCCCTCCTTAGCCACTTGCTTCTGTGGTATCAAATTATCTCCTGGGCCCTGCCCATCAGTCTTCATTCCCTATTAGATAACTCAGAAAATACTTTTGTTTCAGTGGTCCAGATCACTATATTTCCTTCCTCTTTAGATGATGGGGCAATCTTTGCTCAGTACCACATCTTATCTTGTCTAAAACTCTATTTAAATTTGAGCCTTGAGTGGCTCTGGGGTCTTGAATTGGAGCGTGCAGCTCATTGCATATTCACATCACTAGTCATTGAGCTGGGGGGACAGCAGGGAATAACCTCATCCCTGGCCCTATGCAGTTTCTCTGTTGGCATTTGTCCCTTTGCTGTGGCTGCCATCCCTGTGTGGCAGTGTCAATCTTCAGAAATAATTTCCTTCCCTTTTGCCCTGCATCAATCAATCAGTTAATATGCATTTACTAAGGGCTTTTCTGTATGCCAGGTACTGTGCTATGCACTGATGATACAAAAGGAAAAAGAATCTCTGTGCATTTTAGAATAGTTTATTCTAATGGAGGTGCTTACTGTTTCTTCATCTGTAAGATGAGGAGAGTAGGCTAGGTGAAATTTAGTGAATTTTTTTTTTCCTGTTACAAATATTATGATGTGTGTGTGTGTGTGTGTGTGTGTGTGTGTGTGCTCTTGAGTCTGGCATTCAGGATCCTTTATAATATGCTTCCTTTCTAGCTTGATCTCTCATGATTCTCTTTCATACACTATAGTTCTGGTCAAATTGGACCATTTAACATCCCTGAATTCAATCCTCTCTTTTTTTTCTTTGTGCCTTTGCTCATATCATCTCTTCCATCAAAAAATACCTCCCTTCTATTTCCACCTGCTGACCTCTTTCCCTTCCGTTCATATTTGCAGGGCTTATTGCCAGAGTTGGAGAGGTCTTCCTGCTCCTTTACCAACATTTAGCAGCAAATGATCTTTAAATGAACAGTCATATTGTAAAGGTTGCTTCTCAAACCATCCCATTAAAAGCTAAACTCAAAGCACAACTCACAGATATTTGAATGGGACATATTGAGGGATTTGAATTGTTGCAGATATTATAGCCAGCTAGTTCTCAAATGACTACAGGCAGGATTAAACCTGCTAAGAGCCCTTCATATACAACCTGAAGAAGGGCATACTCCTCTGGAATTTTAGAGGTTCTATTCCTTTGCTAGCCTTCTATGAACCAATATAAGTACTAGTATCCATGAAAGGGTCTCAGAATGAGTCTTTGTCAACAATGTAGTTTGAAGCTCAGTTGTTTTTTATAAACAGAAAAAAAGTTCTACTTCCAACATTGGTCCTTAAGCCTCCCTCTTCTGCCTTTCAGGTAGCCTTGGGGCATGTGCCTAGCTTATGGACATTCTTTTCTATGCCCATGATTGGTCTTTGACATCACTTTGGCCTTCAGAAGTCTTAGATACAGGTACCTATTATTAGGGGAGGGGAGAGACCTAAGATAGACTGGTTCTCATAATTAATCTAGGATTATATATGATATATAGGATGATACACACACATATATATGTATGATATGTTCAGTGACATTAAGTGATAAAGGCTATCTCAGGATGGAAAGTCTGCTCAGTTTGGATATTAATAACTATACTGAAATTGGCCTTGACAGAAATTATTGTTATCTTTGTATATGTGTCCATTTGCAAAAGTTTGAAGGGAAGAAAATAAAACAAACCTATTAAATTTTTAGCCTGCAAACTTATGAAATTACAAGCAGCTCCGTTTTAAAGAAAAGGATTCACTTTCAACATACAAACAGAAATTATTGCATTAAATCAAGTTTCTTCTACTTAGGTCTCCTAAAACAGGAGTTGTATTCAAAGTTTCAGTAGGAAATAAATAAAAGTAAGAGTAATAATGTGGGCCTTATCCATAAATTAGCTTCACTTCTCTAGGATAAAAGAATCATTCATTCATAGCATTTTGAACCATGAAGCGGCTCACAGTAGTCAAAATTGATGAAGAAAGGCAATACAGGACACGATCCTTCAAAGGCTCACCTCTATACCACCTCCATCATCAAAAATTGCTTTAGATGATTGCTCCCTACACAAATCTCATATCATTTTGTCAATAGCTTTCTTGAATATTTATCACATTATAACTCGTCTTATTACCCTGGACAAGCCATTTAATTTCTCTGACCCAGTATCCCAATCTCTAAAGGAGTAATGTTATTGGTTCCTATATTACCTACCTCATGGGATTATTATATGCTTGTAAATCTTAAAGTTCTCTCTCTACAAATGTGAATTCTTATTGCATATTATGTTAATGAATATTAATCAGTTTTGGAGATGATTGGCCTCAGATGGAGGAAGTCTGACCCTACCTGGTGACAGAGATAGATTTTAAGTCATACTGTGGAGAGAAGTATAGGATACAATTTGTTTGTGAGGCAAGATGATGTGGATGATGACTTAGGGGAAGTGGGAAATCTGTGTGGGAGTATGTAATCAGGTTTTGATTGCATGAACCACATTGTAATGGGAGATGACTATAGTTAAAGGGTGGGGATTGACTCAGTGCATTCAATTTGTTTTAATTTTATTTGAAAGCCATTTGGTGAACTCTGTAGGCTTCTGGGGAGGGCAGTGACACAGTTAAACTGAGGTCGAGGAAGCTGTTTCTTGCTGCTGTAGGAAAGATAGGATGTGGGGGTGGGAGGAGATGCTGGAAGTAGAGAGATAAGTGGGTAGGCTGTGGTAGAAGTTCAGAAATAAGGCTGTCTTCACTTGGGATGAAGTTCTGACTGTGGAAATAGAATTAGAAAGAATTAATAGATATAATGGAGAGAAATCCTAGAAATAGTAGAATCATAGAATTTCAGAGATCATCTCCCTAATCGGAATCTCCTCTATGATTTCTTTAAAAAATGGTCATGTCGCTCCTGCTTGTATGGGGACTTCACAACTTCTTGAGGTAACCCATGCTACTTTTGAATAGTTGTAGTTTTTAGGCAATCTGGTATAATGGTAGAGAGCTGGTGTTGTAATCATGACCTGAGTTTATATCCTGTCCTGGATCCATATCTGCTCTCTGACCCTGAGCAAGTCTCTTTACCTTTCTGTGCCTCAGGTAACTCTAGGCTGAATAGTTGCAGAACTTCATTAGTAGAAGGAATATTCTATTGAGAATTTTCTGAAGCAGTGAATCTCAGGCCCAGGCTGAAATAATAATAATAATAATAATAGGATTGAATAAAATATTATTTATTTTAGAAAACAACAATTTGAATTCACCTGAAAAATAATGAATTCCACTAAGAAATTTCCATAGTCCTGCTTTCAATTGAGATTGGGCTTATGTGAAAACATTTGAGAAAAGTAAATTTGCTGGTGACAGAGGAACATGCCTAATGCCTCTGTGCAGAGGCATTACACTAATGCATGCCCTCCAAATTGTAGACCTGCCAAGAAGCACAAATGGGTCTGACTTGTAAAGGTCAATCTCTCTTGAAAAAGTAGGAAAAAGAATCCTACCAAATCCTTTTTATAACACAAATATGGTTTTGATACCTAAACCAGGGAGAGCCAAAACAGAAAAAGAAAAATGTTAACCAACCTAATAAATATTGATGCAAAAGTTTTAAATGAAATACTAGCAAAGAAATTTCAGCAATACATCTCAAAAATGATATACTACAATCAGGCTGGATTTATGCCAGGAATTCAGGGCTAGTTCACTATTAGGAAAACCATGTTTAATTGTGTTATAAAAGGAATTTGGTAGGACTCTTTTTCCTACTTTTAAAGAAGTTTATATAGTACTGGAATTTCTTTAAATGTTTGGTAGAATTCACTTATAAATCCATCTGGTCTTACTTTTTTCCCCATCATGGAGCTTATTTGTGGCTTGTTAAATGTTTTTTTTTTTCTAAGATAGGGGTTATTCAAGTATTCTATTTCTCCTGTTAATCTGAGGAATTCATACTTTTGTAAATATTCATTCATTTAATTTAGATTGTCAGTTTTATTGGCATGTAATTTTGCAAAATAGCTCTGAATAATTGCTATGATTTTATCTTCATTGGTGGTACATTCACGCTTTTCATTTTTGATACTGGCAATTTGGGTGTCTTTCTTTTTAAAATAGAATCAGCCAATAGTTTTTCTATTTTATTTGTCTAATGTGTATACTTTACTTCATGAAAAAATAAAACTAGGTCCTAGTTTTATTTATTAATTCATTGGATTTTTTAATTTCAATTTTCTTAATCTTCCCTTAGATTTTCAGGATTTCTATTTTGATGTTTAAATGGGGGGTTTAATTTGTTGTTTTCTGGCTTTTTTAGTTTTATTCCCAGTTCATTGATTTGCTTTTTCTCTTTTATTGATGTAAGCATTTAGAGATATGAGTTTTCCCCCAAGTATTGCTTTGGCTGCATCCCACAAATTTTAGTATATTGTCTTACTGTTGTCATTATCTTTAAAGAAATTATTGATTGTTTCCATGATTTGTTCTTTGACTCACTGATGCTTTTGGGGTAGATTATTTAGTTTCTGATTAATTTTTAATCTATGCTTCAGAGTCCTTTTATAAAAGAAATTGTTACTGCATTATGACCTGAAAAGCATGTAATTTATATTTTTGCTTTTTCACATGGCTGTAATATTACACCCTAACACATGGTCAATTTTTGTGAAAGTGTCTTGCATAATTGAGAATGAGTATATTTCTTTCTATCCCTATTCAATGTTCTCCAGAGATCTATCATATCTAACTTCTAAAATTCTATTCATCTCCTTAATTTTTTCCTGTTTATTTTATGATGAGATTTACCAAGGTATGAGAGGCATAAATTGAGGTTCCCCCAGTAATATGGTTTTACTTTTCATTTTTTCTTGTAACTCATTTAACTTTTCCTTTAAGAACTTGGGTGCTATGTCATTTGGTGCTAATATATTTGATATTGATATTAATTCATCGTCAATGATACCTTTGAGCAAAATGTGGTTTCCCTGATTATCCTATTTAATTAGATTTATTTTTCCTTTTGTCTTGTCTGAAATCATGATTGCTACTCCTGCCTTTTTAACTTCGTCTGAAGCATAATAGATTCTGCTCTGGCCCCTTATTTTAACCCTGTGCATGTCTATTTCAAGTATGTTTCTTGTAAATAATATATTGTTAGCTTCTGATTTCTAATTCCTTCTGCTGTTCTCTTCTGCTTTATGAGTGAGTTCATCTCATTCACATTCAGTTATGATTACTAACTGTATGTTTCCCTGTATCCTATTCTTTTACATTTATCCTTTCCTTTTTCACTTTGCCCCCCTCAAGAATTTTTGACCACTGTAACTCTTAATCTACCCTCCTTCTTCCCCCTCCTATTTTCCTCTTAGGCCCTCCCCTACTTCCCTGTTGACAAAGATGAATTTCTGTGCAAAACTGTATGTGTATTTATAGTCTTTCCTCTTTGAACAAGTTAAAATTCCTTGCTCTCCCTTCATCATTTGCATTCCATTATATAAGCTCTTCCTTGAATGCCTCATTTATGTGATATAATTTCCCCATTCTTCTTTCTTCCTCCTTCACCCCATGCATCTCCCATTCTTTTTTGGGATCACCTCAATTTAATTGGCTTATATCCATGCCTTCTATCTAAATAGATTCCTTCTAACTGTCCTAGTCATAATAAAGTTCTTAAGGGTTATATGTATCATCTTCCCATGCAGGAATGTAAATAGTTTAACCTTGTTAAGTAACTTAGGATTTTTCATTCATGTTTACCTTTTCATGCTCCTCTTGAGCTTTGTGTTTGAGTGTCAAATTTTCTATTCAGCTTTGACCTTTTCATTGGCAATGCTCGAAAGTCCTCTATTTCATTTAATATCTATTTTTCCCTCTGAAGGCTTACACTCAGTCTTGCTGGGTAACTTCTTCTTTGTTGTACTACTAGTTCCTTTGCCTTCCAGAATATCATATTCCAAGCCCTCTCCTCCTTTAAAATGCTAGCTGCTAAATCTTTGTGATCATGACAGTGCCTCTAAGATATTTTAATTATTTATTTCTGGCTTCTTTTAGTATTTTCTCCTTGATCTGAGAGCTCTGGATTTTGACTGTCATATTCCTGGGAGTTTTCATTTTGGGACTTCTTTCAGGAAGTAACCAGAGGACTCTTTCAATTTCTCCTTTACCCTCTGGTTCTAATATATCTGGGAAGTTTTCCTTTATAATTTCTTGAAAAAGGATATCTTGGCTCTGTTTTTTATCATGGCTTTCTAGTAGTCCAACAATTCTTAAATTATCTCTCTTTAATCTATTTTTCCTGGTCAGTTTTTTAATGAGATATTTAATACTTTCTTATATTATTTCAGTCTTTTCATTTTGTTTTCATATTTCTTGATGTCTTATATTATATTATATATAATATTATATATATTATAGCATATATATAATGTATATTATATATATTATAATATATATAATAATATATATATTATAGCTTCCACTTGAGCAGTTGTAATTTTTAAGGAGTTGTTTTTTTTTTTCCAGTGAGATTTAGCACCTCTTTTACTATTTGGTCAATTCTGATTTTTAAGGAATTATTTTCTTCAGTAATTTTTTTGTATCTCTGTTTCCAAGCTGTAGATTCTCTTCCTAATTTTCTTGCATAGCTCTAATTTATTTTCCATGCTTATTTTTTAAACTATTTTTTTGCTCTTAAATTTTTTTCCCTATAACTCTTCTAGTACTTCTCGTTGGTCCTGCATCCAACCCACATTTTTTTCCTTTGAAGCTTAGCTTGAAGATGTTTTCAAGTCATTGTCTTCTTCTGAGTTGGTATCTTGATCTTTCCTGTTCACCATACGAGTTTTTTAATAGTCAAGTTCTTTTTCTTGTTTGTTTGTTTAGTCGTTTTTTTTCTATACTATCTCTTCCCTTTGGACTTTAGGTGAGAGTTGGGCTCACTTCATCTTCTGGGGGAGGGGAAGAGGCATGTCTGTGTTCCTGGCCAGCCTCCATTCCAATATTTGTAGTCCTCTCTTTCTGTCCTCTTAGCATTTCCTGAGCTTGAGAAATAACTCACTGTGAGTTTTAATTGGCTTTTCTGACCAGAATTCATTTTGGCGTTTTTTTTTAGGTTGTTGTGGAAGGGGGCTGGTAAATTGGGAGAGCCTGGCAAAAATGCAGGCTTCACTTGCCATCTTGACTCTATCCCCTACATTCCACTTTTTTAAATTAAATTAAGACTTTTTATTTTTAGTTTACAACACTCAGTTCTGCATGATTCTGAGTTCCAGATTTTGTTCCTCCCTCTACCCCCTCCTCCCCCAGATGGCATGGAATCTGATATATCTTCTACATATAACTTCACATTAAACTTGTTTACACAATAGTCAAGTTGTAAAGAAGAATTATGACCAATGGAATGAATCATGAGAAAGAAGAAACAAAACCAAAAACAAAAACAAAAGAGAAAAAAAAAAACAAAAGAAAAAAAAGGAGAGCAAATAGTTTGCCTCAATCTGCATTTAGACTCCATTGTTCTTTCTCTGGATGTAGATAGCTCTCTCTATCATGAGTCCTTTGGAATTGTCTTTGCACCTTGTATTGCTGAGAAGAGCCAAGTATTTCAAGGTCAATAATCACAGAATCAATATATCTGTAGTTGTGTATAACGTTCTCCTAGTTCTGCTCCACTCATTCAGCATTATATCATGTAGCTTTTTCCAGGTTATTATGAAGTCTGTATCTTCACCATTTAGTATTCCATTATATTCATATACCACAACTTGTTCAGCCATTCCCCAATTGATTGGCATCCCCTTGATTTCCAATTCTTTGCTATTACAAAAAGAGCTGCTACAAATATTTTTGTACATACAGGTACTTTTCTCACTTGTGTGATCTCTTTGGGATATAGCTCTAGAAGTGGCATTGCTGAGTCAAAGGGTATGAACATTTTTATAGCCCTTTGGGCATAGTTCCAAATTGCTCTCCAGAATGGCTGGATAAGTTCTCAACTCTACCAGCAATGTAACAGTGTTCCAATTTTCCCACATCCTCTCCAGAAAATTTATCATTTTCCTGTTTTGTCATTTTAGCCAATCTGACAGGAGAGATGTGGTACCTAAGAGTTGTTTTGATTTGCATTTCTCTAATCAGTAGTGATTTAAAGCATTTTTTTCATATGTCTATAGATATCTTTAATTTCTTCCTGTGAAAACTTCCTGTTCATATCATTTGACCATTTCTCATTTGGGGAATGACTTGTATTCCTATAAATTTGACTCAGTTCCCTGTATATTATAGAGATGAGGCTTTTATCAGAGAGACTAGTTGTAAAGATTTTCTTCCAGCTTTCTGCTTCCCTCCTAATCTTTGTTGCATTGTCTTCTTGATACAAAACTTTTCAATTTAACATAATCAAAATTATCCATTTTGAATTTTGTAATGCTCTCTCTCTTGGGTCATGAATTCTTTGCTTTCCCATAAATCTGATAGGTAAACTATTCCTTGCTCTCCCAAATTGCTTATAGTATCAGCCTTTATTTCTGAATCATCAATTTTGACTTTATTTTGTTATACAGCGTAAGATATTAGTCTATGCCCCACCATTTTCCAATTTTTTTTAGCAGTTTTTGTGAAATAGTGAATTCCTAGCCCAGAAGCTGGATTTTTTGGGTTTATCAAAGAGTAGATTGCTATAGTCATTGACTACTGTGTCTTGTGTACCTAACCTATTCCACTGATCCACCACTCTGTTTCTTAGCCAATACCCAGTAGTTTTGATGACTGCTGCTTTATAATACAGTTTAATATGTGGTATGGCTAGGTCACCTTCCCTAGCATTTGTTTTCATTAATTTCCTAGATATTCTAGACCTCTTGTTCTTCTAGATGAATTTTATTATTATTTTATTCAGCTCTGTAATATAATTTTTGGTAGTTCAATTGGTATGGCACTGAGTGAGTAAATTAATTTAGGTAAAATTGTCATTTTTATTATATTAGCTTGGCCTAACCATGAGCAACTGATGTTTTTCCATTTATTTAGATCTGACTGTATTTTTGTGAAAAATGTTTCATAATTATGTTCATGTAGGCCCTGGGTTTGTCTTGGCAGTAGACTCCCCCAAATATTTTATAGTGTCTACAGTAACTTTAAGTGGAATTTCTCTTTCTATATCTTACTGTTGGGCTTTGCTAGTAATGTATAGGAATGCTGAGGATTTATGTGGGTTTATTTTATATCCTGCAACTTTGCTAAAGTTGTTTATTATTTCAAGTAGTTTTTTACTTGATTCTCTAGGATTCTCTAAGTAAGTCATCACAGAGTCTGCAAAAAGTGATAATTTAGCTTCTTCTTTACCTATTCTAATTCCTTCAATTTCTTTTTCTTCTCTTATTGCCAAACCTAACATTTCTAACACCAAATTGAATAACAGAGGTGATAATGGACACTCTTGTTTCACCCCGATCTTATTGGGAATGCATCTAGGTTATCCCCATTACAAATATTGCTTGTTGATAGTTTTAGGTAGATGCTATTTATAATTTTAAGGAAGACTCCATTTATTCCTACGCTTTGTAGTGTTTTTAATAGGAATGGGTGTCGTATTTTTTTGAAGGCTTTTTCTGCATCTATTGAGATGATCATATGGTTTCTGCTAGTGTTGTTGTTGATATGATCAATTATGCTGATAGTTTTCCTAACATTGAACCAGCTTTGTATTCCTGGAATAAATCCTACCTGGTCTTAGTGTATTATTCTGGTGATAAGTTGCTGCAATCTTTTTGCTAATATTTTATTTAAAATTTTTGCATCAATATTCATTAGGGAAATTGGTCTATATTTTCCTTTTTCTGTTTTGACTCTTCCTGGCTTGGGTATTAGTACCATATTTGTGTCATAAAAGAAAAAATTTGGTAGGACTCCTTCTTCACCTATTTTCCCAAATAGTCTACAAAGTATAGGAATTAATTGTTCTTTAAATGTTTGATAGAATTCACATGTAAAACCATGTGGCCCTGGAGATTTTTTCCTAGTGAGTTCATTGATGGCTTGCTCAATTCCTTTTTATGAGATGGGGTTTTTTTTTAGATATTTTACTTCTTCTTCTGTTAACCTGGGCAATTTATGTTTTTGTAGATATTCATCCATATCTCTAAGGTTGTCAAATTTATGGGCATAAAATGGGGCAAAATAATTCCCAGTTATTGTTTTAATTTTTTCTTCATCAGAAGTGAATTCACCCTTTTCATTTTTGATACTGGTATTTTGATTTTCTTCTTTCTTTCTTTTAATCAAATTGACCAAATATTTATCAATTTCATTGGTTTTTTCATAAAACCAGGTCTTAGTTTTATTTATTAACTTAATAGTTTTCTTGATTTCAATTCTATTAATCTCTCCTTTGATTTTCAGTATTTCTAATTTGGTATTTACTGTATTTCCCCACGTATAAGATGCTCCCATGTATAAGACGCAACTTAATTTTGGGGCCCGAAATTTGAAAACAAATGTATTATATAAAGTTATTGAACTCAAGTTTTATGCATCTGCTAATAGCGTTCAGGCATCTTTTGGGCAAGTCTGGTGCATGTACACATGTATAGTCCATTCTGTTTCATGAACCTGAAGCACCAATTGTGTCTCCTTTGAAATCAGTAACTTCTTTTTCGTCAGCAATTCTTCTTGCCTCATGCTGAACCATCTTTGTGGACACAGGAATTCCAAATGCCCTTTGCTCTTCAATCCATATCTTCAACTCCCTCTCTAAGTCAGGCCGTTTTGCCGACTTGCCTCTCATCCTCTTCTGCCCTGGCATTTTGAGTAGCATTTCTTCTTCCCGTAGCCAGTGTCTGATTGTTTCCTCAGTTGGAGGAGGACCAAACTTATGTTCAGCAGCACGATTTACATTCACTTTTGCAAACTGGATCACTTGTAACTTGAATTCAGCACTGCACTAAAATCTTTTCTGAGTCATTTCTGTAGAAGGTAGCAAACCTAATATACCAGTAACAAATGCGAAACAATGAGTGCAAAGACAACAAACACGAAAAAGCAGGAAATGCAAGTAAAAAAAAATCTACAACCACTGTATAAGACTCATCCAGTTTTTAGACCCCAATTTTTTTTTAAAAAGGGTGCACCTTGCTCATGGGAAATATGGTAATTGGGGGTTTTCAATTTGTTCTTTTTCTAGTTTTTTTTTTTCAGTTGCATGCCCAATTCATTGATTTCCTTTTTCTCTATTTTATTTACATAAACATTTAGAGATACAAAACTTCTCCTAAGAACTGCTTTTGCTGCATTCCGTAAGTTTTGGTGTGTTGTCTCATTATTGTCATTCTCTTGAATGAAGTTATTAATTGTTTCTCTGATTTTTTTCTTTGGCCCACTCATTCTTTAAAATTAGATTATTTAGTTTCCAATTAATTTTTAGCTTATTTTTCCATGGCTCTTCATTACAAATAATTCTTATTGCATCATGATCTGAAAAGTATGCTTTGACTCCTTCTGCCTTTCTGCACTGGATTGTGAGGTTTTTATGCTCTAGTACATGGTCAATTTTTGAGTATGTGCCATGTACCACTGGAAATAAAAAGTATATTCCTCTTTATCCCCATTCAGTTTTCTCCAGAGGTCTATCATATCTGCCTTTTCTAAAATTCTATTCACCTCCTTAAGTTCTTTCTTGTT
>CM053624.1:272374868-272401359 GCA_028646595.1 Phalanger gymnotis | reverse complement strand
TGGCTTTGTGAATTATAGCCTTCAGTTTCCTGAGGTGTGGGGGAGGGGGTCTGGCTGCCTGAAATCTTCTTTTCCCCTGGGGTTGTCCTCCAGTACTGTTGCTCTTCAGCAATGGTCACAGCTCTTTGTTGTTCAAGCTGGGTGTCTGGCACTTCCCCTGGGGGAGCAAGAGTATGTCTGGGCTCCTGGTGTTGGCCCCTGCTGGCTCTGCCCCTCTGGGACTCAGGTACTCCCACTACTTGGCCACTGAAGCCCCACTTCTGTCTCTTCTATTCCAGCATTGTTGTTTCTCTGTTTGTTTGTTTTTCCCTGAGGAATTCTCTGGGTGGGGAGGGGAGGGATTCGAGCCCTTTACCTGGCCATTATGTCTCCCGGAAGTTCAAGAAGCATTTCAAACCTTTGGGCTGCAAGCCTCAGGAGTTGGTATCTCACAGTTGATGGCATCGAGCAGCCTCTCATCACTTCCACAGACTGCTGTGCAGTGTTGGGAGGCCTGGGGATCTCTGCTGGTTTCAGGCACCTGGCTTTCTCCCAGCCTGTCTCTCACGTGGGTTTCCTGGCCAGCCACTTCTGCTTTGGTCCCATCTGGAGCAGCGCCGCACTCTAAGCGCTCTCCTAGCCCACAGATTTGTTCCTTCGGCCTTTCAGACTCTCCTGGCTGGGAAATTTGCCCCACTCAGACTGCTCACGGTTTCTAACTCTCTCAGATCTGCTCAAATTCACTTTTTTCATAGGAATCTGACAGAACTTGTGAGAGAGCTCTGGTAAGATGCTGTTTTCATGCGGCTATCTTGGCTCCACCCCTCTGAAGTGAGCTTTTCTTTTTTTTGCACTTAATAGTATTTTTAATTACATGTAAAGACAGTTTTAAACATTCATTTTTATAAGATTTTGAGTTCCAAATTTTTTTCTCTCTCTCCCTTCCCTCCCCTCTCTCCAAGATGGCAAGCAATCTGATATAGATTATGCATGTGCAATCATGTTAAACCTATTTCCACATTAGTCATGTTGTGAAAGAAGAATCACAACACAAGGGAAAAATCACAACAAACAAGAAACACCAAATAAAAGTGAAAATAGCCTGCTTCAATCTGCATTCAGACTCCATAGTTCTTTCTCTGGGTGTGGATAGCATTTTCTATCACAAGTCTTTTGGAATGGTATTGGATCATTGTATTTCTGAGAAAAGCCAAGTCTACCATAGTTGATCATTGCACAAAGTTACTGTTACTGTGTCAAATGTTGTCCTGGTTCTCTTCACTTAAGTGAGTCTTCAACTATTTCTTAAGTCTAGACAATCAACAAAACAATCATTTTAGCTCTGATTTGAAGTGTGATTCAATGGTTTCTCTTAAACTCAACCCAATCTACTTATGAGCTTTATAGGATACCCTACAATGCACCACTTGGGGGTTAATAGATCAGGAAATGAAGGAAGATATAGAATGAGGGGTAGAGACTGGGAGAGGTCACAGTGGATCTTCTATGACTGCAAGGATCAACAAGGATTAAACTACCATCCAACTACTTTATTCTGTAGAGGAGGAAACTGAGGCATAGAAAGATTAAGTGAATTGGTCAAGGTCACACTGGTAATAAATAGCAAAGACAGGATTTCAACCCTTTCATTTGAAACCCAGCATTCTTTCCAATAGATCATCTTGTCATTCCCCAGTTGAATGTAAACTCCTTAAAGAAAATGCCTATCGTGCCTAGCCCAGTGATTTCTGTATGGTAGGTGCTTAGTAAATCAATGTTGAATTGAATGGAGGAGGGCAAGGGGACCTTAGGAAAGGGTTTTAGAAAGAAAGAGATATTACTTCCAAGAGAACACATCACTTTTTCTGTTTATGTCTGGCCCTGCCCCTTCTTTTGTTCCCCTTTTTCTACTGGGTCAAAGTAATCACATATTGAACCAGGAAGCACTTTGCCACCCAACTTTTTGTTTTTTATTTATCTTGTCTAGATAGGTGAAGAGAGAGAATCAAGTAGCAACCTTGAGCTGGATCCATATTCAGCAATAGGCCTCAATCTTGTCTATGGATTCTAGGCAAGAGACATTAGGAGGTATCTTAGTCCCAGACAATCTGAGCTGTGGGTATCCTTGTGGGGTAGATGTTGCTCAGTGGAGTGGATTAGGTTTTCAAGGGGCTTTTTCAGTGTCCTGGTAATTTAATTGAGCCAAGATTTATTAAGCATCTATAAAATGCCAGGGTAGTTCCTGGGGATATAAAGATAAAAACGAAACAATTCCTACCATCTAGGTGCTTACAATCTACCAAGGAGCATACAACTGTACATATTTGCAGAGTTGTTTTTCTCTGTCTCTCCCTCTATCTCTTTTTCTCGCATATTTGTATAGATGAAACCAAATGGATATACCAATGGAAGGAAGGCACGCTGTCTTTCAGTCTTATAAAAGATAAGAGTTCAAGGTGGCAAATCTTTCCTAGAATTTCGTTCTTATGTCTGGCACATTTGACATTATGTGACAACTGGCCTCACCATACCCCAGAGCGCTGGGAAATTTCTCTGGTTCTGGGGAGATTTGACCTAAACTTCATCAAAAGCGTTTCTCACATTAGGATCTGCAGCTACATATCACCTCAATTTGTGACTCCCTAGACAGATTACTTTGCAGTCTGTGAATGAGGAATAATGGGGCCTGTTCCCATCTCAGGTTCGGCTGGCCTGACATCAGTCTCTTCAGACAGGTTCATGAAGGCAGTCACCCTGCCAGCCACTACAGCCTTTGTTTAGAGAGGACAACTACATATCCTGTGTGTACAAGCAGGTCTGTGTGCTTTGGGACAGGGCATCTGTTTAACTCTATTTTGGGGAAAAAATAAAGGAAAAATGTCTTCCCAAATCAGAGGGTTCTTTAAATAATAGATATTTACATAAAGCTTTAAGTTTTTTTAAAGGGCTTTCCATACATTACCTATTTTGATTCTTACAATAACCTTGTGAGATAGGCATTAAAGATATTGCTGTTGTTGACACTGTCCTCCTCCTCATCTTTTCCCATGATTTTACTGGAGCAGATAACTCCCATGAGGAAACCTCCTCTTACGATGCAGATCTACATCTCTCCCAGCACCCCCCCCCCCATTTTGCAGATGAGAAACTGAAGGTGATTCACGTTTCCCAGGCTACTACTATTGGAGGAAATTTGGAAGCCAGGTTCTCTGCGTCCAAGCCTAGCACTCTCATCACTATGCCACACAGCCTGTTATTCATTCATTCAGTAAACATCTTTAAATTGCCTACTATGTGCCAGACACTGGCTCTCTGTTATCCAGTCTAGCTGATCAGTGGGTAGGTTCAGAACCGTAGGGTAATGTGGTTCATTTTCATTAACTGCAAAGGCAGGGGGAAAGGAACAGGGTAATGGATATCTCTTAGAGACTGGTCCTGCTTTGAAAAAAAAAAAGTTTATAATCAAGCCTGAGAGATTTCTTGTACCTACTCAGAGCTGGAGAAGAGAGGAGGCAAAAAAACCTTGTCAGCTATTTGCAAAGTCAATGTTCCCATTTCTTTGAATATCAATAAAAACAAACCTTTAATATATAAAGAAGAATAAAAAGGACTGTATAAAATTGAAAAAAAAAAACCACAATAGCAAGTGTAATTTTGTCACGTGCATCTGTTGCTATCACCTCTTCCTTGGTGCTGAAGTGCTCACCGGAGCATTCGCAGAAGTGATTCTTCCTCCCACCCCTGACACCTGCCACACGGAAAATGCTGCATTATTCATCGCTGTGCTAATGGCAGGTGATGAGATCTTTTCACGCCACATCCCTCTGTGGGTGTTTATTACTCTGTTCACCCGCAGCCCTGCTATTACTGCAGGGCCAGAAGAACGCTGCCTATTGCTCCAAAGGTAATGGGAAGCCTGCTCCGCTCTCTTGGCTCCCAAGTGCAGATGAAGGTTATTAGGAGGGCAGCCCCCCACTGCTGGGGGGCCAAGCCAGCGGTCACTTTCAGCGGACAGCTTAATTTTGGAAATCCATCGAAATCATGTCAGCACCGCGATAATCCGTCTTCTTTACCTTTCATCATTTTAGCAGTCATCACACTGTAATAATTTTCCCCCGTTTCACCTGTGGTCTCTCTGAAAGGGGGGGGTGGTGGAGGGGTCGGGAGGAAGAACAGGAAAAGAAGATGAGTTTGGCTTAGCTTCTGATGATTATGCCGGGGAGGGATTTATCTCTATTAGGCCAGAGACCTCCTATTCTAATGTATGTGTGTGTGTGTGTGTGTGTGTGTGTGTGTGTGTGTGTGTAGCAAGGGGACAGTATCACAACCTGAAATAACACTTTGTGTAATTTTAAAACCAGCTTGACAAACAACGTACTGTTTCTGATGATTTATTTGAAACCTCATGACAAAAAAAAAGGAAAGGAAAAGGGACAAAATAAAGGAAGGAGAAGTAACCTGTCAGCATGTAGGAGGAATTGAAGAAGGGGAAACTGTTTTTATTCTAGAGAATTTAATTCACTGAAGAACATCACGCTCCAGAAACAGTTTTCCTTTCCATATTTGCCTTCAATACAGCCATGGGATTAGGAAGTTTTTGTCAAGGTTATTTCCATGTTGTTATTTTTATCATCTGTTCAAATGTCAGGAGTAATGAATTTGTTTTGTAGTATTTTCTTGTTTTGTTATTTTGTTTGTTTTAACCCACCCTCTGGTACTCTGGGCTCTGATGGGTGAGATTTCTTCTTATCTTGCCAAGAAGCATGCTGTTCAGGGCATTTCTTCTTGTTCATCTCCAAACCCCGCCACCTGTTCTGTGTCCCACCACCTCCTTCCATCCAAGCTCAGACTATGGCCATGTGGGTGCTCTGATAGAAGGTAAGCTCTGATAGATGAGCTTTGACCTTGCCTTGCCCACAACCAGACTGCTACCCTCCCTACCTCTTCCAACTCCAGCTGCCCTCTGAATCTTGTCTTCCCCTAGAATTTAAGTTCTTTGAGATCAGAGATCATTTCACATACTTATATTTGCATCCCTAGCACTTTGCACAGTGCATGAAATATAATAAGTGCTGCATAATTTTTTTCATTCATTCAAAACATGTGATTTCTTTTTTTATTTATTTTATCCTGAACTTAAAAAAATAAAGCCAGCATTTCCAAAGCATAGCAAAAATCTAAAGAAAAAGATGATTGTACATAAACCTGCAGATCCTCTCGAAGGTCCTCTTAAGTTGTCTTAGGAGGACCACTGTTTACTCCTTTATTTTTGCTGTTTTACATTCATTTTGTTGTGATGTTCTGTCTGTGGAGGAAATTTGGAGATCCTGAAATTTTATGACCTACTTCACCATCTTTCCAGAATTCTCTTGAAACCTGTGATTTCATCAGAGTTGAGAGTTCCTAATAAGGCATTGCTTCAACCAAAGCAGATCAATACCTTCTCTGCAATTTACTCTTAGAGGCTTACCTGGAACATTTGCTGAGAGGGTCCCATTCTTAGAATGCATCAGAGGCAAGACTTAAACCAAGGTCTTCCTGATTCCAAGATAAGCTCTCTAGCAATTAGGGCCTAATGTCTAGGCCTCACTGGAAAAAAAATTAAACTCTGAATAAAATAGCTCCCTCTGGGAATTATCTGATATTTCCTTATCTTTGTAAGAAAGGCCTTGTGTAATGGAAAACTGAGAGCTGGTTTTTTAGTCAAGGAGATATGAGTTCAAGTTCAGCTTTTGACTAAAATTAGTTGTACAATCATGGAAAGCAGAGTCCCTAAGCAACCTTCTAAATAAATTAGAAGTGTTACAGATTTGCAGTGGAGGAGAATATTCATACTTGGAGCTGTCTAAATCATGGGTCTAGGAGTCATCCTACAAGGAGAGAGAGAGAGACAGAGAGAGATAGAGACAGAGAGAAAGAGACACAGAGACAGACATACATGCAGAGAGATAGAGAGACAGAGAGAGATGAGAGAGAGACATACAGACAAAGATGAGAGAGAGAGAGAGAGAGAGAGAGAGAGAGAAAGAGAGAGAGAGAGAGAGAGAGAGAGAGAGAGAGAGAGAGAGAACCTATACCACATTTGTGAAAATGTAAGTTCCTTAGTACAGGGACTATTTAATGGTTTTTGTCTCTGTGCCTGTAGCATAATGTCTTGATTTAAAGTAGGCCTTAATAAATGTGTATTGAATTAAACTGAATTGAAATGGAGTGAACTGAAATAACTTAAATTGTATGCTCTTAACATACTTCACTTGCAACTTGCTCCATTTTTTTTGTCTTCTGGATGACATTTTCAGCATCTCCCTAAATCCTAGTGTTTTAGAAGTTGGATATTTTCTTCCTCTGCTTTAGCTAGTTTTCCTTCCGTTTCCTCCCAACTGTCAAAGGAAATCAACCCTGGAGTAAGGACACCTGAATTCTAGCCTGTCTCTATCCCTCCCTTAGAGACTGGAAGCATAAATGCCCATGTCCACCTACCTTTCTTACATATATAAAGCTATAAAATAGAGAATGGTAAAGGATTTCAACCCCACAAGTTTCTCAAAAGAAATGCTGGGTCCAGGTATGTATAACTCTCCTAGGCCCCTTGCCTTATGCTAATGCACTGCTTAGTTTCCTCCCATTTCTCTGGTATGGCTCACATATCACTTTACCATCACTTTCCTTCTATCTTATACCTCTATCCTGTATTATTTTGTATGGTAGTTTTGAAAATATATAGCTATTTCAGCTATATTCCAAGAATAGGCTATAAGCTCCATGAGAATAGGCCTTAGTGTAGGTTTAAGGTATTAAAAGGGGCAGCTAGGTGGCACAGTGGATAGAGTCTTGGGCTTGGAGTCAGGAAGACTCATCTTCCTGAGTTCAAATCTGGCCTCAGACACTTACTAGCTATATGGCCTTGGGCAAGTCGCTTATCCCTTGTTGCTTCAGTTTCCTCATCTGTAAAATTAACTTGTGAAGGAAATGGCAAACTACTCCAGGATCTCTGCCAAGAAAATCCCAAGTGGGATCGTGAAGAGTCAGACACAATTGAAATGATTCAACAACAATGTATTAAAATTGCAATAACATTTTTTTAGGACATCCTGTATATTTTCTAGTCATAGGACTATATGTACTTTTAGAGCTGGAAAGGTCATTAGAAGTCATGTGATCTATTTCCCTAATTTCACAGATGAGGAAACCCAAGTCTAGAGAGATCAAGGTCATGTAGCTAATTAGTTGCATTCTATCTTGGGCAAATCCATTTATCTTCTTGGGCTTACTCTCCTCATCTCTAAAGTGTGGGGGAGGGGAGCAGGTTGGATTAAATGATGACTCTTTCCACTCTAAGTCTTATGATTCTATGACTAGAACCCAGATACAGCAACTCCTCATCCAGAACACAAGAAAGGGAAGAGAAGAAAGAGGTTTGGAAAATTGAAGTCAAGTCAACAAGCACTTAGGTAGCACACTGGATGGCCTCAGGGAGTTACTAGCTGTGACCTTGGGCAAGTCATTTAATCTCTCTGATTATGAGCTGGAGAAGGAAATGGCAAGCCACTCTGGTATCTGTCAAGAAAACTCCAAATGCAGTCACAAAGAGTTGAACATGACCAAAATGACTGAACAACAAAACCTCACAGGATTGTTGAGAGATTCAAATGAGATATTTGTAAAATGTTTAGCAGAGTGTCCAGCACATAGTAGGCACTTATATATTCTTCTTCCTTTATTCCCTACTTACTATGTGCCAGGCACTGTCATAAGCCCTGGAAATGTACAGCAAAGGGGTCCCCAACTCTAAAGTGGGGGCTGATTTTGCAAGTGGTTTAGAAATTGGGAGGGGGAAGGTTGAAGCTTTTCAGTCTACAGTAGCATGTCACTTATCTTGGAATCAGACTCCTGATGACTTCCACCCTACAGAAAGAGCCATAATTCTCTGAAGTAGGGGAAGCAAGTGTTACAAAGCCCTGCTCTAAATCCTTCAAACCTTTGAGCCTTCTTAACTCTTACTTAGCATGTAGTTCTTAACACATTTGATGACTTGATTCCTCAAGGCAACAGTTAAAATCTGCAAACTAGGAGGAAGCTGGGAGGTGTGTGAGGAAGAAGGGGAGCACTGAGGGAGGTGGGTCCAGTAACAATAAGAGAGGAGGCAGTTGACAGATTGACAAAGAGGGAAGTGACAGAGACTTCCAAGCAGACACTATTTCTAGCCCAGTCGACAGTGAATGTTCTCAGCAATGGTGCTGAGCCATCAGGTGAGGTTAAACTATGTTCATTCGCAGTGGTTAAAGGTGGCAAAATATTGCGTGCAATGATTTTTCATTCATTCAACAAACGCTAAATGCTCAATATTAAGTGTTAGACACTGGAAGAGATAAAGAAATTAAAAAAAAACAAAACAAAACCTGTTGTCTCCTTTTTTCTCAAAGGGTTTACAATCTGATGTGCATAGGGTCATGAGAACCAAAAATTTCCAACCTTATTATATAAATTATAGATACAGGAAAGATCTGTGATTTTGTCAGGTTTGGGAACACTTCGTAAAGAAATTGTGTTCACTAAAGCAGATTGTAGAACCAACCTATGGTCATAGCCTTCCCTATCACTAGTCTGTGACTTAGTAGGTGAGTCCCTGGGTGTTGATTAAAAGCACAGAAGGTAGGACAGCTAGGTGGTGCAGTGAGTAGAGTACAGGCCCTGGAGTCAGGAGGAACTGAGTTCAAATCTGGCCTCAGACACTTAACACACTTACTAGCTGTATGACCTTGGGCAAGTCATTTAACCCCAATTCCCCTGCCTTCCCCCTCCAAAAATAAATTAAAAAAGTTAAGTGACTTGGCCAGGATCCCACAGCAAATAAGCATCAGAGGTGGGATTTAGACTGGTTTTCTTGTCCTCCAAACCTAGCATTATGCCACACTACACCTGCAGATTTTGGAAATTGTACCATAAAAACGATTAAAAGTGGAAACAATATTGACTCTTCAAAAGGAAGGATAAGTTTCCTGGCAAATTCATTCACCTGGCATGACACCTTCCCTAAAGAAAGAAGTTAGGTGTTATTGACTGCTTAAAAGAATACCAACCAATGGAACTGGCCAGGATTTCCACAACTGTATTTTGAGCCAAACTTCGATGACATCTCAACAGGCCATACCAATGAGTTATAGTAACAGCTCATTAATAATTCTGCAGATTACGTTCAAGTGAGTATTTAGCCCTAGAGACTGGAATAAATCTTTGATGTTGCAACTCATCAATTACACAGTGGGCTATAGCAGTTTTAGGACTTCAGGTATAATTCCATTCATAGACAGGTGATTACAGATGGGACAGAATTGAAAAAAACCATATAAACTCCAGATTTTTATGTACTTTTCCAGTGCTAAAATGCTCTCTTTCCCTTTGGTCTATGGTTAATACTTTTTTGCTGTCTTCTGAAAGGTATGTATGAGAAGGCAGCCTCTAGAATGTGGGCTTTCTTTCTGACATATTTATCATTAAAAATAAAGCTTTCCAGCCCCCTAAATATGGCCATTTCTAAAGTCATTGACACAAATCTATACTCTGTGGGATGTGGAGAAGGGGAATGATGAGTGCTTATGACAGAAGGACATTTAGTGATAGGGTATATTGTCATATAATATGACCCAAGTTTATATAGTAAGATAGTATCATGCTGAGCAAAGAATTTGATTATGGAGACCAACTTTCTAGTTTTGACAATGAAACTAGCTAGTTATGAGATTTTGGACAAGTCATTCTACGTCCAGTCTCTCCTATATATTCCTATTCTCTGTTAACACTGGTCACCACGATAGTGGCTACTCATCACTGCTGGCCTAGTGCAATCGTGCCATTGCTGGTCTCCCTGTTTCTGTCTTCCCCTTCTGCCTCATTCAGGTGTTGCCAATCTTACCATGTCATTGCCACGCTTAAAAGTCTTTAGTGGTTTCCAATCGTCTCCAGGACAAAGTGCATGCTCATCAGCTTGGCATTTGAAACCTTTGTTATTAGACTTTTTCATATTAATTCGCTTTGCCTATTCTGTCTTTGAGCCACATTGGACTATTTGCTGTTCGCTGTATATCTCCTGCCTCTGACTTCAGCCTCCTGCTTCACTTTTGCACAGGAAACATCTCCAGCTCCTCCCCCTCTCTTCCAACCACCTCTGCAAAGGGGTAAGGGAGTCATTTTATCATATCTCTTTTTTTTGAGTCTAAGCCTGTTCTTCATAATTTTAAAAAATTCATTTTTGATTGGTTTGTGGTAGCTCTTCTTCCTATTTACATTACTGTAGTCATCATGTACATGCACATACGTATATAATTTTTTTCTTCGATCTGCTTTGCATTGGTTTATATAAGTCTTCTTGAACATTACGTTAATGTATTGCATTACGTAATTACTTTAATGTAATGTATCCTTCACAAACTAATTTACCTTAGTACACCCCTGACTGTGTCAATCCCTTGCTCAAAACCCCTAAGTTGTTCCCCATGATTTCAAAGATAAAATCCAAACTCCTTAGCCTGACATTTAAGGGTCTCCACTGTTTGGATCCAGCGTTGCTTCTCTTTATTCTGTGTTGAAGCTAATCCGGAATATTAGCTGCCTCTAAATTTGACATTATCCTCCACCTTTGTGCATTTGCACAGGTTGCTCTCCATGCCTGTAATGAACTTTCTCTTCATCCCTGTCACTTAAAATCTCTAGTTGTCTTTAAACCCTTCCTTCATGTAACCTTTCCTTTGAAATGCCAATCTCCTCTCTTCTCTTCTTTCTCCTCCTCTTCCTTCTTTTCTCCTCATCCTCCTTCTGCCTCCTTTTCCTCTTCCTTCTTCTTCTCCTCCTCCTCCTCTTCCCCAGTTCCATTTAACCAGGGTAGTATTTTTTATGAGTTAAGATTTTACTTTCCCCCAATTGCGTGTAAAAACAATTTTTAACTTTTTTTTAAAATTTGACTCCCAAATTCTTTCCCTCTCTCCCCACCCTGCCCCCATCATTGAGGGGACAAGTGGTTTGATATAGATTATACAGGTACAGTCATGCAAAACATATTTCAGGGTAGCTTTGACAAAGGAATATTTACTTCAAAAGCATAACCAAACAGCAACTATACAAACATTCCCCTCTACATGTGGAGGAATAATCTCCCCCAACAATGTCTTGGTCTCTGGAAAGCAAAGGAGGAATTGGTTCACAACTTAGATCATTTCCTGTATAGTAATGTCCCATCAAATTCCAAGTCCAAATTCCCTCTGGGATCAAGTCTTCACACCCTTGCTTTTCAGTGCTTCCCTGATAGACTGGCTGCAACATCTAGCCTGGAATTCTGAGCTCTGAGCTCACCGTGGACAGGCACCCAGATGTAGGGATTCCATTGCCCTCATCGATAACTAAAAAGGACAAGTGAATAGACCTAGATGCCAAGCCTGATTCTCTGGGCCACAGGGCCTAAAACAGAGAGGGGACAGGTAGTCTGTTTGAAATATTAAAATTTATAGTAAATTTATAGTAAAAAATAATAATTGTATATTTACATGATACTTGAGAGTTTGCCAAGCCCTTACAATTATCTTCATTTTTTCCTGAGAAGGTGCTATTAGTATCCCCATTTTATAGATGAGGAAACTGAGGCAAAAGAAGTTAAATGACTTATCCAAGGTCACACAGCTAATATGAAAACTCAGGTTTTCCTGACTCCAAGTCCAATACTCTATCTATGGCACCAGCTAGCTACTCTTATCTTCTTTGACTTTTAATATAGAGAGAGGGGAATGAAACAAACCTTTTCGTGTCTACTATGTACCAGGCACTGGGTGCAATTATATATGATTCCCTTTTTAAAGTTGAGGAAAATGAGGGCAATGGAAGTTAAGAGACTTGCCCAGAGGCACACAGCTAATAAGTGTCTGAGGTTGGATTTGAACTCAAGTCTTCCAGATTCTAGGCCTAGTACTCTAGCCACTGGGCCACCTAGCTGTCTTCACAACAGCTTTGTGAAATATATACTATAGGTTTTATTATCTTCATTTTACAAATGGAGAAAATGAGTCTCAGAGAGGTTGGGAGTTTTGCCTGTGATGATGCAACTAGTGACCAGTTGCAGAAGGCCAACCCAATCTTTTCTTGACATCAAGTCCAATGATCTTTCTACTACCCTGTGCTGGGTGTCTATTATTATTTGAGTTTATAGTTAGATGCCTGAGGCCCTTCAGCTACTCTTTCTGTGGAATGAATCAAATTCTACTTTAACTTTGCCTTGCACGGCTAGTCAACCAATACATTTGGCTCCTTATTCTTAGGGAGTATACCCTTTATTGCAATACCTCATTAAAATTCTGTAATTTCTTTTCCAACTTTGGAACGTTTCATTACAGTGAATTATTTGCTGCTCTCTACAAAGTGATTTGGAATCTGAGATAATTATAGAATTACAGTGCAGCAAAGAGCCTCAGGAGGTCATCTTACCCAGCCCCCTCTCTCAAAGCGAGACTGAACCTGAACTAACCAAGACAGATTTAACTGCTCCCTTTTAAAGCTCTCCAGAGGGAAAGGTTACACCAACTCCCTTACTGCCTTCTGTCAGTGCTTAAGGATCCTTTATTACCACGTAGAACTAGGCTTACCATTAAGCAGAGTTTCAGGGGCCAGAGTAGATCACTTCCCTCCCTCCTTCCCTCTCTAATTACAGATAAGTAAAATAAAACAAATCTAGCATATTGCCTAGAGGCCCCAGGCCTGGTGACCCTCATCAGTTCCTGGCCCATAATTAGACATTGTAGTTTGCCCTGGAGCCTGACTTTGCAGGAGGGGAAGTAAACTACTCATTCTCATACTCCTTGGCTCATCACTCCCTCCTCAACAACCTAGATAAAGTTACTAATTATATAATTATAATAGTGCTCAAAGTCTGTGGGATTTCCCAGAAAGGTGGGAGCATTTTAAAGATACCCAATGAGCAATCATGAATCAAGTTAGGAAGGTTTTTGGTTTTGTTTTTTATTTTTTTCCAAAAAAAAATTACAGTGTGCATTACAGTATGATTAGAATAGAATTTAGAAGATTACTTGGAATTCTTAACAAAGTCTGATGGAAGGGTGTTAGAAATGCCTCATAAGTGGATAACAGAGTTTGGTGTTGCTGCTAATTAGCCATTTCCCATTTCACCTCTGAAGCACATTTATCCAATGCCACAGACAACCTTGATCTTCCTTTCTAGTGGCTTCTTTCCTATAGGTTGTCAATTTGACGAAGGTACTGCCTTTTTACACTCATCCACTGATGCAAGGAGGATGGGGAAGGGGTGGGGGATACCACTGTCAATGCCTCCCTGGTGGAAGATGCTGCTGCAACTACAGACCTCCCTTCCCTGATTTCCTTGACTTCCTTCAAGTCCCAACCCCTCAATTCTAGTGCCTTCCTTCTTTTAATTATTTCCTGTTTATCCTGTATGTAGCTTGTTTGTACATATTTATTTGCTTGTTGTCTACTCCTTAGATTGTGAGCTGCTTGAGGGCAGGGATTGTCTCTTGTCTCTTTTTGTATCCCCAGTACTTAGTGCCTGGCACATAGTAGGGTCTTAATAAATGCTTACTGACTGACTGATTAGTAAAGACCCCATTCCACATGAGGAGCAGTGGTCACTCTTTTCCAGCCTTCGCTAAGATCACTTCTTATGTCCAAGAGGGACTGCCACCTGGAAGCCACCTTTTCCAGCAAGGGGTCAGATCTTCAGATATGTGATCAGAACGAGCCACAATGAGCTTCCTTGTGAATGACTAGTACAGAACGGACTATGCCACACATGCTTCACAGGATAGAAAGGGCCTCCTTATAATAATAATTATGGCTTTCAATTGAATGTCATGGGCCTGAAATTCCAACATTGAAGATTCATTCCTTTGTTTCCTAAGGACTTTTTGCCACAAGTATCTCTTAAAAGAAAACATCCCTGAGAGAGTTATAATATAAAATTTTATCAGTTAATGTCTAGTAAAGCCCTCTGGAGAATGAGATGCCACATAGATGCCTGACAATTGGGGTAGAGGGTGACAAATGGAAGAGGAAATCAGCATGAAGGTTCATATCAGACAGAATGATAATTCATGGAGCTCTAGAGTTAGAAAAGATCTTAGAAGATCTCATCCAAACCCCTCATTTTACACCTAAGGGAAACTGAGGCACAGAGAAATGAAATAGCTCATAGTCACGAAGTGGGGACTTAAGCTCTAGTCTTCTGACTCCCCATCCAGTGGTTTCATTCTTTCGTCTCCAGGGTTGTGCTAGAACCAATGCAGACTGGCTCAGGAGAGCCAATTGTTAAATTTCCAGCATGGTCATTTATGCCTAGGAAATCACATTTCAAATCACAGCTAAAATGATTGTTTTGTTGATTGTCTAGACTTAAGAAAAAGATAAAGAAAATGTTAATATTGCCGATTAAACTTAAAAGATGTCCTTCATGCTCTCCCCCACACCCCCAGAGAGCCAGTGGTTAAATATTTTACCAACACCTCCCTGCCTGTACTGCATCATTGTTGTAGTTTGTAAGATGCAGAGATGAAAAAACAGAAATCAGACTTCAGACCATGCATTGCCAATGGAGTTCAGCTGGCATAGCTTTTGCTTTATATCCAAAAAAGTGGACTCTCCAAGAATGGCTGTACTTTTTTGGACCCCTACAATAGACCGTAGATCTTAACTGTTTGAACAGTTTGCCTCAAAAAAGAAAAATTAAAAACTGTTCCCTTTAATTATTGTCTCCTAATGTGGTCATTTATGATCATCTGAGTTGGAATGACCAACAGTGGTATTTTTATAAGTTCAGGCCCCTTACTGATTGCCAAATGTGGCATAGAATAATTTAAAAAATGTGAATAGCTCCTGTAACATCAAACATTTCTGGCTGTGGTATCTAGTCTACCCCTCCCCTCATTTTACAATCGTTGAAACTTATGGGCCAGAGAGATTAAGTGGCTTTGCCTACAAGTTCCATAAACTGAGCTCTGGTTTTCTGATTTCAGTTCTGGTCGCCTTACATTGCACTACACTGTGTTTCCCATCCTTCTCATTTTTCAGGCCTAGAGAGGAGAGATGACTTACCTAAGGTCATACACATAGTAGATTTAGAGTTGGGATGAAATTCCAAGGCCTTCGATTCCAAAAACATTTTACTTTCGTGTTTGCTTTTTTTGGGTAAGATACTAAACTTTTCATTTTTAAATTTCTGTGGATAGGATATATCAACCTTGAAATTTTGATATAGGTCTGCATTTACAAAATGTTTGGTAACATTAGTTATCAGAACCATAGTTTAGGTCAGTGTGGTAGCTGGTGATTAAGTTTCTTCTGAATTATGTGTATAAATAATATCATGGCAGAGCACATGTTGATTATCTCTGTTTACAGATCAAAAGGGTGTTGGATGTGAACTATACTGGGGACAAAGAGGAGAGGAAAAAAACAACTTTCTCTACCTCTTTTATATATTCTCTGAGATGAATTTAGTCACAAATGCAGCCATGACTGCTTCTATTTGGCATGTAGAGCGAGGCCCAATTAAGCATTCTTTAAGCCTATGTAACTTGGTCAGTCTTCTAATGCTCCAAGGTAGGAAAACTTGGCACATTTACTCTATGAAGCTAACACAAAAACATACTTCCTGGCTCAATTTTATTTTTTCCTTACTATTTGAATCAAAATTATTGTGTACCTCTCTGGGATTCCTCTTCCAACAGCAGCAGCAGCAGCAGCAACAAGAACAATACCATTTTGACATTCAGATTCATATTTTAGGACCCCCAGGGGGCAACTGCCTCAAGGTTGAAGGTATTTTGTGAAGTCTACCTGTGTAAAACTAGCTTATAAGCCCCCATCAGTTTATTTATGTTTAAAAGTTAGTCAGTTGGAGACAAACTAGATATAGACCAATACCTCACACAGTATACCATGATTAAGGTCAAAATGGGCTCATGATTTAGACATAAAGGGTGATACTACAAGCAAATTAAAAGAGGAAGAAATAGTCTACCTGTCAGATCTATGGGCAGAATTCATGGCCAAACAAGAGACAGACAGCAATTCAAAAGGTAAAAGAGATAATTTCGTTTATACTAAATTAAAGCTTTTGTTCAAACAAAACCAATGCAACCAAGATTAGAAGGAAAGCAGAAAGCTGAGAAACAATCTTTACAGCAGGTATGTCTTATAAAGGCCATATTTCTCAAACATAAAGGTAACTGAGTCAAATTTATAAGAATACAAGCCATTTCCCAATTGATAAATGACCAAAGGATATGAAGCAACAGTTTTCAGATGAAGAAATCAAAACTATCTATAGGTATATGAAGAAGTGTTTAAATAACTTTTTTCATGTTTTATTTATTTGTTTATTTATTTTATTATTTAATATTTTTAGTTTTCAACATTGATTTCCACAAGATTTTGAGTTACAAATTTTCTCCCCATTTCTACCCTCCCCCACCCCAAGATGGCATATGTTCTGATTGCTCCTTTCCCCAGTCTGCCCTCCCTTCTGTCTCCCCACTCCCCCCTCACCTTATCCCCTTTCCCATTACTTTCTCGTAGGGCAAGATAGATTTCTGTATCCCATTGCCTGTTTATCTTATTTCCCACTTGCATATAAAACCACCATTTTTCAAACATGTTTCTTAGAACTTTGAGTTCCAAATTCTCTCCCTTCTTCCCTCCCCATTCACATTACTTGAGAAGGCAAGCAATTCAATATAAGCCACACATGTATCATTATGCAAAACACTCGCATAATAGTTGCTGTGAAACACTAACTATATTTCCCTGCATCCCATCCTGTCCCCATTTTTTCAGTTTTCTCCCTTGATCTTGTCCCTTTACAAAAGTGTTTAAATTTGACTACCTCCACCCCCAATCTGCCCTCCCTTCTATCATCCCCTATTGTCCCCTTCCCCTCTACTTTCCTATAGGGTAAGATACCCAATTGAGTGTGTTATTCCCTCCTTAAGTCAAATGCAATGAGAGCAAGATTCACTCATTCCCTTTTACCTGCCCCCTCTTCCCTTCCATTATAACTGCTTTTTCTTGCCACTTTTATGTGAGAAAATTTTCCCCATTCTACCTCTCCCTTTCTCCTTCTCTCAATGTATTCCTCTGTCATCCCTTAAATTTATTTTTTAGGTACCATCTCTTCATATTCAACTCATCCTGTGCCTTCTGTCTATATGTATGTATATTCTCTTCAACTACCCTAATCCTGAGAAAAGTCTCATGAGTTATGAATATCATCTTTCCATGTAGGAATCTAAACAAAATGGTTCAACTTTAGTAAGTTCCTTATGATTTCTCTTTCTGTTTACCTTTTCATCTTTCTCTTGATTCTTGTATTGAAAGTCAAATTTTCTATTCAGCTCTGGTCTTTTCATCAAGAATGTTTGAAAATCCTCTATTTTATTGAAAACCCATATTTTGCCCTGGAGCATTATACTCAGTTTTGCTGGGTAGGTGATTCTTGGTTTTAATCCTAGCTCCTTTGACCTCTGGAATATCATATTCCATGCCCTTTGGTCCCTTAGTGTAGAAGCTGCTAAATCTCCTGTTATCCTGATTGTGTTTCCACAATACTCGATTATTTCTTTATGACTGCTTGCAATATTTTCTCCTTAACCTGGGAACTCTGGAATTTGGCTACAATATTCCTAAGAGTTTTCTTTTTGGGATTTTTTTCAAGAGGTGATTGGTAGGGGCAGCTAGGTGGCACAGTGAGTAGAGCACCGGCCCTGGAGTCAGGAGGACCTGAGTTCAAATGCGGCCACAGGCACTTGACACATGTACTAGCTGTGTGACCTTGGGCAAGTCACTTAACCCCAATTGCCCTGCCCAAAAAAAAGTAGTATAAGAGGTGATTGGTAGATTCTTTCAATTTCTGTTTTACCTTCTGGTTCTAGAATACCAAGGCAGTTTTCCTTGATAATTTCTTGAAAGATGATGTCTAGGCTCTTTTTTCGATCGTGGCTTTCAAGTAGTGCAATAATTTTTAAATTATCTCTCCTGGATCTGTTCTCCAGGTCAGTGGTTTTTTCCAATGAGATATTTCACATTGTCTTCCATTTTTTAATTCCTTTGGTTCTGTTTCATAATATCTTGATTTCTCATCAAGTCACTAGCTTCCACTTGCTCCATTCTAATTTTTAAGGCAGTATTTTCTTCAGTGGTATTTTGGTCCTCCTTTTCCATTTGGCTAATTCTGCCTTTTAAGGCATTCTTCTCCTCATTGGCTTTTTGGAGCTCTTTTATCATTTGGGTTAGTCTATTTTTTAAGGTGTTGTTTTCTTCAGTATATTTTTCAGTATATTTTTGGGTCTCCTTTAGCAAGCTGTTGACTTGTTATTCAATATTTTCTTGCATCATAAAGTCACTAGCTTCCACTTGCTCCAATCTAGTTTTTAAGGTAGTATTTTCTTCAGTGGTCTTTTGGACCTCCTTTTCCATTTGGCTAATTCTGCCTTTCAAGGCATTCTTCTCCTCATTGGCTTTTTGGAGCTCTTTTGCCATTTGCGTTCGTCTATTTTTTAAGGTATTGTTTTCTTCAGTATATTTTTCAGTATATTTTTGGGTCTCCTTTAGCAAGTCATTGACTTGTTTTTCATGGTTTTCTCTCATCCTTCTCATTTCTCTTCCAATTTTTTCCTCTACTTCTCTTACCTGCTTTTCCAAATCCTTTTTGAACTCTTCCTTGGCCTGAGACCAATTCATATTTTTACTGGAGGCTTTTGTTGTAGGCTCTTTGACTTTGTTGACTTCTTCTGGCTGTATGTTTTGATCTTCTTTGTCACCAAAAAAGATCCTATAGTCTGAGTCTGAGTTTTTTATGCTGCTTGTTCATTTTCCCAGCCATTTACTTGACTTTTGAGCTTTTTGTCAGGGTATGATTGTTTTCAGAGTGGAGAGTGCTTTGTCCCAAACTTCAGGGGTTTTGCCCTGTGGTTTTCAGAACTATTTCTATTCTGAGGTGGTATGATGCTCCTCTCCTGGCCTGTGCTCTGGTCTGTGAGTGCAGGCACTCCTTTCTTCCACATAACCACCAGGAAGACTCCCTTTCCTCCTGCAAAGCTCTGCCACACCAGCACTCCTCCACCCCCAAGAACCACCAACCAGGACTGTGACCCAGATCCAATCAGGGCAAAGCAAGGGCTCGCACCTCTGTGCGAGCAAATCGTTCCCTGTACTCCCACTCTGGTCTGCCACCTGATTCCTCCCACCATGTGGGCCAGGGGCTCTGGAAGCAGCTGCTGGAGCTTCCTGCTGCTGCCCTGGCTACCTCTACTGCCCCCGAGGCTGGGGCTGGGCCTTGCACTTCTCTCACCCAGATCCAGCAGTTTTCTCACTGACCTGCTCTGTTGTCTTTGGCATTTGTGGGTTGAGAAGTCTGGTAACTGCCACAGCTTAGTGATTCAGGGCCCTGAGGCCTGCTCTGTCCCAGTGTGGCCCACACTGGGCTGTGCTCCACTCCCAGAATGGTGCAATAGAGCCTTCCCAGGGATCATACAGGACATCTTGGCCTGGAGACTTGTTTCCCTCTGTTATTGTGTGGGTTATGTAGCTCTAGAATTCATTTAGAGTCATTTTTTACAGCTATTTGGAGGGGTTTGCAGGACAGCTTAAGCGAGCCCGTATTTTCGGGCAGCCATTTTTGCTCTACCCCTAAATCACTTTTTATTAGAGAAATGCAAATTAAATCAACTCTGAGATACCACCTCATACCTATTAGATTGGCTTATATGACAAAAAAGAAAAATGATAAATGTTGGAGAGGATGTGGGAAAATTGGGACACTGATACACTGTTGGTGGAGTTTTGAACTGATCCAACAATTCTAGAGAGTGATTTGGAACTCTGCCTAAAAGGCAGTCATATTGAGCATACCCTTTGAACCAGTAACAGCACTACTAGAGGTGTATCCCAAAGAGATCATAAAAAAGGGAAAAGGACTCACAAGTGCAAAAATATTTATAGCAGCCCTTTTGTGGTGGCAAAGAGTTGGAAAGTGAGGGGATGTTGGGGAATGGCTAAACAAGCTGTGGTATATGAATGTAATGTAATACTATTGCTCAATAAGAAATGATGAACAGATAAACTACAGAAAAACGTGGAAAGACTTGCACAAACTTTTGCAAAGTGAAATGAGCAGAACCAGGAAAACAGTGTATACAGTATCAGCAGCATTGTATGATGATTAGCTATGAATGTCTCTGCTTTTCTCAGAAACACAATGATCGAAGACAAGTATAAAGGATTTACGGGGGAAAATGCTATCCATATTCAGATAAAGAATCGATGGACTCAGAATGCAGATCAAAGCATATTTTTTTCACTTATTTTATCCTTTCTCATGGTTTTTTTAATCTGTTTCTTCTTTCATAACTGTGAATAATATGGAAATATGTTTACATGATAGCACATGTATAAACTATATCAAATTGCCTACCATTTTCAGAAGAAGGGGAGAGGGAGAAAAATTTACAACTCAAAATCTGGTAAAAATGAATGCTAAAAATTTTCTTGACATGTGACAGGGAAAAAATAAAATATTATTAAACTAAAAAAAAATAATCACTTAATACAGTAACCTCAAGTCAAAGGCATTAACTGGAATAGCGAGGCACAAGCAATAGCAACAAAGCATTTCCCCTTAAGACTAGCATGCACTCCCTCCCACAGTTATAAACAATATGAGGTGGAAGGAATGTCGGGCACATACATGTATTTCCTCTATATTTCCAGGGCCTTGAAGACTTTTTCGTCCTTGTGGTGTCCTCATGCTGTTCCTCTTGGGAGTAGCTTTTTTGCTGGGCTGGTTGCTCAGCTTGGCTTCCTGGTTCTGTTCCTCTGCATAGCTCAAATCCCTGGAGGTAAGGGTAACTCTCTTCACCACTGCCAGAAGTCAAATGTTTTCAGTCCCTCTCTTGCCTCTGCTGACTCTTTAAAGAGTTTTTCTCACCTTTTAAAAGTCAACCAGAATTTTGATTCTTGGCCAACCAATGGTTAACTACCTTCTAATTAATCAGTTTTCATCTGTAAAGTTCACACTGTGTTAATGGGTATCAGAATATAAATACTTCTTTGCACTTCATGTAGGATTTTAATACTTCTTTGTCTGTTACTTGACTCTGTTCTTCCGTGATTTCTTCACTCCAATCCAGAGAGAAATCAATTGATTTTGGGATTAGTGATCACCTTCCCTCCCCCCTCCCACTACATTATATTTCAGAGTTCAGCTACTCGAAGTAGACACTTGTTATAGTGCTCACAAACAGAACTATAGTACCAAAGAAGGGATCATAGAGATTGAGAGTTGAATGGTACCTTAGAGGTCATCTGATTAAATTCCTTCCTTTTAAAGATGAGGAAATTGAGAAGCAGAGAGTGGCATGACTTATTCATGGTCATATAAGGCATATACATGGCACTAAGCATAAATGCTAGGATTTAAATCCAGGATCCTGACTCCAAAACAAAGACACTTTCCATTGTAATATGCTGCTTTGCATCCCTACCCTATAGAAATGGGTTCTATAGAGCCTAGTATGTGCCTATATATTCCCTTTTGCTAAGAGAAGATGATCTTATAGGTTAATTGTAGAAATATATTCATCAAAAAATGGCAAGTGTCACAGACTGGAAGCCAGGTCTGGGAACAAAAATAGCTGTGGCCATCTAACAAGTAAGTAGTCCTAAACAATCATTATGAAACAGGGATTAACATTATCTAACACCATTTCTTGTGGAGTTAAAACAGGGGAAGACATCTAGAAGACTGAAATCATTAATGATGAAGACAAGGAAGACTATGTATTAATTTTTTAATTTTTGATTTTGTGTCCTCAGCATTTGACAGCGTCCATTCCATTTATGTGCTAAGCAAACGATTGTTAAATTGAATTGTTGCAGAAATAGAAATATAGTTAAAAAAGCCTTGTCTCAAAGACCAAGGGAAATCTCTCTATATATGATGGGGTGGGGGGAGGCATGTAATATCACTGAGTTCATAGAAAAGAATGCTTTAAGAAAAATGAGAAAAATGTGTGCCTGGAATAATACAATCTTCTAATAGTGACAAGAAGACTTCCTAATTTTTTTTTACTCAGTGAAAGAAGGATCACTTGTATTTCAGGGCTTACAAATATAGCAGGTTAGCTCAGGAGTACCATTAAAGTGGTAAGATCTCTGTCTAAGAATAAGGTCCCAATACAAAGTCATTGCACCAGCATTTCAGTCCAATCTCTTTTGGGCTACATATGTACAGCAGATAGAGAACAGAGTTATTAAGACTAATAATCATAGTAATCATAGTACTACTAATAATAGCAGCTTGCATTTATATAACATTTTAAGGTTTGCAAAGTGTTTATAACACTTCATCTTCTTTCTTCTGTATGGAGAGCTAATCTAGGGTGATCACAGCCAGGGAAGTGGGAAATTAACTGATAAGCTGAAAGGCATCTATTAGGAATCAGAATATGTGGCATATCCTCTAATATCTGAGAAACTTGACCATACAGAGTTTTGGTGTAGAGAGAATGTTAAGTTTGGAGTCAGAGTATCTGAGTTTAAATCTCTCAGCACTGTTACAACCTATGTGACCTTAGACAAGCCATTTACCCTCTGAGAATCTCAAAGACACTGTCAGAGAAGGGGGTTGACCAGATGACCATTAAGGCCTCTTCTAGCTCTAAATCCTCTGATACTAGGTCAGTGAATGTTTCTTAACTTGAGTTTCCTATTCTGTAAAATGAGCATGATAATATTTCCATTACCTACCTTGAAGGCAGGTATATAAAGACTAAATTACACATATAAAAGTTCTTAGGAGCCATAAAGAGCTATACGCATGTGAGAGTTAAAAATAGTAACTTCGGTGCTAGAAAGTCTCAGCCCTTTATCTTATATTAAAATACTTAAATGCATCTGAGATCTTATCAATATGGGTTTTCCCTTTAAAGTCAAGGTTGCGGCCTATCAATAGGTGTTCATCCTGTGTGATTCTTGTCCATGGCTTCATCTAGGTTTATTACGGAAGACTGTCACAATGTGCTGGAGGCCTTTCTCAAATTTTCTTGACATTTCAAAGATACTAATGAAGCATGCATTGCAGGCTGCCTGTTGGTTTACCTTCACTTATATCATATGACCAGCCCACAATTTGTAATAATATATTTATTTGATGATATTCTTTATGCCATTTTCCTTTGTATTGCTGCATATGCAATGTGTTGTAGACCAGTCACACCCACAAAATAGCTCTGCTTTGCTCTTTGGGCAATCCTCAACTTCACTTCTTCAGAGACTACAGAGTACAGTGAAATGACTCATTGAAATTTTTCATATAAGGAGGGTCAATTCCAATAATGATCAATAAAGCTGATTTATTTATTTTAAATAGTATTTTATTTTTCCAGTTACACATAAAGACAATTTTAAATATTCATTTAAAAATTCGAGTTTCAAATTTTCTTCTTCTTTCCCTCCCCTCCCCCCTCAAAAAGTTAAGAATTTTAAACAGATTACATATTGCAATCATGTAAGACATATTTCTGTATTAGTCATGTTGTAAAAGAAGAAACTGACCAAAAGGAAAGAAGCCATGAAAAAAGGTAATGAAAATGGTATGCTCCAATTTGCATTCAGACTCCATCAGTTCTTTCTCTGGATGTGGATGGTATTTTCCATCACGAGTACTTCGTAATTGTCTTGGATCATTGTATTGCTGAGAAGAGCTAAGTTATCCATAGTTGGACAATGTTTCTCTTACTGTATACAAATATTCTGGTTCTGCTTACTTTGATTTACATTAATTTGTCTAAATCTTTCCAGATTTTTCTGAAATGTACCTGCTCATTTCTTATAGCACAGTGGCATTCCATTGCATTCATATATCATATCTTGTTCAGTGATTCCCCAATTGATGGACATCCCTTCAATTTCCAATTTTTTCTACCACAAAAAGAGCTGCTATAAATATTAAATATTTTTGTGCATGGAGGTCCTTAATAAAGTTGATTTAGCATCATAGATCTAGAACTTAAAAGGATTTTGAAGGTCATCTAGTTTAAACCCCTCACCACATATATAGGAAAAAGAGGGTCAGAATGGTTAAGTAACTTGCCCAAGGTCACAAACTAGTAAATGGCAGAGGTAAGATTAGAACTAACATCCTCTAACTCTAAAGCCAGTACTCTTTTCACCGTACCTCACTGTCGAAATTAAAAAAAAAACTTTCCAAAATCTGCAATGGCTGTAACAATAATTAACTCAGGTTACATTTCATATAATTTTTTCCTGTTTACTTGCAAGTATGTGGTTTATTAAAACAAATGAAAAAAGAATTAACATACACACACTTTTAAATATGAACACTTTTTAAACAGAAATGGCTGTAATTTATTAAAGCCCAGTTTAGACACAGTGAATGACAAGCCAAAGGCAGGGTCTGAGGTGTAAAAATATTAGGCTGAAGTATTGGCATTCCACTGCAGGATATCTTCCTTCTTTGGGGCAAGTTGATTCTTCATAATTTTGCAACATTCATCTTTGTAAAATTGTTATTTTGTGGTTGCTGTTCTTTCCTTTTACATTGTCATGGTCGTTATGTTCATTGTTTTCATTGCTCAGTCTACTTCACTTTGAATCAGTTCACAAAAGTCTTCCATGCTTCTCTGTAGTCATCATATTTGTTAATCCTTATAGCACAGCAACTTTCAACTATTTTAATGTACCTCAATATTTTAGTCAATCCCCGCAATTGATGACTACGTGAAAGATGAGGGCACCACCACTGCTAGTTTAGAAGCCTAAGCCCCGTCTTGGTATTTAATATATTGCAGTTATGCCAAATAAATCAGGTGCTTCTCCATTGTGCACTGGGTCACCTTTTCATATGGGATTGAGCCAGGGAACTAGTAGACTTTGTTGTGTATGTTTTTCTACCAATTGAGAGAGTTATGGCCTACCTATCTTCGCAGTGTTATTTCATTTTTTTTTATTTGTATCCCCATCACCTAGCACAGGGCTAACACATAGTGTTATACATGTTGGTAGATTTCTGATTGATACATTAGTGAAACAACTAAGTTAGTAAGAATTCATTTTTATTCGTGATCTTCCTTATCAGGCAGGATATAAGTTACTTGAGGGCAGAAACCATATTTCATTTGTCTTAATATCCCCACTGTCAGGCCCAATGTCTTGCATATAGAAGAGTCTTAAAAAATGCTTGCTAGATTGGATTGGATCTTTAGGTCTAGTAGGTTCTAACTAAGCAAAAGAACATCCAGTAGTCATAGGACCATAGATTTATAGCTTGAAGGAATATTAGAAATCACCTAATATAGTGTCCTTTGTTTCAAGATGGGGGAAATAACTTCCACAGAAGTTAAATGACTTACCTGGGGGCATAAAGTAGTAAAAGACTTGGCATTGAAACCCAGGTTGTTTGACCCCAAATCCAGGACTCTTCAATTCATCACAACTTTTAGTGGAAAGGAGGTCCCTAAACAAAGAATAATATGTGATCTATAATCTTTGGGGGACTGAGAAATTATAATACAAAGCCACAGAAACCTAAAAGTTATGCAACACTTTGAAAGAAAAAGTATATAAGTACACATGGGAAGCTACCTGAAAAGTCAAAAGGGGGAGTTAAAAATTGAAGAGGAAAAGTAGACTATTCTCCCAAAATTGAAATATTTATAAATTGAAGAGTTTAAAAAGTCAAAAATTTCAGAACTACATGAGAAATAACAGATGCTTCAGAAGTTAACAGAACAGAACAGAATGAGTATAAAATAGTAACAGGGATTCAGACTGAAGTAGACAATGGTAATGCTATTGAGTACTCAATAAGGTATCACTAAAAGTAAAACATGTGAAATTTGGCTTTCTGAGGTAACCTAGAAGATTACTAAAGTTCTTCAGGGAATAAAAGGAGAAAAAAATGCTTGGTGGTCACTCATTACCTTATACTCTATGACACAAATCAGTGTGATTTTTAAAAAATAGTTTATTTAAAATTTCCTCTAGTACTTTGTGTACCAACAAACCTTTTAGTGGCCCTCTTCCTGAATGTTCCAATTTTAAATGTTTGGTATCCCTCTAATTCTCAAGCATCTCCCTAAAACAAAGGCTTACCCGTTGAACACCTTTATTAATCTAATCTATGAGGCAAGCAAGCAAATATTAGCGATATTATAAGGCTGCGGGCCATAGAATACCATAATTTTCAAAGAATTAAAGATTCGATTCACCCAAAGTATAATGGACAGGTACATGGTAGATATGACCAGGCTGCAACACATTACACATCAGAAATTGGAAAGGAGAAGATTAGTAAAGGATGACAGCAGAGAATTGTATGACTTGGAAAAGAAAGAGAGAGAGGGGAGGAGAGGGGAAGGAGGAAGAGAGAGGAAAGAAGGAAGACAGGAAGGAAGGCAGAAAGGAAGGAAGGAAGGAAGGAAGGAAG
>CM053624.1:272352119-272374368 GCA_028646595.1 Phalanger gymnotis | reverse complement strand
TGCGGTGGGGCCTAAATAAATTTCTTGTTGTTTTCTCCTTAGAGAATCTCTCATACCTTGCGATTTCGGACCATTCAAACATATACATGATTATATTTGAGATCATAAATTCGGCCTTCCTACTACAGAGAGCCAGTTTTCAAACCCTGGTCCTTTGACTCTAAATCGAGAAGTTTTTCCCACTTAATTACAACACAGAAAACCTGTTCATGAGGCCATTTTTAAATATGTGGATCCACCCCCTGTTACTGATCGAAAGGGGAGTATTAAAGCGGTCCTATAGTATATTCAGAATTCTTGGTATTGGTTGATTCCAACGGGAAACAGCCTGAAAAAAAAATGACCCATATGACTTTATCTAAGTATTAAAACTTTTACTTACTGATGCTAGAATTGTCCTTGGAGCCTGCCTGATGAGGTTACTTACGGCAGTTCATAGGATCTTTGATGTAGAAGCTGGAAGGGGCCTCAGAGGCCATTTTGTTCAAACCCTTCATTTTACAGATGAGGAAATTGAGGCTCGGGGCTTCAGTTCCCTCTCCATCAACTTCTTGCTGTGCCTTAGGAAGAACCAGTGTAGAGGCAAGCTGCCGTTATCCCAGATGCTGTTGCTCACAATTAAAAACAGACTCCTCCCCTGCTCCCCTTTGCGATCCTTTTCTTCTTGGCGGAAGTCAACAAACTTCGTTTTAGGCTCTGTAAGGGGAACTATTCTTTATTTTGTTCTTGGCAGAGGGAGGAATATTTTTAGAAAATAACCTACCTATTTTCAGAGGGGCATCATTATCAGTCTCACAATGAGAATAATGTGTGCTCTAGAGAACTCAGCTACTCTGTTAGCTGCTGCAGGCTCTGACTGGGAGCCACAGAAGCCTCCCAGCTCAGGATTAGCCCTGGCTGCAGACACAATTCTGGATGACACATACGCTTCCCTTCCTCCTTAGGTCTAAGTTCCAGGGGAGCAAACAAGGATTGGAGTTTTGCTGTTAAAAATAAAATCACATTAACTTTAGGCCATCATAAATCTCAAGTGCAGCAAATGGGCAGAGTACCACAAATTTTCCTGAGATCAGTTCTGTTCTTGTGACAGAAATGCAGGGCAGTTAATGTCTGTTGGGGATAGGCTATGGATTAAGTCACGTCGCATCCTTCAGGTAGGGGGAACTCAATCCCGTGGGTTGTTCTTAGATGCCCTGAATGCCACCACTGTCCATATCTGTAGGGAAATATGTAAATGCCCCTGGCACATTTCTAAATTAGTCATCCTTTTACTCGAAGCGTGGGGCTCTAAAAGTGTATTTTCTGGCATTCCAAGGCTGGGAGAACATTTTCTCAAGGAACTCCATAATTCCTAAATTAAGCTTGCCTTCTTTTATATCGTGGCAAAGTGCAATTACAGTTTAAAGGGAATATTTATGTACATTAGTTAACAACATCATTGCAACTTAACGCTCACACATCAACACTTAATTAGAGTAAGCATAAGTGACATAATTGCTACAAGGCATGCATTTACCAGTAATGTGAGGTAATTTCATGCACCATGCACATTTTAAATATCTACTTTATATTTTGTCAGGATGAATTTTTTTAAATCAATACAAGATATTTACATGTATCTGCAGACTGTTTTATCCCCTACTGTGCACAAATGCAGAATCATGCCTGTGTTCAATGGGCTACTTAGGTAATTAGCTCTCCTGAGCCTCATCTTGCTCATCTGTACAAGGGGAATAATCATAGCACTTACCTCAGAGAGTATTTAGGAGGATGAGAGGCTTACAGATTCTTATATTTAGAGCTAGAAAGTTCCTTAGAGATCATCTCATCCAGCCCCCATCTTTTACCAGGGGAGTAAAGGGGAGTATAGGCAGCCAGGTAGCTCAGTGGACAGAGCACTAAGCCTGGAGTTGGGAATACTTGAGTTCAAATTGGGCCTTAGATATTTACTAACTGTGTGACTCTGGGCAAGTAACATAAGCACTCTCTGCCTCAGTTTCCTCATCTGTAAAATGGGAATATTAATTCACATGGTTGTTTTGAAGTTCAAATGAAAAAAAATGCAAACTGTTTTGCAAACCTTTAAACAAATGTTTAAATGTTGGCTATTACTAATTGATAATTTATATTATCAAACATATATATTATTCAATAAGTCCTCTACTCATCTAGCTAATCTAATGTAAAACTTCATGACATTCTTTAAAATTCAGGCTTTATTTAATAGAATATACCTTTTAGTGGATCTCCAAGCAAAATGTTGTCTTATTTGAGCTTATTTCCAGACAATTTAGTTGTTTTTTAACTACGTAAATGGAGGAGTTCTGTGAAATGAGAAATTTTTGAAGCTTTCTCAGCATCCTCCCAAATGGAAAATATATCTGAGACACTATGAAATATAATATAATCTATAAATTCATACCTCCTAGTTAAAGGATTGAGAGAAAATGTGGTATATAATAGAATGGGAATTGGACTTGGAGTTCAAAGACCTCACTTCCAATCTTAGCTTTGTCACTTTCTACCTGTATGTCTTTGGGCAACTCACAAATTCTTTCTGGTCCTCAGTTTCCTCATCTGCATCTGTTTTTTTTAGATCTCTTGGGCAGCTAGAGTTCAAGGCCTGGGGTCAGGAAGACTCATCTTCATGAGTTCAAATCTGGCCTCTGATACTTACTAGCTATGTGATCTTGGGCAAGTCGCATAAGTTTGCTTCAGTTTCCTCATCTGTAAAATGAGCTAGAGAATGAAATGGTGAACCATTCCAGTACTTCTGCAAAGAAAACCCCGAATGGGATAACAAAGAGTCAGACAAGACTGAAAAAGCATGAAAAAGAATAGTTAGATCTCTAATTTCTAAAGATGCGATGGGTCCCTTAAAGTGGTACAATCCAATTCTGTGAGTCTAAGAGCAGTATTCACAAGGCTGCTGCATCACAGATTTGGAGCTAGAAGGGGCCTTAAATTCAACCAGTAAATTTTATAGTTGAGGAAACCCAGAGTCAGTAAATTTAGTTTCCTCCCCATCTCCACATCTTCCCCATGGGAACCTTGGACTCAGAAGCTGGAATCACCCTAGGTTCTAATATGTGACTTAGCGCACTCCATACTATACTGCCTCTACCTAAACCAGAGGTGAGAAGCCTGCAGCCTTGAGGCCACATGTGGCCCTCTAGGTCCTCACATAAGTTTGGATTCAGTCAAAGGGCCATATTTGAGGACCTAGAGGGCCACATGTGACCTTGAGGCCCCAGTTTCCCACCCCTGAACCATCATCCTCACCTCCTCCTTACAGGAACCTTTGAATCCTGGATTCTGAAAGGTGAGCTTTTGCTTTATCTTGCCTTGAGTTCCAGGACGTGAGGTTTCACCCTATCTTGCCCACTTCTCAACCAATTCCATACCATGCTCCCACATGCTACCTCCTCTCCTCTCCCTGCTCTTCTTTATGCATTGTCTTATTCTTTGAGGGCAGGGGTCATCTTGTTGTTGTTGAGCTGTTTTTCAATTACGTCTGACTCCTTGGGACACCATTTGGGTTTTTATTGAAACAATAGAGAATATGTTTTGATTTGCCATTTTAGTGAGAACTTTGTGGAATGATTGGCTATTTCCTTCTCTAGCTCATTTAATAGATGAGAAAATTGAGGCAAACAAGGTTAAGTGACTTGTCTAGGATCACACAGATAATAAGTACCTGAAGCCAGATACGAATTCAGGAAGATGAGTCTGCCCAGCATTCTATCCACTATGCCACCTAGCTACCCCAGGGGTTATCTTGCTTGCTTGCTTGTATTTTTATCTCTAGGGCTCAGCGCAGTGCCTGGAACCTAGTAAACATTTAATAAATGTTTCTCTCTCTCTCTCTCTCTCTCTCTCTCTCTCTCTCTCTCTCTCTGTCTCTCTCTCCATTTCTTTCCTCTATCTCTCTCTGTCATTCTGTCTCTCTATCTCTCCCTCTCTCCCTATTAGCAGCTCTGCAAGGTCCTAGCTGTGTAACTTGGGAAATGATATCGTCTTTGAGACTCAGTATGAAAGTATTTTCTAACTAAACAGAACATGATTGTCTTCTCCCAAAGTTCTCTTCCTATGTCTTATTTCTGAGTGTATATGGCCTGTGCTCTTGAAAGCTAGGCTCACAGAGTAGCTGGCAGGGCCTATTAAGTTGGAAAGATTTTCAGTAGTACTAAATTTTCTCTCTTTCGTCTGAGGACCAGACTAGCTAAATTTGGAAAAGTTAATCAATGACCAGGGGGGTTGGCCATCAGTTCATAGATACATGTGGAAACAGGAATTCATTAAACTTCCTTAAGGCAATGGAAGATTTGTGATCAGTACCAGAGAAGGGATTACCTTTTTGTGATTGTTCAGTTGTGTCCGACTCTTCATGACTCCATTTGGGGTTTTCTTGGCAAAGATACTGGAGTATTTGGCCATTTCCTTCTCCAGTTCATTTTATAGATGAGGAAATTGAGGCAAACAGGGTTAAGTGACTTGCGCGGGATCACACAGCTAGTGAGTGTCTGCGGCTGGATTTTGAACTCAGTTCTTCTTCCCTCAAGGCCCAACAATCTATCCACTGTGCCATCTAGCTGCCTGAAGGGATCACCTACATGGATGGAATCACAGATCCTTGAGGTAAGGAAGCTAGTATTATTGACTTGCCTGATCTCTGCATACAATCAAGTTATAGTCAGTTTCCTGGTTTAGAACACACTGAGCATCACCACATCCAAGACAGACATGTTTCCTTCTTTACTATTTTAAGCTAGTCTTCTAGGTTGTTGCTATTGGCAGTTTCACAAGTGTTGCTCATATAAGAGACTACACAGGAAATGGCATTCAAAAATGCCAAACACACCATTCAGAAATGCAACTGGCATAAAAAGTCCATCATAAAGTCAGCCCAGTGCCACCACAATGAGGAACACAGGCCCATTGATTTTTGGAGTCACAAGGCAGCAGCTATTTCTGGTAAATCTAAAAGGTCTTTGATCCTTCTCCCCCTCTAAAGTTGTCTAAATCTGGCCTGTACAAGCAAAGCTAACCCAGAATCGAGGGTCAATTTTTTTCTATACTGGCTCCTCATTGTCATTATTTAGTCAATTCTATTGTGTCCAACTCTTTGTGACCTCATTTTGGGGTTTTCTTGGCAAAGATAGTGGAGTGGTTTGCTATTTCCTTCTTTAGGTCATTTCACAGGTGAGGAAACTGAGGCAAGCGGGGCTAAGTCCTTGCCCAGGGTCACCTAGCTAGTAAGTGTCTGGGGCCACATTTGAACTCATGGAGATGAGTCTTCCTGATTCTAAGCTTACTGTTCTATCTGCTGTGCCACCTGGGAGCCCAAGTGGCTCCTCAAACCCAATGACTTGTGTTTGGCCTTCATTTTCTTTTTTTCTTTTTTGAAATATACAACAAATTTATTCAAATACATTTAAAGGACCAAAAAAGGCTGGTGTCATACATGGCTCCTTTAACAAGGCAGTTGTTATATAGTCTTACTCCATTTTAGTGCTACTTCTTTCCAACATATCCTTTCCATAGTTTTCACATGCCTACTCACCCACCAAATACAACAGCTTATAGGTGAAATCTGGGATACACGAGGAGATCTGAGGACCAGACTGGAGAGCAAGGTTGCCTTCTCCCCACTCAGTTGCTTCCTTCTGTTGTCCTTCATTTTCAAAGAAGACCATGACATCAGGGAAATGACAACATACCTTGCAGTTGACTTTGATTTGAGTGAGGGAGTTCTATGCAAGGTCACCAGCCTCACTTTCTCCTCCAGAGCCACCTGGGACTAGTGGCCGGGCATTCATCAAGATGACTGGAGATGACCCAGGATTCAAGGCAAAAGAGGCACGTGTAGCTCTGGGAAGTCCGGTGACCCGCTTTACCTTCTCTGAGTCTTTCTATTTGTGCTCACCTGTGTTGCGTGCCTGTGAGGGCTAACTTAGCTGATGCCAGTACTCACCGTGTTCCCTTGGAAAGCGTTTCATATGGCGGGTTATATTGCAAAGTGCTAGACATCTGAAGGTGGTAGCATTCTCTTTGGCAGTGATGATGTCGTGTGCCAAGGCCAGCTGCAGTTTCATTCTTGACAAGGTGCTTTCTAACCTCTTGCTATGCCAGTTCTAGAGGATGTGGAACCCAAAGACAGTGTGCTTGAGCCATGTGAATGGAGGATGGCAGAATTCCAAGAGAGATTTCTGGTAGTCAATTCAGTGGAAAAAGAAGATATATGATTGTACATCCCAACATGGATGACTGAAAAGCATTATTAAGTGCTTACTATGTGCTAATTGGGCACGTAGGTGGTGCCATAGTGCACAGAGCATTGCGTCTGAAGTCAGGAAGGCTCATCTTCCTGAGTTCAAATCTGGCTTCGGATGCTTACTAGCTGTGTGTGATGCGGGGCAAGTTACTTAATCCTGTTTGCCTCAATTTCCTCATCTGTAAGATAAGCTGAAGAAAGAAATGGCAAATTGCTCTGGTATCTCTGCCAAGAAAACCCCAAATGGGATCACAAAGGGGCAGACACAACTGAAACAACTGAATAGGGGCAGACACAACTGAAACAACTGAATAACAACTAATGTGCTTATCACTCTATATAAAATGTTTTATATATGAAAGATGTGAAGTTACTGGGAGGAATAAACATCTACTCAGGCAAAGCAGATGGTAGGAATAATGACGGTATAATAATCATAACTGGCATTCATATATGGTTTTTAAGTTTATTAAGCAAGCCACAACAAAGTTCCAGCGTGACAAATCCAAAGATAACTTTGTGACTTTGCATCGGTAGTATTTTCACAATTAATAATAATAATAGTTAGCCTTTGTGTAGTACCTACTATATGTCAGGCACTGTGTTGAACACTTTACAAATATCTTATTTAAGCTTCACAATGGCAGTGGGGGATAGGTGCTAGCATTTCCCTCATTTTACAGCTGAAGAAACTGAGGGAAACAAGTTAAGTCACTTGCCCAAGGTGACACAGCCATTAAGTGTCTGAGTCTGGATTTGAACTCAGGTCTTCCTGATTCCAGGTCCCTTAATCTATCTGTTCTACCACCTAGATTCCCATGAATGACTTAGCTCATGCATACATGGGATGACCTCTAAGGTTCCATTCAATTCTAAGACACTACAATTCTAGGATTTGATGTGTTCTTTGCAATATTGTTTGTGTAGCAAAACGCATTTCTCTTTACTGTTTTCATCCTTAAAAATAAGGTATTTTCCTATGAGCTCAGATCTTCCCGCTTGACAGGATAATGTGCTGCTGCCATCCACCTGCATATTAGGATAATTCTGATTTGAGGCTACTCAAATGACAAGTGTAGCTATTTTAGAGCTGCCTTGGGTCATAAAACATTTTGAAAATTATTTTGCCGTTGAAGTCTCCTCAGAGCAGATGTGCATGAAGATTCTGTTTTTCAGAACATGAGGTGCTTTCCCCCCTTTACTGTGTAGAGGACGTGAGTGATAAATGGTGCTGTTATCAGTCAGCTTCTCTGACTGCTGGAAAGCCCTGCTGTCAGTCCCCCTAAGCCAGGGCCTCTCGAAGCAGCACTCATCAATTCTGAGGAAGTTTTGCAACAAAGATACCTGGAAGGAGCCAAGGATAGAAAGAAGGAAGATCTGTGCCTGTCAAAATCCTAGCCATTCTTCAAAACCAGACTCATATGCCACCTTAAAGGGTGGAGGTGGGGAAGAGAGAGTAGGAGAAACTAGAAGAAGGAAGGAAAGAAGGAAGGAAGGAAGGAAGCAAAGAAGGAAGGAAGGAAGGAAGGAAGGAAGGAAGGAAGGAAGGAAGGAAGGAAGGAAGGAAGGGAGGGAGGGAGGGAGGAAAGGAGAGAGAGAAAAAGAGAGAGTTTGACAGAAATAAAAGCAGGGAAGGAAGGAAAGAAGGTAGTAAGAAAGGAAGGAATAAGGGGAGAGAGAGTCTGATAGAAAAGAAGGGAGAGAGAGAAATAAATAGCTACATAGAAAAAAGAAAGAAGGAAAGAAGAGAGGGAGGAAGAGGGTGAGGTAGAGAGTACGATAGAGAGAAAGAAAAGAAGGAAATTAGAAAATTGCTCTAAAATCATCCATATTATCATCTTGCTTTACATTATCACTACCTGTTCTATAAGTCTCAAATATTTTTAATGGGTGGTTGTGATGGTGGTGGTGGTTTAATTTCTGAAGTACTAAATTGTAGGATTATGTCTTTTGTTTGATAGTAATTGCTTATGAACAGCTTCAAAGGAAGAATAAATTGTGTTGTAGTAATAAAAATAGAAAAGAAAAGAAGGAAAGGAAGGAAGGGAGAGAGGGACAGAAACTCTGACTTATAGAAAGCAAAAAAAGAAATAAAAAAAGAAAGAAAGAAAGAAAGAAAGAAAGAAAGAAAGAAAGAAAGAAAGAAAGGAAGGAAGGAAGAAAGGAGGAAAGAGAGAAAGAAAGAGAGAAAGAAAGAAAGAAAGAACAAGGAAAGAAAGAAGGGAAGAAAGGAGGGAAGGAAGGAAGAAGGAAGGAAGGAAGGAAGGAAGGAAGGAAGGAAGGAAGGAAGGAAGGAAGGAAAGAAGGAAGGAAAAGAGGGAGGGGAGATAGTCTGATAGAGAAAGAAAAAAAGGAAAGAAAGAACTTAAGAAAGAAAGGAAGGGAGGGAAGGAGAGAGGATGGGAAACAGAGGAAGGGAGGGAGAAAAAATAAAAAGAAGGGAAAGAAAATGAAAGGAAGTAGAAAGGAAGGAATAATTCTATTTTAGTGGCATCACTTGGGAGAAGATTATAGAAAAGAGGTCCAGACCCATAAGTGTACCAATTCATCTGTAACTGATATGTTTTCCAGAGTTGCCTGCATCAATAAGTTTGGGTGACTTACTCATGATCACGTAAGTAGGATGTATCAGGGATAGGACTTGAACCCAAATCTTTCTGACTCCAAGGCTGAATTTCTAAGCATTTACATACTGCCTCTAAGCAATAAATAATTATAAATGCTAAGAAAAAATAAATATAGAAAGAAACTGTCTTTGCTGCATTATACAAAGCAATGAAAAAAAGAACAAAAAAAGTCCGAAGACTGAAATACTATTGACACATGAAAAGTGGCACATAAGCCTCAGTTTACAAAATTGACAAACTCTGTTCAGAAAGGATTATGCTCACTTTTCATTGTCAAAACAAAATGGAACGAGATAAGGCTTGGGGAGGGAGGGGATTGGATCACATTAATTTTTAAAATAAAGAGGTGGGATGGTTTCTTCTGTTTGTCTTCATTCATTTCAACAGACATTTATTAACATGTGCCAACTCAAGGCAGATGAGAGTGCCCACTATGCTGTGCCTTGTATTTAAGAGGTCAAAAGTTGAGAAGGGATTGCAGGAAGGTGAGAATGAAGCATACTTCTTATCTCCCAACTGAGAGGTTGACAGTGGGCTGTAAGATGAAACCAACATTTTGGAAATGACCAATTTGGTGATTGTTTTGCTTGACAGTGCACATTTGTTACAAGGGTTTTGTTTTTCTTTTTTTAGGAGTGAAGAGATATATAGCAGAAAGAATTAATGCTTGTTATTTGAAAAAATATAATTTTGAAAAAGAGTATAAAAAAGAATAAAAGATGAGAAAAAGAATCGATTTCTTTTCTACCTTCCATGAAAGTTAACTGATAGTGAATTCATAAAGAAGGATTCACAAAACAAAACAAATAATTTTAAAGACCATAACATATAGAATAATTATTATATTATGAAGAAATGTGAACCAAACACTCACATGAAAAAGAGATTGATATGGTTTTCCCAATAAATCATGGAGGAGAGACAAGAGGACGGGAGAAGAGGGGAGGGAAAGGCAGTGGTAGAAAAGATGGAGACAGAGAAAGACAAAGACAGAGATAGAGGAGCAGAGAAAGGCAGAAGCAAGCAGAGAAAGAAAGACAGAGAGAGAAGTGCATACTTGGAGTCAAATAATGCATTAGGTTCCATAGCTATGCAGAAGAACTAAGGCAAAGATCTTGCCCTCAGAGAGATTCTAGTTGAATAGAAAATAAGACATTAGCATAAATATGTTACAAAGTAAAATGTGAGAATGAAAAATTATAATCATAATAGAATCTCAGCAAAGTGCTCTGAGAAATCAGAAGAGGTTACAATCACTTTCGATGGGTGTAAAGGATGAAATCAGGAAAGGCTTAAGAGGAGCTGACATGAGAAGGGCTGGGCCTTAACGGAAGGGATGGATTTTCTGAAAAATAAAAGTGCCTGTTGATGGCAGCATGATGGCTGCAGGCCTTCTTCAAGGTAGAGAGGACAGCATCACCCTTCACTTGTTCCTCCCCCTAAGATGTTCACACTTCAAGAAAACCAAACACTACTAACATTTTATTCAGGTGAACATCTATGTCACTCAGAGTTAAATTTCTCCAACTTCATAGCTTCCTTCACTTTCACAATAGAGTGGATGAGATTTTTGTGTCTACTCCATTGAAATCCTCTAATTCTATGAATAAAACAACGTCTTCTATATCAACTTCACAGGAGAATTATGGGAAAAATTGCTTTGTAAGCCTTAAATTGCTTTACAAATTATTATTATCATTAATTATGTGAGAAATATCCTGGTGTAGGAGATAGAGAGCTAGCCTTAGAGTCGGGAAGACCTGTGGTCAAGTCTGGTTTCTGTTGCACAAGGCGTGTAACCCTGAGAAAGTTGCTTACATTCCTAATGCTTTAGACAACTCTCTAAGATTCTAAGTTGCAGAGCAGATACAGATCTACAGGAGCAGAGGAAGTCTTTTCCAGGAGCTCCCTGTCATGATCAAATCACAGATCTAGGTGCCCCCCTGCCAAAAAGAAAGAAAGAAAGAAAAATCTTAATCCAGTAGATTTCATGATGTGGATAAGATCTACAAGAACAAAAGGTATCGATGGATTCATTCACATCACAAATGCATGTATAAGTTACCAACTGATTAATTCACTTGACAAATGTATATGTTTACACATTTATATGTATCTATATATCTATCTTACTAGGTGTCTACGTAACTTTATCTCTTTTTCATTCTATATGTCTGTCTATCTATCTATCTATCTATCTATCTATCTATCTATCTATCTATCTATCTATCTATCTGTCTAAGTATCTATTTATCTCTTTTTCATTCTATATGTCTGTCTGTCTATCTATCTATCTATCTATCTATCTATCTATCTATCTATCTATCTATCTGTCTAAGTATCTATATATCTCTTTTTCATTCTATGTGTCTATGTATCTTTCTATATATCTATCTATGTATCTATCAATGCATTTATCTTTCTATGGGTCTATGTATCTATCAATATATCGATTTATCTATGTGTCTATGTATCTATCTATGTATGCATGTTTGTTTCTATGTATCTTTGCAGGTATTTCTCTATGTATTTATTTTTGTATGTATGTGTTTATCTAGCCAGATATATAGCTCTTCTCTAAATTCCTGTGCTGAGTACAAAAGAAAAAAACCTGCAAGTCACCAGCAAAGATTTATTAAATACTTAACTTTGTGCATAGCTCCTGTACCAGGGTGGAGGAACTGTAAGTTTCTGTCCTCAAGGTGTTTATAATCTAATGGGTGAAGTTGAAGGGAGGGGGGATAGTTTATTAAGTAAGAGCATGTTAAGAGAATAATCACCTTTCTAATAGGTTTTATTTTCTTTTAAGTTGCTGACTGAGACTCAATAGCAATGTTAAAATCCATGTATCAGATTCAAATTATTTCAACAGAATATCATGACTTTCATTGCAGTGGTCCAAAGTAAGCATTCATTGGTAGTGATTTGGAGCTTAATTATTTTTGATAACTAGCTGAACAGAACAACATTATTATGGGTTCTCAGAACTTCAGAAACATATTGCCACAAACCTTCATCAAATAACAATTATCGATGTTTTTAATCCCTTTCAATAAATATTTCACAGGATTACAGAATTGTGGTATCAGGCAGAGACAGACTCTATCTGTCCTGGTGGATGTGGGTTATTATTTTTTCTATTTATGCAGAAAGAAAGTGCCTGCTCCCTACTTCGTCCTCCCACCCCCACCTCTCTCCCTAGCCTAAGATACTTACCTCATAATAAATATCTTCCCATTTTCAGGTGCTACTTAGGAAATGGTAACTTTGAGAGTCCTTCTAGGCCTAGCTTTACTTCAGAAACATCTGGAATGGCTTTTTCTCCATTTTACCTCATGTTCTCTTACCTGCCTATAATACTTTCTAGATAATAGGACCCTAGGGAAAACAAACAAACAAATAAACAAAACAAGACAGACTTGCTCAAGTACTGAATACCTATGTTTAGGTTCACATGAAGCCATCCTCAATTTAGTTCTATGTAGAAACTATAGGTTGAACCAGGATTATAAATGTACCACCTACAAAAATGACCCCAGATGTGAAGCACTCTTTGACTCAGCACACATACAACACTATAGTTCACAAGCCCCCACTTAATGTGTTTACTTTTACCAGTCAGACAGAGGACATATTAGGACAAACCAAAGACATTGAATATAGCAAATAATGAGAAAATATGAAGAGCAAAGGACAAACAGCAATAGGAGTATATAGACTTCCATAGTTTATTATGCCAGGAGTGGGGAAGACTCCACGGATGAGGGCCTGAAGCATCAGCTTTGCTAATCTTGTTGTTCAAGGTAATCTAGAGCAAGAAATTTGGGGGTCACTTAAAGTCAGATCCTTAGAGTACCTCATCAGCATTTTTGTGGCACCTGAAAAACTTTGATGATGTGAGATTATCATCCTTAACCATAATTTATGGTCATCTTTTGAGACCCTACAGATAAAAACAAGCAAAAATAAAAGCAACAGAGAAAATCTAAAAGTAGAATCATAGATTCAAATGGAGCTATAGAAACTAGTACAATACCCTCAATTTATAGCTACGGAAACTGAGGCTGAGAGAGTTTAAGTAACTCAGTCAAGTGGTAAACAACAAATATGGTATCTGAACCTAGATTCTCTCATTCTGAAGTCAAAGTTCAGTCTTCTATACTGAAGTAAGGTACTACAGTTCTCTCTGTCTCTCTGTCTCTGTCTCTGTCTCTCTCTGTCTCTCTGTCTCTCTCTCTCTCTCTCTCTCTCTCTCTGTCAAGTAAAAGCCTATGTTAATTCCATGGTATCTCATACAATGTTAGGACATATAGGGACTCTAGAAATTATTCCCTTAATTTTTCAAATAAGGAAATTGAAGCCCAGAGAGGTTAAGTAATTCACTCAAGGTCATATGGATAGTTAGTGGCCAAGTCAGGATCTTATGATTTTTATACATACACACACATATATACACACACTCATATACATACATATATATGTATATACTTTTATTATATTTTGTCGTACCATTCTGCCTCACTCTTTGGTACAGGGGATAGCGACTGGATCGAGGATCTCACTGGTATAGGGAACTCCCAGGTAAGGAAATTCCACCCAGTGATACAGGTTGACCATTTAGGCTTAGAGTTGTCTGGAGCAGAGAAAGGTTAACCAACTTTCTTGGGACCACACAACCTGTATGTAGCAGAGTCAGGTTTTGAACAGAGCTTTGTGTCTCTGAGGTTAGTTTTCTCTCTACTCTGCCAGGCTGCCTTGCTCTTTAGGATGTATAGTTCTCCAGAGCATGTGCACAGGTTATTTATATACTTTGTGTACTTGTACAGGACCTAAGCACAATAATGACAACTCAGGAAACAGTCACAAAGGTGAATCCAAAACTGGATGAGATCTTCTGGCCAGGTCCAAAGCAGTGTTGAGCAGTGTAGTGAAGGTTCTTAGGCAAAGACACGGTAAGCAAATTGAGAGGCTCTCTCTGTACCTGTATCTGGTATTAATCATGTCTTTTCATCAACCTTATGTTAACTCGCACACAAATGTTCTGATGCATGTCGAAAGGACAGCAGGTTCAGGTTTAATTAATAGCAAAAGGTGAAGCTTGTGGCCTCCCTCTCTAGGGGCCTTGCCTACAAGCTGACTGCTTGGCAGTGCTGGCAAAGTCCTCCTGCTGCCGTGACTTGTGCTGCTCTCCTGATTCCTGGGACACCTGAATAGAGTTTACATCGCATACTGATTCCTCTCCTTGTGGAAAAGCAGGCTGGCTTTTCAGGTCTGAGGACCTGAATAAATACCTGACAGCTTTCAGTTGGCTCAGCTTTTCCTGAAAAGGCCAGGCTGATCCTAAGTTCAGCCTGATGCATGTGTGCAGTAGTTACAAATTGCATCAATAGCCTCTTCATGGGAGGTAGTTGATACACTGGGAAGTAAGCTGGCTTCCTTCCCAGAAGACCTAGCTTCAAAGGCCTCAGTGGTTTAGTGTGTGAGTAAAGAACTCACATCTTTGAGCCTCAGTTTCCTAGTCTGAAAGATGAGAGCATTATACTAGATCACCACTATTATACCTTGTAATTCTAAGTCAATGCTTCTTAACCTGGAGTCTGTGGCATATGTATGTGTGTGTATGTATATATATATATATATATACACATATATATACATATATATACACACATACACACATATGCACATATGTATGTATGTATATAATTTTGACAACTATATAGCAATGTAATTAACTTCCTTTGTAATCTTATACATTTCATTTTTTATAAATAAAATATTATATTTTATTTTGTAATTTTAAAATATTATTCTGAGGCATCCTTAGTCTTTACCACACTGCCAAAGGGGTATATGATACACAAAAATGTTAGAAATCCTTCCTCTGAACTTCACATTATAAGACCTCCAGAACATATTCTCCTCATCTTCCCACATTGATACCCAATATACCAATACTATTGAGTCTGTGTTAGTCATTACCCCCTCCAGGCATCCTCTTTTCTATTGCAAATTATTTCTTTGAGTGAGAACATATTAAGACTCCCAACTCCTTAGTTTATCCAATTATCTTCTTTCTTGAAGAGAGGACACTGGGCCCCTATGGAAGGGAAGCCAAGTTGTGGAGTGGTTGTAAAAAGAATCACAGAAAGGAAGATACGGAGTGTGGTAAAAGCAAACTTTGTGTTCTTTAGAGTTTTAAAATTGGAGACAGCCTCTGTGGACATTGGCAAGACTTGAGAACAAGGTTAGGTAGTTGGTAAAAATTCAGTGAATAAAGAGTTGAGGTGAGCAGTTAAGGCACTTACATGAGACAGAAAAAGGAGCTGTACCTGCAGGACTCATCATACAATTCTGAATGTTAGAGTAGCTCAGGATTCCACTAGGGTGAATCAGAAAAGACACAGAGAGGTGCTTTGGAGCAGATAACTCTAAATCTTCTTTGTGTTTCCCCTTTATAAATACTTATTTGCCTCACTTTTCCTGTTAAATATTCCAACATTATTAGTTGTTTGTGGTAATGGATATTGAAGTCCCCTCTCTCTCCCTCAATAAGACATCTTAGAAATTTTTGCTGTTAATAAAGCATTTAAAAATGCGTACAGCTTCTTATCATAATCTTGAGGCCTGACAAACGCATTTTAAAAAATCTTACTTTCAGGTAAGATCTTCCCAGTAGTTTTCTAATTTTCCATTGCCACTTTAAAAAAATGGAGCCTATTCTTAGAATACTCCTTGGGGACTAAGCCCAAGCCTAAGTAAACTCCAGACTTCATGCTTGGCTAGTACTGAATCTTTTAATTCATTCAACACAGATTAAATCTTTTGGAGGGGCACATATAAAGTGTAAGAGTACTGAATCAGGTTTCAGGGCATGCAACCATCTGTCACTAAGGGTAATTGCCATTGATTCCAAGAATGGGCTCAAAGGAGGCTAGTTATACCCTATGCCAGTTCTACCAACCCTTGCCAGCCTTATGGAAACTGAACCTCACAAAGAAATGGAAATTGAGGAGATGCCATTCAATTGGAGAATGGCTGAACAAATTGTGGTATATGAATTTAATAGAATACTATTGGGCTTTAAGAAATGACCAGCAGGCAGATTTCAGAAGAACCTGGAGAGATTTACACGAACTGATGCTGAGTGAAGTCATCAGAACCAGGAGAATGTTGTACACAGTAACAGCAACATTGTGAATGACCAGCTTTGTTAAACTTGCCTCTACTCAGCAATACAACGATCTAAGACAATTCCAAAAGGCTCATGATGGAAAATACTATTCACATCTAGAGAAAGAACTATGGAGTCTGAATGCAGACTGAAGCATACTACTTTCACCTTTTTATTTGTTTTTTTTCTTTCTCTTGGCTTTTCCCTTTTTTTTTGATTCTTCTTTCACAATATGACTAATGTGGAAATAGGTTTAATATATACATATATAATATCAGATTGCATGCCATCTTGGAGAGGGGGGAGGGGAAGGAGGGAGGGATAAAAAGTTTGGAACTCAAACTCTTATAAAAGTGAAAGTTGAAAACTTTCTTTACATATAATTGGAAAAATATTATATATACATATATATATATATGTACGTATGTATTTCTGATCTAGATATGCTAGCCTTCTCTCTCTTGCTTACCTATGGCACTTCATGTCTCTATATCTGAGCACTGACTATTCACAAGTCTGAAATGTGCTTCCTCCTTACCTCAGCTTTATAGAATCTCACTCTATTATTGTTTCTTAAATTTAATATTTTATCCAATTACATGTAAAAATAATTTTAACATGCATTTTTAAAACTTTGAGTTCCAAATTCTCTCCCTCCCTCGTCCCTCCTCTAATTGAGAAGGCAAACAATTTGATACAGGTTATACATGTAAACATGTATAACATGCAAACATATCCATAATAGTCATGATATGAAAGAAAACAAACAACAACAAACCCAAGAATAATAAAGTAAAAAAAAAGTGTGCTTCAATCATTATTCAGACACCATCAATTCTTTCTCTGGGAGGGAAAGCAATTTTCATCATAAGTCCTTCAGAGTTGTCGTGGATCATTGTATTGCTGAGAACAGCCAAGTCATTCACAGCTGATTATATTATAATATTGCTGTTACAGTACATTTCCTTTTGAATCAGCCCACATAAGTCTTTCCAAGTTTTTTTTTTTCTGAGAGCATCCTGCTCATCACTTCTTATAGTACAATAGTATTCCAGGGGTAGCTAGGTAGCCTAGTGAGTAGAGCACCAGTCCTGGAGCCAGGAGAACCTGAGTTCAAATCTGGCCTCAGACACTTGATACACTTACTAGCTGTGTGACCTTGGGCAAGTCACTTAACCCCAATTGCTCTGCCTGCCTCCTCAAAAAAAATTTAAAAAAGTACAATAGTATTCCATCATAATCACATATCACAACTTTTTCAGCCATCCCCCAGTTGATGGGCAACCAAATTGCTGTACAGAATGGTTGAGTCAGCTCACAACTCCACTAACAATGCATTAATGTCTCCATTTTTCAACATCTCCTTCAACATTTTTCATTTATCTTTTCTGTCCTATTAGCCAATCTAATAGGTATGAGGTAGTACTTTAGATTTACTTTAATTTGCAATTCTCCAATCAAGAGTGAGTCAGAGTATTTTTTCAGATGGCTATAGATAGCTTTGATAACTTCATCTGAAAAGTGATCATATCTTTTGATCATTTATCAATTGGGGAATGGCACTTATTTTTATAAATTTGACTCATTTCTCTATATATTTGAGAAATGAGGCATTTATGAGAGAAACTTACTTCAAAATTTTTGTCACAGTTACTGTGACTTACTTTGTTTCCCTCCATTCTCTTCTGCCCCCATATATTCTATTCTCTCTTTTCTTTCACCCTGTCCCTCCTCCAAAGTGTTTTGCTTCTGATTACCCCCTCTCCCAATATGCCCTTTATTCTATCATCCCTGCCCCTTCTCTTATCCCCTTTCCTTTCTATTTTCCTATAGATAGATTTCTCTACCCAATTGCCTGTATATTTTATTCCCTCTTTGAGCCAATTCTGATGAGAATAAGGTTCAATCACTTCCCCTCCCCCCCTTCTTCCTCTCCACTGTAAAAAAACTTTTTCTTTCCTACTTTCATGTGAGATAATATACCCCATTCTCTCTCTCCTTTCTTTTTCTCCCAGTACATCCTCTCTCACTCATTAATTTTATTTTTTAGATATCACCCCTTCATATCCAGGTCACACCTGTGTCCTCTGTCCTACTCCATCTAACTACCCAAATAATGAGAAAGGTCTTATGAGTTACAAATATCTTCCCATGTAGGAATGTAAACAGTTTAACCTTATTAAGTCCTTTAAGATTTCCCTTTCCTGTTTCCCTTTTTATGCTTCTCTTGAGTCTCATATTTGAAAGTCATATTTTTTATTCAGCTCTGGTCTTTTCATCAAGAATGGGTGAAAGTCCTCTATCTCATTGAATCTCTATTTTTTCCCCTCATGGATTATACTTAGTTTTGCTGGGAGGGGTGATTCTTGGTTATAATTCTAGTTCCTTTGCCCTTTGATATATCATATTCTAAGCTAGGGCTGCCCAAAATGTGGTCTGTGGCAGCATGCAGCCCACAGTGCGATTTATGCGGCCCGCCTACAAGCATAGAAATTTACATAAGTGCTTTAGTAAATGAAGCCAAGCTACCACGAAGTTCTCACTAAAATGGCAAATCAAAACATATTCTCTATTGTTTCAATAAAAACCTAAGGTTGGACAGCCCTGTTCTAAGCCTTATGTTCCTTTAATGTAGAAGTTGCTAAGTCTTGTGTTATACTGATTGTGGCTCCACCATACTTGAATTGTTTCTTTCCGGCTGTTTGCAATATTTTCTCCTTGACCTGGGAAATCTGGAATTTGACTGTAGTATTCCTGGCATTTTTCATTTTGGAATTCCTTTCAGGAGGTGATCAGTGGATTCTCTCAATGTCTATTTTACCCTCTGGTTCTAGGACCTCATTGCAGTTTTCCTTGATAATTTCTTGAAAGATGTTGTCTAGGCTCTTTTTTGATTACAGCTTTCAGGTAGTCCGATAATTTTTATATTATCTCACCTGGATCTATTTTGTCAGTCAGTTGTTTTTCCAATGAGATAGTTCACATTGTCTTCTATTTTTTCATTCTTGTGGTTTTCTTTTATAATTTCTATAATTTACAGACATTAGGCTAAGCATCACAAATACAGACCTTCCAGCATAATACCTGAAACAAAAGAGGTGTTTAATAATAAATGCTTGTTGATTGATTGTATGAATTTTTCTTCCGGTTCTGTTCAGTGTATATTGTATCAGTTCATATGTCTTTCTAAGGTTCTCTGGATTCTTAATATTCACTCTTTCTTATATTGAAACAATATTCTACCATATTCATGTGTCCCAATTTGTCTGGCCATTTCTCAATCAATGGGTACTTATTTTCCAGTTCTTTGTTAGCACTGTACCTCCTTCCCACACATAGCAACTCTATAAATATTTTTGCATCTCAGTTACTTTTCCTTTTATATGATTGAGCCTAATGTATATTATGGTCTTCTATTTCTCCCTTAAAAAAACAACTTTGTGTTATTTCAGAAGGACCTTTTAGACTTCTTTGTGTTCTCATGCTTGTCAGTCTTAATGAAATTATAGTAATATAATTTACCTTATATTAAGATACCACAATTTATTTGGCTATCCCTTTATTATTGGACATTTAGGTGGCATATAGATAAAAACCAAATACATGTGTGCTTATGTGTATACATATGTACACATGTGTATGTACATCATATATGTATATGTATATCATATTTATAATATCACTATGAAAATCTTTGAATAGATAGCTTTTTTTCCCTTCTTGATAATACTTTCAAGGTAAAATTATTGAATTAATACAGCCCTTCAAAAGCTGCAGCCCACAGGCTGCTTACAGCACACCAAAGGATTTTGGACCACCTGGGAAAATTGTAGAAGAAAACATTCTCTACATTCTTTGTGGGCTGCACAAAATCCTTTGGCATGCCTATGGGCTATAAGTGGCCCATGGGCCACAGGTTGTGCAGACCTGAATTAATAGGCCAAAGGACATTATTTTTTAAAATAACTTTTATTATGGACAAGTATGGGGAAAAGGTATGTTATGGAAAACAGTTTGGTTCTTAGGGAACCAGAGAGGATGAGTCTGGGCATGAGTTTGAACATGTATTCTTAGATTCCAAATCCACATTAATGTGAATGTGTGAACCTATTACTTCTAACTAAATGTCTACCTATGTAGATACCATGCGTGATGTTTATAAAAGAAAAGTAGGTGTCATTCTAAGAATTTCTAAATGAAAAATAGTTCCCTGTTCTGTGATGCTGCTGTAAATCTCAATTATGCCCTAGAAGAAGGCTCCATAGCTTAGTGGTACAAACCCAAGTGAAAGTCATATGATCCACTGATGTAGCCAGCTGCTCAGTACAATTTCATGTAAGATACTCCATAAACATGGCGGACGTGTAGAATTCTCATTTTGCAATGCTTGTTATGAAATTGTTTTTGAAACACTGGTCAAAGTATAGACAGGGTTCTGAAATGATATATTTTCTTCAAAGTGGACATATATTGCCACCTTGTTTGTCCCCTTCTACTCAGATATTTGACATATATGGTAAAGCAAGTCAGAACTTTAATTAAACTGGGATTCCTTCTGTACTTGGTCCACCTCAGGAATATCATCAGGAAATGATAAATCTGTTTTTGGACTGAGAGACTAACAGAGTGAAAAGACCTAACCTTGGAGCCAAGTACAGCTGGATTCAATTCCTACCTTTGCCATAGCTCGGTCAGGTGACCATAAGAATGTTTTTTTGGGGGGGTCTTTTAAAAATAATATTTTATTTTTCCCAATTACACGTAAAGACAATTTTTAACATTCAATTTTTAAAAATTTTAAGTTCCAAATTTTCTCCCTTCCTCCCTTTCCTCCCTTCTTCCGAAGGTGGTAAGTAACTTGATATAGATTATATATGTGCAATCATGCAAAACATATTCCCATTATTAGTCATGTTGTGAAACAAGAAACAGACCAAAAAGATAAAAAGAACATAAAAAACAAAGTAAAAAGTAGCATACTTAAATCTGCACTCAGACTCCACCAGGCCTTTTCTGGATATGAATAGCATTTTTTAAAATCATGAGTCTTTTGGAATGGTCTTGGATCATTGTATTTCTGAGAAGAGCTAAGTAAATCATAGTTGATCATTGTACAGTTTTACTGTTACTATATACAATGTTCTCCTGCTTCTGCTTACTTCACTCAGCATCAGTTCATGTAAGTCTTTCCAGTTTTTTCTGAAATCAGCATGCTCATCATTTGTTATAGCACAATAGTATTGCATTACTATCATATACCACAACTTGTTCAGCCATTCCCCAATTGATGCTGGGCATTCCCTCATTTTCCAATTCTTTACCATAACAAAAAGAGCCACTATAAATATTTTTGTACAGATAGCTCTCTCTCTCTCTCTCTCTCTCTCTCTCTCTCTCTCTCTCTCTCTCATCTATTGAATTAGTATGCCTGGATCAGAGGGTATGTACTATTTGATTGTATTTTGGGCATAGTTCCAAATTTCTAAACAAGTTCTTTAATTTCTCGGTGGACTAAGCAATTTCCTAAGACTATAAGGTGTCACAACATCTATTGGTAAAGGCAGTTCCCCTACCTTGGGGTATCTTGTATCAATGGGATCATTTGTCTAGCCCCTATGTCTATGACCATTATTGATTAAAGTTGACCATACCACTCTAATGAACCACTATCACTTCTAGTATAAAATAAAAAAAAAATCTACAGTCTGACATTTAAAAGCCTGTACAATCTGGTTCCCACCCACCTTATTTCATTTTTCCCCTCTCCTCACACTCTCTTTATTCAAATCCAACTGTTTCCTTCACAAAGTATTCCATGTCTTGCCTCCACATCTTTGAATCAGTGTCGTCTGTCATTCATGTCTGAAATTCCTTACCTCCCCATTACTGCCTCCCAGAATCCCTGGCTTCTTCAAAGCACCCTTTCTATATCATAAAGCCTTTCTTAATCTCCCCAGATATTAGAACTCTCCACTTTTTGAAGAAAAATTTCATGATTTTGTATATATCTTAATTATTTGTGTCAATGTGATCTTTCTCAGGAAAAACCAAGCTCCTTGAGAATAGGACAGCTTTTGTCTTTCTATCCCCAAATAGTGAGAGTTAACCATGCACATGCTTAATGAGTTTCTTCAAAAAGAAGCAGATGGAAGTCTAGCATTCTTCAAGATTTCA
>CM053624.1:272344619-272349619 GCA_028646595.1 Phalanger gymnotis | reverse complement strand
ACCTCATATGCTACTTTTTAAAATAGGTTAAGTTTCTCCTCTCTATAGCCATAACTTGGACCAAATTACTCTTGTGGGATATGATTTCCTTTCAAACTATGCCATGGGTAATAAAGGATACCTGACTGGATGCCAACAATTTACCTTCCCACACTTTGCCTGACTTGTTTTGATTCCTAGAGAAACCCTGATGAATGTGTTCTCTCTGTGCTGTGAAGTTTGAAAATAAATCAATAATTGTCTCCTTTGACTCTGAGCCCCCAGCCAAAAAACACCCAAACAAACCTTGCTTTGGCAAACATAGCAGTTTTAAATCTCTTTCCCCTCCCAGGTTGTTTCCAATTTCTATTCCCTCAATACCATATTCAAGCAATAGCACACACAGCTTAGTAATTCTGTTGGTCAACAAACAAGTTTATCACATTTTCCAGCTTAAGAAATAAGGTAAAATTTTATAAATAAAAAAATTTGTTGTTTTTGAGGCTTTTTCAGTCTTGTCTGACTCTTTGTGACCCTAGTTGGAATTTTCTTGGCAAAGATCCTAGAGCGGTTTGCCATTTCCTTCTCCACCTCATTTTACAGATGAGAAAACTGAGACAAACAAGGCTAAGTGACTTGCCTAAGGTTACACCGATAATAAGTGTCTAAAGCCAGATTTCAACTCAGGAAGATGAGTCTTCCTCACTCCAGGCCCAGCACTTTATCCACTGCACCACCTAGCTGTCCGTACATAGAAGGTTGACCATATATTAAGCTCTAAGGAAAGAATTCTGTTTAAAGGGTGTATCCTTGCTCTCTTAAAAAAGAGAGGAGAAAGAGAGGATGAAGTAAAAGGCATGGACTTTCATTTCCAGAAAGGCTGTTGAATTATTTTCATTTGGGGGCATCCACAGAGGCCTGTTACATATGGAATCATTCCTGTGATTTCTTTGCCACTATCACTAGAGGAGAAGGTGTTTGTGGATTTCAGTCTAAGTTCCCCACATTGCTTTTAAAACTCAAGTTCCTATTTATTCACTAGGATTGAATCACAAACACCCAAACCATTCTGAGGTCTAGTTTAGTAAGCAAATAGGACTAAGCAAAGGCAGTTAATAGGGAAGACTGGAACCTTTTTGTTTGTTTCTAGAACTTGACTAAATTTAGGACAGGTTCCTTGAGGAAGGAGGGGGAAAAACACGAACTAATTCAACACTCAATTATTTTTTAAAAGGATCTAAAGACATAGCAGGAAATTAGACCAGCCTGTTTGACATCAGTTAAGTCTCAGAAGCATTTTTAATGGATCAAATGCTAGGACATTTAAAAAGCACAGCTTGACAACAGATAATTAAGGCTACACCAGGATGGAGCCAGAAAGTTTTAGAAATTTGTATGTGTATAGTGTATATGATAGCAATAAGCATCAAGGAAATCATAGGAAAAATGACAAAGTAGAATATGGCTATTTGACAATGTCTTTCTTTGACTTGATATCTGAGGTATGAAATCCTGGAGCCAAAGGAAGTGTGACAGGTTGAATTAATCATTGACTAGACTCGTGCAGGTTGCAAGTTCAATTTCTGATCCTCTGCAATTAATTTTATTCCACAGATCCCAATTATCCAATTGGATCAGGATTTGGGGACATAGGATAATGTCATGTCATGAGGTCAGTTCAGAGTCCTTTAAAAGTCCTTCTTGAATAACCGATCCTTGAGTAATAGGGAATATAATACTGTCATACTTCTGAGGACCTTGTAATATGATCAGTGTAGTTATTCACTCCATCGGTGCTGATCCCAACTCTTTTAGGACTTTGTATCCTGTGTGATGATCCTTGTCAATGTTCTCCTGTAGGTTCTCTATGGAGCATCTACCTAACATTCTGAGAGTTTTCATCTAGGTCTTTTTATATATTGTGAGAACAACATTGTCCATCTGTTTTCCCTTGCTTATGCCAAATGACTGCCCTACCTCCTTTTTCCAATCATATTTTTCCTTGATTAGATACCTCTTAAGCCAACACTTGTGAATAAGCTATCATTGAAAATGGACAGCATCTTTCTTGTATCCGCCATAAATCTTTCCATTGCACTTTGGATCTTCCAAATTCCAGACTTTGCTGGTCCAAGATTTGCAGCCATGTAACATCATTTAGAGAATGTCTGTGTTTAAAATGTGAAGCAGAGAGCAAAATGTACACAGAAACTTTTGCCTTCTGTTTCCTGAAAGTTTCAACAAAACAAACTAGGCATGCTGCAAATAACCTCAGAGGCAATGTTTCCCAAATATACATTTTATAGAAATTGTGAAAGTGAGAGTTAGATGATTTAAGGGACAAAAGTAGTATTAGTCCATACCAAAGACTAGAAAAGAATGGTTCAAGGTGTCTGGTGAAGTTAATTGGCTTGTGATGAACTCTGATTTATGATATGATACAGCTCCATTTTAATTATGTTAAGTAAAAGTGGAATGACAACAGTGATAGAAAGTCTTTAAGGGAATAAAAAGCACAGAGAACATTCCAAAGCATTGGATAGTTATCATTAGTGCCAGGACTTTGATAAGCTGGAGATTGTCCTGAGGAGGTTGACCAGGATAGTGAAGGGCCTAACGTTCATGACATATGAGGATTAATTGAAGGAACTGAGGATACATTATGGAGGAGGAGGAGGGATCTTGATAGTGGTCTTCGATTATTTGAAGAGCTTATTCTGCTTGGCTCTAGGGAGTATTGGGTGGAAGTTACAAAAAGGCACATTTAGACATGATATAAGAAAAAATAACACTTCCTAACTAGAGCTTCACATTTGTCCACTAAGGAACTCCAAAGAAGAAGAAGACTAATGGATGTCAGCAAAGACTTTTGGACAAAAAGAAATGACCTTATGGGCTGAGGTCATCTTGTTGAGTCATGTGTCAAGAACAAGGGATAAAAGGTGAATTGTAGAATACCTGAGAGATACCCTTGCAAAGTCAGGACAAAAGACAAAGAAATTATGGCCTTGCTCACATTGGGTAAACCCTCTGTGGAGAAATTTTGAGAGGCTAAGAATGAGAATTACACAATATCAGCCAGGGTCAATTGGCTGAAACCTGTGTAATTGAAGGGATCATAGAATAATTCAACTATTTGAGGGTAAATCTATCCAAAAGTGGAATGGATTGTCTTGGAAATAAAATCATTTCTCCCTTACTTAAGATCTTCAAACAAAATTTGTATGATCACTCATAGTGTACGTTTAAGAAGAGATTCTTTTTCAGGTATTATCATTGATTCATTTCAGTCATGTCCAGTGCTTTATGAGCCCATTTGGAGTTTTGTTGGTAAAGATACCGGAATGGCTTGCCATTTCTTTCTCTAGCTTATTTTACAGATGAGGAAACTAAGGCAAACAGGGTTAAGTGACTTGCCCAAGGTCACACAGTTAGTAAGTGTCTAAGGCCAGATTTGAACTCAGGAGAATGAATCTTCCTGACTCGAGCCTGGCACTCTATGTACTGCATCACCTAGCTGCCCCCTTTCAGGCATCAGTTGGACTAAGTAACCTCTGAAGTCACTTACAACTCTGAAATTCTGTGATTTTATGTGATTGCTTTGGTAGAGTACTATAAAAGAGAGGACTTTCTGTTCTTGTCCTGAGTAATGAGTAGCTGATTTTATTGGAAAGATAAAAATCTGGTCAGATATTTTTGAAGATAAAAATGTTTGATAAAGCAAAGGACCTCATCTATTGGGATAATAACGCACTATCTGATTAAAACAAACTTCTGGGAAAACTGGGCAGCAATCTGGCAGAAATTCAGTTTGGACTAACATTTCACACCTCATATGAAGATAAGCTCCAAACAGAAATGCGGACTAGACATAAAGGTCACATCATAAACAAATTAGATGAGCAAGGGAAAAATTACCTTTCAGATTTTTGGATAGGGGAAGAATTCATGACCAAACAAGGGATAGAGAGTATTACAGAAATAAAGTAGACAATTTTGATTACATAAAATTAAAAAAAAAGGTTTGCACAAACAAATCCAATATAGCTAAGATTAGATGGAGGCTAGAGGGAAAAAAGAAAACCTCTCTTTTTCTCTGATAAAAGTCCAATTTCCAACATATATAAGGAACTGATTTGAATTTATAAGAATAAGAGACACCTCCCAATTGATAACATTGCAAAAGGATGTGAAGAAGTAATTTTCAAAAGAAGGAATCAAAGCTGTCTATAGTCATATGGAAAAAAATGCTCAAAATCACTAACAATCAAAGAAATGCAATTTTAAGAAACTCTGAGGTTCCATTTCACACTCAGCAGACTGGCAAAACTAATTTCAATGATGACAAAGTTTGGAGGAGATGCAGAAAAAGAAGTACATTGATGTACTGGTGTTGCTTTAAGAAATGAAGAAAGATCATTTCAGAGATGCTTAAGAAGACTTTTGTGGACTGATGCAGAATGAAGTGAGTTGGATCAGAATTGTTTATATTATGCCATGAATGTTGCAAAAATGAACAATTCCGTAAAACTTAAGAACTCTGATTAACAAAATAATCAATGATGATTTCAGGGGACTGATGAAGAAGAAAGCTGTTTGTTTACCTTTTGACAGAGAGATAATGAACTAATAGGCAGAACAAGAAACATATTTATGGATATGGCCAATTTAGGAATTTGATTTGCATGACTATTCTTTCTTTTCCTTCCTTCCTTCCTTCCTACCTTCCTTCCCTCCTTCCTTCCTTCCCTCATTCCTTCCCTCCTTCCTTCCTTCCTTCTTTTCTTCCTTCCTTTTCTTTCACTTTCTTTCTTTGTCTCTTTCTCTCTTCCTTCTTTCCTTTCTCCCTTCTTTCCTTTCTCCCTTCCTTCCTTCCTTCCTTCCTTCCTTCCTTCCTTCCTTCCTTCCTTTCTTTCTTTCTTTCTTTCTTTCCTTTTTTCTTTCTTTCTTTCTTTCTTTCTTTCTTTCTTTCTTTCTTTCTTTCTTTCTTTCTTTCTTTCTTTCTTTCTTTCTTTCTTTCT
>CM053624.1:272296330-272344119 GCA_028646595.1 Phalanger gymnotis | reverse complement strand
GCTGGGAGTTCTGTTCGGGACAGACCTTACCCCGAGACCATCCAGGCAGACCTGGGCTGGAGTCCTGCTTCCCTCTGCCCCTTTGTGGGTTCTGTAGTTCTGGAATTGGTTCAGAGCCATTTTTTCATAGGTTTTTGGAGGGACTTGGAGGGGAGCTCACGCCGGTTACTGCTTTCCAGTCGCCATCTTTTCTCTTCTTGATAATTTCTTGAAAGATGATGTCTAGGCTCTTTTTTGATCATGGATTTCAGGTAATCCAATAATTTTTAAATTCTCTGTCCTAGATCTATTTTCCAGGTCAGTGGTTTTTCCAATGAGATATTTCACATTGTCTTCCATTTTTTCCTTCCTTTGGTTCTGTTTTATAATATCTTGATTTCTCATAAAGTCACTAGCTTCCATTTGCTCCAATCTAATTTTTAAGGTAGTATTTTCTTCAGTGGTCTTTTGGACCTCCTTTTCCATTTGTCTAATTCTGCTTTTCAAGGAATTCTTCTCCTCATTGGCTTTTTGGAGCTCTTTTGCCATTTGAGTTAGTCTATTTTTAAGGTGTTATTTTCTTCTGTATTTTTGGGTCTCCTTTAGCAAGTCATTGACTTGTTTTTCATGGTGTTCTCACATCATTCTCATTTCTCTTCCCAATTTTCCCTCTACTTTTCTTACTTGCTTTTCCAAATCTTTTTTGAGATCTTCCATGGCCTGAGACCAATTCTTATTTTTCTTGGAGGGTTTTGATGTAATATCTTTGACTTTGTTGACTTCTTCTGGCTGTATGTTTTGACCTTCTTTGTCACCAAAGAAAGAATCCAAAGTCTGAGTTTGAATCTGGGTCCATTTTCATGGCTTGGCCATGTTCCCAGCCAACTACTTGATCCTTGAGTTTTTCCTTGGGGTATGACTGCTTATAGAGTAGAGAGTACTTTGTCCCAAGCTTGAAGGTCTGTGCTATTGCTTTCAGAGCTATTTCTACACAGCAAGCTCTGCCCCACCAGCACTTCTCTTCCCCCAAGAACCACTAACCTTGACCGTGACTCAGATCTTAAGCAGGATCTGCACTCCAACTCAGATCCGCCACTTAATTCCTCCCACCAGGTGGGCCTGGGGCCAGAAGCAACTGCAGCTGTACTTCTGTCCTCATAGCTGCACCACCTCCACTGCCCCCAGAGCAGTGGTGGAACCATGAATTCCTTTCACTCTGTCCCTGCAGGTTTTCCCACTAACCTTCTCTGTTGTCTTTGGTGTTTGTGGGCTGAGAAGTCTGGTAACTGCCACAGCTCACTGATTCAGGGTCTAGAGCCTGTTCTGCCTGGCTCCTGGTCTGGTTGATCCTGGCACAGCCCATGCTGGGCTCTGCTCCACTCCTCTCCCAGCTCCATGTGATAGACCCCTCCCCATGACCATCTAGGCTTTCCTGGGCTGGAGACCTGCTTCCCTTTGCTATCTTGTGGGTTCTGCAGCTCTAGAATTTGTTCAGAGCCATTTTTATAGGTTTTTGGAGGGAACTGGGGGGGGGGTCATGCAAGTCCCTGCTTTCCAGCCACCATCTTTGCTCTGCCCCCTAAAACAATAATTAGGAGTTATTCTGCCCAACTGTCTGCTAATAAATTTGACAATCTTAGTGAAATTGATGTATATTTACAAAAATATAAATTGCCCAGATTAAAAGAAGAGGAAATAAAATATTTAACCCTATTTCAGAAAAAGAATTGAACCAGCCATCAATGAACTCCCTAAGAAAAAATCTCCAAGGCCAGATGGGTTTACAAGTGAATTCTATCAAATATTTGAAGAACAATTAATACTAATACTATATAAACTATTTGGGATAATAGGTGTAATCATACCAAATTCTTTTTATGATACAAATATGGTGCTGATACCTCAGCTGGGAAGAGCCAAAAGAGAGAAAGAAAATTAGAGACCAATTTCCCTAATGAATATAGATGTAAAAAATTTAAATAAAACATTAGCAAAGAGATTATAGCAAATTTTCATGAGGATAATATACTATGTCCACATCTTATTTAGACCAGGAATGCAGGGATGATTCAATATTAGGAAAACTATCAGCATAATTGATCACATCAACAACAAAACTAACATAAATAATATGAATATCTCAATAGATGCAGAAAAAGGTTTTGATGAAATACAGTACCCTTTCCTATTAAACATTCTAAGCATAGGAATAAATGGAGTCTTCCTTAAAATAATAAGTAGTATCTATCTAAACCCTCATTAAGCATTATATGTAATGAAGATGAGCTAGAAGCATTTCTAGTAAGATCAGAGGTGAAATAAGGATGCCCATTAACACCCTTGTTATTCAATATTGTACTAGAAATGTCAGCTTTAGCAAAAAGAGAAGAAAAAGAAATTGAAGGAATTAGAATAGGCAAAGCAGAAACTAAGTTATCACTCTTTGCAGATATTCCTTCTAATTTTGGCATCATTGGTTTTATTTGTGCAAACCTTTTTAATACAATCAAAATTATTCATTTTACTTCGCATGACCCTCTCTATCTTTTATTTGATTATGAACTCTTCCCTTACCCATAGATCTGAAAAGTATTTTTTTCCACACTCCCCTAATTTGCTTATGATATCATAATCAGTTGCTTTTTAAAGAGTATTTCAGTTCATTTCTTCTGAATATCTGTCAAGACAAAATACTTAAGTAAGATAATAGAATTACAGATCAGGGACCATGTAATTAAAACCTGTCATTTTACATATGGTGAAATTGCAGCCCAGAAAGGTTAATTGACTTGCCCTCCTCAAACGATTATATATGCATTTGTTTGTATTTTGTATTCTTTTCATTCTATGGATTGTAATCTCCTTGAAGTCAGGAACTATTAAAAATTCTGATTCTGTATCCCCAGTGCCTAGAATAGTGCTTTGCACATAGTAGTTGCAAGTTTTGAGCATCAGACGTTGGATATAAATCCTATGAATACAGAGAAGTGCTCTCTCTACTTAATCTTCTAGTACTGAAATGGAAAGTGCCATTTTTGGTTTTACACACCTTTTCCCCCACATTTTTCTTACCCTTCTTCCTTAGTAGAATTATAGATATTTCAGGGGGTGGAAAAGGGAAATTTGGCATATTCCAGCTAGAAATTCCTGCTTCAAGGGAAAGTTAGGGTTTGTCAGTGTATCTTCTAATAGATGGGCTTCTCTCACCTGCAGTACATAGGGACCTTGCTGCCATCTTCACCAATATACTCAATAATTCACTGGTCAAGATTCTATGAGAAGGATCATAGTTCATAGATTCATAGCTGGAAGGCGTTATAAGCCATCTAGAACAATTCCTTAACCTATTTTATGGGCAAATAAAATGAGGTCCAGAGTGGTTAAGTGACTTGCTAATCATCCTACATGTAGTTATTGACAAAGCTGCGATTTGAACTTAGATTATGTGACTCCACGTTCATTGTTCTTTCATGTATTTTCTCTAGGATTGGCAAGGTCAATGAAGTTTTAGTAGTATGAGAAACGAGAAACTTGTCTTTTGATTGACAAATGGAGAGAAATTGTTTAAAAGATGTATCTTCGTTTTCTAGGGAAGTTTCTTTTTTTTTTCTGAGAAAGTCCTTAAATATAGAATTAGTTAAAGAAAAACATGTCACCAATAACAGTGGAAAAATCTCATAGAATATACAAATTATGCATTTTGTTTCACAGCTATTGCCAAAGTCAAGGTAGGACAGATTACGAGAATTATGTTTATCCTTAAATTAACAATAAACATCTCTCCTTCCGTCTTGTTCCGGGGACTACTAAATGGCTATAATGACCCATGGGAAAGTTATAAAACACAACTCATAAAATTTATGTGCATGGTATTTTCAATATCATTTAGGATTTCCTGGCCATCTGGCTCTTTTAGGTGCCTGTTATTTCAGTGCACAAACATTTCTCTACTTACATTTAATCTAAGAGTTGAGTTAAGAAAATTGGAAAGTTAAGAGTCTTGCCTTATTTAACAAATACATCATGTAATTCAAGCTATAAAAAGGACTCCATTCAACTTATTCTGAGCTGGTACTTTTTTTCTTTTGTTTTTACCTTTGGTGATTTATGGTTCCGGTTTTAAATTACTAAATGCTCTGAGAGAGGTATACAGTAACCTAATGGGTACTCAATGGTTTGGTGTGATCATGTATTCATTTTTACTTAGTCTGATTCCCCAGGTGTCACTGCTTTACAAGGCCAGGTCATATCCTTACGACCCTGAAAAAGAAGCTTTAGTGTTTTGTACTTAGTAAAAATACATCAATGCTTAACAGCCCCTAAAAATGACAAAGGATTAATTTTGCAGTAGAAGACATAGAAAACACCAATTTTTACTGATCCTGTCTTAAGAAGACAGCTTTATAATCACAGGATAATTGATTCAGAATGGAAAAAATCTCAATGCACAAAGGAATAATTTCATTATAAACTTTCCATTTCCCCCCATATTATTAGATAGACCATACTCCAGGGAGCCTTAATGTCATTACAGGAAAACCTCTTCTTTTCTTAGTTTTGAACACCACCCCCATCTTGTTCCTATTAAGTTGTATGTTCTAGTTTTCTTTGTTGATTCCAATTAAAATGTTTTTACTCAGAATAGAAGCCCCCTTGAGGACAAGAAACATTCCTATTTTTCCAATGTTCATTGTTGCAAATTGCCTTCACCACACTAATGGTATAAAAGAAGAGTAAATAATGCTGTGTTGGGATAGCATATGAGGACCGTGACAAGTGATGACACCATGCTTATTTATTTTTACTTATTTTTTGACCGGGGGAATAATGATATGTAAAGTTACACATTCATGGTCAAAATATTAATCAGTGGTAAAACTTGTTTCGACCTTTTACCTCCTGAAATGCTTGAAAACTTTTACAATCTGGTTCCATTCTACCTTTTCAGATTTTTTTTCCCATTAACCCCTTCATGTACACTACTTACTGAACTCAGCTTTGCCTGGAAGGCATTTCTTCCTTACTTTGATCTCTTAGACTAACTTCCTTCAAGGATGAACCTAGATGCCACCTCCTACAGGAAGCTTTCCCTAATCTCTGTAGCTGTTAATGCAGATCCCCGATTCAAGTTATTTTGCATTTACTTGCTTATTTTTTGGTTGTTTTCTCTAGGAGAATGTAAGCTCCTTGACAGAAGAGTCCAATTTAAAAAAAAAAAACCTTTGGCTTTGTATCTGTAGCATCTAATACAGGGTGTTCCTAAAGTCTGGACACATAGGCAAAAATGCATATTTTCAAGAAATGAAATGATTGAAATTTTCAACAACATTTTATTTAATTGGAATATTAACAAATAACGTCTTCAATATGATTTCCATCATTTGTGATGCAAAGGTTGATGCGCTTTGCAAGATTCAAGTGAACTCGATGCAATAACTCATTAATGCCACATTACTGTCAATTTTTAGCACATTCACTCTTGGAATATGAATGTGAAATTATATGATGTTATTTGAAGTTGAAGATGTTATTCGTTAATATTCTAATTAAATAAAATGTTGTTGAAAATTTCATTCATTTCATTTCTTGAAAATATGCATTTTTGCATATGTGCCCAGATCTTAGGGACACTCTGTACAGTGCTTTGTTGTTGTTGTTCATTCATTTCAGTCATGCCTGGCTTTTTGTGAACCCATTTGGGATTGTCTTGGCAAGGATACTGGAGTGGTTTGCCATTTCCTTCTCCAGCCCATTTTACAGACAAGGAAACTGAGGCAAGCAGGGGTAAGTGACTTGCCAAGGGTCACACAGCTAGTATCTGAGGCCATATTTGAACTCAGGAAGATGAGTCTTCCTGACTCCAGGGCTGGCACTGTATCTACTGCACCACCTAGTTATCTTAATTTTAAACAAATGTTAAATTAATTTACTAAATATTTGACAAATGCTTGCTGAATCATTTTTGAATTGCCATGATCCATAACTTCATTATGACCTTTTGTTCACAGTATCATAGATTTAGAGTTGGAAAGGGAATTCAGAGGTCATTTAATCTAGCCCCCTCCTTTAAGAGATGAGGAAGCCTAATTAGATTAGGCGACTTGCCCAAGATCACACAAGCAATAAGTGACAGGGGTTGGATTTGAATCCAAGTCCTGGAATTGTAAGGCAAAACTCTCTGAACTGTGCCACACTGTATTTCTCTTTCTCACCAGTATCAGGAATGGCACTCTGGTATTCGACCCTTACATTTCAGTGGAATCTGGACTTGTGACATTTTTATTTGTTCTTAATAGATTTAGCCCCCATGCCAGGAGTCTAGCAAAGATAGAATTTATGAAAAAAGCAGAATTCCAGGGCTGAGGATATCTGAAAGGGCCCCAAAAGAGGGTAAACTATATGTATAGTCCTCAGGGAAGGATGTGATTAGAAAGAAACATAAGCGTATGTGTGTTTAAGCCAAACATACCAAGACTTCTAGATGACAGAGAGCATAGCATAGTGGAACGAGAGCTAGCCTAAGAACCAGAAAGACAGGTTCAATTTTCCACTTATGACCCATGCTGGTTATGTGACCTTGGGCAAATTACTTAATCTCTCTCTCTCTCTCTCTCTCTCTCGACTATAAATTGTAAAGAAGATGTCCATCTGCATTAGTAGGTGGAATTTTTTTGGATCAATTCCCTATATCAGTAAAATATTTTTCTTCACATTTGTGTTTTTGACAGTTTTGACTTGTTCCTTTGATGCACCATTACTCAAGAGGTATCCTTCCCTCCCCTTCCCTTTGCTCTCCTCCTCTTCCTTTCCTTCCCCTACATTTCCCTTTCCCTTCCCTCTCTAACTTTCCCTTCCTTACCTCCCCTTCCTTTCCTTTTCCCCTCTCTATATTTCTCTTCCCTCCCTTTCCCTTCCCTTCCCTCCATTTCCTTTCCCCTTTCCTTCCTTCCCCTTCCCTCTCCTCCTCTCCCCCTCTCCCCTTGCTTTCTCTTGCCTTGTCTTACACATTCACGTAGCTTTTGACTGAGGAAAGTATTTCTTTTCTCTGGCTTGTCATTGGTTTGGACTCATCACTCCTAAAAAAAACATTTCTGGATCTAGGTCTTCCATGCTATAGGTTGTGTTTCACTCCTTTTGACCCACATCTTACCACACTGACAATAGCTCAATTATTGTAGCAAAGGTAGTAATGAAATCTGTTTGCCTAGGAAGACCAAGGGACTTGCAAATGACACCAGCATTTTCTGGAAGAGAAGGAAGATAGTTCATGATCTTATGAGCTAGGAGATTAATGTCTTTGACCTATTCTAGGCTTCCTGAATTCACTTTTCAGTCTTTAAAATGGGTGACCCTTGTGCAGCTGATATAAAAGGAAGAGGAAAGAAAAACCAATAACTTCATGGTTGTCCCCAGTGCTGGAGCAATTATCAAAATGCTTTCCAGTGACATTACTCTGATGTACTTAGCTCTGTAACATTTCAAGCTATGCTATTATACTAGATTCCTCTCTTCTCCCTATCCCAAGTTCATTATTCTCTATTTTTATCCTTGAAAAGAGATTGTTCACAAGGATTACTTTAGTTTATTGTCCAGAAATAACTGCTATGATTAATACTCTGGTTTAGATCATACATCATCTTTTTCCCTTTGGGGCATTAAGGGCGATGTCCTTTTCTGCCCCCTTCTGCCATGATAAACAAGGTCACCTATATTGTGTTTACAGAAGGACATATTTTCCAATGTCTGTTGTCTGCATAGGTTATCAGATCAGAGGGCAGTGGTGAGGACTTGTGATAAATTCTACTCTGGCAAGACATCCGGGTGGCTGTCAATGGCAGAGCTCACAGAAATGGTAATAAGTAGTTGTGCAGCAAATCACAATCAGAAATGAATTGATATTGGGAGACTGCTTACTTAAGTATCAATGGAAATATTATCATTATTGACCCAGGCTTTATTATCCGATTAGTAGTTTCAAGTGTTTTTATGCTGTGGGGATGAGCAGTTTTGAATTCTTCTTACCCCTGCCCAAGCCCCATTCCATTTTCCTCCACAGTCTGTGAAGAGTAGTTACTTTGTAGTTAAGAAAGATTTTCTTTCCCTTTATTCCTTGTAAATATGTATTTCCCCAAGACTACATAATCTGACTGGGTCTAGCTAGGCGTGGAACGTAGAATACATGATTTCACCTCCAGTACTCAAAGGAACTTGGACTTCCAAGGTGACAGTCTTTTTGGTAGATTCTTTTATGTGTATTAACTGGAAATAGGAAAGAATTTGGGGGAAATTAATACAGCTAGTATTAATGCAACACTTTAAAGTTTGCAAAATATTTTAAGGCTTGCAAATCTTTTACATATATTTGGAAACTGACATTAGGATAGGTAAAGCGACTTGCCCAAGGTTGTGCAACTAATGAGCATTGGCTCTCATGGGTTCAATTATCTTTTCCTACACTTATGATTCCAGGTCCATATATCCAGCCCTACTAGTCTCTCTCCTTCTGGCTTTTTGTCTAGAAAAGGGTTGGGGAACATGCAGCCTTGAGGCCACATGTCTTCTAGGTCCTCGGGTGCAGTTTTGGCTGAGTCCAAATTTTACAGAACAAATCCTTTTATTAAAGGGATTTGTTCTATGGAGTCTGAATTCACTTTGAAGTTACAGCTTAGGTACCACCTCCCACCTGAAGTCAATGGCTAGTGCTTTAACTCTTTAATATATGTCCTATTTATGTACATGTTGTATCCACCTAAAAGAATGTATGCCCCTTGAGGGCAGGAAAAGTTTTTGTTTTTCTACCTCTTGCACCAAACATAGTTCTTTGCACATAGTAGGCTCCTAATAAATGATTGTTTAATTGAGATAGAAAAGAAATTCCATTACTAACTTAGAAGGAAACTTTGAGCATGAAATGACCTCAGCTGCAGTCTTCGAGTTTTCATGTTGTGATTGAAAGACCACTTATCAGAATAGTTTTTAAAGGGACTCTGGCTCAGATATAAGTTGGACTCACTAGATGTTTTCTGAAGGCTGGTGATTGTGTGTGGACAAAGAAAACGGGTTTAATATAAAACAATGCTTTTTAAACTGTGGGTCACTACTGGGTCGCAGAAAATTTGGCAATGGTAAAATATTTCTGAATGCGTGATGACCAAAAATTAATTAAAAATTAAATATGTAATGAATCCCAGGTGTTTCTAGCAGTGCTTGCTCGTGTGGCATTCTGCAATTTCACTGCATCCTTGGTCCTGAACACAAAGCATGCGCACTTTGCACTGTGCATATCCTCAGCCCACACAATGCCAAAATGCCAAAAGGGGTTGAAAAATTTAAGAAGCCCTGAATTATAGAGCACAGACCAAGTTTTCTTCCCTTTATTATTTTGAAGTTTGTTTTTAAAAGTTTTATTAATGTTTTGAGTTTTTATATTATAGTTATTCTTCTCTCTGCCACCTTCCCAGGGCCACTCTTTGTAACTAAAAAAAAAATCAGTTAAACAAAACTAATAACAATCATCTGAGAAAGCATGCCACATTCCATACTCATGGCTCCCTCACTTTTTCAACAAAAATAGGTGATGGCCCCATTTCTTCTCAAGGTCCAGCTGGGGCCCTCATATTGGTTCTATTGTCCTTTTTATTTATATTATGGTCATTGGACTTGGTTTGGATTGGACTTGGTTCTATTGTCCTTTTTATTTATATTATGGTCATTGTGTACCTTGCTTTCTTTCTTCTTACTTCATTCCACAGTAGTTCATACATGTCTTACTTTTTCTTATTTTATTGAAATAAATTTATCCCTTCTCTGAAGATACTACAAATAAACTCCCTGAATAATTAAAAATTCTGAATTCTTAGGTAGGATCAATCTGGCTTGTTCTTTCTAGAAGAAAATGACTTTGAGACAACAGTCAACAGCAGACCCAGTGGTGCCAAATTGGAGTCAGAAGCCCTGATTTTACAATCTCTTCCCTAGACTACCTGTGTCATCTTGTACAAGTCATTTCCACTTTCTGGACTTCAGTTTTCTGAAAGAAAACATTCCAGGGAAGGACCCTTCAAGTTCTAAATTGATAATCCTTCCAAAGTGGATGGGTAGCTAGGTGGCGCAGTAGACAGAGTGTCAGTTCTGGAGTCAGGAAGACCTGAGTTCAAATTTGGTCTCAGACACTAACTAGATGACGATGGCAAGTCACTTAACCATTTGCCCCGGTTTCCTCATCTGTAAAATGAGCTGGAGAAGGAAGTTGCAAATCTCTCCAATATCTTTGCCAAGAAAACCCCAAATGGGTCATGAAGAGTCAGACACAACCAAAATGACTGAAAAACAGTAAAGTGGATAAGAGAAGAGAAAACCTTGAGAAACCCCCAGTCCCTTTCTATCTAAATTGTACATTTTAATGCTAAGAACAAATGGAATGCTAAAATGTATTTAAAAAAATCTGATAGATATTTGTTTAGAATAATATGCCACTGCATTCTGTTAATTAACTTTTCATATGTGGCTGATTTTTTTCTTTGTGGTTATTAAAAAAATTCAAATTCCTAAATAAGCAGAATAAAGCTTTTTGAAATTGAAAATAACAACAATGAACAGGATGATGCTCTAGACTAACTGAGTAAGCAAAACTACCGTTCTAGTAAGTGACAAAAATGCAAACAGGCAGATTAAAAAGTTGCCACCAAGAGGCCCCTGAAAGTGTTAACATTTTCTCCTTTTGAGGGTTATATTCAAGCTATGGTCTTTTAAGTAAATGTGTGTGTTTTTTCTTAAATCATTAAAACGAAAAGTAAACCAAAACAAACCCACAGCCAACTGGGAAAGGGAACAATTTTCTCCTCAGCTGAGGCTTTGCTTTGTTTTTCTCAACTGTAGTCTCAGAGTGATTTTTATAGCTGAGTTATAAGTGGCTGAAAATCAGGGGGTTTTAATGGAAATGCTGACAGACCTTTAACTATAGTGGTACTTGGGAGTGCCACAGTGATAAAAATACTTGCTCTCCCACCCCCCCAAAAAGCAGCTCTTTAATTTTTAGAAATAACATTCTCAGCTTCAGACTCAGTCTTAGGCAGTAAAGTAGCAATCATGGTATGATAAAAGTATAAAAGTCTCATGGAGTGGGGCAGGAAGATGGTGAGTTTGATTTCTCACCTAATTCATTTGGAGTAAAAACAAAACAAAGCAAAAAAAAGCCTTTTATGGCTCAATTACTACTGCCCACTGAGCAGTGAAATGGTTAACTGCCTGGCACAAAATAGGAGTAACAGAAAGAAGGGTTACAGCTTTCTTTGACCCCTCAGCCTTTATGTCATCTCGGCCAAGTGTCTTGGTGTGGAATAGCCCCATTCATCTCCCCAGCTTGATTTAGCCTGGTACTACAATATTAGTGACAGGTGAATCTGAAGGCTTTGAAAGCACTCATTTGACATATCAGGAGGATATGTTTGTTGTTTGGCCCCAAGTGCTAGTGCCGCAGGTTAGGTAGTGACCACCATAGTATGTGGAGATCATTCTGCCAATGGTCTTGGATGAAACTGACCATGCAGGAACCAAAATTGAATTTCTCCTTCTTTGTTGACATTCATAAAAGTTTGAGGATTCTTTGTTGGTTATTTCAAGTCAGGGATTAAGTTCAGCTCAATCCAAATGAGTTCTTCTTTCTCAATAGGTAGTAAGTATTTCCATCTCCCAAGTGTTTAAGAAATCTGACCTACCAAAAGGAGGTCAAAGAATACAGTTTGGCACATCGTGCTCTCTGTCATTTAACACTGAGTTTTTGCAGATCAGAAAATTCTGACAGGTGACCTCAAAAACCCGAGAATATGGGGATATCCTGTCTTTGACAGATTTCTTTCTTTTCTTAGACTAATAGATCAGCTAGGCTTTGGACTGTGCAATATGGAGAGTAATTTTCATTGGATGACTTTTTCAGAAACTTCATTCTTAACACATTTTTCCCCTCCTTGTATTGCCATAATGTATGCAAAATGCCAAGTTACTCAAAAGAGATTTCCGGGTCGTTTTGCTGCCATAACAGTCGAATCAGCAGCAAATATACTTCATAATTTAAATGCAGTGACAGGACTTCTGAGCAGAAATACATACTAGATGGTAACTTCCACAAAAGCCTGGAGATTTTCACATGAGTAGAGATTATGGCTTTTGATATCACTTAAAAAAAAAGAATGGCTCCGTGTAAATATGGACAAGAAGCATTTATTGGCTTGGTGCTACCAGGTACCCTTGACCTAGTGACATTATTGATTTTTCCACCATTGTCTTTATATGTATTGGTCCAGGAGGACAAGGCCATAATAGCTGCAGACCTCGACAATTAATTTTGATCTGTGGGTTATGCTGTACACTACAGAAGCCCCTGAAAGAAAAGCTACCTCCAAATCACCACAAAGACACACAATCTATAGAGCATATAGTATGATCTTCCCATATGCCCACTGGTACATTATTATTTAGTGTAGATAGGGGACAATTTATGGTTTACTTCATGCTAGGCCACTTTCTGCTTTGAGATAGAAAGATCATGACGGTTAGGGTTGCTCATAGCTTCTGCCACAGTGGGATTTGAGGAGAGAGGATATAGCGTCTACATGTCCCTCCCCTATGCATTAAAATTCTTCTTTAGCACTTGCTCCAAATCACTGATAATAAGAGAAATACAAATCAAAACAACTCTGAGGTTTCCCCTTATATCCAGCACGTGAAAAAGATGACAAAAGGCAGAAATAGTGTACACACTAATGCTCTTTGGAGGGGGTAATGAAGTGGTCCAGATATTCTGGAAGATGATTTAGAATGATGCTAAAAAAAATGATTAAATGTCCAAGATCCAAATTGGACCCAGAGATCCTGCTGCTTGGTATATATCCCAAGGAGATCAAAGCCCAAAAGAAAGGGCTCATATAAACCAAAATAGTCATAGCAACATTTTTTAGCAGCAAAGAATTGGACAATAAAATAGATGCCTATTAATTGGAAAATGGCTAAACTCATTCTGATCAATAAATGTAATGGAATACTATCACTTTATTAGATAAAAAGTAAATACTAAGAATTCAAAGAAGCATGAGAAATATATGAAATGACACAAGATTAAGTAAGCAAAACTAGGAAAATCATATATATGTATATATACATATATGTGTGTGTGCGTATACACACACATATAGACATATACATAAAATAACTAAACAGTGTGAACAGGAAGAATAAAGCAATTGAAATTGAATGCTCTATAACAAAAATGACAAAACTCAGCTCCAAAGAAAAGACAAGAAAGTGCACCTCCCTCTTTATTTACAGAAGTGGACGATTATGGATGTGGTACATTCCATACAATATCAGTCTCACTTAAATTACTTATCTGACTGTGCGTCTATGTCTTCCTCTCCTTTTCTCCCCTTCTCTCTTCTTCCTCCTTCCTTCTCTCTGTCCATCTCTCTGTCTTTTCCCTTCTTCTCTCCCTCCCCTCTCTTCACTCTTGTATTCCTTCCTTCCTCTCTCCCTCCTTCCTTCCTCTCTCCTTCCTTCCTTCCTTCCTTCCTTCTTTCCTTCCTTCTTTCCTTCCTTCCTTCCTTCTTTCCTTCCTTCCTTCCTTTTTCTTTCTTTCCTTTTTTTCTTTCTTCTTTCCTTTCTCTTTCTTTCTTCCCTTCCTTTCTCTTTCTTCCTTTTTCTTTCTTTCTTTTTTTCTTTCTTCTTTCCTTTCTTTCTCTTTCTTTCTTTACTTCCTCCTCCTTCTTCTCCTTCTCCTCCTCCTTCTCTTCTTCCTCCTCCTCTACCTCCTCCACTTCTTCCTCTTTCTCCTTCTCCTTCTTCTTCTCCTCAATTTCCATCTCCTTCTCTGTTTTCATGGTCATCTTCCTCTTCTTCTCCTTCTCCCCCTCCTCTTCCTCCTCTTCCTCCTTGTGCTCCTCTTATTTCTCCTCCTCCTCTCCGTCTCCTTTTTCTTCCTCCTTTTCATTCTTCTCCTCTTCCTCTGTCTCTGTCTCTCTTTGAAATAAAAATTCTCTGGTAGAAGAAATAGCTCCCTGAATTAGACAGCAGAAAGGGATGTATTTGGACATGAAGGTGATATAAAAACCAAAGCTATCAAAACAATTTTAAAAATCATTCTTAAGGAAAATAATATAGGGAAACTTTCACATAAATTCAAAGCCCTGTGCTGAGTCATAAGGGTATAACTCAAGTCCCTTAAGTTCATGGACCAAATTGTTTGTTCTAATGTCTCTAGCACCTGACACATTTTCTGACACATGCTCAATAAACATTTGCTGGATTCAAAGGGGAGCATTGGGACATTGTTACAGTAGAAAATGCCCTGGATTTAGAGTCCAAAAACCTGGGTTCAAAGCCTGCCATTGCCACTTAACTCCCTGGGTGACTTGAAGCAAGCCATTCAACTCTTTGGGTGACAGTTTCCCTATCTGTGAAATGATATGTTTATATTCTCTGACCTTCCAACACTACATCTCTGACCCTTTGATTGTGAGATTATTGTCTTACACAGGAAGTGAAGCATGTAGATAAATACATGTCAACAAAAATGCCATGGGATAAAGGTATAAAGTGATCTGAAGAGGTTAGAAGAAGGTGATATTAATTGAAGCTGAGGTTTTGGGGGTTGGACGAGAGGTGATCAGAGAAGCCTTCATGGAAAAGCTGGCATTTGAGCTGATCCCCAAAGAACAGGAAGAGCTAAGGATTCAGAAATTGGGATGGAGAAGGAGAAAATTCCAAATAGAGAGAACAGGGTAAGCAAAATCCTAGTTGCAAGAAATTGTGGAATGTTTGAAGAAAACCAAGTAGCCCAGTTAAGCTACCATTTAAAGCACATGAAGGGGGTGAAATATGGGTAGAAAGGCAGTTTGCTGCCTGATTATAAAGGGCCTTGAATGCCAGAATCATGACTTTATTCAGTAGGGAAAGAAAAACTGGTAGAGTTTACAGAAGCAGTGATATGATGAAAGCTGTGCATTAGAAAGGTTTGACTGGCAATAGTGTGGGAGCTGAAGAATCCTGGAAGTGAGAAGACAAATTTGGAGTCCATTACAATAGTTTAGGCAAGAGGTAAGGAATCAGGGCTTAAAATATGGTGTTGCAATGAACATGGACAGGAGAGGCCAGAGTCTAGAGATACTGTAGAAGTGAAATTGGAGAGGTGGGGGTGGGGGTAGCCTGGGGACCGATGGGATGTTCTGCAGCTGGGTGGGGCCAGGATAGGCCCCAGGGGGAGGAGATAGGGTGGAGGTGTAATAGAAGGAGGAGTCCTAGATAAGAGATTTTTTGAGAATTGACTCAACATTTTTCTTCTTGGTTCACCAAATTGTGACCCAGAACAATCTTAAATTCATAGAACCTTAAATTCATGTGCTTTTGATGAAGAAATAAATGTTTCCATATTTAGGTTTTATCTTTAAGATTAATAATATTCGTATGTTCAATTGTCTGGATGAATTATGTACAGAGCATTGCCATGACTTGAATCTAATAATAACAAGAATTTTTTTAGCATTTTACTGATATTATCTTATTTTATCCTCACAACCACCTTGGGAGATGGGTGTTATATCATCCGCAATTTACAGATGAGAAAACTGAGACAGACAGAGGTCAATTGACTTGCCCAAGGTCACATAAGCTAGTAAACTTCTAAGGCTGGTTTTGAACTCAGGTCTTCCTGACTCTAGGTTTAACCCTTACACTTGCCTCAAGTGTAGCTGTTGAAATAAGATAAGGCTTTGAATTTAAAGAAATCACAGAGGAAGCCTAATAAGATTCAGGTGTTGTGCTTAAAGGAAATTTCAACTGTCACTCATCCTAATACAACAGACTTCGAGAAAATGTCTTGATTCTTTGGCTGTTCTGGAAATTTATCATATTAAATATTCTTTGAAATGTTGTATATGATATTTAGAAAGTGCTTTAAGGTTTGCAAAGCACTTCACAAATATTATCTTACTTGATACTTACAAAAATCCTGTGAGGTAGGTGCTATAATTACTCTCATTTTACAAGTGAGAAAGCTGAATTTCACGGAAATATAAATGACTTGACCAAGGTCACACCACATATCCCTGACTCCAAGGCTAGTAATTTACTCATTACACTATGCAAAAAAGTGGTTCTTTCCAAGTTCTTATAATCTTTCCCCCCACTCCCCACCCCCATAGCATATAGTGATCTTTACTGAAAGGGTCTTCATCACAACAGGTTTAAAATTGTAACAGGGAAGGCTGTGGTCTATCTCTTACTTTTTGCTCCCTTATGGTTCTGGGGGTTGGAGGAGAGGGGATTAGAGAAATTGTCATGGAAAAGCTAGCATCTGAGCTGATCCCCAAAGAATAGGAGAAGCTAAGGATTCAGAGATTGGGATGGAGGAGAAAATTCCAAATGGATTGCTGAATTTCTGTGTAATTGCTGCAAACTGATATTTGCATCCTCTCACCCTAGTAACTTTAGGGCCTTAGCTTGAGGTCAAAAGAGCACAGGAAATTATAAATTGGTAGAAAGATTTGGGGGTTGCATTGATCAGTGTGAGTGTGTGGGTCCAAAGCAAATTTTGTGGTCCAAGTAGAATTTGGGGGATATATTGTTCATTCGTAGTTTGATATTTGACATCAAGCATCCTCTTTGGGCCTCAATTACTTAATCAATAAAATGAACACAATGTTCCTAACATTACTCACAGAGCTGTTGGGAGAATAAAATGAGGAAATGGCCTTGAAAGAGCTTGAGGAAGTATAAAATGCTCTATAAATGTAAGGTATTATAATAATGGAAAACTACTATTTTCCAGGTTGAGCTAATATATCAATTACTGCTTTATTTGCAGCTTTAGAAATCCATTCCTTTACTAACTTAGCAGAGTAATGTATAATAAGTTTATCATCCAGTAGAATGGCTTCTGTTAACTCTTCACTTAGTGCAATCTGAACATTTAAAGTAAGAGATCAAGATTCAAATTGAGACTCCAAAAGCTTTAATCCTATGGGAGATATAGAATAAAGAAGGGGCAAACATGAGTAATCAAAAAGAAAATTCATTATATAAAATTAAAAAGTTTTTGCACAAACAAAATCAATGCAACCAAAATTATAAGAAAAACAGAAAATGGTGGGGGGGATTTGAATGAGTATCTCTGATAAAGGCCTCATTTCTCAAATGTATAGAGAACTGATTCAAATTTACAAAAATACAAATCATTCTCCAATTGATAAATGGTCAAAGGATATGAACAGGCAGTTTTCAAAGAAATAAAAGCTATCTTTAGTCATACGAAAAAATGCTCTAAATCACTATTGATCAGAGAAATGCAAATTAAAATAACTCTGAGGTACCACCTCACACCTATCAGAATGATTGATATGACACAAAAGGCAAATGTTGGATGCTGGAGGGGATGTAGGAAAATCGGGACACTAATGCACTGTTGGTGGAGTTGTGAACTGATCCAACTGTTCTGGAGAGCAATTTGGAACTAAGCCTAAAGAGCTATAAAACAGCATACCCTTTGATCCAGCAATACCACTACTAGGTCTATATCCTAAAGACATAAAAAAGGGGAAAGGACCTATTTGTACAAAAGTATTTATAGCAGCTCCTTTTGTGGTGAATACAAATTGGAAATCAGTGATGTCCATCAATTGGGAAATGGCTAAACAAGCTGTGGTATATGATTGTAAAGGAATATTATTGTGCTATAAGAAATGACAAGGAGAATGACTTGAGAAAAACCTATAAAGACTTACATGAACATCATGATCCATAGTGAAGTGAACAGAACCAGGAGAATGTAGTACACAGTAATAGAAATATTGTCATTGAAGAGCAGCGAATGATTTAGCTGTTCTCAGCAATACGATGATCCAACACAATTCCAAAGGACTAATGATGAAGCGTACTGTCTGCCTCCAGAGAAAGAACTGATATTGATTGAGTACAGACTGGAGCATGCTATTTTCATTTTCTTTCATTTTTATTTCTTATTCTTGTACAAAGTCTTCTTGTACAAAATGACTAATGTAGAAATGATTTACTTAATTGCACATGAGTAACCTATATCTGCTTACCATCTCAGGGAGGAGAGGAAAGAAGGGACAGAATTTTGAAATCGAAACTTTAAAAAAAAGTTAAAAATTTGAAAAAAACAGAAAGAAGAGAAAAAATGCAAAGAACAAAGCAAAGAAAAAAACTGCTTAGGAAAAGAAGAAAAAATGAGACAACAGCGCAGAATCCAAGGGAAACATTTGAGCATGAGAAATCAATAGTAAAAGAAAATTTATAAAAATAGGATGCTGATGGGGTAAAGGGAAGGGACATTGAAATAACTAAGTGGTCAAAAAGAAGGGGCAAAATAGATAACTAAGTAACAGATAATTAACTAAATAAAAGAAAGAAATATAAATTAATAACATACGTAAAATATAAGAATTCTGGAAAGCAGAAACAGATATGGCAAGAGGAATGGGACAGAGACTATCGGAATAGATTAGCATGAAAAGTTTAAACAAAATCGGTTCTAGGGACAAAGTTACGACTTGGAAAAGGTAGGAGATAAAAGAGCAATACTAAAAAAGACAAATGGAGGAAAACACAACCCTAACAAGCAGAACTTTAAAGGTGAATGGATTAAATAATCCCATAAAACTAAAAAGATATCAGATAAGAAAACAAAACCCCAAAATCCAGGGTATATAAGAAACACATCTTAGAAAGCAAATGCATATAAAATCAAAATGAGAGTTTGGAGCAAAGTGTGCCATTCATGAGGTGAATCCTCAAAGCAGGAATGGTAATCATGCTACCAGACAAAGCAAAAATAAAAATTCACAATATCAATAGAGATAAGCAAGGACATTATATTATGCTTAAAAGAAAACCTAAACAACTGTATACCTAGTGCTTAGTATAGTACATAGAACTTTTAAAAGTACTTAATCAATGCTTCCTAATGGATTGGTTATAAAAATAAATTACATTTATATAGAAGTATGAGATTTGCAAAGTGCCTTCCTCACCAGAACCTTGTAAGGCAGGTGTCATGAATATTGCCAATCAGGAAACAGATTCAGTGGTTAAATGCTTTACCAATGGCTATACAGCTGGTGTTGGAACCATGATTTGCATGACGACTTCCTGCCTCCAAATCTGCTCTTTCCACTATCCAATGCTGCCAAGTTATAGAGGCCTTAATTTACTGTGTTCTTGTTAATTTCTTTATCTAAATTTACCCTGTTATCTGGTAATCTATCATTATTTCATAAGCAAAATAGTAAAAACATTTGCCTGCCCCATACCTATTTCTTCACAGAGAAGATGTGAAGATTAATTAGTTTAAGTATTTTGTGTTCCTTGGATTAAGGTACTGAAAGAAGAATGCTAGCATTATTTCTTTTTCTAATTGTCATTATTACAATCAGGTTATTTTGACGTTCTTATGGTGGCATATGAATCATAATGACAGTCCTCCAGACCCACTAACAGCAGGCACTTAGTAAATACTTGGGGACTTTACTGTCCATGGCAATGTGACTCTGAGATACAGTAAATGCCTTTTAAAAATATCTGAACTTGCCAGTCCATGCAGCTTTGTTCTTAAAATGTAGCCAGTGGCATCACTGGTGGACAGCGCACTAGACCTGGAACTCAGGAAGGCCTGGCTTTGAATCCTGTGTCTGAAATTTACGCACCTTGTCTCCTTGTGGAAGTCATTCAAGCTTACTGACCCTTGATTTCCCCATCTATAAAATGGGGATAATAACGCTTGTGGTACTTAGGTTAAAAGTTGCCATGAGGTTCAAATAAGATGGGTCATCTTATTTAGTGTCCCAGCTTTTCTTCCTGTTTCTAGAGTCAGAGCCTCAAATGGATCAACTTCTTCCACTTGGTAGGTACTACAGTACTGGCTGTTCAGTCATTTTTCAGGTGTGTCCTACTCTTCGTGACCCCATTTGGGGTTTTCTTGGCAAAGATACTAGAGTGGTCTGCCATTTCCTTCTCCAGCTTACTTTACATTTGAGGAGACTGAGGCAAATTGGGTTAAATGACTTGCCCAGGGTCACACAGCTAACAAGTGTCTCAAGCCAGATTTGAATTCAGGAAGATGAGTCTTCCTGAATCTCAGCCCAATGCCCTATCCACTGTGCCACCTAGCTACTTGTTAAAAATCAATCAATCAGTAAACATTTATTTAGTGCCTACTATGTGCCAGGCACTGTGTTAAGTGCTACTGAGGCTCATATTTACTAAACAGAATCCCAGCGACCAGGAAAGGTCACTTTAGCTTCCAAAAGTGTTTAATTTATTTCAATGAGGTAATTTACGTGGGTTCAACCATTGAAAAAGCCCTTCATAAGATGCCACAAAATGAAAAAACAAACAAACCCAACTCTCTTTTTTGTTAATGCTTTTTGAGAAATTTTTATAAAGATCTACTAAAGTACCAATTTCATCATTATTGCTACTAATACAGTTTATATAATACACACTGGCTGTGTGACCCTGGGCAAGTCACTTAATTTTACTTAGATCTATAGTTGCAGAGAAGATGCCAATTTACATTGGCAGAATAAGTTCTTCATGGGAATTCCTTATGACAAAATCGCAGGTTCTGTTACTTCTATTAACATGTATGTTTGTGTGGATATATGTGATTTTTCTATATGTATATGTGTGTATGTAAGTGAAAATATATATGAACTTGTATGCATAGACATCTATTCCCCACCAAGTTTATATAAATATGTGTGTATATACATATATATATACATATACATACATGTATATGTATATATATATATATGTGTGTGTGTGTGGGATGCACACACATATGCATACTTTAGGGATACCTTATATATACACGTATACATTTATATGTGTGTATATGTATTTGTAAACACAGATACACATATATACACACACTTTTCTCCCCCACCCCCACATACTGTTTGTGAGAACAAACCCCAAAATCTGAAATAGTTTTATTAGAAAATGTATTAGCCCATTGGCTGAGGAGAGTGAGCTGGCAAGGAAGTGCGGCTCTCTCCTGTCCAGGCTCTCAAATGTTTGCATTACATAGGATTTAGACAAAGGTGCCTGTACACAAACCATACATACACAATTAAGCAACTTGAAAGCAAGGTAGATTGAGATGGATACGAGTAAATGTAAATATTAATAAAATGTGAACAAAACCAAAACACAAAGGAATCCAAAACCCAAGCTTGGGTGGACCCAAAACCAGACCTGAGTGTGGAGATCCAAAACAAGGATGGTTGGGGTAGATCCAGGACTTGGAAGAACCCAAAATTCCTTATAGCCAGCATTCCTAGAGAGTTTCTGGAGTCAGGTGGCATTCTGGGTGCAAGCATGTAAGGTTGGATTCAAATAGCATAACAATTTTTCTGAACAATATAACAAATAATTTTTCCTACAACATATACAAACATACAAGTATATTTATTTTGGAGAAATCTCTGGCATATATATCTATACATACATATATGGACATGTTTATTTTTGTTCAGTTGTGTTTGATTCTTCATGACCCCAGGGACTATAATATGCCAACACTGTCCATGGCTTGGCAAAGATACTGGAGGTGTTTGCCATTTCCTTCTCCAGTAGATTAAGACAGAGGTTAAGTGGCTTGCCCAGGGTCATGGAGCTAGTAAATTATCTGAAGCCACATTTGAACTCAGGTTTTTCTGATTCCAGGCCTAGTGCTCTATCCCCTGAGTCACTTAGCTGCTTAACACACATATACTTACATGTATTTATGTGTATATACACAAGGGATGTCCCAAAAGTCAATGCGGTTTTTAATGTAGTTCTAAGCTATCAAAACTTAAAATTGCATTAAGACTTTTGGGACACCCTCTGTATATGTATACATAGCTTATTAGGTGAGTTACTAAAAATCTGAAGCTTCCAGATAAAGAGAATTCCATGAGGAAATGTATTTGGAAGATTTTCTATGAAGATGGTCTAGAAGAAGGAAAAACGAGTATTTTGCAAAGAAATATATTTGCAAAGAAATATATAAAAATATAATTCCCAATTTTGACCTAAGGGGTTCATGCGACCTCCTCTTCCAATGGTGGCAGTGTTGTGTGTAGCGGGATTTGTAAATGTATGGTGCTCTTGGTTAACACATATGCAGATACCTCTAGGTAACATTACCTTGCTTCTATTATGTAAATTAGAAACACAAACACAGTGTTGCCTTGGCATGGCCCATGTTGTTCTCTTGGCTCCTGTGCATACTGATAAATAGAACCTTGAAGGCCAGGGAGAAGAATGATTACTGAAATGTGATGCTGCCAGGATTTAAAAAAAAAAATTCAACCTGGATGTGCTATTCCTTCTGTCAGCGAATTTTGCTTAGGGCTATTACTATGATAACCCAAGGGTCTGGCAGGTGAAGGGGATGCAAGCTCCTCTGGTTGGCATTGTATTTTCCTTTAGGAAAGTTTGGGTAGAACTATTAACAGGGACTATGTTTATGTGCAAAACAAATGGGCATTTATAAACACATAGGTACCTATATACGTGTGCAAAACAAATGGGCATTTATAAACACATAGGTACCTATATACGTAATACATGTACATGTATTCTTAAATCAATTCACAGTGTGACTGTATCTCTGCATTTCTGGATACTTCAGGGACTAGGCCTAGGACCATATACAGGCAAGCCGCAGTACCACAAAGCATTCTATAGGCATCACTGCATCATGAAGAACCCTAGATTTGTGTCCTTTGGGGTATGCCGAGAGGCGCCAGCCCGTAGTGGAAAGCGCAATGGATATTTTGTACGTGGGAAAGTCGCTTAGCTTTCCTGACCCTCTATCTCCTCATCAATGAATGGAAGAATTTAGGCTGGATGGCATCTGCTGCCACCCCCCCCCCCCAGATCTATGATCCTGCGTTTGAGAGCTAGAGGACTGGATTCTAATCCTGGCTTTGTCACTGACTACCTATGTGGGCTTTAGCAAGTTCACTTAACTTCCCTGTATCTTGTTTTTCTTCTTAGTAAAATTAGTGGTTTTGATTAGATGACCTCAGAGTTCTCTTGCGGCTCTAAATTGACCATTTATGCCACTGGAACCTCAGTTTCCTTCTTTGAAAAATGAGAGCGTTGGATTAAATTATCTCTAAGGTTCCTTCCAATGTAAACATGTTGGTTTCTATAACCATATAGGATGCTTACATGTCATTTACTCTCTAAAGACATTTGGCATTGCAGATATATTTCGGGTATTCCCAACCCACCTAAGTATCCTCTTAGAGGATCGGATGTGACAATGGACCTGACTCAGCGAATGCAAAAACCGTGACATCACCATTGAAAAAAATGTTGTAACATAATCTCAGCAGCCCGACTCTAGCCATTTTCACTGACACGTGAAGAGATGCAGATATGTACCTAAATTGAAAATTGGGTAAGAACAAAATGGTTGATTTCACTGATATTAAATGCAGATGAAGATTTGCTACACCTTTTACTTCCTCTTGGCTGCAAGGCTATTTCTGGGTTCTATTCCAGGTCCTGGGTTTTTCCTCTTTTGAGATCTCTGACCCTGTATGAAGGGCTTGCGGAGAGTGACAAGATTGCTACAACAGGAAGCTAAATGGCAGAATGGATAGAATGTTTGGAGTCAGGAGGACCTGAGTTCAAATCCAGTGTCAGGCACTTCCTAGCTCTGTGATCCTGGGAAAGTCACTTAACCTTTTCCTTGTCTCAACTTTCTCTTCCATAAAATGGGGATAATAGAGCTCATCTCCCAAGGTTGTTGTGAGGACAAAATGAGAATATTTGTAAAGAGCTTTGCAAACTTTAAAGAACTATATAAATGCTGGTTATTATTACTATTACATGAACTCCGAGGGTTGATTTGCTGAATACATTTCAGACTGTAAACTGACTCTTCTATACTCAAACCATAGAGGAATTGAAATCTCTACTCTGTACTTCATCTTATCTGGCAATTACAAGTTTTTATTACTACCTAGGATTGCTCCCAATCTCTGCAAACACACAGTAACCATTCTCTAGGTGTGAGTCATCACTGTACACTGGGTTTTTCTTTTGTTTGGAAATTTCAGCTAGAGATAGGCTAAGCCTGGGGTCCATGCACAAATGCAAAGGCTGTAATTCCCAGAAAGGGCCACTAGGTGTCCCCTATCGGTAGCTTTCATTCTAGCAAGGTGCTCCTACATTTACTATGACTGGCTATAACTAAGAATTTGCCAGGAGTAGGAGGCAGCCCATTAGATTCTGAGACTTCTATTTCTACAGTGGATCAGCTGTTTCTCATTTAAACATCAAATATTCAGGTGAAGATTTTGTGTGTGTGTGTGTGTGTGTGTGTGTGTGTGTGTGTGTGTGTGTGTGTGTTGATTTTTCAATGCAATAAACAGCCAGAGAATAGCCACAAACAGACCTAAGTTGATGTGCTTTAGATTCCAACCAAGCTAAATTAGGAGGTGTTTTTCTTTAAAGTCTATTTTTAAAGCCAAAAAACCTTGAAGGGGCAGACATGAAAATGAGCATATTCTTCATCAGACTGACAAATGTGTGAAATTTCATAGAAATCCATTCTTGTGGTTTCATTATGTGAGGGATTAATGTTTAATGCTGGAGGTCTACAGGGCGCTGCTAATATGAAAAGATACAAAAGGCTATTGTGCGGGGGAGGAAAAAGAAAAATCCTTTCATCAGACATTCTGAGAACAACAAAACAGGGTGACTAAGTGAAAAGTTAACTCTGAAATGTTCTGTTTGTCCAGGCAATTTCCTAGAGATGGATGAGATTTTATCACACACTCGCAGAGGCTGTTCATCTGTCATCTGTCATCAGTCTTTTTCAACACTGACACAGTATAGACTAAACCGGTCATTTGATACTTACCATGGAATGTCTTACTGTCTTTTTATACTCATAGGATTTTGAACTGGAAAGGACCTCAGAGATGATTTAGTGCAACTCTTCCCCAGGCCTACCATTTTACATGTGAGGAAATTAAGGATCTGAAAACCATGAAATTCCTTGTCCAGGGAAACTCAGAAGTAACTAGCAGACCAGCATCTTCACCCAGCTCTTCTGACTCCCAATGTGGTGCTCTGCCACAATGTCATGAGCCTGTATGTGTGTCTCTATGTCCCATTTCCCCAACTAGATCCTAAGTTTCTTGAGGGCAGGGACTGTGCCTTATTCTTCCTTGCATTTCTATAATTCTTCAAATATAGGTAAGAGCTCAATAAATGTTTATGGATCATTTTGTGCCCTCTGCACTCCTTGGATAAGGTATACATCATTATATCCCTAGTTTACATAGCAAAGAACACGAAACTGTGGTAGGTGCTCAAATATATGCTGAATAAATAAAGGGAACATAAGACAGGCAAACAAAAAAATCTAGATTTGACTTGAGTCAGACTTTTATCTGCTGGGTAGGAAAGCTCAGTTTATCCCATGTGTAAAATGAGAGAGCAGAAGCATAGTTAAAATCTATGTGTCTGTCGTAGGGTTTAGGGACCAGGATGCATGATCCCCATGGGCTACAGTGAAGATTCATAGCAAAATGAGGCTTGGAGCTGTATGACTACTGTCCATATAGATCATGGAGATCAAAGAGAATGTAAGTAATATATGAATATACACATACATATATTCATATATATATATATACACACACAAAATACCCACATAATAAATATGTAGAGTATACAGTATTGAGCCTGGTGTCAGAAGGACCTGAGTTCAAATTGGGATTATGATACTTACTATTTGTGTAACCCTGGGCAAGTTACATAATCCCTGCTTGACTCAATTTCCTTATCTGTAAAAGAAAGGTAATACCTTCCAAGATTATTATAAGGATAAAATGAGAATAATTGTTAAGCACATAGCAAGGCTATATAAATGTTAGCCATTATTATGATTATCTCTGTCATCTACATCTAGCTATCTAGCTAACTGGCTACCTATCTCTAGCCATATATAACTATTTGTCTATCATCTCTCTCTCTCTCTCTCTCTCTCTCTCTCTCTCTCTCTCTCTCTCTCTCTCTCTCTCTGTCTTTCTCTCTGTCATTTATCATGTCCCAAAGTCTCAGTGTAGTTTTAAGCTTTAATAGCATAAAGCGACCCTACAAATACAGCTTAAGCTTTAAGCTTTAATAGTTTAAAACTGCACTGACACTTTTGGGACACTCTATTAAAGCTTAATAGCTTTATTAAGGCTTAAAGGTTAATAGCTTAAGGCTATTAAAGCTTAAAACTGCCCTAAGACTTTTGGGACACCATGTATAAAAATATTTATAGCCATCACTTTGCGTGGCAGCAAAGACCTGTAAGAAAAGTAGGTACTTACTGATCAGGAAGTCGTTGAATAAATCATGCAATATAATGCAATATTTTTGTACCATAAGAAACAATGAATACAAAGAATCATAGAAACTTGAGAAGATCTCTATAAACTTACACAAAATGAAGAGAGCAGAACCAAGGGGAAAAAACCTGTATACTAGTTACAATAAGGTCAAGGAAAACAATGGCAGAAAGTTCGAACACCAATCGATGAAGACTTTGACCAGACTGGACTTCAGAGGTGGTAGACTTTATATGTGCAGAATGATCAGGCAATCCCTTTGCACCTGAATTGTCTGAATTGCAACTGGAAGGGGGAGGGGTGTTCGTGGGGAGATGGTAAGATCCAGATCTCTTCTTCTACCTTGCCCTGTATTGTCACTTTAGGCCTTCAGCTATAGGGATCACATGAATGATTCTCTTCTTTCTCTGCAAGGTCCAATTTCTAACATCTCAAACATTTGGTTACCCAGAAAGCCACTCCAAGGCTGGAACTGCCCAGGAAATCACCCTTCTCTGGCTGGAAGTCAAGAACTTGAGACCACACTGCCTAGGAAATTAAAAAAAAAACCCAAATCCCTACTCTACACAGGAAGTTGGAGTTCCATGTCATTGTTCATGAATTCTCCTCTCAGTGTAAGTGGGCACATATGTCCGCTTCTCTCATAGGCAGGGAATTTATCATTATCACAAGTTCAGTATTTCTTGTACTAGGAATGTACCCTCCTACTTTTTCTCATTTCAGGTCAAGTATAAGCTCATTCAGATCTTATTTGCTTCTGGTCTCAGGGAGCCATTTTTAATTCCTGGCTGATAGAAACCCCTTCAACAAGATTCTGGGTTCCTGAACTCCAGGCAGTCAATAATCACCTTGGAGGTAGCTCCAGTCACTGGGAACCAATCAGAAATTCTCTTTGTTCTTAAATCAAAGTACCATTGGACATGCCTGAGCTCTCTATGGAAAGGTACCCTTCAGAAACCTTCAAAGACTCATAGCCTCTAATCCCAATAAATCAGTTGGGGGAACTCACGAAATTGAGGACTCCCTTGTCTAACTTTCCACTAAACAAAGAAATCTGTGAAGGCTTAGCTCAGCCGACACCTCCTTTCTAGCCTAATATCAGAGTCTTCTACCGACACAATGAGCACTCAGGTGGGCAATTTATGTCATATTACTCTTTAGTCGTTTTGCATTCAATCCAATTGAATGAGCATTAATTAAGTGCTTACTATGTGCAATGCATTGCTCTAAGTTCCACGGACCTCAAGACAAGACAGAAAATACTCCCATTCCTCAGGAAACCACATAATCCCCAAACATATGGACATAAGTACTGATAGAGGAAGACATCATCATGTTAGGTGCTCAACACACAAACACAAAAATTGAAACCATCCCTACTCTCAAGGATCTTACATTCTGTCAGGAACAGGAAGTACAGGTATAATAAGTATATATGGAAGAAATAAGAAACAGCCTGGCACAGTGGATAGAGAGCAGACTTAAAAGCCAGGAACAACTGGATTCAAGTCCTCACTCTGACACTTGTTTAGGAGGTCGGGATTTTCTTCCCAGAGCTCCCTATACCAATGAGGTCATAGATCCAATACCTGTGTCAATAACATAAATACAAATAAATATAAATAAAAACAAGGTATTTATGGGGTGCCTGAGTCCTAGACACGGAACTGGCGGGGGACGATTGCTAGTTCAAAGGCGCAGAGAAGGATGAAGGAATGCTGTTTGTGAAGAACAGATAGAAGTCTCATTTGGCTATATTGTAGAGTTCAAAAAGAGAAACAATGTATAATGAGGCTGGAAAGATTGGTTGAAGGCAGGTTATGATGGGCTTTAGAACTAACCAGAAGAATTTATATTTCATCCTAGAGATAAGAGGGAACCACAGCAGTTTCTTGCGTAGGAAGTGACATGGTTAGATCTGAAGGTAGGGAAATTACTTTGGTAGTTGTGTGGAACATAGACTAGAGTGGAAGTGAGGCTTGAATTAAGACAAGAATGTGAAGGGACAGTTTTTATTTTATCTCCCTTATCATAACCTCTGAAAAACAGGAACATGTTACAACTCCTTGGACAGTCCTCTATGTGTGTAAGCTACTAAATAAATACTTATTGGTTTGATAGTCTCACTGAGAACAAAGCATGACTCCAGTCACAGTGAAATCTTTTATAATACAAGACCTAGGCCAGAGCGGGTTTCTCTCATATGGATCCACTATAGATCCTTGAGTTATAAGGACTAGCTTTCAAGGTAATTCTAATTGGGGCACAGCTCTATTAGTATTCAAGCCTCAGAAAACTGGCAGCAATAGAACCTGGCCCAATTTGAGTGACCCAATTTGGTCATTAGGGAAACTATTCTGTATGACCAAATGATTGGCAGTTGTATTTTCTGGATTTTTTTCCTCTGCTCTACATACAAAATTATGTTTGAAACATGTGAACCAATGGCACCTCTGGAAAGTGGAAGCCAGGTCAGTCAGATTCTATTCTATCCGTCTGCTTCCTAGACTATAAACTCCATGAAGACAGGGAACGTGTTTCATTTAGTATTTGTATCCAAACCACAGAAAGCACTTAATATTTGCTTTATCATTTTGTCCTTTCACTCTGAACACTGTGCCAGCTGTTAGGAAGCTGTTGTTTCCTATTCCCAGGGAAACCAGTGGCATAGTTCTATGTATTTGGGACAAAATTGCCCCTCTCTGGGCCACATGGTAGGTTTTGACTCCAATATTCCACTCTTCTGACATGTCGGTAATCTCTCATTGACATCTGGAGGCGTTCTGTGGAGAAGGCAGCATGTGAGAGTCGAGTTCCTCCATGCAGATCTGAAAGGAGGCTTTTTGCCTGTAATTTGTGGAGTTTTGTGAAGCTCTCTGGGATCCTTCTGGATAAAGGCCTCTCTATAAACCTAACTTATTATTATGATTACTGCTGGCAGAACCAGAGTTACACATGTGCATCGAGAGGACAATATATCCTCTTTGTGCCCGCATAAACTTCCATTTATCTATACAAATATCTCTGAAAAGAGCAAAGCCGAAATGCCTGCCTTCCAGCTGGGGAGCTGTTCTGTGGTTGCCGCACGATAAATTGGGTCACCGTCCAGCTTTGCATCCGGCACCTGTGCAGCCCAGTAATGGGGGGATGAGTGCTTCCAGAGTGATGGCGGCAGCATGTAGCAAATCTGTGCCAGAGATAGCTGGGGACAGCTAATAAGGACTCCAGGAGAGCTGATAATTCAGATTGCTCCCTTTGTTGCTCTTGTCTGTGAGAAAGACATTATTAAAAGAAAAAAAATGTTCTTCTAACTCCTACTTTTGAACTCCTTCCATGCTGTCGGAGTACAGCAGTTTTAAAAGACTGAATTTTTACAGTCAATGCCAATTTGGGAGAAGGAAATGTCCCTATGCTTGGGATCACTGTGAACTATGCTGAAGATGGAGGGAGAATTTATTGAAAATAAATGGGGTGGTGTGAGATTGACTGGGATGGAATTTAATGATTGACTGAATGAGGCTATGCTTTAATAAGTCCTCATGTGCGTCTATCCACTACTTACCTGATAACATATGTCTTGGTTTTACATAACAAAATGTTGGTGAGAATTTGACTTTCTCTTCATTACAACATATACCTCTCTCTCTCTCTCTCTCTCTCTCTCTCTCTCTCTCTCTCTCTCTCTCTCTCTCTCTCTCTCTCTCTCTCTCTCTGTTTCTCTCCCTGTCTCTGTCTGTCTCTGTCTCTTTTTTCCTCTCTCTCCCTCTCCTTTCTTTTCTTTTTATATTCTTAATGCTACCTCCTTAATTTTCTTTTCTCTCTGACTTTGTGAACAGAAAACGAGGAGTATACTTTATGACAAACATTACTATTGGCAAGTTTAGAGCTACATGATACCAAGGGAAAGATATAAGCCTGCAGACTTCAGGATAACGAGGAAGGGTGATAAAATAAACCAAGGAAGAGTTTATAAGATGGTGATGATGATGATAGGGAAGGAAAGAAGATTATGCTTAGGATCATATAAGTAGCTTTGGAGGGGGAGTTAAGGCAAAGCTTAGAAAGACAAATAAATGCTTACTTCTTGCTTCCCCAGATGAATAATTACACTATGTCAAAGACTTCCTGTTAAGATAAATAAGTTTAAAGTGGCAACTAAATACCCACCTTCTCATTCAGTCCTTTACTATTTTTAATTAAGGGCTGGTGGGGTGTTTAAATTTTTTTCAGGCCTTTTTCATACTGAGTTAGTCCACCCACCACCGTTCCATTAGAGGCCAAGATAATTGCCTTTATTTTGTGAGTTATGGAGCTGAAACGTATGCAGGCCATGAAATAACTTCAGGGGCAGGTGTTAGCGACACCAGCTGAAGTTGCTGGTTTATGAAGCAGCATTAGCCAGGAAGCAATCAACAATGGTTAATTGCCCTTGAGGCTGAAGACGGCTCCAGCAAAGTTTTCAATCTGATAGTGCCAGGAGATACTAACAAAACCATCCTGACAAGAAAAAGGGAATCTTGCCCTCCCCCTCCTGCCTCAAGTCATGGATTCCTCTTAAACCAGGGATTCTTAACCTGGAGTCTGTGAACTCGTTCTTTTAATACTTTGATAACTCCGTTTCAATATAATTGATTTCCTTTGCATCCCATGCACTTTATTTTGTGCATTTAAATATTATTCTGAGAAAGGGTCTACAAGTTCACCATTCTGCTGAAGAATCCATGACATTAAAAAGGTTAACAACTACTACTTTAAACTAAAAGAGTAAAGGAGAGTCCGAAAGAGGTGAGAAGAGAAACAGGATTAGTTGGCTTTTTACCTGCTAATAACAAAGGGAAAGAATACTTTGAGCACCCTGAGAGAAGACTTTGGCCTGTTTAATCTTTCCCATCACCTAGGCCATCCAGGGGCATTAAAAATTAGTGGAATGTACCTAATTTCTTCTGCCATCAGGGTATGGGAAAGGGAGAATGATGTACAGAGGCAGAGGGAGTAGATATGGATCCAGAAATATAAGTTACAAGTCAGGAAAGAAGAAGGAGAGGATGGAGTTGGTAGAGAAACGGAATAACATAATAATGTGTCATGTGATAAGGATAACTAACTTCTCGAAGGTTCTAAGGTTTAACTGTTATTGTGGGAAAGGTACACAGAGCATCTCTAAGTACTCATGGAAACATATTTTGGTCCAACCTACATTAACTTCCATAGATGGCTGAATCTGTGGTTTCATCCACTTGAGTATTCCCTCCAATGGTGCAGATCACAATAGCTCCCCTTCTTATCCCTTGAAATTCTTGTTCAAGACTTTCCATAAATTTTCCATAGGCATCTACTCCACATGGTAGAGGCCTTCATATTACTCTATGTTGCTCAGATACTAAGGGAACTTACAGGTTTTCTACTGGTTAACCTTGGCTCCTCTGCCACATGACCAGCCTACTTCTATGTCCTGTCATACTCTTTTTGATGATAAACCTTATGTCATTTCTGTATAATTCTTTGTTGGTATTCTGTTACAGCTTTCTTGTGTTCTCCATGCATTTCTTTATTGCCTTTTGGATGACCTACAATCTTAATCTTTCAGAACCTCCCAGCCATTGACCATCACTAGAAGAATAAAATGTTCTGTTATTTCAGGAAGGTTGGGTCATTGAAAGCACTGCACAATTCACCAAAAATAACAGCCCATTCTCTGCCTCTCATGAAATTCTGGATCATATTCATTGTCTATAGAATGTACTCACAAAGTGATATAAACATACATATATACACACATACATAAACACACATGTATATGCAATATGTATATATGCACATATGCTTATGGAGAAATATATATGTGCTTCAGAAAGATATATGTACGTGTATATATACATATACATACATACATACATACAAATGCTTATGGATCAATTCTCTAGATTATCCATTATAGTATGGATAAGAAGCATTTTTCATCCACTTGGTTATTCCTGTGTGAATAGTTAGGGCAAGCACATTTGAATGATTTTAAATCTCATTTAGGAGGATGTGAAGGGTATTGAGGCTTGATATTTAATGTATAATGAACAACTACAGGACCTCACCCTCTATAGAGAATGCTTTTTCCATTTGAACTCTGTATTGGTTTCTCTCTGTCTTTCTCTCTCTCTGTGTTTCTCTCTTTGTCTACCTGTCTTTCTCTTTGTCTCTGTGTCTCTTTATCTATCTCTCCCCTCTCCTTCTGTCTTCCTTCATATTCTCTCTCTCTCTCTCTCTCTCTCTCTCTCTCTCTCTCTCTCTGTGTGTGTGTGTGTGTGTGTGTGTGTGTGTGTGTGTGTGTGTGTGTGTCTCTGTCTCTGTCTCTGTCTCTGTCTCTCTCTCTCTCTCTCTCTCTCCCCTCCTCCCCTCCACCACTTCAGTATATCTTTTAAATTTGTGCCAAAGTGATCTTCCTTAGGCACGGTTCTGATCCTAGCACTCCCTTTGTTCCTAACCTTGATGACCCCTACAGAATAAAATGCAGATCCCTTGGCCTAACCTCGTACGTCCTCTATAACACGTCTGTAACCTTCCTTCCCGGGCTTCCTCCGCACTAATCAATCAATCAGAGAACAAACTCTGAGCTCTTAATCCCAGGCTGACTCTGTAAATGATCTCGCTGTACCGAGGTAGTGCAATGGGAGGGAAGCGGTCATGTTGCCGGGTGACCGCGGCACTGGGCTGTGTGCCGGGTCTGTCGGTCCCCTCTCGGCCGGACCCGGGCGCGGCTCGCCCCAGCCGCCCACCCAGACCAGCAGCCAAGAGCAGCCAGGTGGAGTGGAGAAGTGGCGGCCCCGCCCGCCCCCGCAGGAGACGCCGTTTGCTTATCATCTGAACCCGGCAGCTAGAGGCCTGGACCGAGCAGCGGCCGCGGACATGTGCGCCGAGCTGCGGGGCCTCCTCCTGACCCGCCGTTGTCTGACCGTGCCCGAGCCGACGTGGGTCTTGGCTGCCGACCACATTCAGCTTATCGGGCCCGTAGTCTTGGTCCTGCAGCCGCCCTGGGGAGGACACCATCACTAACGTACTGGGCCTGGGCTTCTTCCTGCTGTGTCGGGAGAACCCGCACCGCCGCGGGGTTGGCGGTTACCTCTCGCCCAGGGTTGTGGCCGAGACATTTGAGGAGGTCGTTGCGGGCTCCATTAACTGGCCAGCCGTCTAGTCCCTCTGGGGCTGTGCGATGCCCCCCAGCTCCACCCATGAGCCCCTGATGCTGGCCCCGGAAAGCAAACAGGAAAGGGTGATGCAGAAGCCGAGGTGCCACGTGTGCTTTAGACGCCACGTGCTCATAGTTAAATGAAGGTCCGGGTGACGGAATGGACACATCTCCCGCTCTCGTCCCCTTTTTTTAGTTTCAGGAGCAGCTTGAAAATTGTTCTGTACAACTGGAAGTCAGAATGAAAGTCAGCGATGGAGGGAGGGATCAGTCCCTTTTGTATATCCACCTACATCAGCTCCTCCAACTCAGCGGTCAGTCATGGGCCTCTTTCACCTCCAGCACAAACCTCTCTTGCCCAGAAGCAAGCCCTGAAGCTCTTGTGCAGTTGACCCGAAGAATGACTAGTTCTGTACACGCTCTATGGAATGCCTTGTTACGTGGTCTTAGAAAGGTTGAATGAATAGTACTATAAGACATGAAGAAAGAGATGAAGAGAAACCTAGGAAGACTTCTATGAACTGATGCAGTTAAGTGAGCAGAACCAGGAGAACAGCCTACTAAAAATGAGTATCTTTGAAAGAGAAGCACTCTGAACAATTTCAACTAGAATTGATGATGAAGGCGCCTACCTACTTAATGAAAAAGATGATAGGGCAAACCTGAAGAATGAAATTCACATGGCCAATGTGGGAATTTATTTTTCTTAACTGCATATTTACTATAAAATTTTGCTCTTTTTTTTTTTGAACTCTGCATTGGACATAGTAACGAAGAGATATGCTTCAGATGAGCATACTTTTATTTATTATTATTTATATTATTCCCCTGTTGCTGTTGTTAAGCAGATCATTTAACAATGTTATCCCTCGTGTTAGATCTTACAAAGAATATTGTGAGATTCTGACACATGCATGGGCATCACATTATTGCAACACAGTCTCTAAAACTGCATTTCACTGTAATGAATAAAATTCTGTTTTCTAATCAACAAACAAACATGGTAGTGTTTTGTATTCTAGACATCTTTTTATTTATTTGTGATGATGACGATGAGGTCTATTGTAGAATATTATTTACCAAATGTTCTCTGTTCCATTTCCATATCTTCACCAAGGATGCCTTCAATATGAGTGTAGATTATTTTCATAAAGATCTTAGAGTTATGGGAAAATAGCCCAGTTGTGAGCAATGGTTTGGGGATCAGAGGAGCTCAATACAAATCCTGGCTCTGATATTTGTATGACCCTAGGCAAGTGACCACTCTGAGTCTCAGTTTCCTCATTTGTAAAATGAGGGATGGCAGATAACCTCTGAGTCCCTTCCTGCTCTAAATACATAATTCTATGAACTGTTTTTGGTGTTCCTCCTTTTTCATAATAACAAGATACAAGCTTTTGGCATTCTCCTTTTGTCCCCTGGATATCTTGAGAACCAGACTCACGATAGCCTCAAAATTATGTCAACTCCTGACCCTTTGTATATTTGGTTTAGTCAATCTTGTTTGTTTTCTTAAGTGCTATTCCTATTCCTTAATAAAGCAAATTATTGACAGGATTAGAGTCTGAAAGAAATGGCGTTCCTGCTTGTGATGGACCAAATTGGTTGATATCTATATCTATATGCGTGTATCCATATACACATTCACACACATCTTGACAGATCTTTTCCCTTTTTTGTTCATTTGTTTTGGCCTTCTAGATTCATTCTTAAATACCATCACAATGATATGACTTAATTGGGCTTCATGCCAACTGATTTTGTAAACCTGTTTATCCCTCCACTACTTTTTGCTTTTTTAATGATGTGCACTTTTCACATGTAATCTTCAACTCTCCTCCTCTGTGAGATTTGACAAATTAGTTTTTTATGCTAAACTGATGTTGCTTTGGGGTGATATATTTCTCTGCTTGGGAAAAGTGATCAAATATCTGTTGGCTGAGATGGTTTCTAGGCTCTTTTGTTGTCCTCAATGTTTCAAATGATTTACATCAGATGAACTTCCTTAGGAAACAATGATTATGTGAGATAACAAACTTTTTAAAAATCTGTTTCTCATTTTGTAAGAGTGCATATTTGTTCATATAATCAGAATAAAATCACCTAATAGTGGAATACACCTATAATAATAGCCAGCATTTATATAGGATTTTTAGGTTTGCAAAGGGCTTCACATATGTTATCGCATTTGATCCTCACAATAACCTCTGGAGGTAGGTTCTATTACTACTCTCATTTTAAAGATGAGGAAACTGAGGCAGAGACATTAAGTGATTTTCACAGAGTCGCAGACCTGATAAGTGCCTCAGGTTGAATTTGAACTCACATACCCATGGCTCTAAGGCTAGCGTTCTATCCATTGTACCACCTAGCTATCTCATATCTTCATTTTTACCATGTTGATTTTAACTTTAATAAGTTGATATCCTGTCTATACACAAACCTCTGATTCACAAATGATGCATTGGTATTGTCTTCTTGTCTTAAAGTACAAATTATTTGATGCTCACAATGTCTAACATCCCTTGACTCTTGTAGAAGAATGTATTCATGGTATATAGTCATAAGGCTTTCATATATTATGCAAGTGTTTGGTTTCTCTTGTTTCTCCTGAACCATGTTTTATAAGATATTTTTTCCAATATCCTTCCCTATGCTCGCTTTTCCCTTGAAGTCACTAAGTATTAAATCATATATTGATTTGATTTGGAGAGTCTTACCAAGTTTTTCATGGAATTTTTCTTTTTTATCCACTATAAAAGATATAAGAATGTAAAGATTCAGTTATCTCCATGGAGATATTTTTTCAAATATATTTCATGAGCATTGCAAAATAAGGTAGCCAAGTGTTCCATGAAATATTTCTTTTTGCCTTTAGTAAAACCAAATTCCCCTGTTCCAATATTTTCCTCTCTGTGGAAGACCACTGAGCCATCCTCCCATTTATCTGCCAATTACCTTTATGTTCTCATTTCATATATAGAGAAAATGTCAATATACAGACAATTCAGTTCATTCAATAGGCCTTGTGAGAACATTACAAGAGTGGAGACTATTCCTGGCTTTACGTATAGGATCATGGTTGACTATTGCTTACTGTCAGTATATACTAGATCACAAAAAAACATATCTCACAGAATAGCAACACATAATTAATATTTAACAACAGGGTAAAAACAGTAATTCTTAGTACACTCTTTCCTGTCCCTCAATTACACGTCCCTGCAGGAGAGGATGAAGGTCATATAGGACTGAGGGTCATTTGTACTTATTTTTTCCATGAGTTGCATAGCCAAACAATTCATTACAAAATCACCAACATGCTGGAAGTAAGCCTCCTCACTCTTAACTTGGGTATTTCTTAGGAAACAGGTATAATCTGTTGCTAGAACTGTACTTGAAATTTCTCCCCTATGGTAGGAACAGTTAGAGTTTGAACTTTGCTGACCTAATATTTGAAAACCCATAATCAGCTCCATGACACAGTGAGGGGCCAGCAGGTTTTGGTAGAGAGTATATGAACTGTAACCAAGTAAACTGTATAGTGAGACCTTTTTGTAATGGAGATTGATTATGACTTCCATATTATTTGACTTGACTTCCCACGTCATGCTACCAATGAGATGAAAGCTTTGACATTTTCTCCAATCCTTAAGATCTCTCAGACTTCTCAAAAATAAGACTTATACACAAGAGATAAAGCAATTTTAAGCTGTTTCTATTGTCTAACATACTGAAAACCTTAATGAGGTAACAATCCAATGAACTAACAGAAGAAAAGGAAAATCTCTAATCTCTAATGCTTACTCAGCACTTCCTTCCCTACCAGGCACCATGCTCTGACAGGACTAGAAAACCCAACCTTGTTACCAAACTTGACTTATTTCTGCTCTCCTTCCCTCCCTCCCACCCACCCGCACAACTCCTACCTTGCATCATGGAGGTGTAGGTACAAGAAATCAGGGAACATCTTCTCCTTGGAATTACCACTTACATGCTACAATAGTGCTCGGCTAAAGAACTGAAGAACAGAGGGAAATGGGACAGAGTGCTAGAGTGTGTATGAGGCTGCACCAGGCCTGAAGGAAAGGAGATTAGCATCCAGTTAGAGTCAGTTCTGTTTCCTAGGAAATCATGCTCCACAAGGTATTTTGGGGCTTGGGGACTAGATTGTTTTTCTTTTCTATTTATTCCTTTTATCTCCCCCTCCAAAAAAACCAACTCCAAAGTGGGGCAATTGACTCTTTTTGTCTCACATAGTTTTCATTTATGATTTCTTGAAATATAGCTCTGGAAAACCAGGCTTTGATAAAGCCCATTGGGTTTAAACTCAAATTACTTTGGTTTTCACTGATTGGCCAATAATAGGTCCCAGCCCAAGCCTCCCTTGCTCATTGTTTGGGTTTTGATGGCTCAGAGTGATTGTAAATAGCAACTGTTTCTGTTCTGCCAGAAACTCTGTAGGTCTTCTCCTCCCAGACTGGTTCTTTTGAGAAGGTAAACTAGGCCAAGGTCTCGCACTGCATTAGGGGCCATCTCCAGTTCTCCTGATCTATATTCTGTCACTGGACTCCAATGCCTCTAGAGAAGAGAGTAAGGCTGATGATTTTGCACTGCTTTGCTTAAGTCCAATTCACTCGGAATTCAGGACATCGCCTTCCTGATGACATTGGTCTTCTTCTAGAATGAATGACCACCACCACCACCACCACCACCACCACCAACAACACTTAGGGGCAAAGACTGAAACTGGTGATAAGTGAATTCCCTAGCATGAAAAGAGACTGATGGAGTGTTGAGGTCTAGCACCCAGGGAAACCTCTATCAAGAAAGAGGAGTCTGAAAGTGAGTCATAGGGGAACATAAGGAAAGCAGAATGAAATTGCCTAAGACTTCGGGAGGAAGAAATGTCAGAGACCTTAAGCACAAACAGATAAACCAAGATGAAATATTAATAACATAAAAGAATATAGCTTTCAGAATGTTTAAATGAGTCCAAAAGCCTTTAAATAAATATTACAAGTCAAAGGAAAATGGATCAACACCACAGAGGAACCTATGGATTTCCAAGGGAGCACAGCAGGAAGTTTCTGAAGGGTTACATAGAGGGATAAAAATTCTAAAAGCAGAAACTATAGTTTGAATAGCAGCAATAATCAGCAGAATAGAAGAATCCACGGTGGAAAATCTCATCACAGAAACAAAAAGGGAATGAATGACAGAAAATGAGAATACAGAGAAGTGAAGAATGATTAAAAGAGAAGCAAAAAGTAAAAACATTAAAATATTACATGATCTGTATATAAGTATAGTACATTGACCTTAAAGAATGACTATATAGAGACAACTGGTCTCCCAAAAGAACATCACAAGTCCAAAAACCTGAACACCAAAATACAAGAAAATTTCACAGAAGTCCTGAATATTGAAAATAAAGTGCCATTTAGATTTATTGCTTATGACTGATTTATTACAATTTCTTCCATTATAAAACACTGCTTTAAGTTTTTCCTCACTCCATAACTTTATACCCAAAACTCCTGCCCACCCCTAAGCATAAGGCCTTTTTTATGAATCACAGCTTATTGAAATTGTATATCTCATAAATATAATAAATTATGTTGAATAAACAAATAAATAAAACATTTATTAAGCACATATTTACTATGTACAAAGCATTGTATGGGGATACAAATAGAAAAGTAATTTGGTGCCATATCAATCAAACTACCAAAAATTATTTTATGGAAAGAAATAATAACAAAATTCTTCTAGAAGAACAAAAGGTCAAGAATATCAAGAGGATCAAAGATAAAAAAAATGTGAAGGAAGGTGACTCAGTAGTACTAGATCTGAAACTGTATTACAAAGTAGCAATCATCAAAACAATCTGGTATTGACTAAAGAATAGAATGGTGAAATCAGTGGAATAGACTATGTACACAATACAGAGCAGTGAATGACCATATGCAACGACAATATGGCTTGCCGCTACTGTGGCTGTGTAAGGCCAATCACACCAGCACACAGAAGAGCTGCCGGCATAGGTTCTTTGATCCGCTTTTCTAAGGAAAGTGACTTTAAAGGATTAACAATATTACTTTAATTAAACATACAAATATCATTCACTTAGTTCAGGGGGAAAAACCAGTACCTTGAACTTCAGAGCAAATACAAACAGAAATTACAAACAGAGACAATATAAACAGACCAAATCACAATGCACAGTTACCAGAGAAGCACCAACATCTGGGTTTTTTAAAAGCCAGGGGGCTCTTAACAATGACTTCCCAGACTCTCCACATCAACACTCTTCCAGTGAGTGAGAGCCCCAAAGCAAAATGCTAACATCTGACTTTATATACCCTTTTTAGGGCCCAAAAGCTTTATACCTAATCAGGAAAAGGGTGTGGGTCTAGGGCTTAGCATCTAGCAAGACTTAATCAAAAGCACTTGATTACTTTAGCATCATTCTAAAAGAGAAAACAGTAAAAAAAAAAAGCCCCATCTTAATTAATATTACACCATAGTAACCTAGTGTTTGATAAACCCAAAGATCCAAGATTATGGGATAAGAACTCAACATTTGACAAAAATTGCTGGAAAACTGGGAAGCATTTTGGCAGAAACTAAGTATAGACCAACATCTTACACCATATATCAAGATAAGGTCAGAATGGGTACATGATTTAGATGTAAAGAATGATATCATGAGCAAATTAGGGGAGCATGGAATAATCAGCCTGTCAGATCTAAGGGAAGAATATGCAAATGAAATAGAGATTATTATAAAATATAAATGGATAATTTTGATTACATTAAATTAAAAAAAAGCTTTTGCACAAAGAAAACCAATGCAGTCAATATTGGGAAAACAGAAAATTGGAGTAAAATTTACAGCAAATTTCTCAGAAAAAGGCCTCATTTCTCAAACTTATAGAGAACTGAATCAAATTTACAAAAATGTAGGTCATTCCCCAATGGATACAGGGTCAAAGGATACAAATAGGCAGTTTTCAGAAGAAGAAATAAAATCTGTCTGTATTCATATAAAATGCTCTAAATCACTATTGATTAAGAGAAATGCAAAGTACAACTATAAGGTACATTTTCACACCTATAAGATTGGCTAATATGACAGAAAATAAAAAATGACAAATTTTTAAAAAATGAATATTAAAAATTGTTATTAATTCCAGGTTTTCCCCAAGTCTGACTGCTCATCATTTCTTATAACACAATAGTATTCCATTACACTCATATACCACAACTTGTTCAGTCATCCCCCAATTGATGGGCATCTCCTTGGTTTCTAGTCCTTGGCCACCATAAAAAGAGCTGCTATAAATATTTTTGTACATATGGATCCTCTTCCCATTTTTATGATCTCATGAGATACAGCCCTAGTTGCAATATTGCTGGGTCAAAGGGTATGCACATTTTTATAGCCCTTTGGGCATAGTTCCAAATTGCTTTCCAGAATGGTTGGATCAGCTCATCTCTCTACCAAAAATGAACTAGTGTTCCAACTTTCCCACATCTTCAACATTTATCGTTTTCCTGTTTTGTCATGTTAGCTAATCTGATAGGTGTGATGTGTTACCTCAGAGTTGTCTTGATTTGCATCTCTCTAATCAATAGTGATTTAGAGCATATTCCCATATGACTATAGATAGCTTTAATTTCTTCCTCTGAAAACTGCCTGTTCATAACCTTTGATCATTTATCAATTAAGGAATGACTTGTGTTCTTGTGAATTTGACTCAGTTTTCTATATAGTTTAGAAATGAGGCCTTTATCAGAGACACTAGTTGTAAAAATTCTTTCCCAATTTTCTGTTTCCCTCCTACTCTCGGTTGCATTGGCTTTGTGCAAAAACTTTTCAGTTTAATGTAATCAAAATTATCCATTTTGCACTTCATAATGTTCTCTATCTCTTATTTGGTCATAAATTCCTCCATTTTCCGTAAATGTGGCAGATAAGCTATTCTTTGCTCCCTTAATTTGCTTATAGTATTAGCCTTTATACCTAGATCGTGTACCCATTTGGACTTTATTCTGGTATACTGTGTCAGATGTTGGTTTATGCCCAGTTTCTGCCATACCATTTTCCAGTTTTCCCAGTAGTTTTTGTCAAACAGTGAGTTCTTATCCCAGAAGCTGGGATCTTATCAAACAGTAGATTGCTATACTCATTGACTACTGCGTCTTATGTGCCTAACCTATTCCACCGATCTATCTCTCTATTTCTTAGCCAGTACCAAGTGATTTTGATGATAGCTACTCTACAACACAATTTAAGATCTGGTATGGCTAGGCCACCTTCCCAAGCATTTCTTTTCATTAATTCCCTTAATATTTTGGAACTTTTGTTCTTCTAGATGAATTTTGTATTATTTTTGTTGCTCTATCAATTAATTTTGATAGTTTGATTGGTGTGACACTGAATAAGTAAATTAATTGAGGTAGAATTGTCATTTTTATTATATCAGCTCAGCCTACCCACAAGTAGCTGGTGTTTTTCCAATTATTTAGATCTGACTTTATTTGTGTGAAAAGTATCTTGTAATTGTGTTCATATAGTCTACTATACAGTTTTGATCTTCATCTTCTACTATACCCTTTTCCTGACTAATCTCAACCTTTGGAGGGAAAAGAAATAATAAAGCAGGGCCTCTCTTCTGATCATCTAACCAGCTGATTTGTGTATTTCTCATCTCATGCTGCACTTGCCTCTGTTGTCATATCCCTAAACTCCATTGGGAAAAGTTATACTCTCTGCTCAATGATGAATATTCTCACACCTGGTTATACCCTTCATATCCCACTGATTCTGATCCCTTATACATTATCTTCCAAAGTCTGTTTCCCACCTCTCATTACTCAGCTCCCCCATCTCAAAGTTTCATTAAAACACCACCCAGCCCTTCCTCTCTGCCCTCTAGAATGCCTATTCCATAGGCAATAATCTTCTCTTCATTTCTGACTGCTTTCCTGCTTCTAGCTATTACTTAAACCTGGCTCCCCCTGGATGACTTAACAGCATTGCTCACCCTTTCCAATACTGGCTGCACAATTTTTCATTCTCCTTGGCTTGAGATTGATTGAGGCAGGGGAGTTGGAACAACGCTTGCTCTGCATTGCATCTTCCAAGTTCTCCACCATCTCCATCACTGAATAACCTCTCTTCTTTTGAGGTTCATGCTATTATTATATACTGCTCAATCAAAATCCCAGTGGCTATCATCCCTAGACCCCTAGATTGCTCCTCTTCCTTCCTCAATGAGTCCAGTACACAGAACAGATTTTTTTTTCTCTTCTCACCAATTCTTACCCTCATACTAGGAAATTTCAATATACATAGTAATTTTCCCTCAGAATCCCTAACCACTTAATTCCTCAATAATTTCACTTCTCATAAGCAACTCTTCCACTCCTACACAGATACACCCTGAGATGGTTGTACCCTTGATCTTGCCATCAGTAACAAATGCACCACCTCCATGTTAGAGAATTCTGAAATCCCTTTATCTGACCATAACCTATTGCCTTTTTACCTCTTCCTCTGCCTTCCCTTATGAAACTCTCCTTTTCACCTGCTGCATGACCTCCACTCTCTTGATCCCTCAATTTTCTCTCTGACCGTCTCCCTTGCATAAGCCACTCTCTCCAGGTTTCCCCATCTTGGCCCCTTGGTGAGCCAATTCAACTCTACACTGTTCTCCTTTCTTGAATCCCTAGCTCCTTTCTAATATTATTGGATATTCTTAGCTAATCTTCAGAGTGTGCTCACTCCCACCACTCCTACATATGGACTGCTGAATGAAGATAGAGAAAATCATGCAAAATCATCCACTCTTACCAGGTCCACTACAATTTTATGATGCATAACCTCAACTAGTCTCTCACTGGGGTTAAGCAAATCTTCTATACCTCTCTTATCAGCTCACTGTCCTAGTCTCCAAAGAGGCTCTTCCAAACCTTCTCATCCCTCTTCTCCATTGCCCCTCTCCCACACCTTCTCAGTTAAGAACTTTACCTTGTATTTTATAGAAGAAGATTGAGCCCAATCGCCATGAACTCCATCTTCCCCCACTTCCTCATCTCCTATCATTCAGATGTCTTCTTTCACTTTCTTCTCCTTCATCTCAGTTTCACTTGACCAAGTTACTTGCTCTGTAGCAAGCTAACCATTCTTCCTGTTTAAAAGATCCCATTCCATCTTGCGTGCCCTAGAAGTTTGCTTTCTCTGTCATCCCCACTTTTCCCACTTATATTCAGTTTCTCTCTGTCTACTAGTTTATTCCCTACTGCCTACAAACACATCCATGTTTCCCTCACCCCTGAAAAATAAATCTCACTCGGTCCTTGCAGCCCCACTATCACTCTATATCTCCTCTGTCTTTTGTAGCTAAATTCTTATAAAGGCTCTCTATAAAAGTTGCCTCTCTCTCCTTTCCTCTCACTCCCTTCTTAATCCCTTATTATGTGGCTTCTGTCCTTATTCCATGGATGCTGCTCTTTGAAGTTACTACTGATCTCTTAGTTGCCAAATCCAATAGCCTTTCTTAATCCTTCTTGACCTTTCTGCAGCTTTTGACATCCTCTTCTCTTTGATCACCCTTTCCTCCTTGGTACGTTCTTCTCTCTGGTTTTCAGGATACCACTTTCTTCTGGTTCTTCTCTTACTTATCTGTTCACCCCTGCTTAGTCTCCTTTGCTGAATCCTCATTCAGATCATGTCCTCAAACCATAGCCACCCTTATGGTTCTATCCTGGACCCTCTTCTTTTCTCTATCTATACTACTTTACTTGGTGATCTCATCAGATCCCATGGATTTAATTACCATCTCTATTCTGATGATTCTCGAATCTACCTATCTTGTCCTAAACTCTCTGCTGACCTCCAATTTTTCATGTCCAACTGCCTTTCAAATATCTCAAACTGGATGTCCAGTATACATATTAAACTAAAACATCTAATACAGAATTCATTATTTTTCACCCAAACCCTCTCCCCCTACTTTCTCTATTACCATAGAGGGCAACACCATCCTTCCAATCCCTCAGTCTCACAAATCTAGGAGTCATCCTGGACTCCTCACTATCTGTAATCCTCCATATCCAAGCATTTGCTTGTCGATCTCACCTCTGGAACATCTCCCAAATATGCGCCTTCTCTCCTCTGACACTGCCACAATCCTGTAGGCCGCTCATCACCTCAAGTCTGGACTATTAGAATAACCTGCTTGTGCGTCTGCCTGCCTCAAGTCTCTCCCCACTCCAATCCATCCTCCATTCAGCCACCAAAGTGATTTTTTCCTAAAGCGCTCGTCTGCCCCTGTCACTCCTCCTACTCACTAAATTCTATTGGCTCTCTATTGCCTCCAGGATCAAATACAAAATACTCTGTCATTCAAAACCCTTCATAACTTAGTCCCCTCTAGTCTTTTTATACTTTATGCCATATAATGTTCAGTCAAGTGACAATGGCCTCTGTGCTGGGCATTTTGCTCTAGTTCTCCCCTATGCCTGGAATGCTCTCTCTCCTCAGCTCTGCCTAATGACTTCCCTGGCTTCCTTCAAGTCCTCACTAAAATTCCATCTTTTACAGGAAGCCTTTCCCAACCCCTCTTCATTCCAGCGTTTTTCCTTTGTTAATCATTTTGTATTTATCCCACACATAGCTTGCTTTGTATATATTCATTTGCATGTTATCTCCCTCATTAGATCATAACCTCCTTGATGGCAAGAACTGTATACTGCCTCTTTGTATCCCCAGGGCTTAGCACAGTGCCTAGCACAGAGTAGGTGCTTAGTAAATGTTTATTAGTTGATTGATTACAGATGAAACTGACACTGAGAGGTGTTAAGTGACTTTCTACATAGCCAGGAAGTATCTACAGCAGTATTGGAGGCAACAGTCTTCCTGATTCCAAGGCTAGTGATCTATTAACTATGCCACCTAGCTGCCTCCTATATGTGTTTATTGAATTGAATTAGGGGATAATAGGAATTAGGGCTGTAAGGGACATTAAGAATTTACTTAGTCGAGGAGGTATAAAAAATTACACAACATATGTCTTAGAAAAGCAAATGTGTTGTCTTAGCAAAAAACAAATGCTGTCTACTTTAAGTCCTGTGTCCTTATATACATGTTATTTTTTCTAAAAAATACTCTCAATTTATTCTCAATAACAATAATATTGATAGGAGTCTTATCCTATAAAGGCAGTGCACTGAAATGTATTTCTCTTTGGTACCATGGTTCAGGGCCTGAGTTTTATAGTAATAAATTATGTTAAAATATATATGACATAGTGTGGCATAAATATCCTTTTTTAAAAAAAATATAAATTTATTCCCCTCACTAAGCCCCTTCCCTTCTCTTCCACTGAGCAAATAAAAGCAGACCAGAAAAACAGCCCTCCATACATAGCTGCATAGCATAGGAAAACAAATACTCACCAAAAGTATATTTTCTTCTTCATTTTTAGCTTATAACTTCTCTGTCAGGAGGTAAATAGCATGCTTCGTATTCATTCTTTTTAGTCTAAGAGTTCTTAATTTTTTGTGTCCTGGATTCCTTTGGTATTTTGGTGAATCCCATGGACCCCTTCTCAGAACAATTTTTTTAAATGCACAAAATAAAATACATAGGATTACAAAGGAAGTGGTTATCAAAATGAAAGAAAGAAAAAGGAGGAAAGAAAAAAGGAAGAATGAAAGAGAAAGGAAGACAAAAGAAAGAAAGAAAAAAAGAACTTCAAAGATCTCAGTTTAAAAATCCTCCTCTTTAACCTCCTTTATTTTATAGATGAAGATTGTTGTTGGTGCTCAGTCACTCAGTTGTGCCCGTCTCTTCTTGACTTCACTCCAGGCCCTTCTATCTTACCTCTTGAAGTCTGGCCAAGTTCGTGTTCATTGTTTCCATGATACTATCTGTTCATTTCATTCTCTGCTGTCAAGGGAACAGGTTCTCTCTGTTTACATTTTATAGGCAGCCTTGAATGACCAGATCTGGGATGTTTTTTTTTTTTTGTTTTGTTTTTTGGCAGAGCAATTGGGGTTAAGTGACTTGCCCAAGGTCACATAGCTAGTATATGTGTCAAGTGTCTGAGGCTGGATTTGAACTCAGGTCCTCCTGACTCCAGGGCCAGTGCTCTACTCACTGCACCACCTAGCTGGCCCAAGATCTGGGATATTTTTTGAGATGGAAAAGAAGTATTTGGGTGGGTGACGATATCTAGGAAGAAATATGTGCCTGGTATTGTGAGAAAACAAAAAGAGTGGAGACTTTCTGGGTTTGGGGAGAGGATCATAGGTGCCTCATCTGTATGACTCATTCCATGTACCTGTAAGGAAGCTACCAATGGCTAGTTTGCTGTCGTTGTTTCTTTTCTGCTGCGGGAGGCACATTGTTTTTGGGGAGCATTTTACTTGGGAAGATAAAGTGAATCCTTTTGGAGAAACTGGAATGGAAGATAAACTTCCCTATGGCTGTACTCACCATTTTTGAGACATCCCAGATCAAAACACCCCTCCTTGGCCACCATTCCCCTTTAAGCTTTGTCTTCCTCCATTAGATTGTAAGCTCTTTGAGGACAGGGAATGTCTTGCTTTTATCCCTAGCACTGAGCCCATATTAAGTATTTAATAAAGTCTTTTGCAAATGTTTATTATAATCAATTGTGTTTTCCCATTCCATTGTTTTAATTAATTTCATTTATTCTCCTTTTAGTTTTCATCTTCCTGTTGTCTTTTTTATTTCTATGAGGCATGTCAGCTGACCAATCTTAGGCTGATTATTGCCTTCAGGGCTATATCTAAATATACTTTGTTGAGGATATCACTGAGACTTTCTTCTTCTTAACTGATATCTTTCAGGATTCTTCTAAGTTTACACTGAGGTCCCTGACTTTGGCTCCTGGGCCAGTGTTCTACATTCCAGAATCAGGCCTGATTTCTTTTTTTTTTTTAATTTATTTTTAATATGTTTAGTTTTCAGCATTGATTTTCACATGCGTTTGAATTACAGATTTTCTCCCCATTTCCACCCCCCCCACTCCAAGATGGCGTACACTCTGGTTGCCCTGTTCCCCAGTTTGCCCTCCCCTCCGTCCCCCCATTCCCCTCCCATCCCCCTTTCCCTTACTTTCTTTTAGGGCACGGTAGATCTCCATGCCCCATTGCCTGTGCATCTTGTTTTCTAG
>CM053624.1:272273264-272295830 GCA_028646595.1 Phalanger gymnotis | reverse complement strand
TTCCCTCTGCCCCTTTGTGGGTTCTGTATTTCTAGAACTGGTTCAGAGCCATTTTTTCATAGGTTTTTGGAGGGACTTGGTGGGGAGCTCACGCCAGTTACTGCTTTCCAGTCGCCATCTTGGCTCCGCCCCCAGGCCTGATTTCTAATATTCTCTCTTTTGCTTTTCCCATTTTGAACCTGACAAACCAAAAATCTAAACAGAAATGAAAGACATCCACTTTTAATGGCCTTTTGTGTTATGAGCAGAATTTTGGGGCATATTTAGGTATGAAAATAAAGCCAGTTGGACTTTGTGGATTCTCATTTTCCTCATTTGGTTCTACTTCATAGTTGAATATAAGCTGGGAGTAAATTACTGCATTTTAAGGAAATTGGACTGTTTTACCACTTCGGGAGAGACGCCTCTTCTCAGAGTGTGCTGTGTTTCAGGGTCATTTGGTTTCCTCAAAGAGAGGTGAAAAGGACTGTTATTCTCCTTCCCTTGCTTGCCAATAAAGGCAATAGGCAGGAGACATCATTGGTAGATTCTTAGTACCCTGCTCCCCAAAAAAATAGTCCTGAGAAATGCCAAAGCTTTGATGGCCATTTCAATACAATTCAACAAATATTTGTTAAATGCCAGACGTGCATACAAAGACTAAAAGTCTTTATCCTTAAGCATCTTGCACTTCACTGGACCAGGAAGAAAAGGCATGATGAATTGGAAATGGGATATTGGCAGAAATAAATTATGGGTTTTAAGTATAGCATATAATGGCTCTTTTCACAATTTCTGAGAATATAGTGGGCAACGAGTGATTTTTGCATTCAAATAATCAATGAATATTTATTAAGTGCCTACCATGTGCCAAGCCATGTTAATTTCTGGGAATATCAAGACAAAAAATGAAATGTTTCCTTCACTGTACTTTTCTTCACTAAACCCACTCTCTGATGGTAGCTGTCCTAACTTCCTTACTTAAGCTACTTTCCAACCACCTATTACATACACACACACACACACACACACACACACACACACATTTAAAAGGCATCACATTGTTCTATGAATTTTGATATTTGTTTAAAAAAAGAAAAGAAAAATAGAGGTCAATTAAAGGCTTTTTAGATGACTCAAAGAGAACCTAGGAGTGATTTAATTCAATTCTCTTATTTACAGCTGAAGAATCTGAAGCCCACAGAGGTTAAGTGATTTGCCCAAGTCACACAGATCACACATCAGAGGTGGAATTTGAACCCAGAACTTCTGATTTCAAATCTAACACTCTTTCAGTTATATTTCTTTTTGAAATGCCAAAGTGGCATAGCTGCTCTTTAGAATGAACTGACTAACCCCTTTGATTTAATCAACAGGTCCTTTTGGCATTTCATGCGTATGGTCTGACTTATCCATAGCAGTTATTGTGCATGACCTTCATGCAAAAGCAGCTATGATGTGAAGGAATCCATTTGAATGATTCAGTGATAGCCTAAAAGTTATTCTTTATTGCTGTTGACCAGAGACAATTTAAAGGATGGAAATTAGAAGATATTCTTTCCTTGTAGAACATTTTCTATTTTTTTCTTTTTCTATATTTTCTTTTTCCCTTAGGCCAATAGTAGTGCCTTTTAATGTCAGTTATAGCACGCTTATAAAAGTGCTCCCTTACAAAAGCAAATTTTCAGGCCAAATAATCTCATTTTAGGCATTGAGAAATGAAAACACTGGGCCATTAAAGGTGACTTCTAGTCAAGGGTAGGACTATGACCAGAACTCAAACAATCTAGGAACGGAATATATGAATTAATTTTTGAACATTGCATTCAGAATGAATAAAATGTAGTGTTTTATTTTTTAATTCTATTAAAAAGTTATAGCTCCCATTTGTTCAGTTTGAGTCATCTGGGAAAAAACAGCCTTTGATAAGGACATGTCACCCTCATGCCAAACTTGAATGACATTCATCCAATTTAGAAACTTCTTCAAAACCAGATAATTATGGCAGCACCAAAGTTATATGAAGGGTGTGAGTTTCGTAATCCTGTGAAATCATGGATCTATGAACCTTTGTTGACTGGGAACCTCCTCAGCAACGGGTGGTTTTGTAATACTCACCTCTTAATTTGCCATGAGTTGACACTGCTTCTTCTCTATGATCTTAAACTCTGAAAATCCTCTTTCTGATCATAATCTCTTGTCTCGCCTTTCTGGTGGCTTTACTTGTCTAGTATTTTTTCTTTATCATTATTCTAAGCTTGAATCCCTCGTAGGATCATAGGATTCAGGGCTGAAAGGAGTCTTACAGGTCATTGAATCCAACTGCTTCACTTTCCACAGGAGGAAACAGATCCAGATGGGTTAAGTGATTTGCTCAAGGTCACATTGAGAGTGAATACAAGAGTTAGCATTCAAGCTTAGTTTCAAATCCAGTGGTCTTTCAACTACATTAGGTTTCTCTACTAGCTTTTGATTATCATATTCCCTGGAATTACACTTATGCCCTAAAAAACTGAATGGCAGTTGATTCTGTTGAGTATATAACAGTGCCTTCAGCCTTTCTTCTAATAAGGTATACTGATACATGTATGAAGACTTGGATAGATGTATTCACAGATATGACTTTGTTTAACAGTTCTTTGATTATCAGTACTAAGCAAGGTATAAAACAGGAAAGCATATTCTGTCTAAAGGTACTGGGCACTGACATAGAAAAAATTCCTCTACCACTAATTGACATTCATGTCCTTGACTTCGGTAAATTTGATCCTCCAGGTCAGCCTTCTACAGTCCAGCATCAGGTCCAGTTTCTGACTATGCGACAGAAACTGTGCTAAGCATGGGAGATGTGAAGAAAGGCAAGAAGTCACTAGCCCTGGGGGAAACCTAGAAAGCCCTCCCGACAGAGGCAAAATCTGAGCTGAGTCTTGAAGGAAGCTAGGGAAGTTAGTAGGCAAAGTTGAGAAGAGAGAGTATTCCAGGCATGTATCAAACTAGGGGTGTGATGGTGAATGTTTAATAATTGGTTCTCAGATCAAAGAACAAACAAAAAAAAAACAAAGTAAGCAGTGATATGTAGATCTGATCAATTAGTACTTTTTCCCCTGTATTCTATTTCTAGGTAGGTTTTGTTTGTTACCTCCTACCTGGTGGAATTAAGGGTTTTTTTTTTTAAGTATTATGTTTTCCTGGAAGAGTGAAGTACTTTGTAATGATTAAATTGCATATAGATTCTGTAATTAGTACTACTACTACTACCACCACCAACAACAATAAAATCTCTCAGATCCTTCAGGATCCCTTATTTTGACTGGTATAGAATCTGTGTTCTTTCAAAGTTATTGCTCTTCTCTTCAGCAAAATTTCTTCCACCTCTTTATTTCTTTATTTTCAAGTTCCATTAATTCTCATTCATTCTCTGTTTCTCTCTCTGTGCGTCTCTCTCTTTCTGTCTCTCTCTCTCTGTCTCTGTCTCTCTGTGTCTCTGTCTGTCTCTGTGTCTGTCTCTCTTTGTGTGTCTGTCTTTCTGCCTCTCTCTGCCTCTCTGTTTCTGTCTCTGTCTGTCTCTGTCTCTGTCTGTCTCTCTGTCTCTCTGCCTCTCTGCCTCTCTGTTTCTGTCTCTGTCTCTCTCTCTCTGTCTCTGTCTGTCTCTCTGTCTCTCTGCCTCTCTGCCTCTCTGTTTCTGTCTCTCTCTGTCTCTCTCTCCCACACCCTCCCATAGGAGAATAGAAGATTCTGCATTCTAAATTGTCTAGTCTATTGTTAGTCTTTATATTTTCTGCCTTGAGAGCTTTGGCTTCTGACCTAATTTCCATCCCAATATTTACTTTTTAAAAAGTTACATTTTTCTTTTGAACCATTCTGCAGTTTCTTGCTGTTGTTCCATGATCTCTGAGGAATCAATAAACTTCTTTTTCAAACCACATTTTTGGTGTGTTTTCCTCTTTATAATACTTATTCAATATTGACAACGCAGCTGATTCCTTACTAATAGTAAGCTACATAGGGAAAGTACTAATTGCAGAGAGATTTCAAATCTTTTCTATTTCTTAGATACAAAAGTCCTTTCCTGTCTATCTGGCTTCATTTCCTGAAAATTTACTCTTTTTCCTTCATGTGCCTGTTGTAATTAGTAGCTTCTACTTCTAGCAGAGTGGCAGCAGGTTGTTCATGTTGAGTCATTATCATGGGAGGATTGGGTAGGGTTCATACTGAATTACTGTCAAAGGGAGATCAAAATAATGCCCCAAACCATAAACCTTTGTGGTTGTCTGTGGAAGTTGCACCCAGAGCAAGGGATGAAGTAGTAGTGGGAAGGGTGATTGGGAGCCTTAAGAATTTCAGTTCTCTGATGTTCTGATGATATCTCAGAGGCTTTAAAAATCTTATTAAAATTTATGACATTTATTTTTTGAATAATATTTTATTTGTAACCAAATTATGTATAAAAACATTTTTAACATTCATTGTAAAAAAATGACTTCCAACTTCTATTCCTTCATTACTCCTATTGCCCCCTCCCTGAGATGGTAAGCAATTTGATATAGATAATGCATGGGTAATTGTGTAAAACGTATTTTCATATTAGTCATTTTGAGGAAGAAAACTAAAAGAAAAAAGAAAGAGAGAGAAAGGAAGAAAGAAGGGAGGGAGGGAAGGAGGAAGGAAGGAAGGAAGGAAGTGCAAAGTAGTATATTTCAGTTTCTATTCAGACACCATTAGGTAGACAGCATTTTTTCATCATGAGTCATCGTTTGGGATTTTCTTGGATCGTTGCTTTGCTAAGAATAGCTAAGTCTTCCATAGTTTTTCACTGTACAATATTACTGTTACTGTGTATACCATTCTCCTAGTTCTGCTCACTTCACTTTGAATCAGTTCATGTAAGTCTTTCCATGACTTTTCTGTAATTATCCTGCCTGTCTTTTCTTATAGCACAATAATATTCTTGTTTAGCCATTCCCCAATTAATGGACATCCCCTCAATTTCCAATTCTTTGACACCACAAAAGATCTACTATAAATATTTTTGTACAAATAGGTCCTTTTCTCTTTTTTGATCTCTTTGACCTGATACAGACCTAGTAGTGATATTGCTAAGGCAAAGTGTTTTATATCCTTTTGAGCGTAGTTCCAAATTGCTCTAAAAAATGGTTGGATAAATTAACAACTCCAACACTGCATTAGTGCCCTAATTTTTCCACATTTCTTCCAACGTTTGTCATGTTCCTTTTTGTCATATTAGTCAATCCGATAGGTGTGAAGTGGCATCTCAGAGCTTTTTTATTTGCATTTATCTTAATAAATAGTGATTTAGACCATTTTATATGACTATAAATAGCTTTGATTTCTTTGAAAACTGTTCATATCTTTTGGCCATTTATCAGTTGGGGAATGACTCATACTTTTTATAAATTTGACTCAGTCTCCATATATTCGAGAAATAAGGCCTTTGTCAAAGATACTTGATGTCAAATCTCTACCCCTCCCAGTTTTCTGCTTTCCTTATAATTTTGGTTGCATTAGTTTTGTTTGTGCAAGATCTTTTTAATTTAATATATTCAAAATTATCCATTTTATATTTCATATGCTCTCTATCTCTTGTTTGGTTCTAAATTCTTCCCTTATCCATAGATCTGACAGGCGAACAATTCCATGCATCCTTAATTTGCTTATGATATCATCCCTTATGTCTAAATCATCTACCCATTTTTACCTTTTCTTGGCATATTGGTATGAGATGTTAGTCTATATCTAGTTTCTGCCATACTTTTTTTCTAGTTTTCCCGCAGCAGTTTTTGTCAAATAGTGAGCTTTTGTCCGAAAAGCTTGGATGTTCGGGTTTATCAAACGCTAAATTACTATGGTAATTTGCTCTAATATATTGTGTACCTAATCTATTCCACTGATCCGCCACTTTATTTCTTAGCCAGTACCAGGTTGTTTTGATGATTACTACTTTATAATACAGTTTGAGATCTGGTACAGCTAGGCCATCTTCTTTCATAGGTTTTTCATTGTTTTCCTTGATATTCTTGACCTTTTGTTCTTCCAGATGAATTTTGTTAATATGTTTTTCTAGCGCTATAAAATAATTTTGGTAGTTTTATTGGTATGGCATTGAATAAGTAGATTAATTTAGGTAGAAGTGTCTCTCATAGACTTTTACAATGTACAGTGACTCCTTATATTTCTGGCTTTAAGTACAATAGAGCAATTATTTATTTCCTGATTTTAACATTGTTAGGTTGGAGGCTTATGTGGAAAATGGAAAATGACTACTCTGCTCTCTTGCTGATTTATGTTCTTCCATGTATTGCAGATGAACTTGTACTATACATTAGCATTTTCTTTGAATGATATGTCTCTGGTTAGCAAAAAAAGATGAAATTGGCTGAGGTAGGTTTTGAGCTCTTTTTGTTTTCTCATTGGGGAAATTCTTTTATACCAAATACAATTCTCTAAGAAGTAATCATGGAAACTAGATTTAGTACAAACCTACCAGGAAGGCTATGTCTAGTGGATTGCTTGATCTCTGAAGTTCTGAGCTTTTGTCGTTCAGTCGTTTCTGTCATATCCAACTCTTTGTGACCTCATTTTGTATTTTCTTGGCAAAGATACTGGATTGGTTTACCATTTCCTTCTTCAGCTCATTTTACAGATAAGGAAAATGAGCCAAATAGGGTTTAATGACTTGCCCAGGATCACACAGCTAGTGTCTGAGGCTGGATTTGAATTCAGGTCTTACTGACTCCAGGCTCAGTGCTCTATCCACTGTGGCACCTAGATGAGTCACAATGTGCCAAAAGTCATTTGTACTAAGTTTAGCACCATTATGGTGAGCCCACAGGAGGGGGGGGGACCACCAAGCTACCTAAGGAGGGACAAATTGGTCCAGGACAGAAACAGGGCAGGTCAAAGCTTCTGTGCTGATGGTAGTAGGATTCTTTATTTTTTTTCTTCTAATTTGTTTTTCATTTTGATTTTTGCTTAATAATCTGACTACATCCAGGTATCTAATTTTGAAATGACTCTCCTATACCAGTACCATGTTGTTTCTTTAATAATACACATGGAGTGTCTACCTCAGTACTGGTGTGAAGATAGAATTAGATAATGTCTATAAAGTACTTTGTGAACGTTAAAGCACTACGTAGATGTCAGTATTTTTAATTATTTCTGTTAATATAGAATCAATTTCAATTTTTTAAAATGTTGTTCCATGTTTGCCACATACTTTTACTGAAGAAAGCATCTATGATTCTGAGGCATTCATAAATCTTTGACCTCTTTCATTTCTTGATCTCAAATTATGATTTTCAGTGTATTTTTATTACCATCCCTTTTATCCACTTTTGTTTTCAAGCCACTGAATATCATGTTATATAGTAACTGCTTGTAGAATCTATTCAAATTCTTCCTAGATTTCCCCTACTTCATTTTCTGCATCAGATGTTACTGTATAAGATATAATTATCTTCATGGTGGTCTTTTTGTTTATACTCATCACGAGCACTGCAGGTGGATAAAATAATTCCTTTTGTAATTTAATAGTAATTGAAAACAAATGTTGGAATATAATACCATCTTCTACGGGCTCATTAAAAGCATCTTTGGAACAACTCCAGTAGCAGACAGGATGCTGAGGATAAAATGCATTTCTTCCTGTTCTTTTCCTTTGTTAGGTCTTTATATTTTGTGAGCTTTTAATTCCTTGTAGTTTGGTGGTGAATATTAAGTATCGCAGCAGTTTCTAAAAAAAATTATTCTTAGATGCTTTATGACTTAATGTTATCATCATCATTATCATGATTTATCCTAGTTGGATTTCAGCATATGTCAAGACTTTTTTCCTTCCCTTTCTTTTCCTTACTAGTTTGCCTGTGTTCTTTACAGCATCTTACAAAGGGCTTAATTTCAGATCTTTATTAAAAGGCTGGAAAAGCTTGATGAGAAATCTTAAGAATATGAAATAACAAGATGAATTTAAAGAAAGATAACTTAAATAAAAAGTCATTAGGGATACACAATAAACTGAAATTCAGTAGGTGATTTAGAAATATGGCCACGTAAAAAAATACAAAGAGAACCACATTCATAGGGCTTTCTCTTGAGAAAGGAACTTATGTTTCTGAAGCATTTAGTTGATTGAAACCCTGAGAAGAGGCTGGAAGGCAGTAAGAGGGTGAAAGGTAATATCCTTTCCTTTTGCTAAACTGACCCAACTTGTCAGAAACAGGGATACATTACCTTCTATACTAATACTAGGATGAAAACCAGGCTGTTACATTAGAATACTATTTCCACCAATCCCTAAAAATAGTTGTGTGGAATGCGAGGCAGGGCTGTTAAAAGAGATTATGTACAACATACCATTTCCCCTTCCCTCCCACTCTCCACCCCTCTCGCTCAGTAAGCACTAGGCCCTTTTTGAAATTTCAGTGATTATGCTTTTTGTGAGTAGTTATATTTTTACCGCTTGAAAGGTTTACAGACCTTGCTTATTCTGTGGCTAGGGGTAGCTTCGGCAAATCATCAGTGCTGCTGCTGTCCAAGCTCCTGCCTCATACAGCCCTTAATAGAGACTTAAAACTCTGGCATTAGTTTGACAGTTCTTCCCCGTAAGACTTTTCAGGAAAGCCATAAGTATATCTTTTGAACAACATGTATGTATATACAGATGATGAAATTAGGGGGAGGAGGGAACCTCAGGCTATAAAATATAACTTTTGTTTATAAATTGGTAAAAATAGAATCAAATTTGATTGGGGAGGGGCAGGAAACAAGTACTCCCCTAAACCACCACTGATATGTGTACCATTGATTTTGTTGGTAAGATTTGTCACCCTAGTCCAGGTAAGAGACAAAATCCATTGTGGGCAAAAAGTGTTATCTACTGGAAAGTCTGAAATGGTGTTGGAGAAGGAGGATGTCAGGAATCACAGCAAACACTTTTCACCTATGATAGTCTCAGGTAAATTCCAGGACCTGACTTCCTTGTCGCTGCTGTATGGTTCTAGTCTGTCTTCTAACCTCATTCTTTCAAAGCAGACAATGAAAATGTAGCCTTTAACAGAAAGCTGAATGAACCACAACAAAATAAAGAAATTACCTCACCTATGAAGGTTAATGGTTTTATTACCTGCCTTTGAGGAAAACAGACTCATAGCTTGTTACTATTACATCTGTCCAAGAATGGAAAAGGTTGTCCTTGTGATAGACTGCATTTTTAATTACTATGGTCTTTCGAATTAAGATGGCTGGAGGTTAGTGTATTGACTGAATGAATGAATTTCCTGTTAAAATAAATAGAAGCAATTATTTATTGCTCACCATGTGCCAACCTCTGTGATAGGAACTGGGGATACAAATTCAAAAGGAAAGACAGTTCCTACCCTCGAGGAGTTTACATTTCAAGAGAAAGAGATAATACTTGTAGGGGATTGATAGCTAAGAAGGTTTTTCTGCTTTGTTAAGTTACTGGGATGGAGAATGGAGACATTGAGGAGTAGACTGATACCCCTTTCTCAGGAGCAATGACAATTGATTTGATTATGGTTCCATGACTGGGGGAGGGGTGGGGCAGAAGATATACACACTCTGATTTAGGACAGGACCAGGACTCAGGTACTTAGCCTTCTAGGTATAAATCGGCTCTGTGAGTCAAATCAAGTCAACAAGCATTTATTAGGTACTTGCCAAGTGCCAGATTCTCCAAATCTTTCTTCAATGCTCCCACACTCCTGTGCGTTTATGATCTCGTCAAAATGGGTATTTCCTCCAACAACTCAGATCACAACTCATCTTTGCCTATTCATCCTGTGTGATTCTTGTCCACAAACACCACAGAGTATTCACCTAATGTGCTAGGAGCCTTCTTTTGACCTTTCATAGTTACTAATAGAGTATACAGGCTAATTTCAGTTATTTCTCAACCTTTTTTGTAAAACATATATATATATATATATATATATACATATACATGTATTAGCTTATTTATATCAGTTTATTTGATCCTCACAACAACCCTGTGAGGTAGATGCTATTATCCCTATTTTCAGAGGAGGAAACAGAGGCTGAGAGATGTTAAATGATTTAAGAAACATGACTACATCATTACTTAAGTTTAAAAAGTCATCAGGGGTATATGATAACATACAGAAATTCAATTAGTGTTTCAGGAATTTGGTCACTGTAATCTCTCTATAGGGAGAGCCGTACTCATAGGACTTTCTCTTTGGAAAGGGGTTCATGTTGAAAAAGCAACGAGTTGGTTGAAACTCTGAGAAGTATCTGGCTGGCTGCTAGTGTTTCAGGTAGGATTTAAATTCAGGAATTACAGCCTCTGAGTCCAGAACTCTAACCATTGTACAACATAGCAATTAATTATAGCTGGCATTTACACAGTGCTTTAAGGCTTACAAAGCATTCTATAAATTTGGTTCCTACAAATATTATTGTTTCTACTTCATAGATGAGAACACTGAGGCTCCAAGAGACTTACTTATAATTCTAGAACCACACACCTAACTGGAAGGGATATACATGATCATACTAGGTAGTAAGGATCAGAGGTGGAAATTAATGACCTTAAATTTCCAAGACAGCGCTCTTTCCATTGTGCTATGATGTTCCATAACATAACTGTCATTTGTTGTAGGGGTGGAATAAACCCTCATTTTCCTGAAGCCAAATGGGTCTTCCTAATACATCACACTATGTTTCTCAAGTTAAAAAATAATAATAATTATAAGCTAGTTCAGAGTTATTTTGAAGATGAATGAAAATGTGTAAACAAATGATGTTTCCAAGTGAGCAAGAATACATAGGAGAATGGTTTTGGTCCAGAAACATGTTGGGTGGGCTGATGCATGAAGCCTATCACTCATCCAAAGTACTTTCATGTAGATCAGGGGTTCTTAGCTTTTGTTGTGCCATGAATTCCTTTGGTAGTCTGGTGATCCAGTGCCACTGGCACCCTTGCTGTTTCTCAAAAAAGAAACTCCATCTCCTGACTCTGGGCATTTTCACAGGCTGTCTTCCATGCATGGAATGCTCTCGTCTTCATCCTTAACCTCCTGGCTTCCCTAGTTTCCTTGAAGTTTCAGCTAAAATCCCACCTCCTACAAGAAGCTTTTCCTCTTGGCCCTTAATTCTAGTGCCTTCTCTCTGTTGATTATTTTCATTTTATTCTATATGTAGATTGCTTGTACAGTTGCTTGCATATTGTCTCCCCAGTTAGACTCTGAGCTCCATGAGAACACGAAATGAATTTTGCCTTCCTTTGTGTCTCCACATCTTAGCACAGTGTCTAGCGCCTGGTAGATGCTTAAATAATTACTCTTTGACTGACTGGTGAAATCTATAGGCTCCTCAGGAAAAAAAATGCTCTTTTAAAAATTCATAATTGGAGGAAATGCTAAATTTCAATCAGAAGTTAGTGAAAATAAACATGCAATTTTATTTCTCATGAAAATTCACCGTCTCCCTGAAATCTATCAATAGATCCCTTAGGGGTGCATGAACCCCGAGATTAAGGGTCCCTCATGTAGAGGGAGCAACCAGGGGACAAAGCAAAACATTAGTAAATAGAATAAAGGGGAATATGAAGGCTAGAGAGAGCAAAATTATATGGTAGGAAGAGTATAGCACAGAAGAAACATTTTCTAGTGACCAGGTTTCATTTTTATGCATAGGGTAAAATATTCTACCATAGCCTTCTACCATGATAACACCATGAGTAATTCTCTCTCTCTCTCTCTCTCTCTCTCTCTCTCTCTCTCTCTCTCTCTCTCTCCCTCTCTCTCTCTACATATATATATATATATATATATACATATATATATATATGTGTGTGTATTTATATACATATGCATAAAAATACATAATATACAAATATACATACATATAAAATATACACTTATACTGTCTTCAGTCATCCCTTTTGGTTGTGATATGGAAGGCTCATTCTCAAGTAAAGTAGTTTTGGTCCTAATTGATTTTTAAGTCCATATGTAGTTATTGTTTCTTTTTTTTTCTTTCAGTTTTGGGGTATTCTGAAATCTAGGGACATGGAGGAAGTCTTACTAGAGAACAACAGTCTTACTCTCAGTTATATGTCTGTCCTTCCAGTTGGACTGCTTATATCTGGATGACTGTCACTACTCTACCTACTCCACTGCCCTGCACCATGCTTTCCCCTCTCAGGGAAAATTCTTCAGTGGTGTTAGAGTGTAGCCGCCCAGAGACCTTTAGGAAAAGCAAAAACCTTTCGATCTATGGGTGACTTCATCCTGATCTCTAGTGGAAATTCTATATACATGGCCCAAAGGCTAGAAAGCATTTCTCCTTTTATGATATGACCAAGAAGAAGAAAAAGAAAATCTGAAGGTAAGGGACAAAAGGCTCTGTCCTTTATCAAAGGGGAAAGGTAGGCTTTTAATTCTGCTCAGAAATTTCCAAGGTAGAAATCCAGCAGGTGGCCAGGGGCCGAGCCAAATTCTAAAGGAAACCTCCGATTGACTTTTAGAATCCCTTCAGGTAGGGATGAAAGTGGGACCTTTTACATAAACCAAGTACCCACAATGGCTTTATTACCACCCTGCTCCTTCACACTGTAGATTACATGAAGGCCTAGAGACTAATTTCAGCAACAGCCACAATTTACTAGCTCTAGTAGCCCTCAGATGAATAGTTTCTTGTAAAATCTGTGGCAGCTTTATCCTACCGGAGCACAAATAAATCAGCTCTTATTATTCCACATTCATTTAATCCTGGGACGTTAGTCAGTGAGACCTTTCTGCAGCCTAATAAACAGCAGCAGCAGCAGTTTTTCTTTATGAGAGCAGTTGTTCATCCTAGATTAAAGCCGGCATTAGGGGAAGGCAGAAACTTTTGCCGTATGATTTAAAGATATATAATATGAGACCATAATGGTGTATGGAAACTGCGCCCGTGTGTATAAATATAGCAGGGTCATAATTTTGCTGTCTGTGGATTACTTTAGAACATGCGGCTCATTTTATCTGTCTGTCTTGAGTTTCTTTTGTTGTCGGGGATATTGTTAGCCTATCGCTCCCAACATGGCTCAAGTGTCCATTTATTCCATTTGGAGGATCTGGAGTTAACAAGGTTCAATCAGGAAAACAAACAAACAAATGAACCTTCCCTTCTTTTTGTTTGTTCACTCAGAAGATAGTAATTTTCCTCCTGAGTGAGACTACATAAATGGAGAGTGTCAAAAAAAAAAAAAAAAGAAGCATGTCCTTATAATTTACCTTGCCCGTGCTGTTGTGCTAATCAAAATTGAAGCCACTTCCCAAAAAGAGACAAGGGAGGATTTCCTTTTCATGCTGTCATCTGGGGGAAGAGGATAACATCAGTCTTGTGATCTTCCTTGGTGGTTATGTTGAGAGATGGACCAAGGCATCATTATGTATGTGAGAGAAATTCTTTTATTTCTCAACAGTCCTTTTTGTATAATTATATGCATGGAAGCAGTGTGGATTCAGAAAGATCTGGGTTACAATTCTGCCTAACTACTATCCTTGGTAGGTCATTTAACTTCTTTGAGGTTTTTTCCTCACCTGTGAAATGATTATCATAGCTCCTACTTCATAGGGTTGTTGTGAGGATGAGATTATATCTGAAAAGCAGGAGGCAAATCTCAAGGCACTATCTAAATGTCAGCTCTATTTCTTAAATTCCATTTTCTGATGTGATTCTTTGTATACAGACTGACTTCTCTCACTTCATTCTAAGTGCTTCAGGGTGGGGTCACACTTTTCTCCCTTTTTCAAGTATTTACCGTGCCACAATGTGCATCTGGGGGAGGTACAAACATAAACAAGACAGAATTCCTGACCTCAAGGAATTTACAAACTAGTGGGGGGAAATAAGCCATATACAAACTAGAATATGCTAAAGAGTCATTTAGTTTCCTTTTTGGTCTTGATCTTTGATTTCATCAGTATGCAGAGGCAGGGGACAGCCAAGTATCTTTTAGTATATAAACTTCCTTCACTAACAGAGTCCATGCAATAGTGACATATTGTTTTACATAATTGCTTGAGGTGCTGAGAAATGAAGTGACTTGTTTATTGTTAGAGAGTTTGTGAGATCATCTTGACTTCCAAGCCTGGCTATCTATCTGCTACCTACCCAGACCACATCTTGCTACCTATATCTAAAAACTACAAAGTGCTTTGATATTAAATGAGTGAGACATCATTTCTATACCTTTGTATTTCCCTATGCATGAAATATTTGAGATGAATTATTAATTACCTTTGATCTTGTAAAGCATATTAGAAAAATGGTTTTTGTTTCTTTGGAACCATCTCTTCACTAGTATTATTTTATGGAGAGGGGAAGGGAAATGTCTGGAAATAGGTCACGGGATAGACTCTCTCCATCAGGTGCATGAACTTTGATAGGAAAAAGGGGAAGGCTCCTGACCAGTCGAGTTTCAGGTACGTAGGCTGTGGAACTAACTTGAAAACAATTAGCTTCACATGTAGCTCTCGTACTGTAAAAATGTAAAGATGAAAGTCCCCTACCGAGTGTTACCTTGGGCATGAAAATCTTTTCCTCAGGGATGTGTGTTTAATAAATCTTCCCACTCTTAATGAAAAAAAGTGTTCTAATACTATTTCCATTATTAGTTGGGAACAAAAATTTTATTTGTTTTCTTCTTTTCATCTGGAGGTGATTTCATTGTTCTAGAGCACCTCCAAGCTGGAAAACACCCAGGGTGGAAATGTTCTTCACTGAGACAGATTGGTAACTCATCTATAATTTGTAGTCTTTAAAAGCTTCCCAGGCGCCCTGAGAAGTTCAATGGTTTACTCAAACACTGTATCAAAGGCAGACTTGAAAGCAGGCCTACCTGACTCCCAGGTTAGCCCTCCATCCACTATGCCATATAAATACGTAAACTTTAAAATACTCCACATTAGCAATATGGAGTTTCAGATGTGTAACATTCAAATTTATTCATTCTTTATTAATTAAAAATGAAACTTTAGTCTTTCAATGAAATATATAGAAAGATAGGAATATATAGAAATATATCTATAGGGAATATATATATATATACATATAGAAAGATAGGAAGATAACATAAATTCTGACTAATACTTCTCAGAGAGAATTACTTAGATCTGAAGAGTAGACAAACACAGTTTGAGTTAACGTATGGAGATTCTCAATATTCAAATTCCAAATTCACTTTAGTCTTTGGATTATATTGATTTCAGTTGCCTAGTAGCATATTTCCTTAATGTGTGTCACAGATTCAGTCCCTATATGGATCAGTCAGTTTTGCTCTGTTCTGTGGCTATATCCCAAACCCTCACTATCTGACTTGTAAATGAGAGCTAGAAATGGTCACAAATAAGACCAGGTAAGAGAAAGTAGATGGATGTACAAACACATTAGTTCCACAAGAAAATCAATTTAAAATATATACTCTTCTGATTGTGCATCTTCATTTATCGAGCTCTACCTGTAAAGTTTTTGGACATACCATTGATTTCATCAGTATGAATGTACCTTCTACTCAAGCAACACCTGATGCTACCACAATTTCTTATTCTTTGCAAATTTTGTCCATGACTGTCCATAGCTAGTTTGGGATGATCAGTTGAATGTGCTATAGCCCTTCCTTTGATTCTTTTAATATCTTGAGGTTGCCTGTGCAATATTTAGGAAGTCTATCTGATTCTTTCATTGTGGTTATACGCCCCAAATACCTACCTTTAGTCATGTATGTCCTTGATTATATATTTTATTTCACTTTTCAAGTGCCCATGATCATTAACGATATGTTACAGCCTAGTTCTACCCACCCTGTGTTGAATTCCAATACTCTTTGGGTTATTGATAATTTTGATACTACTGAGCTGTGGCATTCCACGATTAGCACTTATAATCGAACTGAGAGAATATTATTTTCGAAATGAACTTTCATGGCAACAAAAACAGGGGTTATTGTAAGGTCTGCATAGTTTTCCTAAGATGACCCCATTTAATCTCTATCTTATATTCGATTCTGGGCCAAAGTCCATGTGCATTGTGCCTTTCTAAGATATTAATGGACTAACTGAAGGGTTGCCTATCCAGCTATATGTCATCATCTTGGCAATACGTATTTTCTATCTACCATTTTTTTCTATTCTGAATGATCAGACCAATTTTATGGTACCATGCATCCAGAACTTGACCCACTTAGTACTATTTATGAGAGTATTTAGAAAACCTCACTATCTATAGGGAATCCTTTGGGGGGGAGGTTAGAAGGAGAGTAGCATATGATATATTGCATTACACTATTGGCTACCTTTCATAACAATATTTTTCTTACTTGATGCCACTTCTCAGTAGGTTATTGAATAAGATTACTGCTGTAGTTGCATATATATCATAGGTTCTCATATAGCAGGTTTTAACCTTTTCTGTGTCTTAGACACTTTGGTGGTCTAGTGAAACCTATGGACCGCTTTTGAAATAATTTAAAAACAATCATAATATAAGACAATGTTTCAGTTAGAGTTTAATGAAAACAAAGATGCATCTTTTTTCTATCCAAGTTCACAGCCTCCCTCTCCCAATCAATCCTTGGACCCCTTGGGTAGGTCCATGGATCCCAAGTTAACTACCCCTATACTATAGCATTTACATATGCATGGAAGGCACATTGTCTGAAGAGTGTATTCAAGGTATAAATTTGATCCACATAGTTCTATAAGGAATAACACAGTAACTGAAATTATTATTGAAAAATTATTATATAAATGAATTATTAACTCTTTGTGCATAGGGATATGCCTTATACTTCCTTTATATACCATTTAGCCCTTGCAAACATCTTAGGACATAGTACAGGTCATGTCCCTAAAGTCTGGACCCATAGGCAAAAATGCATATTTTGAAATATTTGGAATATTAACAAACATTAGTCCCCTTGACTTCTTTTTCTGGGGCATGCTAAAGGAGAAGGTGTACTCAATGAAAATCACAGATGCAACACACTTGATTGAATGCATAAAGAGTGAATGTGCTAAAATTGATGGCAATGTGGAGTTATTGCATCGAGTTCACGTGAATCTTGCAAAGTGCATCAACCTTTGCATCACAAATGATGGAAATCATATTGAAGATGTTACTTGTTAATATTCCAATTAAATAAAATGTTGTTGAAAATTTCATTCATTTCATTTTTTGGAAATATGCATTTTTGCCTATGCGTCCAGACTTTAAGAACACCCTGTACTGTTTAATAAATACTTTTTTATTGATATATGTAGATGAGAAATTGTAGCAAAAGTCACTGGACCTCAGAAAACCAAATCCGGCCTCAGAAGCTTACTAAGTATAAGACCTTGGGAAAGTGATTTAACCTCTATTTGCCTGGACCTGAGCCTCCTTATTTGTAAAATTGGGTTAATAATAGCACCTACTTGCCAGGATTGTTGTTAAAATGACACAATATTTGTAAAGTGCTTTGTAAACCTTAAAGTGCTAGATAACATTGCTATTGTTAATACTATTATTATATTCTGTTACTTTAGTACTTTTCAAAAACTGCACCATTAACACATTGGAACTTTTCCATGCACTTTATGCTGAATTCTTTTATATATGTTTTCTTCTCCAAATAGCATGTTAGCTCCTCAAGACCCAATTTGCAACCCTAGTACTTGTGACATAGTAAGTACTTAATAAATAATTTTCATTCATTTGTTTTAGTGGAATAACATTGATACATACCTTAGAGTGATAAAAGACAATTATTTAAATTAGCAAAATTTTTCAAACTTGGACTTACACTAAAACTAGGACTAGGCAAACAGTGAGGTTCAGATAATTTTTGGATAATTTTGGATAATTCATGCAAAAGGTGGGGGGAGTTGTGTAGGATATTCAGAAGCAGAAGTACTTGGATGGGTCTTATGTTATCCATATGAGGAATGAATGAAAAACCTTTATTACCAAGCACTTATTATGTGCCAAACACTTTGCTGAGTCCTAGGGATACAAAGAGAAAAGGAAGAAGGTCTCTGCTCTGAAGAAGCTCACATTCTACAGGGTGTTCCTAAAGTTTGGACATATAGGCAAAAATGTGTATTTTCAAGAAATGAAATGAATGAAATTTTCAACACTTTATTTAATTGGAATATTAACAAATAACATCTTTAATATGATTTTCATCATTGTGATGCAAAGGTTGATGCGCTTTGCAAGATTCACGTGAACTTGATGCAACTCCACATTGCCTATGTGTCCAGACTGGAGGAACACTCAGTAGTGAAGGAGATAATAGATAAAAGAGGTTTTAACTGTAAGGGGGAAATAGTGCCTTTATACTTCAATGTTCTTAAGGTAAACCCAACTGCAATTATTATTAGCACTGTCTTAATATGTTTACTAGGAATAGGAAATAGACATTGTGTCCCTTGGCAAAACTAATGACAAATAAGAGAAAGCACCTTTTATCTAGTATCAAAACGCTTTTCTGTTGAGGTTATCCAATCATCACATATACGTATTTCTGATATGTAACTAGAAGTCAGAAACAAATGGCCACTGAGCTAGACTTTAGGTTAATTGTCTGTTTGTACCTTCATTTCAGAATCTGTGTGACTTTTCCTGAATATCCATTTCTTTTAATGAAAATTACAGCTTTCGTACATCTCTGTAGGTGTGTCTTGGGCTTGTTGGATGTTGAGCAAAAGAGAGAAAAAGAAGGAAAAAAGATAAAGTAATTGGTGGAAAACCTTTTTTTTAAGGCTGACTAACTCTAGGTCCAAGCCTGTTTATATTTTTAGGTCTAGAACTTGTAATCTTTAATGAAGACACAATTGTCCTTACAAAATCTGAGATCCAGAAAAGACCATAAGGATGCTATGATCTAGAACAACAGATTCCTTGTCGGTAAAGCAAAGGGACTTGGGTTAGGGTGATGACAATAAACTGTCTTCCATCTCTTAAATGCCATGAAACTGACACCATCAAAACAGGATGATTTGACCTGGATCAGATACATAGTTAGTGGCAAAATCCAGAATAGAACCAAGATTTTGTTGTTAAGAGCTAGAAAGGACCTTAAGAGATAGTCTAGTCAACTACTCTCAATTTACAAATGAGGAAAGGAAAAAGTCAAGAGAAGCTGTAACTCACTGAAGGTTGCAAAGCTATCAGACCAAAATCCACATGTAACTCATAGATCCCGTGATTTTTCCATTGCAACAGTGCCTCTTGTTCTATCTATGATTTTCTGAGGCCCCCATCTAACCCTGATTCTCCTCTACCATGCTCTCTTGTTGACAGGCGTGGGGAACCTATGACCTCAAGGCCACATGTGGTCCTCTGGGTCCTCAAGTGTGGCCTTTTGACTGAATCCAAACTTCACAGAACAAACCCCCTTAATAAATGGATCTGTTCTGTAAAAATTGGAATCAGTCAAAAGTCCACACCCAAGGACTGAGAAGGCCACATGTGGCCTCGAGGCCTCAGGTTCTCCACCTGACTCTAAACCATAAGAAACATATTCTATTTCTGTATCTGGATAACCTAAGAAAGTAGTATAGTACAATGGAGCAGGCTTTGGTTCTGGACTAATCACTAGGACCTAGATTTCAGTCGTGTCTTTATTATTTACTGTCTGTGAGCCCTTGGGCAAGTCATTCAATCAATCAATAATAATTTATTAAGCTCTTACATGTACTAACTAGGAGCTCCGATTGGTGCTAGAAATGAATGAAACAAACACCAATTTTCAAAGTGCTTATGTTGTAAAAGAATAAGGCAACTAGTACTCGTATACACATGTACATACATATATAAGTCCATCCATATATAAATGCATGTGTATGTATGCACGTGCTATATACATATCTATGTGTATATGTCTATATATGTACACACATATACACAGTGACCCCTCCTTTGAATTGAAAGTTTATCATCAAAGAAAAATAAGAAAAATTCACTATGGTTAAGATGGTAGTTTAATGCTTGCTATGAAAGATGACAATGGTTTCCTTATATGAATAGAGTTATAAGAATTTACAGATTTATAATTAAAAAAGAATCAACTCTTAATTATGCCCATTAATTAACAAAGGCATTTGTATAGATAGACCCAAATAGGTGAAAATCCAAAAATTATTTATGTTGAGCATTCAAATGAACTGCATTGTAGAGGGCCAGCTCTGAAAAAGTCCTTTCTGGGACAAAATACAGGCTATGTTTTTACTGAAACCTGTTCTTGCCCTTGGACTGATAACTCAGGTTGTGGGCTCTCCAAACCCCCTGGCACACATGTGCTAAATACCCTCTGTGGGCTATTAACACAATATTGTTGCGGCAAAAGGGAACAAAGCATGAGGAAGTCATGCAATGTAATAAAATGTTTCACGCGAGAACTTGTTTATTTGCTTGCCTAAAAAGCATATAAGCCCTTTCCCTCAGTTTAATAAATGGAACTGTGCTACACTCTTCCACCTGGCCCACATACTCTTTGCACTCTCTGCGGCATCCTCTTTCCCACTGGTATCCTGGCCCCATGGCCGCTGGCGGCACTGCATGATTGTTTTGGTTTTTTTAAAGTTATATACTAACATTTCTAATCCTAGAACAAAATGGTCTTAGATTTCAAAGGGATCTCAGAGATGTCCTAGTCTGAAATGTTGCCTCTATGATATCTCCATCAGAAAGTCAGCAAGCAATTGCTTGAATGTTTTAATTCATTCAGTACACATTTATTAAGCACTTGGCTAAGTGTCAGACATTGTCCTAGGTGTTGAGGATACAAAGATGGAAATGAAACAGTCCCTTGTCCTCAAGAAACTTATATTCTGTTGAATGCTTCCAATAGTGATTTAGGCTTAGGTCAATCATAGAAATTAGTATTCATTTCCTGAACAAATATTGACTGGGCAGGGTTATGGAATAGTATAGAGCAAACAAGAAGTAAAGGGTGGGATATGATGCAGCTGGAATGGAGGGAAACTGGCTTGGAATCAAACATAGAATTCTGACAGTGGAGATTTGGTTGTAATGGTGGTAAAGATAATTTAATCTGTGGCATGTACCCTTGACTATCTTACTACTAACATATCTGTGTATTGTTAGACAGTTTGTAGTTGTCACAGCAGATAATTGGGATTATATTCTTCCATATTTATCTGACTTTTTCATCTTTCATAATACACACAAATAAGAGGAGTGAACTTCAATTTTTTTTATATAAGAACAGCTGGTATTCTGTATGATTAATTGTATGGCTTATTGGGGAATACTTGCCAATAAGCAGGAAGAGAAGTTAAAGGTTTTAATGTAAAAGAAAGATTGCTGAGAATGCTTGGCATTCTTGACTTCATTAGCCAACCAGAGGAACCAGATAACTGTATCTTCAGAATTACTAAATGATTACTCAGTAGTCTTTCTGTCAAGGTCTTAATTGTTTTTTTTTTAATTTCTCTTTTTCTCCTTCAGAGTTGAAGTAATACCCTGGATGACCTCAAGTAGCATCAAATTTCATAAGCTTGAATCTCAAACTTAGAAAGCCTCTACTCCATTCTTTCTATTCTTTGACTTAGAATACCATACTACTCACGATATCTATATAGGCAGTGAATCATCAGCTATAATCCTTGAATCCCTGCCCTACCACTGCTTCCTAAGTGTTTCCAGTTTTTGCCATTTTGTTGTTGCTTGGTCATTTCAGTCATGTCTGACTCTTCATCACCGCTGGATTTTCTTGGCAAAGATACAGGAGTGGTTTGCCATTTCCTTCTCCAGACCATTTTACAGAAGAGAAAACTGAGGCAAACAGAGTGAAGTGCTTGCTTAAGGTCACACAGCTAGTGTCTGATGCCAGATTTAAATTCAAGAAGATGAGTCTTTCTAACTTCAGGCTTAGCACTTTCTCCACTATGCCATCTACATGCCCCCCATCATTGAGATCCATTCTGCTATTATGCAGACTCTTGGGTGTTATACTTGGCTTGCTGTTGAATTCTAAGGACTTGAGGATTTATCAATATACCTTATTGTTGAGCCTCAAGGACCACTAGGTCCTTCCTTCTGTCTTGCAGCTGAATCTGCTTTCTCTCATTTTCTCTAATTAGAATGTAAAACCTTGAAAGTAGGGACAATTTTGTATTTTTCTTTTCCTTTTATATCCCCAATGTTTAACACAGTGCACAGTACAAAATAAGTGCTTGATACACTCTTTTCCATTCAATGTAATCTTTTTTTTTCATTTTAGTGATAGCAATTGAAGTTCAGAAAGGCTATTTTACTCAGCTACTCAGTAAAGCAGAGACAAAAACCTAAGGCTTTAGACTGTCTTCCTCTCACGCACACATGGTCCAGTTGTCTTTCCACTCTTCTCTAATATTTCTCTAAATCACCAGGCATGTCATCTCCTTCCAATCATGCATTAGAATGTAAAGTACTCAATCGCAGCATCTCTAAAATTTTTCCTTCCTTCCTCCTTCCTTCCCTCCTTCCTTCCTTCCTTCCTTCCCTCCTTCCTTCCTTCCTTCCTTCCTTCCTTCCTTCCTTCCTTCCTTCCTTCCT
>CM053624.1:272261683-272272764 GCA_028646595.1 Phalanger gymnotis | reverse complement strand
CTGGGCTTAAATCTTCAGCAGGCTGTTCACTCCTGCTCTGATCAGCCACTTAATTCCTCACACCAGGTGGGGCTGGGGCCAGAAGCAACTGCAGCCGTAGTTCTAAAGCTGCCCCACCTCCACTGCCCCAGGGGTGGTGGCCGAACCGCAAACTCAGTCCCACAGCTTTTCCCACTAACCTTCTCTGTAGTCTTTTCTCTTTGTGGGTTGAGAGGTCTGGTGGATGCCACAGCTCACTAATTCAGGATGCCAGGGCACTCTCCGCTCGTCTCCTGGTCTGGTAGGTCCGCGTCTGGTCTGTTCCCGCTGTGCGTGCTGGGCCCAGCTCCGCTTCCCTCAGCTGGGGGCTGGGAGCTCCATGCGGGACAGACCTTACCCAGAGACCATCCAGGCTGTCCTGGGCTGGAGCCCTGCTTACCTCTGCCACTTCGTGGGTTCTGCAGCTCTAGAATTGGTTTAGAGCCATTTTTTTATAGGTTTTTGGAGGGACTTGGTGGGGAGCTCACGTCAGTCACTGCTTCCTAGCCGCCATCTTGGCTCCGCCCCCCAGTTTTTTGAATTCTTGAAATATGTTTGAAACATATTTCCATGTTTGCCCCTTAGATTCTGTTGCTGCCACACTGCCAATCCGTTCTAAGGCAACTTAGATGCATATGTACACATACACACTCACACACACACACACACATTCTGGGCTGTGTGTATAAATATGCATGTATAATATTAGCTACTCTGGCAACTCATTTTTTTCTATCCAGAAAGACCTACTTCTTGCTTCTGTCCTCTTAGGAATTGGGATATTTCTACTTTGGATTATTTCACTAAGACTACATCTGCCTATCAGCACCCTAGCCCAACCCACCGCTAAAGAGACCTGTCAGTGATAGCCCCTTCAGGTTCCTGACTGTAGCTAAACTCTAAGAAGGGTCAAGGAGAATGACACAGCCACTCAGTCAATAAGCATTTCATAAGTGCTTAGTATGTGTCAGGTATTGATGATATAAAGAAAAGTAAGAAATAGTCTCTGCTCTCAAGGAGCTCACATTCTAAAGATGGAGGCAACATTCAAACAGCTATGTACACATAACATATATGCAGGATAAACTGGGGATTATTAACAGAGTGAAGGCACCAGTTTAATTAGTCAATTAATTAACCAACAGCAGCAGAATCAAGGGATGTCATGAAAGCTTCTTGCAGAAGGGAGGATTTCATCTGGAACTTGAAGAAAGCCAAGGAAACCTGTAGGTGGAATGAGGAAGGAGAAAATTCCAGGTATGAATGACAACCAGTGAAGATGCCTGATGTTGGGGGATGGAATATTTTGTGTGAGGAACAGCAAGGAGGCCACTGTCATTATATCATAAAGTATGTAGTAGAGAATAGCATATAAGAAGACTGGAAGGGTAGCAAAAGGTTATTATGAAGGAGTTTGAATGCCAATAGAGTATTGTATATTCCATCTTGGAGGTCACAAGGAATTACTGTGATTTATTAAATGAGGAGAGAGGCAATATGGACAAACTTACTTTTTAAGAGGTTTAATTTGACTTAGGGTAAACTGACAGAGGGAGAGATCTGAGGCAGGGAGACTAACCATCAGTCTATTGCATTAGCCCAGCCATGAGGTGATGAGGATGGTGGAGATATGGGGGCATATATGGGAGATGTTATGAAGGTAGAAACAATAGGACTTGGAAACATTGGGTATGATGGGATGGGAGAGAGAGAGAGAGAGAGAGAGAGAGAGAGAGAGAGAGAGAGAGAGACAGAGAGACAGAGAGAGAGACAGAGACAGAGAGAGAGAGACAGAGAGAGGGAGAGTGTAAAGAGTCAAGGGTTACATCTGGATTGTGAGTCTGGGTTACTGGGATGATGGTGGTGCCCTTGATTGTGTTTAGTTTTGGACATGATGGACTGAAGATGAACATGAGTTATGAGATATTGAATAAGGACCTGAATAGGTGGATATTGAAAAGGAATTTATTTTGTATTCAAGGAGGGTTAGCACCTCTGGTAAGAGGGCTTGCCAAGTCCTTACTAGGTCTGCTTACCTACCTTTGGTATCCATCTGGAACTCAACTTTCACTTCTGACTCCAAGAAACTGTAACAGGTGAAGCATCCATACCCCAGTAAAACTATCTTGGCAGACAAGTTAAACCAGGTTGGGAGCAACTTATGGGTTTCAAAATTATTGGTGAGTTGGGGGATATCTACTCCAGGCATGTGAAAACTTCCCCCAGCCTTAGAATAGGCAAATAAGAACAATTTGTTTCAATAACCATGAAGGTGCCTGAGGTAAGCTCTGTGGAGCTCTCAGAGCTTGGTCAGACATAGAAGCCACCAAGGTCATCTGCTGAATCCCAGGTCATTGCCAGTTGTCTTAACTTCTATCTTCCCACTGCACCTCAATGATAACTCTGGAAGAAAGAGTAAGGCTGACAACTATGCAACTCTACCTCACCTAAATCAAAGTCATACATGAGTTAAGACACCCTGTGATGTCCGTGATCTTCTTAGAAAAAAGGACAAATAACAAACAACAAGAAGATGTGAATTTGTAGTTCAGGAGAGAGGTTAGGGCTAGATAAGTAGATTGGAGAATTATAAGCATAGAAACGATAATTGAATCCCTGGAAGATGATGAAATCACCAAGCAAAATAAAATAGAAGAGGACAGAGCCTTGAGGAATGCCCAATGTTGGTAGATATGACTCTCATGAAGATCCAGCAAAGGAGGATCAGGAGTGGTCAGAGAGGGAGGAAGAGAGCCAGGATAGAATAGTATCATGGAAACCTAGAAAGAAGAGAGTAAAGGAGAAGCAGGTGAATGACAGTGTGTAAGTCTTCAGAGACATCAAGGATGATGAAGACGGGCAAAAGACAAGTAGATTTCATAAATAAGAGATCATTGGCAACTATGGAGAGAGCAGATTTTAGTGAAAGATGAATTTGGAAGCCAGTCTGTAGAGAGTTAAGAAGAGAGTAAGAGTAAAGGAAGGGGAGGTACCTATCATAGAAAATATTTTTTAGGAGTTTAGTTACAATAGGGAGGAGAGATATGGGGTGATAACTAGAAGGATGGATGGTTCGAATGAAGATTTGAGGAGGGGAAACTGGGGGGACATGGCATCTTTGTAGGAGGCTGCCATGAGACAAGGAGAGATTACAGATAAATGACAGAGTAGGAATGATAGAGGGGACAATCTGCTTGAGAAACAGGATAGAACGGGATCACTTGTGCATGTAGAGAGGTTAGCCTTAGCAATAAGAAGGGCCACCTCTTCATATGAAATAATCGTGAAGGAGGAAATAGTGGCAGAAAGCATCTGGGTTGATGTGGGATGAGGAGAGGGTGAGAATTGGGAACACTTGGCCAATGGCCTCCATTTTTCAGTGGAATATGAGGCAAGGTTCTCCACTGAGAGGATGAAGGTAGGGAGGACCATGGGAGTTTTGAGAAGGAATAGAAAGGTTTGGAAAACCTCTGTGATCAGTGGGATAGTGAGTTAATTGGAGGTCCTTGACTTTTTTCAGTATCACAAACCTATTGATGAGTTATTGGAGCATCATGTGAAGACCCACTGACAGAAAGGGAAGATGGAAACAATTTATTCCAATGACCATGAAGCCCACTGAAGCAGGTGCTGTGGAGAACTTAGAGTTTGGTCAGATATTGGAGATGTCAAGGTTATCTGCTGCATCCCAGGACATTGCCAGTTGTCTTAACTTTTGTCTTCCCACTGGACTTCAGTGATAACTCTGGAAGAGAGAGTAAGGCTGATGACTTTGTGCAACTTTGCCTCACTTAAATCCATTTTTCGTGCAAGTCAAAACATTATCCTGTGATTTCATTGCTCCTTTTCATACACAAACCCAATGAACAACAAAAATTTTCAATAGAATATTTTTAAATGAATAAAATAATGTACATGGGATTACAAAAGAAACTCATTATAATGAAATATAATTACAAAAATTAGAAAAAAACCAAAGTTCGTGGACCTCAGGTTAAGAACCACACCACTCCCCACCACCCACTCACAATTAAGGTGCTTAGTATTATTTATATGAAGCATATTCTTTCTGCATGAAGGAAGAAATATAGTGCAGTGGAAAGATCCCTGCATTTGTAGCCTACTGGCCTGGGTTGGAATCTTCCTTCTTCCACTTACTCTGTGGCCTTGAATTATTCACTTAAATACTTCTTGGCCCTTCCTTTCCTTATCTTTAAAATTAGGAGGTTGAAATATATGGCCTCTAAAATCCTTTCTACCTCCAAGCTCTAATTCTGTGATTAAGCAAGCTCAGTTCTTTGCACTCAAAAGGGCATTGGCAATAGACTTCTGGGTCTTGGAGCGGAAAATTCCTCTGTGATCCTGGGCAAAGATTATCGTATGCTTCTGCCAGATAACATACTAGCAGAAGGAAAATTGTCTTTTTCATGTTCCTGGCTCTATACATAGTCTATCCCATTTCTACTCTTTGGCACCTTGGGGCCGTTGGATTTGTGTAGGTTCGGTGCCTCAGCTGTGTTCCCGTGTATGTGGGAGGTAGAGATAGTCTCCACCAAACGAGACCCTCCAGATTTTACATGTGTCTGAGTGGTTACTTCCTTCTGCTCTATGTCTTTCCCTTTGGAGGAGTTCTCTTGAGAACTCCCCAGTCATGGCCTCCCACCCATCTAACCAATCTAACAGTAACTGCTTCTCTCCACATGCTTAATAGACCTCCTAAACCTTTTGGCATGGCCTTCCCCATTGCTAGATGTCACCATGAGGAAAAAATTGATGCCCAAATAAAATTAAGGACTCATTAATATCAGGCCAAAATTGGAGACAGCTCTTGAATTGCCCAAGCATGAATTCCAGGCTCTCTGCAGGGGATGTTTCTTTGTTGACCTGCTGCATATGACCAACAGGATTTTTGCTTTAGAATAGAATCACAGCCATAGAATACAAAGAGGAAAACATCAGTGAAGATAGGAAACAGTGTTTTTTTTTGGGGGGGGAGGATGGATGTGAGGAGTGTTGCAGGTGGTAAGGATGAGGGAAGTTCTTTACATAGGAGGATGGAGGAAGCAATTGGAGAATAGACCAGAAGGAGGTGAGGAGTTGGAAAATGGGGCATATTACAAAGTCTATCATATTGTTTATACTCAAAGCAAGGAATTATTTTATAGAAGTGGAGAGTCATCCACACAGTTGTTATTTTTAAAAATCTGATGAGTTTGTCGATGTGAGTGAGTGTACCCTCCCCACCTCCAAGTCAAATTCAATTCTGTTGGAAGCACATTTGATTGGGCAAATCTCTTTAGCTATGCTAATTATATGGGGAAGTCTAATGTTTGAGCTTCCCGGCCATTTTCCACTGGGTTAATATGAGTAGACTATAATAAAAAACTAAGTTTCAGCTAATGACCTTTCCTCCTTTTTTCCATACTAGTTTTCACTGTGTGATTTCTGACTTTGGTGTCAGACTCAACAGAGAAGCTGTCTGGAAGTTAAGGGCAATAAAAAACAGGCATAATCAATTTTTATAAGGCAGGCAGCAGTGACGACTTAATTGCTACCCTGCTGAAGTCTGTGGCCCTTATACTAAATTGTTAGAAAAAATAGTTATTGTAAGTTATCAGAACTTTGACCAGTTCTTGGGTTTTTTTTAAGTCTCACCAGCAGTTTGAGTGCACCTATGATTAAGAATAGCAAAGTTCATGACCAATTTAAAACACAAGATTTCATGAGCCAGGTGGGAACTGGGGTGCCACTGTGGCTGGGGGTGGACTGGATGAAGGGAAATACAGACTATACACATAATGGCAACAATCAGTCTAACTCGGTAGTAGGCTAGAAACTACAGTGTTTTAAATGGAGTATTGTACTGCCTGTCATGATGACATTCAATTAAGTGATATCCTATGATTATTTCTCACCCTATGTGATTTAACAAAAACATTATTGAAATTAGGAAAAACCATTCTAAACACAAGCAAAAAAATCTTTGATTGGAGTTATAATGGTGTCTTTCAGAGGACTTTGACAGGTAAATTATGAACATTTATAGCTAAACTTTGGAATGTAATATTAATTTGAAATAAGTTCAGATTATGAGGATTTTATTTTTCCATATGGGTCTGAAACTCTCATCATAGGCATCTGGAAGAGGGAAAAATTTGCCCTTTAGAAGATGCTAATAATTTTAGGATTTTTTTTGGGGGGGGGGAGGCAATGGGGTTAAGTGACTTGCCCGGGGTCACATAGTAAGTGTCTAAGGCCAAATTCGAACTCAGGTCATCTTGGCTTCAGGGTCAGGGCTCTATCCACTGTACAACCTAATTGCCCCTGAGATGTTCTTAATAAAAGGTAGTAATATGCATAGAAGTTGTCCCTTGTTATAGTAAAGTATTGGACTTATAGGCAGCAAGACTTGTATTCAAATCCCACTTCTGACCCTATGCTGTCAGACCATGGGCAAGTTGCTTGATTTCCATATGCCTAACAACCCTGAATCAAAGACTACTGAATACTGAATCAGACCTGCATCTGCTTTGGTAGAAAATGTCTCCTACCTCGACAAAAATCACGGGTTATTTTAATAATGGTGGCACTGGTCCTGGAGTGAGAAAGATTCATCTTCATCATTTCAAATCAGACCTCAGATAATTACTAGCTGTGTGACCCTGGGCAAATCACCTAACCCTATTTGCCTCAGTTTCCTCATCTGTAAAATGGCCAGGAGAAGGAAATGGCAAACCACTCCAGTATCTTTGCCACAAAAACCCCAAATGGGATCATGAAAACTTGGACATGACTGAAAAATGGCTGAATCACTAATTGAACCTCCTTGAGGGATACAAATAACCCTTCAGAGAATGTAAGCCCTTTGAAAGTAGGGGTTGCTTCATTCTTTGTATTTGTGTTCTCCACCTCCTCATACTTCCAAAAGAAGCTGGCGTATGGTAGGCCCTTAATAAATGCTCGTTGATGGACTGATTATAAAGGAGGCCATCCACCAGATACAAGCCACACATTCTCCCCTTTAGAGCCAGAGCCCCATTCTGGTTAGATAGTAGATAAATGTCTCTGAGAGTACTGGCTCTCTGTCAGCTGTGGTCTGATTGACTTGACAAGATTCGGGTGGGGCTGAATGGCTGCAAAATTCTCTGAACCTAATATCATTTATATACCAGTGTCTGGGAATGGGTGTGGACAATTTCAGCTTTAGCAACAGGCTATGTGCTTCCATTTTGTGGTGGTCTGGAATGTAAACTAACTATGGGGAAATTAAACCAACTGAAAACAAGCACTATCTCATCTGTGGGTGGCTGAATGTTTTTTTTTAACTTGTTGGAAGTGTCCTTGGCTTTTGTTATCTAGCTGTACTATTATGTGGTACTGGGTGCCCTTTAAGTGACAAAGAGGACCTTGGTATGCGGCCTTCATGACCAATAGCTCTCTTTCTCAATTTACGTAGTTTTTGCCCCTCTGTTATAGATAGCTTCAGAGGAAAAAAAAATGTATACAGGAGTAAGGCACATTGAATGACAATTTTGAAGAGCCTAACTCCCTAACCTGGCCACATGAGAAGCATCTCTTCCTATAACAAAGGGCTTTTGGATCTATTTAGTACTGGGGCTGCGGTGAACTGTCTTCCTAATTCTCTAAGAGCTTCCCCCTCTCATAAGACCACAGATTTAAAACTTAAAAAAGATTGCAGAGATCACCTAAACTTACTCCCATTAGAAGGTAACGCTCTTGTCTTTCTACTTGTATTTGTATTCAAAGTGCTTAGCATATTGTCTGATATATAGTAGGTGCTTAATAAATGTCTGATCTCTTCCTCCTTTCCCCTATTTGAAGTGGAATATCCTCTTTAGACCACTAAGTGGCACTGGGGATGATACAGTGCCCTGACCTGGAGTCAGGAATGCTTGAATTTAAATCCAGCCTCAGACACTTATTAGCTGTATGCCTCAGTTTCCTCAACTGTAAAATGGAGATAACACCTATCTTATGGGGTTGTCGTGTAGATAAAATAAGATAATATTTGCAAAGTGCTAACATAGTACCTCATTCATCATAGACGCTTAAATGTTTCTTGACTTGTCACTCATATATTAGAAAACCGAAGCCCAGAGAGAAGTGACTTGTCCAGGGTCACATAAGTAGCGAATGGTAGATCTGGAATTAGAATCCAGACCTCCTGTCTCCAAATCCATGACTGTTTTTACTATACCACATTATCACCTTAGAGACAGTAATGCACTGTAACATTGGGTCTTTGGGGTGTGGTTAAAAAAGTTAAGAAGAGCATGGTCAGGGTGGAGAACTCTGGATAAAAGTGACCTTCACAACCCGTGAACTTCAGAAATTCTTGAATTTCATGGGCACACCTCCCTGTAGCGCTGTTTCCTCCACATTTTGAGGGCTCGTTTGTGCCCCCGCCAACACCTGACCCTGTAAGTTCTGTTTCTCTTCGCTTGAATTTGCATTTCTCCAGTTTCTTTATTTTATCAATTTATTTTAAACTTAAATGTATAATAAGAAAAGAAAGAGAATTATAAACTTAAATTATTATTAAATTATTAAATTATATATTAAATTAATTTATTAAATAAATTAAATTATTAATTTAAATAATTATTAAAATTATATAAATATATAATATTATATATTATATTTTATAAATTATATAAAATTATATAAAATTAAATAATTAATTAAAAATTAAATTATATATTATGAACTTAAATAATAAAACTTATTACAAAATAAGAAAAGAAAAAAAAAGCATTGCCTTAGGTGCAGCAGAATGTAAGAGAGCATTCAAAATATACAGCAATAAATTTCCATTTCAAGAAAGCCTATATAATAAATACTACACCTTGTGTTCAGAGCTGTCCATCTTTTCTTTGCTTCCTTGTCAGTTCTCATTTATTCTCTGCTGTGCACTTTTTACTTTGTTCTTTTTTTGCCCCTTTCTTCCCCACCCCCCAAGAAGGCTACAATTAAGCACAGGTATGTATGTGTATATACACACACATACATATAGACGTACGTATATGTATGCTATACATGCAAACATATACATATATAAATATATATATATATATACACATACATGGATATACTTAGATATCTATAATTATACTTTTATATAGACATATATATTCATATGCATCTATATAATACCATACTATACTTGTCTGTCCTCTGTTTCTCTGAGGCTAGATAACCTCTTCCTTGATAATTTCAAATCTTTCCATATTTTTCTAAGTTCACCAACTTATCATCTATGCCACAGTAATATTCCAGCCTTAGACTGTCTAGTCATTTTAAATAGTCTAGCATTTCTCCAGTTTACTAAACCCATGATTGTGTAGCAGGCTGGTTTTTACCATGACAACATGCCAGCTGGGGCCCTAGGAGGAGATCAGAATGACCAAAAAGTACTCTCCTACATCCTCTCCCTCCCCCACATCCAGCGGGTTCTGAGATGCAATGAAATGCTGATGAACCACAGGATCATTACTCAGTCCAAATGGTATGTCCCTAGACTCAAATTATCTGTGAGAGGCCTTAAAAGTCATCTTCTATTCATTCCCTTCCTAAATCTGAATAAGGTTGTAGGTCCCCTGCAGATCCAAGCTAGTGAATGGGACTGCCTGGTGGAGTCACTCCAAAAGGTCAGGGATAAGTAGTAGGAAGGCTAGTGATCTTACACTGTAATGACAGAGAGGGCTTGGATGGCAGAGTTTTAGCTTCCTAATTCTTTCCCACAAATAATACAGGGGTCCCAGGAGGGTAGTTAAAGGGACTGGTAAACCCAGCTGCAAATTTCTTTTCAGAAATTCTTGCAGAGTTTTTTTTTCCTTCCCATATTAGGACTAGTCAGGGGACAAATGCAGCTGGAGGGTGTCCTGGCCCTGAGGAGGGTCCTTTATTTTTCACGAGTGAGAGACAGAGTCTGATAGTTCCATTAAATAATCTCTTTCACTAAGCAGAGGTATATATGAACATTAATTTTCTCCTATCAAGGTATACTTTGTGATATTAGATAAAAACTCAAAGGGAAACCCCAAAACCAGTACCTAGAGCCCTTTCAGGCCCACATCTAGTTTCAGGTCAATCTTTCTGTCAGGGAATTGGCTCAAGCTGCTCTGGGTTTTTGTCATAGTTTGCTAGCCTCTAATAAAGGGGCTGGAGTGTTGTTCTGTCATTCTTCAGTCATGTCCCACTCTTCATAACCCCATTTGGGGTTTTTTTGGCAAAGATACTGGAGGCTTTTCCATTTCCTTCTCCAGTTCATTTTACAGATGAGGAAACTGGGGCAAACAGGGTTAAGTGACTTGCCCGGGGTCATACAGCTAATAAAGGTCTGAGGCTGGATTTGAACTCAGGAAGAGGAGTCTTCCTGACTCCATTCTGGGATGTCTATCCACTGGGCCACCTAGCTGCCCATAGAGAAGCTGTAGTACCTCAGAATAAAATAAACACACCAGCTTAGGATAAGGGAAAGGTGGACATAGGAGGAGGTAGAATGTATTAATTCAATATGATTGACATTGAAGATGTCTAAGTTTTGCTGAAGTCTTGGAGTCTGAAGTAGTTGTTTTATATTTACAATCAGGTGGCCCAGGGGATAAAATGCTGGCCTTGAAGTCAAGGGAGACCTGAGTTCAAATCCTGACTCAGACACTTACTAGCTTCCTGAACTGTTTGCCTTAGTTTCTTCAACTGCATGGTGGGAATAATAAGAGCCCCTACTCCACAGGTTGTGTTCACTTGAATCTCTGCTTAATAAAAATGATTATTTAATAGAACCGTCAGACTCTGAGTCTTCTACTGCTGACAGATAAAGGAATCTTCAGCCCCAGGACACCCTCTAGTTATATTTATCCCCTAACTAGTCGAGATGAAAGAAAGAAAGAAAGAAGGAAAGAAAGAAAGAAAGAAAGAAAGAAAGAAAGAAAGAAAGAAAGAAAGAAAGAAAGAAAGAAAGAAAGAAAGGAAGGAAGGAAGGAAGGAAGGAAGGAAGGAAGGAAGGAAGGAAGGAAGGAAGGAAGGAAGGAAGAAAGAAA
>CM053624.1:272231068-272242836 GCA_028646595.1 Phalanger gymnotis | reverse complement strand
ATCCTTGATAACTTCTTGAAAGATGATGTCTAGGCTCTTTTTTGGCCATGGCTTTCAGGTAGTCCAATAATTTTTAAATTTTCTCTCCTGGATCTATTTTCCAGGTCAGTGGTTTTTCCAATGAGGTATTTCACATTGTCTTCCATTTTTTCATTCCTTTTTTATGTTTTATAATATCTTGATTTCCCATAAAGTCACTAGCTTCCACTTGCTCCAATCTAATATTTAAGGTAGTATTTTCTTCAGTGGTCTTTTGGACCTCCTTTTCCATTTGGCTAATTTTGCCTTTCAAGGCATTCTTCTCCTCATTGGGTTTTTGGAGCTCTTTTGCCATTTGAGTTAGTCTATTTTAAGGTGTAATTTTCTTCAGTATTTTTTTTGTCTCATTTAGCAAGTCATTGACTTGTTTTTCATGGTGTTCTCACATCACTCTCATTTCTCTTCCCAGTTTTCCCTCTACTTCTTTTACTTGCTTTTCCAAATCCTTTTTGAGCTCTTGCATGGCCTGAGACCAATTCATAGTTTTCTTGGAGGCTTTTTTTGTAGGCTCTTTGACTTTGTTGACTTCTTCTGGCTGTATGTTTTGATCTTCTTTGTCACCAAAGAAAGATTCCAAAGTCTGAGTCTGAATCTGAGTCCATTTTCACTGCCTGGCCATGTTCCCAGACAATTTACTTGACCCTTGAGTTTTTCAGTGGAGTATGCTTGCTTATAGAGTAAAGAGTACTTTGCCCCATGCTTAAAGGGTTGTGCAGCTGTTTTCAGAGCTCCTTCTACACAGCAAACTCTGCCATACCAGCACTCCTTCTCCCCCAAGAACCGCCAACCTGGACCAGACCCAGATCCAAGCAGGCTCTTTACTCTCGCTCTGATCTGTCACTTAATTCCTCCCACAGGGTGGGCCTGGGGCTGGAAGCAACCACAACTGGAGCTCTGGAAACAACGCTAGAGCTGCACCACTTCCACACCTCCAGGGCTAGGGCCAACTGCGCACTCCTTTCACTTTAGCAGTTTTTCCACCTACCTTCTCTGTTATCTTTGGTGTTCGTGGGTTGAGAAGTCTGGTAACTGCCATAGCTTAATGATTCAGGGCCCTACCACCTGTTTTGCCTGGCTCCTGGTATGGTTGGTCCTGGCACAGCCCATGCTGGGCTGTGCTCCATTCTGCTCCCAGCTCCATTCGATACAACCTTTACAGTGATCATCCAGGCCTTCCTGGGTCGAAGCCCTGCTTCCCTCTGCTATTTTGTGGGTTCTGCAGCTGTAGAATTTGTTCAGAGCCATTTTTATAGATGTTTGGAAGGACCTGGGAGAGGGCATAAGCAAGTCCCTGTTTTCCAACCACCATCTTGGCTCAGCCCCCCAGTCCTCTTTTCCTTTATTGCCCTCATGTGCTCTGAGATCCAGGGTCACTCACTGATCTTAACTGTGGCATACAAAAGACTTTCACCTCCCAACTTTGGGCACTTTCAATCGCTGTTCCCCCCATGCCTGGAATTCTCTCCCTCATCATCTCTGTCTCCTCTTCCTTGGTTTCCTTCAAATCCTAGCTAAATTCTCATCTTATATAAGAAGTCTTTCATTTTACCCCATTATCCCCATGTTGCTAGTCACCCAAAGTGCCTTCTCTCTGTTGATTATCTACAATTTATCTTGTCTGTCTATTGCTTGTGCAGAGCAGCTTACATGTTGTTTTCTGCATTAGACTGTGAGTTCCTTGAAAGCAGGTAACTTTTTTTTTCTTTCTTTGCATCCCCAGTGCGTAACATGGTGTATGGCACATAGTAGGTACTTAAATACTTGTTGACTGAATTTCAAAATAAAGATTTATAGAAGAAATATCTAGGTAGGCTCAGCTACTCCCCCACTCATAAAATATTTTTTGGTGTGTGTTGCAAATCTTTCAAATAGAAAGCTAAATTTTTCTATGTAAACAGTAAAACAAGATGAAGGCATGGTCCATTAAACAAACAGCAATGATAGACTTTAATATTTCACAATATTGCTGCTTGCTTAATGAGATGCATGTGACAAAAAATCTTCCATCACTACCTAATTATTTCCATTAACTGATCAAATCTGGGCTTTTTCATGATGTTGATTATGAACAGTAAAAGTAAATCAAGTGATACTAATAATAATTTTCAATTAAAAAACACAAGGTAGACAATGAGCTGTTGGCCTCACTTCAACTTGTTTGAGAATATATGCTTGTGTTTCATTAACTCTGGGGCTAGTTGGACATATGCAGACAAATTTACTACTATACCTCTAGAAATTGTTATTGCAAGGCCAAAAAAAACCCCAAACCCTAAAATCTTTCATATCCACCCAATCTTAATCATATTCCTCTGTTTTCATACCTTCCTCATCTTATTACTAATGACTATGTAAGGCAGAAGTTGGCAAGCCATATCTCGAGGGACAAATACAGCCTGCTTTCTGTTGTGTAAGGCCCTATTTTTAAATAAATATATTATTTTTTAAAAAGCTATTTTAAGATGATGGACTGTACAAAAACATATGGTGGGGACAGATTTGTTACATGGGTGATAGTTTGCCAACTCTTGATGGAGGACTTTGGTAGGTAGAGAAGGGAGATCTGGGGCTGTTTGCTTAACAATAACATAATGAGGTTGATTCAGATCATCTCTAAGATTACTTCCACATCTTGGAGTCTATGTAATACAATTCTGGATAGAACAAAGAGAGAAAAAGCAGTGTGTACCATGTGGAGGATAGAGGAATGTGAGGTAAACATGACCTTCAATGTTCTACTCATCTACCTTCAACAGGTTCCCATCACCTAGTACTTCGCCTAAAGTGATTTCCTAAGAGTTTAGTAAATTCCTACTCCCTCTTAGTCTTCTAATCCCATGGATACTGAATCCCCCACTACATGGCTTCAGATGTCTATAAAAATGCATCAAACATTGTTACTAAACAAGATGAATCAGATATCTTAATTTAAGAAACTAAATTTTACCTCACAGGTATCACTGAGACTTAGATGCTATTTAAGACAGCTTACATCTTCTGGCCCTCACTTGAACCCTGGTTCCTTTTGGATGACAGTGCAAACCTGGCCATCCTTTCTAGTATTGATTTCCCTTTCTCTCATACCTCCCAAATCAGTGATCCCAGTGGGAGAGTTGGAAAATGACCTTCACTCATTGCTACTTGCAGATTCTCTCTTTCCTGCCATCATGGATTTAATTTTTCCTTTGATATTCACTGTATTCAAATTTATCACTCAATTCACGTACCATTTCCAAGGATTTTTTCCCTCCATTCTCTGTGAATTCCCCACATGGCTCAGTCTCTCTCTTTCCAACTCCTACCCTTGTCCTAGATAATTTCAACATACATGACATGTTGAAATATGTTGATAATCCCTCAAATGTCAGAACCTTCAAGTTCTTTGAGCTACTCAGTTCCCATGACTTACTCCATCTCTTTCCTTCAGCTATGCACAGGCATGGTCATACTCCTAATCTTTCTGGTATCCCCAGGTGTTTCCATTTCATGACCATGAACTCTGAACTTCCTTTATCCAACCAAAAACTCCAATTTTTCTATCCCTCCCTGTGTCTTACTTCTACCACTCTTTTTTCATTCTCACCCCTCTGACTCTCAGTACTTTCCTGAGCCATTATTTTGCTCTGGCTACATTCTCTTCCCTTTCCAATTCTGACCTGCTAGTGAACCATTTCAATCAGACACCTCTGAAATCTCTGGTTCCTATATTCTATTTCTGCTCAAACCTTGGTAAACCCCAACCCTAGATCTTTCAACATCTGCCTCCTCTGTCTTCCTCCTATGCTGTTGAAGTGAATTTGAGGAGGTCATGAAAGCATGTTGACTCGGTACATTACAAATTTATGTTATCTAATCTCATTTGGGGGCCTTATTGTATCAAAGAACTTTTACTCTTCTTTAATTGATTCTTTTGTCCTCTTACAATAGCAGCTATTCCAAACTTTCTTTCTTAAAACATTCTAGTCCTATCAGCTAAGGACTTCATCGAATTCTTAAGTGAGGAAATCAATGTCATTCACCTTACTTTACTCCCCTTCTTCTCAGTTCATAACTTCTTAACACAATCTCTGAGGATAACATTTCATCTTAAAGCACAGCTTCTGATGTTGAGCTGAATCTTCACCTCACAAATGTCAACACTTTTATACATACTTTTTAACTTTTAAATAAGTTTTTAAATTGATATTTTTATTATAGTTATTGCGAGAATCCATCCCTCTCCCCCTTTCCAAAGAATTGTCTCAAATAACAGAGTTTTTTAAGAGAAGAAAAGAAATTAGCTCAACTGATCAATACATAGGAAAAAAATCCAAAAACACGTGCGATGTGTAACATCTGTGGACACACCTCCACAAAGGGCAGGGTTCAGAGTGTGTTCTCATATTTCTTAATTTGAGTCCTATTTGATCTTAATAATTTTATTATATTTGCTTTTGATTTCTTGGTATGTCATCATTCTTTCCATATATATTCTTGTGGTTACTGTCTATATTGTTTCCTTGACTCTTAATTCACTTTGCATCAGTTCATATGGATTTTCTATGCTTTTCTGAGTTCATCACATGCATCATTTCTTATAGCACAGTAATATTCCATGTATCACGACTAGTGTATTCATTCCAAAATGGATGAGCACTGTTCCCACCCAATTCTTAGCTATCACAAACAAGTGCTGCTATAAATATTTGGAGTATATGAGGATTTTATTCTTATCAATATCTTCATTGGGACATAAACCCAGTAGTGGAGTCCCTGGTTCAAAAAGAATGGATATTTTAGTTACATTATTTCCATAATTCCAAACTGCTTTCCAAAACTTTTGTACCACTTCATAGTTCCAGCCATAATGTATTGGTGTGCTCATCCTTCCACAACCCCTTCAACATTGATTATTGCTATTTTGGGGGTCATTCTTGCCCACTTGCAGGATGTAAGGTGAAACTTCTGGTTTGCTTTGATTCGCATTTCTCTAATTATTATTGATTTGTAGCATTCTTTCGTGTGACTGTGAATAGTTTACAATTCTTCTTTGGAGGACTGTTATTTATATTACATGCACTCTTGATCCTAGAACTTCCCATTTTTTTCTGGAAGATTTCCCCATGACTTTTTTCCCTATGCATCCATTCTCTAATCTCTCCCCATCTACAGGTTACTTCCCTGTTGCTTACAGAAGTACTCATATCTCTTTATAAATTCTTACTGAATCATACAATCACTGCTAACTATTATGCTATATTTCCTCAGCTGAGTTCCTTGAAAAAAAGTTGTCTAGAGTGATTATCTCTACTTCTTTTCTTCCTACTCTCTTCACTCTCCTTCTGTACAATATGACTTCTGATTTCATCGCTCATCTAAAACTGTTCTATATAACATCCCAAGTGATCTCTTAATTGCCAACTCTAATAACATTTTTTCCTCATCCTAATATTTCTTGACCTTTATGAAGCATTTGATAGCAGTGGCTACCCTCTTGTAATGGAAATTTTCTCCTCTATGAGTGTTTATGTTTAAGTTCTCTCTTGGTTCTCCTCCTGTCTTACCACTTCTTCTCAATCCCCTTTGCTGGTTCCTTATTTGTGTAAAGCTCACTAATGGTGGGTGTGCATCAAGTCTCTATCTTGGGACTTTTTTATTCTCTATACTCTATCTTGGTGAGCCTGGCAGTTTTCATGAGTTTAGATGTCATTTTTATGCAGATGAATCCTAGATATATAGTTTTAACTCATCTCTCTTCTGAGGTCCAGTATCTCTCCTGAACTATAATCTTATATTACCAACTATCTACTGGAGATTTCAAACAAGTTGTCCTGGAGATAACTTAAAAGGCACATGTCCCAAACATGATAAGAACTCTTATTACTGGCCTAATCCTTACTAACAAGCAAAATCTAGTCACTGAAGTAGAAGTGAGGGGCAAATGGCAATTCCATTATAGAATTTGTGAAAGCAGAAAGGAAGATTTGCATTTCTCTAGGTTTGGGGACATCAAATTTCCAAGGGTTCATCTAAATAGTACCCAATGGCTTAAATTTCTACAGGGTAAGTCAGGAAAATAAAAATGAAAAATTCTTAAGAAGGAAATTGTAATGAAGAGGATAAAGGGGAGTTCCCTAAAGAGACTGCTATGACTGCACAATACAATTCTGATTTTAAAGACATGAGACAAAAGTAAGAGCAGAGAACTGAAGATGCCTAGAAAAAACTAGCATAAACCTGTGAGAATGAGATTAGAAATGGTAAAGATCATTATGATCTCGGGCTGCCAATGAATGCTATGGTTAAGAAAAAGGGCAGGTTTTTTTAAGCTTCATTGGAGGTTAGAAGAGAAACTAAGAAGGGATAGGACTGTTACTTAGAGTATATATAGGGTGATAATAATGAAAAGACAGACTACTCTACTCTTACTTGGGATATTTATCTTGTAAAAGTGAAGGCTTAGGGAGGACATGATAAATGTCTTTGGGTATTTGAGGGTGTGTCACATGGAAAAGGAATTAGAATTGTTCTACTTGGCCCCAGAGGGCAAAAGTAGGATCAATGTGTAGACTTAACAGAGAGGTATATTTAGTCTTGAGAAAGATATGTGTATTTGGGGGTTGGGGAGAGACTTCCTAATAACTAAAGCTGTTCCAAAGTGGGAGGTAATAGGTTTCCCATCACTAGAGATTTTCAATTGGAAGGTGGACAAACACTTGCTGTGTATATTGTAGAGAGGATTCTTGCTCAGGCATGGGTTGGAATAGATAGACACTGAGGGCCCTTCAAAATCTGAGATTATGGGATTCTATGAGAGAGGAATAAAAATGTCTGGGTCACAAGGGGAAGTAAGAGGCAGATTCAAGGGCAGTTTGTACTCAAAAGTTAGGGAATGGTAAATTAAGGTAGAAAAGGGCAAGGAAAAACTTTTTCTCTTCCCTGGATTATTTGCTTGAAAAAATATAGTTGTCCCGTTGGCAGCGCTGAAGAGTGGGAAAGAATATTTAGTCCATATGTCCTCAGCCAGAGCTTTTTTCTGCTGTTCTCTAAGTTCCACCTAAGAAGACTGTGGATTCTCTCTCTCTCTCTCTCTCTCTCTCTCTCTCTCTCTTTCTTTCTCTCTCTCTCTCTTTGTCTGTCTGTCTCTCTCTTTATTATACAATATATGCTACCATGTAGAATAATAATTATAGACCATATTATGTTCAGGATCACAATCTAATACTGAAGTTGAAAACTGGGAACATTGCAGGAAACTTCATCATTTCTAACTTAAGGGTTTAGACTTCCCTTTCAGGATGTCTGAAAGGTTACCAAAACTGTGACCTTACTATACGTTTGATCTTGCTAGCTTAAACTTATTGTGATTGATGCCAAAAGAAAGATGTAGGTGGTCTAGGGTAATAACAGAGAACTCTGAGGATCCCTTTGTGAAGAAATCATCACCCGTCTCTACTCATTTAATGTCTTTTTTCCAGTTCAGATGTATATCATAGTCAGAAGACCCTAGATACTCCATTTAAGTCTTTATTAGATAATAGGGAATCATAGGCTTAGAGCTGGAAGGGACCTTGGAGGCCATTAAATCTGAACTCTTCATTTTACAATTGAGGAAACTGATTCCACAAGAAGTTAAATAACTTGCCCAACAAATGAATAGTAAGAGTATAGAAGCAGTATTTGAACCTAAGTCTTCCTCTTTACAAGTCTAGCACTACATCTACTACATTATCTTATGTCTCATGATGGCCCAGAGATCTACTTATATCAGTAAATCCTCATCCAATCTTGAACAAGAGGTTCCATTTTCCACAGGTTGGGTCAGTAGGGTCCTGGGTGGTCTCTTGTTTTATATTCTTGATCACTGTAGACTATGTAAGCAAACATAAGATCAGGAGAATCATAGTATGCTGGAAATACTTTCGGGATGAGACTAAGGACATAGTGTATACACATATGTATATATGTATGTATACATATATATATTCCAAAGATTTGATTAAACTAAGTTTGAGATGCTCATCAACAGCTTGTTTGAAAGGTTATTTTGTCAATGGTAACTTTCAAAGACCTTTCCACCAAGATACAGAAGGGTTGTAATCACCTTTGTTGCTGAGGAGAATAACCATGCCAATGAAATAATAGATACTTGGAGAATTTAGTGATATTCTAAGTGGATGGAATTAAGATAGCTTTTCTCTGCACCATTTTCAGTCAGACATCATTGGACTAAGCAGATAGTAAACTCAATTGGTCAGCTAGGTGGCACAGTGGATAGGGTGCCAGGCCTGGAGTCAGAAAGTCTCCCCTTCCCAAGTTCAAATCTGGCACCAGATATTTACTAGCTGTGTCACCCTGAGCAAGTCACTTAACCCTGTTTGCTTCAGTTTCCTCATCTGTAAAATGAGCTGGAGAAAAAAAAAATGGCAAACCAGTCCAGCATATTTGCCAAGAAAATCTCAAAAGGGGTTACAGAGCATTAGATATGACTGAAAAATGACTCAGTAACAACAAAGTCAATTGGATTATTTTTTCTAGTTTTGCTTTGTGGCAATACAAAAGGATTAAAAAGGATGAGCTCAGGAAAAGAGTGGGAGAAAGCTGGTGCTAGAACTCCCTCTTTTCCTATCATCTTACCCAAGATTTTGTTATGAAAATTCCATGATATAATGAGAAGAGCATTAGACTAGAATATGAATCTTATCTCTGTTATGTAAAAGCTAAGTGATCATAGATGCAATGAGAGGCAGTTTGATATAGTGAACAGAATGCTGGGTGTGGTATCAGGAAAACCTGAATTTGAATCCCACCTCATGTGCTAGCTGGCAAATCACTTGGCCTCTCCTGATTTTACCTTCTTCATCTGTAAAATGATGGGGTTTAAATTGATGACTTCTATGGTCCCTTCTCTCTCTAGATTTTTGGTGCCATTTAATCATCCAACTTCTTAGGAATTCAGTTTCTTCACCTGAAAAATGAGTAGGTTGGATGAGGTGATCATTAAATTCTTTTCCAACTATTGTGTTCAAAGATCTAAATTGAAGAGAAGCTATCAAGCAAATTATTAATAAGTACCCATTCTTCCTAACTTCCAACAGGGCCATCCTTTCTACTAAATGTGGGCTTCTGTTGTGTTGATGTACCAATAGAAGCAAAGTCTGAATCAGGGGCTTAAATTGGCTGGTCCCAAGATTGTGTCTGAATGTCTGACCCCTTAAGGTAAGGAGGTCTGAGAGTCCTAGTGTGCTGAAATTTCTGTTACCAGAAAATTAAGGTAGCTTTAATGAAACCATATTTTTTTTTTTTTGTTTTTAGACTCATACGCTTTCTCCAGTCTCAAACTAGGAGTCCTACCTCTCCATAAACTTGGTCAATTTCTGTCTTGTATTCTCTCTGGGGCTGTATAATTTCTTTGCCTGAGCAGTTCTACAATGAAAAAGGACATAAAATGGCCACACCTATGAACTTATTTTCAGCAAATCTCTAGATGATTCCCTGGGAAGATGCATGTTTTCATCCCTAACAGTATGACATGTAAATCACTTTTCACATATTGAGAAATCCATCCATCATTTTTGTGAGATGCCCAGTAGCCCATTTTCCCCCTTTGGGATTTAGGGAAGGCCATATGAATTTAATTTTCTTATAATATACTCCACTATTTGGTCTATGAGGTTTTGTACAACGTGAGATACATGGATAGTTTTTTTTAAAATCCCAGTCCCTGAAATATTAACTTGGAATACCTAACAGAAGCTTCAGTGAACCTCATTTGAGATGAGAAAGCCTCTACCTCTCTAATAAAACTTTCAGATTTTTCTGATTGAATGCCATTTGAAATTACCCTCATCATGCTAACATGTACTAGGTAGCATGCAATAGGGTTGCCTCTCGACATGACCCTATTAGAGATTGCCACTTGTGAGAAAATCTATTCAAAAGTAGAGGCTGTATTAAGCCAGATACCAGGTCAAATGATACTATTTGAGGGGGGTGGGGAATGGAGAGGTGCTTCAGTCTAATGATTTGTGAAAAGTTAAGTAACAACAAATTCCATGAATATGAAATTGTGGCGAGAATGCTCTCATCATCGCTTTTATCCCTTAGCTCTTTACAGAGACAGTAACTGTGAGGGATTAGAAATGGCACCCGCTGATATGCCTATCTCTTTCTGAAATTATGCTTTTCAAGATTGTGAGGAGAAAGTATGTAAGAGAGGAAGGTAGAATTTGGTTTGGATTGTCTTATATTCAGTAAAAGGGGAAATAGGTACCTGAGTGCAGGTATATTGACATTTATAGGCATTTTTGCTTTTCTTAAAACATTATTAATAATGTGGTTTTGCCACCACACAGGGTAATCAGTTATAGCAGAAGTTGATGCTGAAGTTTGGGGAGGGGGCGCAGCAAAAATGTTCAAGAAGTGTAGAGGAGAGAGCATGGTCACTGGGATGGGAACTACTGGGAAAAGAACATTAGGGGATTTAGAATTATGGATGAGCCAATGAAACTGGATCCTTTAAGAAAGACATTGTCATTGTATTGTGCTCTATCCTTCTAAAGGGTCTCACTGTCTCCCATGTATATCAGTTTTATGACACTGGCTAAGAGGAATGTCTGGTGAAGGTTTTATAAAACCTTGTAGAGTTTTATAAGGCCTCTGTAACCTAATAATGCTGCCATCAAAATTGCAAAGAATATTAAAATCTGATTAAACAAATGTTGATATTATTCTCCCTCCTACTAACACTACTATCACTACTGTCACCATCACTACTATTACTATTATTAGGTTATTAATTCAATTAATGCATCTATTATCTCATTTGTCTATCGGGACACTCCTCAAGACAAGTTTTATTACCCTTTTTTATACAAGTGAGAAAACTGAAGCTCAGTGAAAGGAAAATGATATGCCCAAGATCATATGGCTAGTACATGTGAAAACCAAAACAAGATTTCATGTTCCTCTTAGGGTCTTATGGCTGCTGACTCTGTGACTTATTATATAATCATACCTAAGAGAATACAGGGCTGAGAAGATGTTGTCAACCTTCTTTCACAGTGTCATATCTGTAAAGTCTTTTGGTGTTCTCTGTGATTCAAGCACCTCAAGCATCTTAAAGCGTAACTTGATACTCAGGATCTTTCCCAGACTTTTATGCAACATAAACGCAAGGAAATCTCTCCAGATTTCTGAGAACTGAATGACTCTGATGATGAGGTCCAACATGGCTCCCTTGGTCTCCCACTTTTCAAAATAGTTTCTTATAGCACTATAGGATGGTAATTTGGGGAACATTGACTCAGAGGCCCAAGTATGCCTTGATTTTGTATTCTGCCCTTCAGCAGCTTCAAAATGAAAGACAGACTAATGCTTTGCTGTTGGCAACAGATATGCCATTGTATCCCTGCCTTTCTCGCTAATAGTGGCAAATATTTTCTAATTGTAAATGCAGGGCTTTTGGCACCATACAATGCTGCTACTTTTTTGGTCATTCATCAAATGCTTAACAAGTGTCTATATTTTTCAAGGCATTGTAGGGGTAGGGAGCAACCGCAATAATAATAACATAGTTATATAATGCTTTAAGATTTACAGGGTAGAGGGGTGGAGCCAAGATGGCGACCAGAAAGCAGTAACTGGCGTGAGCTCCCCACCAAATCCCTCCAAAAACCTATAAAAAAATGGCTCTAAACCAATTCTAGAGCTGCAGAACCCACAAAGTGGCAGAGGGAAGCAGGGCCCCA
>CM053624.1:272219195-272230568 GCA_028646595.1 Phalanger gymnotis | reverse complement strand
TGTAAGTGTATATTCCCTTCAGCTACCCTAATACAGGGGTTTCATGAATTATACACATCATTTTTCCATGTAGGAATGTAAACAAAACAGTTTGGTTTTAGTAAGTCCTTTATGATTTCTCTTTCTTGTTTACCTTTTCATGCTTCTCTTGATTCTTGTGTTTGAAAGTCAGATTTTTTATTCAGCTCTGGTTTTTTCATTGAGAAAGCTTGAAAGTCCTCTATTTTATTGAAAATCCATATTTTGCCTTGGAGCATTATACTCAGTTTTGCAGGGTAGGTGATTCTTGATTTTAATCCTAGCTCCATTGACCTCTGGAATATCATATTACAAGACGTTCAGTCCTTTAAGGTGGAAGCTGCTAGATCTTGTGTTATTCTGATTGTGTTTCCACAATACTCAAATTGTTTCTTTCTGGCTGCTTAAAGTATTTTCTCCCTGATCTGGGAGCTCTGGAATTTGGTGACAATATTCCTAGGAGTTTTCTTTTTGGGATCTTTTTCAGGCGGCAATCAGTGAATTCTTCCAATTTCTATTTTATCCACTGGATCTAGAATATCAGGACAGTTTTCCTTGATAAGTTCTTGAAAGATGATGTCTAAGCTCTTTTTTGATCATGTCTTTCAGGTAGTCCAATAATTTTTAAATTATCTTTCCTGGATCTATTTTCCAGGTCAGTGGTTTTTTCAATGAGATATTTCACATTGTCTTCCATTTTTTCATTCCTTTGGTTCTGTTTCATAGTATCTTGATTTCTCATGAAGTCACTAGCTTCCACTTGCTCCAATCTATTTTTAAGCTAGTATTTTCTTCAGTGGTCTTTTGGACCTCCTTTTCCATTTGGCTAATTCTGCCTTTCAAGGCATTCTTCTCTTCATTGACTTTTTGGAGCTCTTTTGCCAGATGAGTTAGTCTACTTTTTAAGATGTTATTTTCTTCAGTATTTTTTATGTCTCCTTTAACAAGTTGTCGACTTGTTTTTCATGGTCTTCTCACATCACTCTTATTTTTCTTCCCAATTTTTCCTCTACTTCTCTAACTTGCTTTTCCAAATCCTTTTTGAGCTCTTGCATGGCCTGAGACCAGTTATGTTTTTCTTGGATGCTTTTGATGTAGGATGTTTTACTTTGTTGAGTTTTTCTGACTGTATGTTTTGGTCTTCTTTGTCACCAAAGAAAGATTCCAAAGTCTGAGTCTGAATCTGAGTCCATTTCACTGCCTGTCCATGTTCCCGGCCAACTACTTGCCCCTTGAGCTTTTTGTCAGGATATGACTGCTTGTAGAGTAGAGAGTACTTTGTCCCAAGCTTGAAGGGCTGCACTGTTGCTTTCAGAGCTATTTCAACACAACAACTCTGCCACAGCAGCACTCCTCCTCCCCCAAGAACTGCCAATCTTAACTCTGACTCAGATCTAAGCAGGCCCTGCAGTCCTGCTCTGTTCTGCCACTTAATTCCTCCTACTAGGTGGGCCTGGGGCCAGAAGTAACTTTAGCTGTAGCTCTGTAAACAGTGTCAGAGCTGCAGCACCTCTGCAGCCTTACTGGGCAGTGGCCAACTGCAAACTCCTTTCACTCCATCCCCACAGTTTTTCCCACTAACCTTCTCTGTTGTCTTTGGTGTTTGTGGGTTGAGAAGTCTGGTAACTGCCATAGCTCACTGATTCAGGTTGCTACGGCCTGTTCCACCCAGCTGATGTCTGGTTGGTCTGGGGGCAGACCACTCTGGGCTCTGCTCCACTCCGCTCCCAGCTCCACGTGATAGACCTTACCCAGCGACCATCTGGGCTGTCCTGGGCTGGATCCCTGCTTCTCTCTGCTATTTTGTGGGTTCTGCAGTTCTAGAATTTGTTCAGATCCATTTTAATTAAGGTGGTTCAGAACCACCTTAATGGAAGGTACTGGGGGAGAGCTCTAGGCAAGTCCCTGCTTTCCAGCCACCATATTGGCTCTCCCACCCAATCCCTTCTTTTTGAAGATGAAGAACTGAGGGACAAAGGTACTAAATCACTTTCCCAAGATGACATGTGTGGTAAATAGAGTCAAGATTGAATTCAGGCTCTCTGACTGTGGATGCAGGTCTATTCCCAATAGCCTTTCCACATGGACAGCTATTCTGTGTCTTCTGTCAAGTCCACCACACGATAGCCACCCCCCTTTCCAAATACTTCTAACTTTCTAACCTCAACTTGGAGCAGGAGGGTAAATCTATCAATTGATCTATCTATCAATCACCTCTATCTGTTTGTCATCTAGCATCATCTATCAATCATCATCTATCTACCTATCTGTTCATATTGTACATATGTGCATAATGCATGTATACATGAAATGTATCTGTATATATGCATTATATATATGTATATATATATACACACACACGTATGCATACAACATGTATATTTATATACATGCATAGACCCTCTTGCTCCAAACTGAGGTTAGAAATTCCTACAAACACACACATACATATATGTATACATATATACATACATACATATATACATACAGAATTGGTGAGCTGGCTTGATAGGAGAAAATGATGCATGGAAACAATGGTTGAATTGACAAAGTAGCAACAGATTATGAAGGGTCAGAAAAACCATTTGAAATTGGGGATCAATTTGGATTAAACTGAACAATGAACATCAGTCACCACTCCAGAACCACTGGTCTTATTTTGGAGCCAGATTCTAGTCTTTCCTTCTTGCTTTTAGCAGAATGAACAGTCCAACAGGCACCCAAAAGGGGACAAAACAACGTAAAAGTCAAAGAGCAAATTGATTGGAATTGTCACGATATCTTGCTAATCTCTCAGTGAATGGGTCATAAAGAAAGCCCATATACATCCTCTTTCTGCAGTGCATAGCTAGCTTTGGGCCCTTTTTCAAAGCTTGCCTCAGCCTTACGTGCCCATATCTGTACCCCACATCTCTGCTTCCCATGCCTCAACATTTCAGGTAAGAGAAAGGTGTGCTCTCTTCTGCTGATCCCACTCCACCTCCAACTTATTCTTTCTCCCTCTAGGAACTCTGTTTCTCACCTGAATCCTACCATTTTAATACCCACCTGAGATCTGTCATTTCCTAAGGTGCCTATCTCAGAGTTTCTGAGATTTTGGAAGCAGAACAATTTCTCCTTAATCTCTCTCTGTACTCCATACCCTTTATGCATACTGGCACTGACCAGTGAGTGAGGGAGGTGGGATGGGGAGAAGCTAGCCCTATCAACTGTCCTCTCTTAAGGTATCAAGCACAGTGCCTAATCCATCCTAGATATTTTTTTTAAAAAGCTTATGGTATTTTTTCTTGGAAGGACTTGGGGAGCTCACACTAGTCCCTGCTTTCTAGCCGCCATCTTGGCTCTGTCCCCCCCCACCCCCAGTATTTTTTCTTACATATAATGAATCCAGGGCAAAAAGCCCTTCCAACTTTCCACATTCCCATCCCTCAAGAGGCACGTTATCTCTTAGAAAGTTCTCACTCAAGGCTGTCTTTAATGTTCTTTCAAACCTGGTTTCAAGTGGTTAAAAATAGGAGAGATCACCAAATGCAGTGCATTGTAGTTAAAAACATGGGAGGCAGCCCCTTTCAGTGGAATCATGCTAGATTTGGAGTGGGATAAGAGGATCTGAGTTTGAATTCACCTTCTACTATTTTTTGTGTGATGATCAGCATGTCAATAAATTTGTCAGGGCTTTAGTTTCTTTACCTGTAAAATAAAGGGATTTCACTTCGTGGCTGCTAAGATCTGTTCTAAGTTTATTAAATGGTGTGTATAGTAGGAGCCATGAATAGCAAAGGTCAAGTCAAGTCAACAAGCATTCTTTAAGTACTTACCTTGTGCCAGGCATTGTGCTAAGCTCTGAGAATTCAAATACAAGCAAAAAGAAAGACAGTCCTTGCCCTCAAGGAGGGGGAAGACAACACATAAAATAAGGTCGAAAAAGAGAGGAGAAGACAGAATATGTCTACTTGGAGACATGATAGAGAAAGTTTAGAGAGTTAAGCTTAGAACCCAGAGAGGAATGGAGATATGTATAGCATGGGCACTTGCCTTAAAATGGAAGTTCTAAGGGACATCAACCAACTATACATAAGACCCAGAGGGTGGAATGAATTTCCAGGGTCACAAGTATAATTGTAATGATTAGTCTTAGCTTTGGAGAAGAGAGGAGGGAATACACATCCCACCTTTCTTTGGATAGTTGTGGGATTATGGGTATAAAATGTTGCATATATCCTCAAACATGGCATCTGGGTTAGGTGGTTTGGATGAACTGCTTTTCTTTTCTTACAAAAAAAACCTTCCTGAGTGAGGGGTGGTAAATGGGAGACTAGGGAAGGATAAGTAGAAATGATGTGGCAAAAACAGACCTCTCCAGATAGAATTTATGTTTTTTTTTTAATTTGGAGGATCCAAGCTACCTGATAAGAGGAACACAAACTGAATAAAATAATCACACTAAAGTCTGAATGACTGACTTCCTCTCTAATTCCATAAACAAATCATCAATTTATTTCAAAAACTATATTTTTGACACACACAACTGCTACTGTCTTGCAAGATAATTAGGCACAAATGATATATAATTCCTATTAATTAGCATTCATATGTTAATCCAAATAAATATTTAATTGGTAGAATTTCTGGCAGAATGGTGGAGATGCTTTATTTTTAGTCAAATCTCACTTAGCAGTTATCCTGCTCCATCTTTAAGTAAGGCTATTTCTAGGAGCTAGATGGGTAATATATTAATATATAATAATAATAACAATAGTTAACATTACTGTGGCACTTTAAGATTTACAAAGCATTTTACATGTTTTCTCAATTGATTCTCACAACAACATGGGAGAGGTGCTATTATTCTTGGAGGTAGGTATACTGTTTATGTGAAGAATAGTCTGCTTGAGAGACCAGCTTCCTGTAAATCAAAGGATAGGCTCCCTCTGAGGCTTTTATAGCCTGGATTTCAAGACCAGCTATGATGTTGGAATGAACAAGGATGATAGCTCCTGACCTGGAGAAAAAGGTGAAAGCAATACTAATAGCTGGCAATACATATAGTTTCATTTGACTCTTACAAAACCTTGTAAGGTAGGGTATGAGTATGCCAGAGGAAACCCAGATTCTTAGAGGTTAAGTGACTAAGTGACTTGACCAGGGTCAAACAGTTTGTTAAGTGGCTGAGGTTCAAAACCAGGTCTTCCTGACTTCAGGTGGATCATTCTGTGCGTTATACCACATGGTGGTATACCACCATGGTGCTCATAGAGTAATTGACCTTAAAACTAAGATGTGTAACTTTAGGACATGCTGGGATCATAAAGCTTCTTCCCAGATGACCTTTGGCCCAACTGGCATTAAATATACTGAAGGGCAGTCAAGACTTTTGCTTTGCCCCCAAGATGGGCCCTTTCCTTCTGTAGGCATGTGAGGTTTATTGGGTATCAGGGAGCTAGGGCAGTAGGCAAGAGTGAGAACTAAGGGGAAGATTTGTATTTGAAACATTGTCTGTTCAACAAAAAGCATACCTGTTAGCTGTTAGAGCAGGCAGAAAGGAAGAGAGAGCAGTGATCCTCAAATACTTGGTTTGTAGATAACCAGTTTAAAAAAAAAGTAGGAAGACCTGGTTTTCAAATCTTACATTTATTGATCCAGAGGACTTTAGAAAGGCTTCTTTCTGATTTTCTCAAATGATATCAAAAACATTTAATATAATTATATAAAAGTACTATAAATTATAGGGATATAGGTATCTAAATAGCTGCTTATTATTTACGCCAAATCACCATGCATTACAATGACAATGGGTGTATTATCAAATGTCGCATTAACTTGGTTGTTATTATAAATGAATTATGACCCTAAATAAACTCTGTCCATATATTTCAATTTTCATTTTTATCGTTCAGGCAGCACAAGGGGCCACTTAAACAAATGAGAGATCATATTGTTTCTAAGCACTATCAAAAAGTTAAAAAAACAAATGGAGAATTATTCCTCACCTTTCCCATTTCCCAACATAGCAATTCAGTGCCTTTTAAAATAATTCTTTTCTTTTTCTTTTCTTTCTTAGTACCCTCATGTTATAATAGAGTGATTCCATACATGAATGCTTCAACCACATTAGGTTTTACAAGTGAACAGTCATTTACATTATTTACATGAGCTTTGTGGATTGTTTTGGAATTATTTTCCAGATGAAGCCATTATGTGACTCTGGAAAATTTAATATATTAGGGACTTGGAGTTACTAAGAGTGTTTATATCAAGTATAACTGATGACTCAAAACCTTACATGCACAATGTTTACATGGCCTGGGCTCAATCTTGGGGGCTTCTTACTGTGGCTCATTCCTCTACTCAGGGTTTCCTTAGGAATGTCAAAATTTGGCTTCAATTTCCACAACAAAAGGAAAAGCTTCAATTTTCATGCAAACACTAAGCTTAACATGAAATATAGAAAGACTTTATTTAGCCTTAAAGAAAAAGGAAAAGAATCAACTTGAGCCCATACATAGTTAAAACAACTCTCCCCTTTGATGAGTACCACCTTTTTCAAGGACCTATCTAGCACTACTTACTAATATTATTATGCTAAGTTTGAAGGTCTCCTCTAAGAAGCCAGTACGCATGGTCTCTTAAGAGTCGACCCCTGGCTCTTCTCAGCAATGCAAGGTTCTAAGACAACTCCAAAAGGCAGATAGAAGATGCTATCCACACCCAGAGAAAGAATTATGCAGTCAGAATGTAGATCGAAGTACACTATTTGTTCTCTCTTTTTAGTTTTGTTGTATTTCTTATTTCTCATGGTTCATTCCATTGGTTATAATTCTTCTTTGCAACATGACTAATGTGAAAATGTTTAATGTGAATGTATATGTAGCCTATATCACATTGCATACTGTCTTGGGGAGGGGAGAGAAGAAGGAGGGGGAAAATTTGGAACTCAAAAGCTTGTGAAACTGTATGTTGTAAACTAAAAATAAATAAATACATTTTTTGAAATAGGGTTGACCTCTTCTGCACAGTCCACATATCTCATAGTACCAGTGAAGGCTAAGGTTTACCTTTGCTCTTCTGCAGGAGGACTCTGTCTTTGTCTATAGCTTGGTTTCCAATCCTGTTTGGTCCAGAAACTCCCCTGCTATATGGGGTACCAGAATCCATCTGTTGATCTGTCATTGGTTCTTGGAGCATACATTTCCCTAGAGCCTCTTCTCCCTGACCCTTCACCATGGGAGACTTTAATTCCTGCAAGGAGGAGAAGCAGAAATTTGGGCCATTCTGCTATCCTGAGAAGAAGGAGGTACTAGGAGAGCCTATCTCTCTGCTCTCTTAAATACAATTAGTCCAAGGGATATAATCAGGTTCAAGCTAACCTAGTCTACATGAGACATGTCCCCAAGGAACCCATATATGTCACATCACCTTCTCTTTTTGTTTGACCTCCTCTCTCTGTCTGTGCCTCTACCTTCCTTTTCAAAAAAACAAGCGAATTGTAGCTCAGGTGTGGGAGTTGCTGCTGATTTAGCCAATTAATCATTTTCTACATATCAGTGGAAAGACTCAGAAAAATCAAAGGAATCCATACCTTATCAAGGAATCACCATTAATGACAGGACAAAATCCCGATCAGTAGGTGGCGATGAGGATTTTATATCATCAGATGGAGGCACAGTGGTTAGAGCACTGGGGCCTTTTGTATGAGTGCTGCTCCAGATACTTAATGGCTGTCTGAGTCTGGGTCTTTCTCTGTTTCCTCATCTATACAATGAGGGGTTAAGAATTACTAACTTCTAAGGTCTTTAAGAACTCTAAATCTATAACCCATGTCCCAGAGTCCACTGCGATAGGACTCTATTTGTGGAGATGAATGCCCTGCCCTGTGTGAAGGGTGGGGAAGAGTTAATGGGAGTCAGAGAGTACCAGTTTTCTTTGGGACTCTTCAAGCTTCTAGTCACTTCAAGCATTTCTGGCTTCCAGCTTCAAGAGGGAAGACAGAAAAAGCTAACCCCACTTCACGTTGCTGAAGGAAAAAATTAGGAGATATGAGAGAAACCAGCAGTCTCCATCATGTCCCTATCCCAGATAGTGAAGTGGAAACTTTAGGGAGTTTCCACTTGGGTGAGATCTAGAGCTCTCTCACTTGGTTGAGCCATTATCTCAGTCCCAATGGGAGAGCTCCTTTACTCTGTATCATATGATATATGTTGTCCTGTGTAGGCTTTCTTTGATTTCTGTTGTTCTCATTTGATTAAATAGGTTTTGTTGCTATTTGCTCTGTTTATTCATTGAGGAACTGGTATTAGGTGGGAAAGGGATCAAATCTTGGATATAGACCTTAGGGTCATTCTTCTCCCCTTCCTCCCAATAATGACAAAGTGATCCGAAGTTAGCTCGAACCTGATTATATCCCTTAGACTAATTATATTTAAGAGAGCAGAGAGATAGGCTCTCCTAGTACCTCCTTCTTCTCAGGAGAGCAGAATGGCCCAACTTCCTGCTTCTCCTCCTTGCAGGAGTTAAAGTCTCCCATGGTGAAGGGTCGGGGAGAAGAGGCTAGAAATCTCTATTCTGCCTCCCTTTGAGCCACACAATGACAGCCCTGAGTACAGAGTTCTCTCTGTTATAATCTTTGTTAAAGCTAGAAGGGACCTTAGGGTTTAGCTAGCCATTTTTTATAGATGAGTAAACTGGCCCCTAGAGACAAAGCGACCTGTCCAAAATCTCATAATAGTTTGTTTATTACACAGTTTGTGGTCTATATATTTTATGTTGTTACTGATGGGAATTATTTGGCTTAAAAAAGACAGACACATCTGCAGAATTATTGTCTCCTTTCCCTAACACAAATAAGAAAATATACTCTTGGCACCTGAAGTGTAAACATAACAATTACTTATAGGAAATCACAAAACTATTCATGAGTACTGGATAGAAATAGTACCATTGGCCTTAGTTCACTGCCTTCCATGTTCTATTTGCCAGCTTCTATGGAGCAGTCTTTATTCTGCTAAGTTCTTTTTCTCTTTACCTTCAATGAGTTACTTCTCAATGAGAAAAATAAAACATGTAAGAAATGAGTGGCAGGAAAAGGGTAGGTGGCAGGTATCTTTTTCATTCTGTAACCATCTTAGGCATCACTTTGGTTCTTTGGAGGAAGATATGAGCTTATCTCCTGGCCACTTTGAGTGATACTTTAGCGCTGAAGTACTTTGGGATGACCCAATAATCCATTGATTTGCATGATGACAGCAGGGAGAGGGGATGCTCCACTAAAGAAGATTGGCCAGTTAACCAGAAAGAGCTGTGCACTAAGTAGATATTAAAGGAGAATCAACTTACTTTATCCCTCTCTTCTTCCTATTTTTGAATATGTGACTGAGGCTGAGAGTCCTTCCTTAGATTCAGAGGGGGTTTCTTCTTTCTTTAATTCAGCCTGGCAGCAAAGTCAGCAAGTACACTTACTTTGTTGGATATCCCTTCTCTGGCTGCCGGTTCTTTTTTGTGGTTATTTCCTTGAGCACAGGTGACTAAACAGTGATCATAAGAGATGGACTTCGGGGGAGGGGCTACCTCTGGAGTTCAGGAGTTTGTAAATTCCTTATGGGTTTCTGATACTGGAAGCAGTACTTTTTCTGCAACCACATCCTTCTCAGAGAAAATGACCACTGAGAACATGATAAGCCCAAGCTCTGACTTGCCAGAATATATGAACCTTGAGGGAGTTTCTCATTCAATGAACAAGAGAGATGAAGGTGAAGTAATTGTTCAGTATTCTTGCAAAGTGTTTTAATTTCTACTAGTTTAACTGTCAACCTCTTAGGAGAATATCATAGGAATTGTGAATTACAATTTCATGTTTTAAGTCTTTGTCAATGTGTACTTATATGTTTTTTGTGTTCTAAGCATTCTTTTTGTGTGGAAAAAAATAAATATGTGTGCTACACCTGGTTGATGCTATATTTTGGACATCTTTCTAATCCATGTTTGAGAGCCCTAGACATGAGCCAAACCTAAGCTTTTTTGGGCGGAGAGAGTAACCTTCAACTTTATTTCTTCATAGACTGGAATAGTCTATGACTTAATACACCACCACCACCACCTGAAGAATATTGGAAAGATAAGCATTTTATTCAGAGAAAAAGTTTGAGAGGCTTTTTAAAGGGATTATCCCCAGAATTCTGCTGTGGTGTGGGTATGTAATGATCCAGGGAGTATGAAAAGAATCTGACTTGTCTTCTTAGAGGCCAGCATCCCTCAGGATTGAACCCAGTTCATGTGAGCTCAGCACTATACTATCCTAATAGAAGAAGATTCCTGAGCTCCTCTGGGCTAGTTGATGACGAAAGAAATAAGAGCAAGAATTAAAAAAGAAAGGAAAACAAAAAGAAATGAAGATAAGAAAGGAAGGAACAAAGAAAGAAATGAAGCAGAATGGGGAAAGTTGAGTGAAAATCTAAGTCATCTATCCAAATAAATATTTTTTTTGCTTTTCTCAAAATTTATTCTTCCATTTAGTTAGAAAACATTTACATTACATCTTTGTCTTATTACCTTATCTGATCATTTCCCTTTTAGGAAGATATCATCCCCATATTATACTTGACCAAAAGTACAGGTTAAAATTGTAAGATGTCCATGCCTGAATCCTATTGTAGTAATACAGATGTTCCAGTAACAATATATTGTTTAACACATTTAGTATTGTACTTACAAAATTTCTTGATTATGTAAAAGGAAAAAGAAGAACATAGTTATAACACTGTAACAAGGAGGGAAACTCCCTTAGCTCTGTTTGATTCCAGGGATGAGTCATGTCTGACAGCCAAGCATCTAGTCACAGTGTATCAGAAGCATGGCTCAGTATTGGAATACAAGTCATTCCCCAATCGAGAAATAGTCAAAGGATATGAACAGGCAGTTTTCAGAGGAAGAAATTAAAGATATCTATAGGCATATGAAAAAAATGCTCGAAATCACTACTAATTAGAGAAGTGCAAATCAAAACAGCTCTTAGATACCACATCTCTCCTGTCATATTGGCTAGAATAACAAAACAGGAAAATGATAAATGCTGGAGAGGACATGGGAAAATTGGAACATTGTTACATTGCTGTTAGAGTTGTAAACTGATCCAGCCATTTTGGAGAGCAATTTGGAACTATGCCCAAAGGGCTATAAAAATGTTCATACCCTTTGACCCAGCAATACCACTCCTAGGGTTGTATCCCAAAGAGATCACACAAGTGGGAAAAGGACCCATATGTACAAAAATATTTATAGCGGCTCTTTTTGTAGTAGCTAAGAATTGGAAATCAAAGGGATGCCCATCAATTGGGGAATGGCTGAACAAGCTGTGGTATA
>CM053624.1:272177409-272212941 GCA_028646595.1 Phalanger gymnotis | reverse complement strand
GCTATCTGCTATGTGCATTTTGTTGTAGAACTGAGACCATTCCTTCTCCATTAAGAGACAGTAAACAGGAACTCCGTTTGAATCTAAAAATGATCACCCCTAGACTAACAATATTTAGGAGGTCAGATATAATTCTAGCCTGATACTCTTTCTCTGAAAAAAATTCAGTGGCCAGACTCTGGCCCCAACTTCCTGCTTCTCCTTCTGGTGAGAATCAGTCCTGGAGACTCTAGGGATATCTTTTCATTCTTCCTTATGAGTCACATCTATACAGACCCAAATGGACATGCATAACCTAAGTGGGCAGATTCACCTGTGCATATGCATTCACACACAAACACATACACATACACACACACGCACATACATACACACATACACACATGACCTTTACATTAAAAAAATAAACACAAGGTCCTCCACTGTAATCGGACCAGGCAGAGGAGATCAAGACTATGTGGGAACAGGATGAAGTGGATATTAACCCTGTTGTCTTCTCTGCTACTGGATTAGACATTTTAAAGGTTACCATATTGAAGTTTCAGTAGACTTGTCTGTAATCCTTCAGAAAATAAAACCAGGGTCAATTTGTGGTGAAATAGATATGTCAGTTCAATATAAGGACTTACTTTCTAATAATTAGAGCTGTCCAACGTTGGAATGGGATGCCATGGTAGATGGAAGAGTTGTTCAACATTGGTAGTAATCAAGCACTGGAGGGAGAAGGGTGCATTGAATGGGAGGTTGTACAAGTCTACATTCCCTTCATCTTAATGTTGTATGATTCTGGAAGGCAGGAAGTAGGAGCAAGAGTGGGACCTCTTTAGGAGCTATTGCACTTTGGTTGACTCCTATTAAATAATAAATTAAGAAAAATATTTTACTCCAAATTCCAACATTGACTGACCTATTTAGGATTCTCTTTGCATGGACCCCTTTGAATCATAGCACTTACTTGACTGCGTTTTTTCTTTTCCTGTCTCAGTTTAGTCATCTGTAAAAGACAGTTATCCAAGGGCTTCAAGGTACCAGCTTATATCATCTCATCTATCCCATGCCTCTAGGCAGTACAAGTAAAACTATTTTAGATGGAGAACATCAGTCCTCCTTTAAAGTTCCCCAGAGCAATATTAAACTCTTCAATGTATCTTTTTCCCTCATTGCAAGTTTGGTACAATAAGTTTAAATATAATTTTGTGTTACCAACAATGGATTTTCTTCACTCAAAATTTTTTGTAATTTTTGGTATATTTTATTTTTCAATTGCATAAATTTCCTTCTGTATGCTTCCCTCTCCCTTCTCCAGAGAGATATTTCCCTCATTTTTTCTTTTTGTTTTTCTTTCCTTTGTCAGTCCCTTATGCTCTTTCCCTCTCCACCGAGCAATTATTTTAAAACCTTGAAAAATTCAACTCATCAATACATACATGAATAGCCTGGTAAAATAAATTCCCACATTGGCCATGTCCAAAAATGTATGTCACCTCCTGCATTTTAAATTCAATACTTCTCAGGAAATGATGGTATGTTTAATCTCCATTCTTTGGGACTTGTGGTTTATCATTGCATTGATTAGAGTTCTAAAGTCTTTCCAAGATGTTTGTCTCTGTAATATTGTTATCATTGTAAAAATTGTTCTCCTAATTCTGCTTACTCCATTGCTTATCATTTCATAGAAGTCTTTTGCTGGGTTCTTCTAAAACTGCGTTTCATCATTTGTTATGCAATGATAATATTCCATTACATTCTTACATTACAATTTGTTTAGCCACTCCCCAATAGAAAGATTTCCTCCTTACCTTCCAACTTGGGGCTACTACATGAAAATCTGCTACAAATATCTGTGGACATATCTGTCATTTTCTTCTTTCTTTTATGTGTCAAGTAGTGGTAGAGCTGGCTCAAAGGTTACACATCGTTTAGTGACATTCCGGGTGTAATTCTAAATAGCTTTTGAGAATGATTGGATCAATTCACAAGTCCACCTAAAAAAGCATTGAATGTTTCTGTTTTTTACCACAAACTGCGGCCAAAGCAGATTAAAGGATGTCCTTGTTATTTCTTGGATCGGGGAGGGAAGAGGAGTAGTGGTTGTGCAAAATCCAGAAAAAGAAAGTTGTTTCACTTTACTAAAGAAGAAGAGAAAGAAAAAGGAAAAACGCCCTTTGTTCTGTCAGATGTGAAGTTCTATCAAGGTCGCTAAAATCTTACAGGCAATTGAAAGAGAATTTCATAATTTCCCTAAGGAAAACGAATCCAGAATTGGAGTTTCAAAAAAAATAGAGATTTCGAGATCAGCTTTGGTGAGCTTAAAAAGAAAACCCCTTTTTTAAGCCATGTATGCATTTGCGAGGAAGGGAAAAGAGGATATCTATTAAAAAGAGAAAAGTTAGTAAAGAAGATACAATTCTATATGTATATAACATATGTATGCATGTGTGTATGTATTTGAGACTTTCTCTTTGCTTCATTAGTTTGTTCTAAGGTGTATCAATATTTAAATTTCCGTGGTTAAACCATTACTTACTATGGATTTATATATTTTAGGAGAGGTTCCCCAAAACTGACAATTTGACTGTTAAAGTACTAAAAGTTCTAATACCACAAATCAGTAATTCAAGAATAATTTATTAATTGCGTATCATGTGCCAGGCAATATGCTAAGCATTGAAGCTACAAGGAAAGGCAAAAATACAACCTCTTCCTGCAAAGAGCTCAAATTCTAACATGGCAGACAACAAATAAGCAGCTACCTACATACCAGAACTATTCAGAGCAGATGAAAGGTATGCTCAGAGGTAAAGGCACTGATAATGGCAGGAGGGATAACTTGGGAGTGGGGTGGGAAGGTTTGCAATAAAATATAATTTCCTTTTTTAATTATCTCCTTTGTGTTATAGAACCCTGAGCTTGGTGATGAGGGGGCGGACTTTAACGATCATCTTGTCCAACATTCTCCTTTAGCATATGAAGAAACGGAAGCCTGAGAAGCGGCTTGGTGATAACTGATTGGGCTAAGGTTCAAAACCAGGTCTTCTGACTGCAAATCGAGAATGCTTCCTACCATGCCACGCTGACTTCACACTTGTGTCCCTAGATGAGATGATAAGAAGTATTAGGAGAACCCACTTTGATATTTAGAAAATCCATAACTTTGTGGGAGCTCACTATTTATTTAATACAAACACAAACACACACATATGTGCGTACGTATATTCATGGATATATATGTACAGAGATGTAGTTATCTAGAGATATAGTTTATATACACACACACAATATCTCTCTCTCTATCTCTCTCTATCACTATCTCTCTGTCTCTCTCTTTATATCTCTTCCCCCAACCCCTCTACCATTTAACAGATGGTATTCTAGGGTTGCCAAGGCAGAAAAAGCCATTGCCCCAAGATCAGCCCTGGACATTGCTAGTCTGGCTACCTGACAAAGGCATAGTCTATTACTGAGCCTGTCCTCAAACCTTTGTCCAGCTTGGTAGAACCTGCTAGTTTCTGCTCAGTTGGTATAAGCTTTGATAACCCAAGATCATCTCCATGTCCAAGTCACAGATAAAGGCTTCAATGAAGAAACGAAAAGCAGATGGTAAGAATAAGCTCTTGTTGTAGTCAGATTCATTGCTAGCATGGACAAAGGAAGGTATTCCTCTTCTCAGTTTTGTGTTTTTATGTATCATCAAAAGCTAGACATCCTATACCACACATTATGAAATCCCAGAGGCCCCATGAGTGGTATTATTTAGGAATTGTGCTGATTTTCTAAGAGCCCAGCCATGCAGACACCTCTGCTGTAGTCTGGTAAGACTGTGATTATTTCAGAACATGGAAAAAGTTTGAAAGTCTGGCATTTCATGAACCCCATTGCTTCTGACTCCCCACCCCCCCCACCCTTTCCAAGCTTGCAAAGGTAGGAAATTACTCTTAGTCCAGGGCACAACAGCAGTGTGCTTGCAAAGAGGCAGACATTTTCAACAATGTCCAGGAGGAAATAGCATTGAACTGGAAGTCAGAGAACTGGGTTTCCATCTCAGCTGTGATACTATTTGTGTGATAATGGGAAAAAAAAACATTACTTAAACTCTTTGGACCTCCATTTTCCCTTCTGTAAAACAAGAGGCAGTATGGATAAGAGTCTATATGAGACAACGGAAAAACCACTAACTTTAGAGTCAGAAAATCTGGATCCTAGAATCCTGTCCTTAATGTGTATGTGTCGTATGATCTTGGACAAGTCACTTGGCCTACCTGGACTTCAGTTTCCTCAACTGTAAAATGAAGGGGTTAGACTAGTCTCTAGACTAGATTAGAGACATAGTCTCTAATGTATTTTCATTATGCTCCACCAGTTCCTGGTCCCCCTAGAGTCTATCTGGTGGTGTTCATCAGCAAGAATTGTTGCTAGAAGGGACTAAATTCACTCCTCCCTTCCCTTTCTTCCTCCCCTAAAAGGGCTACCCAGATCCTTTCTGGGTTCCCAATCAGGAAAAATGACATGGCTGTTCACTTCTCTTGGATGGGTTGAGAGGAGGCATCAACTACAACCCTTACTATATGATGGAGTATCCCTTCTTTTTTATTCTAATGTCACTCAGACATCACCACATTACCTAACCCTCTAATTTAAAGATCCGCGGGAACTAATAGCTAACGTACCAATGCACCCTAAAGACATCCACTCTGCTGCTGCCTCCTTTGGACTTCAAGGCTTTTACATGCTCCCTGTAGCTAAGCTTTCTTATGTATTTTGTCTCTCCCCATTAAAATGTGAACTCCTTCAATGCAGAGACTCTTGCTATACTGTTGTTTTCTATTTGTTTCCCCTGGCAGATTATAAGTGTTTAACAATTTTTTTTTCCATTCATTAATTCATTTCATGTGTGATCCTTTGGCTGCCTAAATACTTTGGTTTCCAAAAGTTGCTATAAGCTACTGAACTAATAAATCTTCATACTTATGGCTGAAGGAAAGGATGAGAAACTTGTCAATATTCAAAGTTTAAAGACTCCATGTCGTTTAAGGAAAAACCCCACTTGCAACAGCCCTTCAACAATCATTTATTTAGCACCTACTATTTTGGGGGCTTTGCTATTTGTATTTCTTTTGGATGGGCTCCCCCATTATCAGATTGTGCAAAGTCCCCAAATCTTTCTCACTATGAGCAGACAATAACATAATAAAGGCATCACAATTGAAAAAGAGACACCAAAAACAGGAATGAGAAACTTTGTCTTTTTTCTTGTCTCTGCTGCTAATGATCTTTGTTACTCCAGATAATTCCTTATGCTCCTTGATGCCTCAATTTTCCTGTGTATTAAATCGGAGCGAGGTGAGTGTTATCTGGAACACTGGGGAAAATATTTGGAATAATCTATATTATAAATAGGAAGAATTATAATGCTAGATCTCCTGGGCAGAAAATCGATACTAGTAATTGTATTTCTCCCCTTATTTCCCTTTAATTTTTATCCCTATTATAGGTACCCATACTTATGCATTCTAAACCCTTTTAGAGATGATTAAGCATAATATATGGCTTTTTAAATTAGTGAGAGTTTTTAAAAATTATTTATTTATGTTTAGTTTTCAACATTCAATTCTATAGGATTTTGAGTTCCAAATTTTCTCCCCATCTCTCCCCTCCCCCCACCCCAAGACAGTGCATAATTTGATATAGGCTCTACATATAAATTCATATTGATCCTATGTTCACATTCATCATGTTGTGAAGAAGAATTAGAACCAATGGCAGAAACCATGAGAAAGAAGATAACAAAAAAAAGGAGAGAGAGGGCAAATAATATGATTCAATCTGCATTCAGACTCTGTAGTTCCTTCTCTGGATATGGATAGCATTTTCCATCATGAGTCCTTTGAAGTTGTCTTGGATCCTTGCATTGCTAAGAGGAGATAAGTCCATCAAAGTTAGCCATCGCACATTGTGGCTGTTACTGTGTACAATGTTCTCCTAGTTCTGCTAATTTCACTTAACATCAGTTCATTCAAGTCTTTCCAGGTTTTTTTTGAAGTCTGCCTGCTCATCATTTCTTATAGAACAATAGTAATCCATCACATTCATATACCGCAATATCTTCAGCCATTCTCTAGCTAATGGGTATCCCCTCAATTTCCAGTTCTTGGCCACCACAAAAAGAGCTGCTATAAATATTTTTGTACATGTGGATCCTTTTCCCATTTTTGTGATCTCTTTGGGATACAGACCTAGAAGGGATATTGCTGTGTCAAAGGTTATGCACATTTTTAAAGCCCTTTGGGCACAGTTCCAAATTGCTCTCTGGAATAGCTGGATCAGTTCACAACTCCACCAACAATGAATTAGTGTTCCAATTTTCCCACATCTCCTCCTGCATTTATCATTTTCCTGTTTTGTCATGTTAGCTAATCTGATAGTTGTGATGTGGCACCTCAGAGTTGTTTGGATTTGCGTTTCTGTAATCAGTAGTGATTTAGAGAATTTTTTTCAGTGAGACTTTCATGTTCATATCAAGATAAAGAGCTGGAACTGGTACTTAGGAAGACCTGAGTTCAAATCTAGCCTTTCACAACTTACTAAAGGTGTAACCAATGGCAATTCATTTTAGCTTCTTTGCCTCAGTTTCATCACCTGAAAAATGAGATAATTAGTAGCACCTATCTCTCAGGGTTGTTGTGAAGGTAAAATGAGGTAATACTTGTAAAAGCATCTTGCAAAACTTAAAGCACTGTATTAATACCAGTTATTAATTTTTTGCTCAATGTTACCCTTTTCAGAGGCATTAATCATGTTCAGAATCTAAGGTCGGGTCTAGAGAAACATGCAGAGTGAATGCCCTATTTCACTGCATAATAATCACAGATCTTATGCCAATTTTTTTTTGCAAAAAAGTGGGGTGCAACTGCTATGTGAAGCTTTTTTAAAAAATATACTGGTGTTACTTAAAATCATTTATTACTAAACTATCTTTGATGAAAGATTAGGATGCATGGAATACTTGTGAATATATGTTAAAATTGAATACTGACATTAAGTGTGTGCTAAGAATTCTAGGCTCACGGTTTACATTGCACGAGAGATAAATGCATTTCCATATGCCACTAGTGAATGCATTGTTGCTCTGTTTACCTTTTAAGAGGCATGATGAATAGAATTCTACTATGTGATGATTACACAATGAAAAGGTTACAGGGCAGCTAGGTGTTGCAGTGAGTAGAGCACCGGCCCTGGAGTCAGGAGGACCCGAGTTCAAATTCAGCCTCAGACACTAGACACATGTACTGGCTGTGTGACCTCGGGCAAGTCTCTTAACCCCAGTTGCCCTGCCTTCCCCCCTCCAAAAAAAGAAAGGAAAAAAAGGTTATAAACAAATTTTTGGACAGAAAAAACAGCATGGGACAATTATGCAGTGGTGATGATTATGTGGTGAAATATGGTAAAATTTGTGTCTGGTGCCCTTCCATCTTCATCTCCTTCTTAATTTTAACAGATATCCTCCCCTGGTGTCCAGGTGGTCTAGTAAGCAGAGTATTAGAAGTCAAATCAGGAAGACCTGAATTCAAATCCTGATTTAGAAAATTAGTAGTTGTGTGACCCTTGCTAAGTCATTTAACCGGTCAGTCTCAGTGTCCTCATTTTCAAAATGGGGATAATAATACCATCTACCTCCCAGTGTTGTTATGATAATAAAAGAAGATAATATTTATTTTTTGGATTTTTTTTTATTTTTAATTTTTAGCTTACAACACTCAGTTCCACACGTTTTTGAGTTCCAAATATTCTTCTCCTCTCTCCCATACCCCTTCCCTCTCAAGATGGCATGGAATCTAATATATGTTCTACATATACCTTTGCATTAAAGTTATTTACCCAATAGTCAAGTTGTAAAGTTGTCAAGTTGACCAACGGAATGAATCATGACAAAGAAGAAACAAAACCAAAAGAGAGACAGAGACAGAGACAAAGGTAGACAGACAGAGAGAGAGAGAGAGAGAGAGAGAGAGAGAGAGAGAGAGAGAGAGAGAGAGAGACAGACAGACAGAGAGAGAGAGAGAGAGAGAGAGAGAGAGAGAGAGAGAGACAGACAGACAGACAGAGAGACAGAGACAAAGAGACAGAGACAGAAAGAGCAAGCAAATAGTTTGCCTCAATCTGCTCTCAGACTCCATAGTGCCTTCTCAGGATGTAGCTAGCTCTCTCCATCATGAGTCCTTTGGAGCTATGTTTGAACCTTGTATCGCGGAGAAGAGCCAAGTCTATCAAAGTTAGTCATCACAGAAGCAATATGTCTGTGGTTGTGTACAATGTTCTCTTGGTTCTGCACCCCTAACTCAGCATCAGATCATGTAGGTCTTTCCAGGTTATTATAAATTCCATATCTTCCCCATTTCTTATAGCACAATATTATTCCATTACATTCATATACCTACAACTTGTTCAGCCATTCCTCAATTGATGGACATCTCCTTGATTTCCAATTCTTTGCTATCACAAAAAGAACTGCTCTAATTATTTTTGTATATACAGGTCCCATTCCCCCTTGTGTGATCTCTTTGGGATACAGCTCTAGAAGTGGTCTTACTGGGCCAAAGGGTATGCACATTTTTATAGCACTTTAGGCATAGTTTGAAATTGCTCTCCAGAATGACTGGATGAGTTCACAACTTCACCAACAATGTAACAATGTTCCAATTTTCCCACATCCTCTCCAGCATTTATCATTTTTTGTTTTGTCATATTAGCCAACCTGACAGGAGAGATGTGGTACCTAAGACTTGTTTTGATTTGCATTTCTCTAATCAATAGTAATTTAGAGCATTTTTATATGGCTATAGATATCTTTAATTTCTTTCTCTGAAAACTACCTGTTCATATCCTTTGACCATTTCTCAATTGGGGAGTGACTTGTATTCCTATAAATTTGGCTCAGTTCCCTGTATATTTTAGATATGAGGCCTTTATGAGAGACACTGGTTGTAAAGATTTTCTCCTAATTTTCAGCTTCCCTCCTAATGTTTGTTTCATTGGCTTGGTTTATACAAAAACTTTTCAATTGAACATAATCAAAATTATCCATTTTGTATTTTGTAATGCTCTCTATCTCTTGTTGTGCCATGAATTCTTCCCTTTCCCATAAATGTAATAGGTAAACTATTCTTTGCTTTCCCAAATTGCTTAAGGTATCAGCCTTTATTCCTAAATCATGAACCCATTCTGACTTTATTTTGGCATACGGTGTAAGATATTGCTCTATGCCCAGTTTCTGCCATATTGTTTTCCAATTTTCCCAGAAGTTTTTGTGAAATAGTGAATTCTTAGCTCAGAAGCTGGATTCTTTGGGTTTATCAAAGAGTAGATTGCTACAGTCATTGGCTACTGAGTCTTGTGTACCTAACCTATTCCACTCATCCACCATTCTATTTCTTAGCTAGTACCAAGTAGTTTTGATAACTGCTGCTTTATAGTACAGTTTAATATCTGGTATGGCTAAGCCACCTTCTCTAGCATTTCTTTTCATTAATTCCCTTGATATTCTGGACCTTTTGTTCTTCCAGATGACTTTTGTTATTATTTTGTCTAGCTCTGTAAAATAATTTTTTGGTAGTTTGATTGGTATGGCACTGAATAAGTAAAATAATTTAGGTAAAACTGTCATTTTTATTGTATTAGCTTTGCCTAACCATGAGCAACTGATGTATTTCCTTTTATTTAGATCTGACTTTATTTGTGTGAGAAATGTTTCATAATAATGTTCATATAGGCCCTGGGTTTGTCTTTGCACGTAGACTCCCAAATATTTTATAGTGTCTACAGTAACTTGAAATGGAATTTCTTTTTCTATCCCTTGCTGTTGGGCTTTCTTAGTAATGTATAGGAATGCAGAAGATTTATGTGGGTTTATTGTATATCCTGCAACTTTGCTAAAGTCGTTTATTATTTCAAGTAGTTTTTTATTTGACTCTGTAGGATTCTCTAAATAAATCATCATATCATCTGCAAAAAGCGATAATTTAGTTTCTTCTTTGCCTATTCTAATTCCTTCAATTTCTTTTCTTATTGCTAAAGCTAACATTTCTAGTACTAAATTGAATAAAGGGGATGATAATAGACATCTTTGTTTCACTCTCGATATTATTGGGAATGCATCTAGCTTATCCCCATTGCATATAGTGATTGCTGATGGTTTTAGGTAGATGCTATTTATAATTTTAAGAAAGACTCCATTTATTCTTTGCTTTCCAGTGTTTTTAATAGGAATGGGTGTTGTATTTTGTCAAAAGCTTTTTCTGCATCTATTGAGATAATCGTATGGTTTCTGCTAGTTTTGTTGTTGATATGATCAATTATGCTGATAGTTTTCCTAATATTGAACCAGCCTTGCATTCCTGGAATAAATCCTACCTGCACATAGTGTATTATTCTTGTGATAAGTTGCCGCAATCTTTTTGCTAATATTTTATTTAAAATTTTTGCCTCAATATTCATTAGGGAAATTGGTCTATAATTTTCTTTCTCTGTTTTGGCTCTTCCTGGTTTGGATATTAGTACCATATTTATGTCATGGAGAAGATTTTTATAAAGTACTTTACAAACATTAAAATGCTATATAAATGTTAGCTATTATTCTCCCCCCACCACTTCCATCCCACCACTACCAAACCTTCATGGCATATTTCTTACTCCTGGAAGGCAATAGCTGTAGGCTGAACAAGAACGATAAAGAAATGGGAACTACAGTGTTAATAACTTCCTCCTATTACTAAAGAATGAGTACCCTAGTTAATAATTCTCTCATTACTGAGGCCTTTGATGACTTAACCTATAATAGCAATTAATTGATTCATACTAATGGAAGGCGATTTGGGGCAATATAGGCATACCACAAAATGATTGTTTCCCACTATAATAATAATAGCTAACATTTATATAGTACTTACTATCAGCCAGGCACTGTGCTTTATAATTTATTTTTCATTTTGTCCTCACAACAATCTTGGGAGGCAGATACTATTATTTTCTCCATTTTTACAAATGAGGAAACTGAGGCAAACAGAGATTTAAGTGTCTTGCTGAGGGTCACATGACTGATAAGAGTCATAAACTGGATTTGAACTTAAGTCTTCCTGATTCTAGGTCCAGTACTTTATTCATGCCCCTATATAAAAGAAGCCTCAATACAATACAGTACTGGTGGTTCTTTCCCTCATCCTCTGACACATTCCCTCCCACTCCCCACCCCCACTGCACCACTATCACCTTGTTGTAACAGAACAAAGGCTTGGTTTCAGACACAGGCATCTATTTCAAACTCTACATGCAGGTTAAAGTTAATGTATGATCTTAAAATGACAATGAAAGCAAAGAATCAAAGACAACCTGGAGTAGTGAGAGAAACATTGTATTTGAACTCATAAGTCCTGAGATGTCATCCAAGTTCTAGCATTTACAATGTAATTTAATTTCTCTGAACCTCAGTATTATTATCTGAAAAATGGATATAATCAGAGGATCATAAAAGTAAAACTGGGAAGGACCTTAAAAGTCATCCAGTCTGAAGCCCAGAGAGTTTATGAGACTTTTCTAAGATCAAACAGGCGGTAAGAGTCAAAGCTGATATTGGAACTCAGCAATTATTTTCCACCATCCCACTTTACATCCCCTAATATCTTCTCCACCCTTCTCATAAAGTTGCTAGGAGACTCAGGTTAAATAGATATGAAAGAACTCTAGATCTGTAAGGGATTTTTATGCTTAAAAAGAATTTTTCTTTTTAACAAACAGTTTTATTTTGCAGATGAGTATACAACTCCTTTGGTCTTCTATTATATGCATCTTTACATCTGCTTTTGCTCACATCTGTCCACTTTCTTATGAATGTGGATTGTTTTGCGATATCGAATAAGTAGTCGCCATATGCCACAGTGGTTCTCCATTCTCTTGTCAATTTGCCATTATTGTCAATTTCCACATTTTCCCAAGTTCTGTTATCAGGTATCCAGAGAGCATAAATCATTCTTTTCTTGCTAGTGTGTGATCTGCTCTGATGTGTGATCTAATTTAGCTTCATAAACCCCTTCCAGTGCTATCACCCCAATTGTATTACCAAAGGCTCCTTCACGGCTTCATTCTGCCTCTAGTTTTATTCCTAAGCCCTTCCAGATGAGAGATATCCCATGCATGCCGACTCAGGCTTGAATATTTTATTACTGTTACTTTTCATCCAGCTCCTCATTCTCTTCCATGTTAAGAGTTTCTTTTTCTTCTTCTATCTCAATTCACCTGGAATTCAGGAGAGTCTGTGTCTTTTAAGCCTAGTCTTTGACACTATTATCCTAGTGAGCAGACAGGGGTTAAGTGCTAAGTGATGGGAATACAAATATAAATAAAAAGGATACCTACCGTCCAGGAGTTTACATTGTAATGAGGGAAGACAATACAGAAAGAGGAATTGTAAAAGTAGGATGTCTATATTAGGATAAGGCTACTGGGGGCCATCTCCAGTCTTCCTGATCTGTCTTACCTCTGGATCCAGATGGCTCCGGAGGACTGTAAGGCTGGTGACTTTGCCCAGCTCTGCCTCACTTCAATTCACTTGCAAGTCAAGACATCACCTCCCAAATGTCATTGGTCATCTCTAAGAATGAAGGACAAACTACAGCAACTCTTGAGAAAGTGGAGAAATTTGGAGAATGAGGCCTAGAGCCAGGAGTGATGTGCTCAAGACCTTATTCGACGGTTCAGCCCAGGGATTCAAGAATCTTGTTGTTGTTTGTCCTTCATTTTCAAAGAGAACAAGTAACCTCACTGGGTGATTTCTTGACTTGCCTGTGAATAGCATTTAAGTGAGGCAGAATTGCACAAAGTTGTCAGCCTCACTCTCTTCCAGAGTCATAAAAGTCCAGTGGCAAGACAAAAGTCAGGACAACTGGCAATGGCCTGGGATACAGCAGATAACCTTGATGTCTTTGATGTCTGACCAAACTCCAAACACTCCACAGTACCTGTTTCAGCTACCTTCATTGCTGTTGGAGCAAGTTGTTTTCATATACCCATTTGGCCAGGGGAAATCTTCGCATGCTTGGGGTAGATATCCCCCTAACTCACCAAAAGGTTTAAGTCCTGTCAGTTATACTTACCTTAGTTTAGCCTGTCTGCTGAGATAGTTTTACCTGGGTACGGGTGCTGTGCATGCTACAGCTTTATGGAGTGACAGGTGAGAGTGGGTGAGCAGCCCTGAAAATGGCTTGGCAAGCCCCCACACCAGAGATGCTAATCCTCCGTGGACACCCCATACACCCTGATTCAATTATCACAAGAGAGTCTACAAGACAGAAGCAGATTCAGGATGAGAAGGCTATTGGTCCAGAGCTGAAGAAGTCCAGAGAGTACAGAGTAGATCTGAAAATGAAGTGAGTTTCAACAAGATGCCAACTCTTTAGCTTGAGATTAAAAGTCTCTATATTCTGATACAACCATACTTTTCTTACTTTATTTTATATTGATCCCTTTCAAATTCACTGTGTTTTAGAAAACTGGATTATTACATGTTCTTTCAACTGAACATATATATGTCCTCTGACACTAAGCACTTACACAGGCTGTGCCCCTGTCATATTAATTAAAGTGGGACTTTTTTTTACTGTTTTCTCTTTCAAAATGCTAAAGTAATCAAGTGCCTTTGATTAAGTCTTGTTAGGTACTAAGGCCCAGGCCCACACCCTTTTGCTGATTAGGTGTAAAGCTTTCGGGGCCCTAAGAAGGGTATATAAACTCAGAGGTTAGCATTTTGTTTCAGGCTCACTCATTGGAAGAGTGTTGGTGTGGAGACTCTGGGGTTGTTAAGAGGCCCCCACCTTAAAAACCCGTATGTTGGCGCTTCTCTGGTAACTATGCATTGCTATGGATGGACTGGTTTGTGTTATTTGCTCTTTTTACATAATGTATGTTTGTAATTTCTGTTTGTATTCTTTCTTAAGTTCAGAGTGCTTGCTTTCCCCCCAAAACTAAGGGAATGATATATGTACATTTGATTAAAATGAGATTGTTAATCCCTTAAAGTTGCTTTCCTTAGAAGAGCAGATCAAAGAACCTGTACAGGTGGCTCTTATTGCTGCTCTTGTTGGGTCTTACACCTCTACAGCAGTTACAAGAAACATTGTTGCTACAGCCCCATATCCCTGGAATGTAGTTCTTCATTTCTAAATTTCATTACCTTTAACTTCTATAAAAACTCTCAGATCAAGTTCCACTTTCACTATGTGGCATTTCCTGAGCCCGTCAGATTTAATGTTTTCTTCTTCTTCAATTATTTCTAGGGCACTATGTCCCCTCTCCTTCCCCTTCTTTATTCCTTTCCTTGTATTATATTTGTTGGTCTCTATGCTGCATCCCCTCAGTAGAATGCAAAGTCTTTGAAGGCTGAGACTGTATCATTTTCGTCCTTGGATCCTACTGTTTAACACCATGCATATAGCAGGTGCTTAATAAATGTTTGTTGAATTTAATTTATTGAATTGTTGAAGAAGGATAAGGCAGTTCACAGTTTTAAAAAAAATGATAGAGAGAGGTAAAGAAGAAAGAGGCCTGAGAAAAGATTTGGAGATGAGGCCAATGATGACTTTAGAGGAGGTAGCTTTGGTTGAGCGGCAGAGACTGAAACCAGACCCTAGGGTGCTAAGGAGTAAATTGGAAGGCAACAAGAAATGAGGGCAATAAGTATAGAACACTCAGGAAGTTTGACAAGGCGTGGAAACTCCTTGACCACAGGTCCTGATTCATTTCTGTCAGACCTACCACTGTGCACATAGTATGTATTTAATAAATGCCTGTTGAATTGAATTAAAAGGAGAATAAATGACTGGTAGCTAGAGGGGCTCAGCAACTGGATCAAATGAAGAATGAAAGTACAGGAGAATCTCTTTGGGGAAGGAAAAACAATCCAGAAAGTTTTTTATAAACCTTTTTAAGTTCAATGTTCTTGTTTAATCTTTTATATGGTGCTTTATTCCTTGAATAACAAATTTATAAATTGGCATTCATTCAATGTGTATTGGTTTGCTTTGGAATCAGGGCCTGACATAGGTCTTCTTTATGTGGAAGAATATTTTTGTTGGAAATTTGACGGTACTAAATGAGTCTCTCAGAATTTTTCTTTAAATTCCTTCAACAAATGCTCATGGTCTCTGAGTCCTCAAACTTGAATCATCTCCCAAGAGGAAGATATTGAATATGCTGCATTTACACCGATGTCAGTAAAGGGGCTTATACCTAATATCGCTGTGAGTGATTCCTGAAGCCCACTTTTCAAGCTGTGTTCAAATATGCTTCTTTTCTTTTCCCCAAGATAACTCGAAGCTTAATGGTGGAGCTTTTCAGCATTCACAGGACCTCAAGAAACCCTGTGCTTTTGTCTCCCCTGAGAGCTATAACAACTATGAAGTGACAACACTCTACAGGGGATCAGTGAGGAAAGAAAATCAATAGTGATATATGCAATGTGTGCCTTGCCTCCAAAGAAAATTGAAAATCGGTTGTAAGGTTTCCAGGCTGGGTGAAGTGCTCAGTCTGCTTTCTAAACAAGGGCCCTTGGAATATGTGGTTGGTCTCTTGTTGAAATACTTGTATGCTCACTCTTGAGGTCCTCCATGATTTTTGAGACTTTGATTTCCTCTTTACTATTGGAGATTCAAAGATGATCAATCAATATTTCTTGTAGGTTACGATTCTCAGGCAATTTATTATTGTTTTCCCTCCAAAGGCTCTGAGTAGCTTGGGCAAAATTTCCTGGAGTAGACCAGTATTTCTTTAAAAAATTTGTAGAGACATTTGGGGATAACTTTTTATCGGTAAATTGGAGGCTTATAAGCTTTCAAATAATCATTTTTCTTATTCTCCCTCATACCCATACCCAATCAGTTGCTAAGTCCTATTGATTCTACCTCCCCATTTCTTTCAGATATATTCCATTTTTTTCTGTTCACATGGCCACCAAACTAGTTCATGCCCTTATTGCGTCTTACCTGGACTATTATAGTAGTCTCCTAATTGGACTTTCGTTTTCAAGTCTCTTCGCATTCTAATCCATCCTTCACTCAGCTACCAAATTGATATTTCTAAACTATAGAACAGACCATGTCCCTCCCTTACTCAAAAAGCTTCAGGGACTATCTATTAGTTTTAGGATAAAATACAAACTCCTTTTGGTGGCCCTTCATAATCTGACTCCCATATTCTAGACTGATTTCATATCACTCTCCTCTTGCCCAATGTTTCAGCCAAATTGATGTACGTTCTGTTCTCAATATAAAACACTGAATCTCTAGGCTGGTTTCTGTACATAGGCTATTCTTTTCATGCCTAGAATGCATTCCATTCTCATTTCATCCTCTTAGAATAGCTAGCTTCCTTCAACACTCAATTCAAGTGCCACCTCTTACATAAGGCCTTTCCAGATTCCCACAAATTGTTGCTGCTCTCCCCTAAAATTTCCTTGCAATTGCTTTCTGTTTAATTTTCCATGTACTTGTTGTTTTCTCATATTTGTAATTTTTTTCTTTTCTTTCGTAAATTTATTTCCACAATTTGGCTAGCAGCAGTTATGGGGGTGAAAGACCAACAGAAGCCCAACAACAAGAATACTGGCAGTAAGCTGCAAAAGCACAGGTTCTTTTGATCTGCTTTAGTAAGGAAAGCAATGTTAAGGGGTTGACAAGCTTACTTTAATTCAGCATACAAATATCATTCACGTAGTTCAGGGGAAAAAACCAGCACCCTGAACTTCAGAGCAAAATATAAAGTACAAACATGGACAGGCAGACCTTGTCTGATTCAAATCCCAATACATAGTTACCAGGGTTTAACAAAGTCTCATCATCCAGGTTACAAGCTGGAGGGCTCTTAGGTACAGTTGCCTGGAGTCTCCACATCAACACCATCGAGAGTGAGAGCCCTGTGAAAATGGCTCTGTCTTCTCTTCTTATATGGTTTCAGACATCATCAAACATCATCTGAATGACCAGAACTTAGGCTGCTATGATTGGCTCTTGAGTTAGCACCACCCCTTGGTACCCTGAGAGCTTCACACCCATGTAGGCTTAGCATCTAATAGAGGTTTGGGCCCGGGGCTTAGCACCTAGTAAGACTCAAGACAGCATGGCTCTGGAGTTAGCACCTCCCCTTAGTTAGCCCCACCTTGGGCCCCACCTTAGTTACCAATCCACACCCACATAGGTTTAGCACCTAATTGGGGTTTGGGCCTGGGGCTTAGCACCTAATAAGACTCAAAGACACTTAATTAATCATTTTAAAACAGTAAGAAAGTCTCAACTCAATTGATATTACAAAATTTAACAATCATCAATAAATACGAACATTTCAAGTTTTTTTTTAAAAAGAGACTTGTATAAGAAATCATGAACTTCTGTTAGAATGGGTGCCTTGATACCCTTTGCTCTCATTATCTTCTCTTCTTTGAGGGGGGAATGCAGGGCAATTGGGGTTAAGTGACTTGTCCAAGGTCACACAGCTACCAAGTGTGTTAAGTGCCTGAGGCCAGATTTGAACTCAGGCCCTCCTGACTCTAGGGCTGGTGCTCTACTCACTGCGCCACCTAGCTGCCCCTCTCATTCTCTTCTCAACTTACCACAGTCTGGCATCAATTTTCCAAACCATTGCTCTAAAAAAGTGCTGCTATAAATATTTTGGCAAATTAATAGTAGGATCTCTTGTTCACTTTATTTGCATAATTTAAAATTGCTTTCCAATATGGTTGTACTGATTCACATTTTTCCCAAAAATACATCAGAGTGTCTATCTTCTGATGACCCCTCTAACACTGACTATTCCTATCTGTTGTCATCTTTCCCAATTTGCAGGTTATGAAGTATAATTTCTGGGTTATTTTGATTTGTATTTCCCTTATTATTAGTGATTTATAATATTCTTTCCTATAATTATTAATAATTTGTAATTCTTCTTTTGAAAACTATTTGTTCATATCCTTTGACCACTCGTGTATTGAAGAATATATACATACACACATATACACATGCATATATTAAATATTTACATACATACATGTTAATTTTTATATATCTTGTATAACAAACCCTTATCAGAGAAATTTCACATGAAGATATTTCCCCCATTCAACTGCTTCCCTTTTATTCCTAGATGCATTGATTTTTGTTTCTGCAAAGCTTTTAACTTTTGTGTAATCAAAATTATCTATTTTATCTTTTGTAATTTTCTTTATGATTTGTTAGGTTAAGAATACATCTCTTACCCTACCTTAGCAACTGGATCAAATGAAGAATGCAAGTGCAGGAAAATCTCTTTGGGGAAGGAAAAACAATCCAGAAGACTTTTTTTATAAACCTTTTTAAGTTCATTTTTTTGTGTGTTGTGCTTTATTCCTTGAATAAAAAATTCATAAATGGGCATTCGTTCAATGTGGATTGATTTCCTTTGGAATTAAGGCCCGACATAAGTCTTGTCCCAAAGCTGTGGAAGGTATATTGTCTGATTTTAATACTTTTAAAATTGGCAGATAGTATTGCTAATCACCCTCCTGTCCTACTCAACAAAAAGTTATTAGTCAACTGACTCTGGCAATTATATTGCCATATTGAGAAGGACCAATCAGAGAATCTTACATTAGTATCATCTTTCTGTGTGGCCACTTTTGTCTTCTTAGTTTGGCAATGTGATTGGTGTAGATTTGCCCAATCAGAATTAGCTCTGAGCCCCCAAGTACTAGAAGTATCACCACTTTTCTGAAAAAGCTGATTTAAATCACTCAGTCCCACTGAAAAGATCTTGGCAGAATAGAGTTGTTCTTCCATATGAACAGACAGGTGTGACTCAGTACTGTTTGTGGTGTTATTTTTTTGCATATAATAAATTAAAGGAATAAATAACAAATAACATCTACTGCTGTCATTTGTACCGTTTCTCTTGGACTTAGGCTACCTTCAAACAGTATAAAGGCTTATTCACAATACAGTAGTTCTATGAAAGATACTGTTTAACTTATTTAATCCTCAAAGAACACAATTCCTTTGAGCAGGAAAAGGAATTTAGGAAATATAATGTAGTTTGCCACTGGGCTTAGAACCTCCAGTAGGATCAGACATCAGATGAAGGACTTAGGACTTAGGACTCTGGATCTACATCTTCGTTCCTCTTCACACAAAGGGATATAATCTTGAAAGATCTCTTCAATCTTTCCATACTACCCCATATTGTAGGCTGAAAATCCTTTGGCCAATGCTTTGTCTCTCAATGTCAAGTGCCTGGCAAAGACTCCAACTGCTTCTCATCACTCAGGTAGGCCATGAGCCTTCCTGGGAATCTTAACCTGGGATGGGATCTGTGGACTCCGTTGAGGTCCTTAGATAGATTCTAGTGGTCCATGAACTTGGAAAGGGAAAAAGTACATTTTTATTTTCTCTAATCACTAACTGAAATTTAACATTTTCTTTCACTATAAATGTAGACAATAAACACTATTCTGACATGAGGTACATAGGCTTCACCAGCTTGCCAGAGGGATCTAGGAAAAAACAAGATAAAAACCCTTATTCTAGATGCTAACTGTGAAACATTAAAGTCCTTTCCATTTTGGGTGGCTGAGAGGGATATCATCTCCTCCTGTAAACCTTGGCTCTCGGATTTTCATCTTTATTCATAGACCTGACCTGAGGAAAAGAACTGCATTCATCACGTGGAGTATGGATATATGTTTTATTGGTTTTATTGCTGCTTTTTTCTTTTTATGTCATAGATATTTTCAGATATAAAACTCCCCCAACTCTATCCAACCATCCTTGCTTTGCAACAAAAAAACTAAAAAAGTTAAGCAAAACTAATTTTCATATCAAATATGTCTACCATGATATGTAAATTTATACATAGGACATAAATATTTAACCTTCAGTTACATTTTGAAAGATTCGTGATTTTAGAAACATATCACAACTACTCCATCCCTGCCTTCCTGTTCTGTTCTCAATTCACATTTTCACATAAATTATTCACAGAGGATCTACCCAACACCTTAGAAGGTAGAACTATAAGCTATGGATAGAAGTTGAAGTAAAAAAAATTTAGGTTTGAGATAAGGGGAAAAAGCACCTTCCTAATAACTAGAACTATCAAAAAGTAGACTGGGCTGTTTTGGGAGGTTTGGGTTTGCTCCTTTAATTGGAGATTTTTGTGCAAAGGATAATTGCGCATTTGTAAGACGTGGTTAGATGAGATGCTTTCAGTGGTGGTGGTGGTGGAGGGGGTGGGGTTGTATAGTTTGGACTAGGGGGCTTCTGTGGTGTCTTCCAATTCTGAGAATGTAGGGTTGTAATGGCCTCTGAAAAGAGACCTAAACAGGCAGATGAAGTCCCAGCTTTGGAAAACTGTGTTATCCCTATTTCTGAACTAAACCCTATTTCCCAGGGACCCATGTAGCTAGCCCCTGAAGGCTTCCTCTGCTTGCAGACATCTCTCTCCAAAAGATCATTAAACTGTACTTCTGTGAATTCTTTTACTATGTTGGGGGCATTCTACATCAGTTATCTAACCATAGTCTCTTATTCTCAATTCATTACCAAACACCTTCCTTTCCTAGTTGTATATAACTTCCACATCTTGTATGGCACTAAAAATTTTATTGAAATGTTTTATTTTTGATGGTCATTTCCTGTCGTATTCTCCCAGCTATTTTACAGTGGAACCACCCCTTGTAACAAAGAAAAACAGTTAAACAAAATGAAAAAAAACATAGATCAAATATACCAACATATTCAACATTTAATTTGCCAACCATGAGAAAATGTGTTTTATCTTTTATGGCATTTCTTACATGCAGATGCCATGTTTATAAACAAGCTGCAACCTTAGATGTACCACATAGGAAGAGATAGGGTTGTATAGTAGAGGGTGCTGTATTTGGTACCAGAAAATCTTGGTTGAGTTCCTGAATTAGCATTTATTAGTTATCTGATCTTGGGGAAGTCATTTAACCCTATGAGCCTGTTTTATTATCTACAAAATGAGAATGATAATATTTGTAGTGCCATCTTCATAATGGGCATCAAATGAAACTAGTTATACGACGTGCTTTATAAGCCATACAAATGTGTTTATTATTGTGCTTCATTATTATTTATTATTGTTTATTTTATTGGAATTGTACCTTCAATTCATTTATTAGAGTAGACCTTCCATTGCTTATGAATAAATGAAAGAAAGAATAAAGGAACAAATGAATGAAAAATATATATATATATAAAGCACTGAGTATATTCCAGGCACTGTCCTAAGTGCAGAAGATACAAGTTAGCAAGATAGTCCTTACTCAGAAGGAGCTTATATTCTTTTTTTTTTGGAGAGGGCAAGGAAGGCAGGGTAATTGGGGTTAAGTGACTTGCCCAAGGTCACACAGCTAGTAAGTGTGTCAAGTGTCTGGGGCCAGATTTGAATTCGGGTCCTCCTGACTCCACCGCCGGTGCTCTACTCACTGTGCTACCTCATTGCCCCAAGGAGCTTAAGTCAATACATATAAGGGAGTAATGAGAGGAGGGAGTGTTTTGGGCAGAAGAGTCAGAGAAAATGAGGATCAGTATTGGAAAATGGGAATAGAACACTTGACTGAAACAGTCATTGAGATATTGGCTGGCTCTAGATTGAAGGGCAGAATGTTTGGCAATCATAAAGCTGATGGCCATGTCTTTTAACTTTATCTTTTCCTTTAACATTTACCATATCCTCTTTTTTTCAGATTTTGAACTTAGTGATCATTAAAAATATAAATATTTCAATATACAAAGATGAATAAGACAGAATATATGAGAAACTGTGAATTCCTTTCATATTAAAAAAAGTCAAATGATATGAATCCATAGTTCTCGAAGGAAGAAATTCAAACTATGAACAACCATGTAAAATTTTCCAGATCACTAATGATTAGAAAAATGCAAATTAATAAAGTTCTAAGGTTTTGCTTCCTACTCAATGATTTTCAAAGATGAAAAAAAAGATGAAAATAGCAATTGTTGGGGATGTGGAACAAAATGTATACTAATGAACTTGAAGTTATGAATTAGTTCAACAATTACAGAGAAAAACAAGCAAACAAAACAAAACAATTTGGAAATATGGCCCCAAATGCAGATGCGGCTATTATCTGCCATTTATAAAAGTGGCATCTTGCAGCACGCGCTACCCATGAATTCAAGGAATGTAACATTTGGATGGAGATTCTTTCAAACAGTGCTTGGGGGCTTAAAGGCATTACTATCCCCAACGTGAGTTATCTAGAGAGTTTAGAAGTACATAATTAGGAGCACTGTATTCACCATGAAAGCTTATTATGAAAAACCAGGAGTTCAAAGAAACAAAGTATCTTGTTTTCTAGGATGATGGGTGAGGCTCATGGAGAGAAGCAACATCGTAAAATAAGCAACGTTATACATTTGGTACGAGGCAACTCAATAAAACCAGTGAAGCAACAGAGAAAAATGCTGAGACACAAAGTACAATTTCAGTGTGAATTCAGCTCATACATCAGTCTCCTACTGAAGTTTTCAAGGCCGAGATGTGGTTTACGGTTATTTGCAGGTTTGCACCTGCTCAATGTGATTCTATTTCACCCACTAGAAAAACAGCAACAAAGAGTCAGTTTGATTCAATTCAGTTCAATTCTGCAGCACGCTGTGCTAGGTACTGGGGATACAAAGAGAGGACGAGGGAGAATCCTAGAATCTCAGGACTGGAAGACACCTCAGAGGCCACATAGTCCAACCTGACAAGGTTATTTTGAGGCTCAAATGAAGTTTCATATAAATATGGCAGTGGCAGCAGAGGTAGGAATGGTCCTAGATGTAATGGTATTGGTAGTAGTAGTTAAAATGGTTGTGGTTTTAGTTCAATAATGATAGGAGTAGTGATGGAGTAGTGATGGTAGTATTAATAATGGTAGTAGTAGTAATAGTAATGGTGGTAACAGTTGTAGTGGTAGTAGTGGAGTAGTAGTAATAATAATGGTAATAGTAGCTATAGTTGTAGTGATAGTAATAGTAAAGCTTGTAGACTATCAGTACTAATGCTAGTGGTAGAAGTAGTAGCAATAGTAGTAGTGGTGGTGATGGTGGTAGTGGTAGTAGTAGTAGTAGTAAAAGTAATGAGGTGGTGGTAATAGTAGTAATGGTAATAATAGAATTAAAATAGTAATCATAGTAATGATAGTAGTAGTAATGATAAAGGTAGTAACACTCGTGTTAGTAGTATTTAGTAGTAACGGTAATAGTAGGTAATAACAGTAATAGTAGTAGTAGTGAAGTAATATTAATAATAATAATGGTGGCAGTGGTGGTGGTAGTAGTAGTAATAGTAATGAGGAGGTGGTAATAGTAGTAATGGTAATAATAGAATTAAAATAGTAATCGTAGTAATGGTAGTAGTAGTAATGATAACGGTAGTAACACTTGTGTTAGTAGTGTTTAGTAGTAATAGTAGTAGTAGTGAAGTAATATTAATAATAATAATAGTGGCAATGGTGGTGGTGGTAGTAGTAGTAGTACTCGCAATTCTGGTTATAGCAGTGGTAGTAGTAGAAGTAATAGTAATAGTTGGTAGCAGTAGGACTAAATGGCAATAGTAGTAATGGTACTAGTAAGAGTCAACACATAAGACAACAAAAATAAAAATTATAATATCAGTATGAAATATTTGTAAGCAAAAAATTCCTCTTCCAACTAGAAGCAGGTCCCTGAGGCAGGCAATGACCATTCGTTAGAGGCACCTCAGTGGCTCAGTGGATAGAGTGCTCAGCCTGGAGTCAGGAAGACCTGAATTTAAATCCGCCCTCAGATACTTATTAGCTGTGTGAGCCTGGGTAAGTCATTTATTTTCTGTTTGCCTTAATCCACCAGAAAAGGAAATGGCAAGCATTTCAGTATCCTTGCCAAGAAAACTTCATGGACAGTATTGGTATGCCATGGTCCACAGGGTCTCAAAGAGTTGGACATGACTGTGTGACCAAACGACAACGTGGTAACAACTCCAGGAAAGAGCCACATCCACTCCAGTGATGACGAAACCTGATGGACTTTTCTTCATCATCTGAGTGGGCTCTGTATATAGAGCGTAAGCACTGATGAACAGTTCCGATCCTATTTTCTCAGGTAGAACCCTGGTGTGATAACGCCCGAGGTAGAAATCTGAGAGTCATCTTACCCTCAAGAGATTTGGTAATCAAGAGCTTTGCCATCTAAAGTACAGTCAACCTCTCAGTCAGGTGTGCCCTTTGACCTAAAGAATACCTCAGGTCTCAGGCTCTTAAATCTACTCCACCTTCTAGGAGGTTCATCTATTTTCAACCTTCTCCAGCAGCAGTAGCAACAGCAACTCTGACTTTTTCTAACAACTGTCCCAATGACCTCTTGTCCAATGGACTCTGTTGGAGAATGTCCAGGATCCTGAGTCCATGAGCCTTGAGAATAGCAGTGTCCCTAAACCACCAGATCTGCCTCCATCTCAACTCTCACAACCCTCATTGAGATGAGAGATTATAAGTGGCGACATACCTCATCACCAGCAGGAATGGCTGACCAACTGCCATCTGCAGGCAGATGGGCACAGGAGCCCTGGGAGTGGCAGCTCCTTCCACACAATTGGCTCTACTTCCAGCCCAGCCTTTTTCAGCCATCATGTGGAGAAGCAGCACTTATGGAGAAGGTGCCAGCAATTCCTCCCCTACTCCAACTGCCAATCAGCCTACCACACACAGGGCAGTTAAGCCAGCCTACATTAAACAACAGGGAATCCTAATGGAGGAATAGCAGGTGGCATGTGGCAAAAAAAAAAATCAAACCACTGCTGTCTCTGAGGGGAGACCCTCAAACTCTTGTGGAGATAGCCCAGAAGTCTGAATCCAAGAACCCTGGGAGTTGCACTACTTCTGGCCCAGTACTCTTAACCACTGTCCTGGCAAGCAACACGTGCATCTTTCCTATGGAGATGAAGTCTGGCAGAAGCTCCTGCAGGTGTTACAGCCACAGCTATGCTGCACTCTAAGGACCAAAGGACCCATCCAGCTGATGTGAAGCTAAAATCATACATATATGTTGTCTCCATCATTAGAGTATGAGCTCCTTGAGAACAGGGACTATCTCACTTTTCTCTTTGTATCCCCAAGGCTTACCACAGTGCTTGGCATGTAGTAGGTACTTAATTCATTATTGTTATTTACCGTTGTTGTTGTTCATCCTTAATTCTGGAAGAGGACCAGTTATATCAGGAAGGTGATGTCCTGACTTGGAAGTGAATTAGATTTAAGTGAGGGAGAGCTGAGCAAAGTCATCAGCCTCATTCTCTCTTCCAGAATCATCTGAGTCCAGTGGCAAGACATAGGTCAGGACAACTGGTGATGGCTCAGGCTGTAGTGGAAGACCCTGGCCATTTGCTAAGGTGTTTCTCTGAGGCACTACCCATTTGGTATTTCAGCACTAGGTGAGAATTGAGGTAAAAGATGGCCTAATTTGCCTTTACAGAAGAATCAGTCAGGGAGGGGAAGACCCTCAGAGCTTCTGGATAGAACAGGAACGATTGCTAATTCACTCCGAGCCACCCAAATCTAAACAATGGGCAAGTGAGGCTTGGGCTGGGGCCTATTATTGGCCAATCAGTAAAGACATCATGGAAGGATTTATGAAGGAAATGGAACCTGCCCTGAGTCATGGAGGAGGGAAAGAATTTATAAAGGCACACAAGAGATAAACAACAGATTCTATTTCAGGCATGGAGATTGTACATCGAAAAGGAATTCAGAAACAAGAAAGGGGAGGACGATATTAGAAGAATAAAGAATAGTTCAAATGGGTTGGAATGCAGAATATATAGAGCTGAGTAGCGCAATAAGCCTAAGAAGGTACATTGGAGACACTGTGGAAGGCTTTGAATGCCAGGTTGAGAAGTGTGCATTTTATTTGGTAAAAAATGGTAATCTTCTGAAAGCTTGTGATTAGAAAAGGAATGTGGTTAGACCTATGCATCATTCAGGCATCGGTGTGGAGGACTGATTGGACTGGTGAGTGCCAGAGGAGACAAATATCTGGAAGGTCTTGAAGTCTCACACAAAAAAATAAGCCTGCCAGGTTACTGTTCTTAAAGTTGGTGAAATGACTTCTGGAAGTTCTTCGATTACAACTTGAGAACAGTCCTTCTTAAAATTCTAAAGTCTAGTCGGGCCGTTTGATTTGTTATTCATTAGCCCTAGTGTTCCTGGGGCCCTCTGGGATGCTGGCATTTTGGATCAGAGCAGGGGCAAGCAGAACTGGGGGCACATATCCTGTCAAGTTTTTGGATAGTGCTGACACATATTTCCTCGCAGACGAGAAGCCGGACTTCAGAGGAACATAGAGGACTGGAAGACACCCGTGGGTAAGCAGGATCAAGACAAAGAGAAAGAGAAGGCATACAAGGGAAAGGTAAGAGCCAGATCAAGCCCAACAAGTGGAATCCAAGAGTTCAGGCAGTAGGCGTTATTAACTCTGGCCCAGAAATATTGGCAAATATGGGTCAGAAACTTAGAAATTGAAATGTGTAAGTATATATGTATATGGATACTGAGATGCATATATCTACATATGCATTATGATTTTATTTATTTATGCATGTAAGTGATTAATATACACATATTATGTCTATATGAATATTGTTCATAACACATGTAACATATATATGATATGTTATAATATATACAATAAATTATACTATATGCCTATGTGATATGGGCATATTATATAATGTTTATACCATGCAATATACATATGTGTATATATCAATGTGCATATAATATTGTGTATATATATATGCATCCATATATGTATATACATATACCTATCTATATAATCACACACATACACACAGATATACATATATATATGCATATACATATATATGCTCGTGTGTATGCACATCCCTTCCTGAACTGTGGGGTTCCTGAGTTGAAACAGTATAGTCTGTAACCCCAATAGGCCTATATCCTGGTGGAGGAATGAAGTATGTACAAGTAAGGCAGTGATAGAAAGACTGGTCCTCCAACACTCACTAGCTAGGTTATCATTGGTAAGTTATTTAAACTCTCTTAGCTTCCAGTATTCATCTATAAAATGAGTGTGATAACACTTAGACCATTTATATCATAGATTGTTATGAGGGTAATCATAATTTTTAGCATTCGTATTATGCTTTAAGATCTATAAGTTTTTAACATATATTATCTGAGAGAATTGTGGGAATTGAGTGAACTACATTGACTCTATCTTGTAACTCAGTTCTGAAGCTTGCTCAGTTCCCATTCTATTCAATTATGGGTCTAGTCACTCAGGGGTGGGAAACCTGCAGCCTTGAGGCCACATGTGGCTTCTAGATCCTTGGGTGCAGCCTTTTGACTGAGTCCAAGTTTTACAAAACAAATCTTTTTATTAAGGAGATTTGTTCTATGAAGTTTAGAGTCCATCAAAGGGCCACCTTTGAGGACCTAGAGGGCCACATGTGGCCTCAAGGCTATAGGTTCCCCACTATTGCCACTAGTCCAGTTTCTATTTTGTGAGAAAATTTTAGATATTAATCATAGAATTTAAGTTGTGAGGAAATTAAAAGACTTGGTCAGAGGTTGAAGGAAACAGTCCTCTCTATTTCTTTGCTTATTATTGCTTTCATTGGTCTTTTGGGTTATTTGGCCATTCTTTGGGGGAAAGACCTTGTCTCCATCCTATATATTTGTGGTCTAGAGAGAACTAGGTATAGAAATAATGAAGGGAGAATAAGTGGCTGAAAACCAAATAGAATTCTGTGTTTATAGATTTAGAGATGGAAGGAGCATTAGAGGTCATCTATATCAACCATCATATTTTATACGTTAGGAATTTAGGGCCAGATGGGTTATGGCTTTCCTCAGGTCATAGAAGTAGAATTTAGGGGAAAAGGGGAATTTGAATAATCTCTCTCTAATTGAAAATGTAGTATGTTTTACACAGAACTATACTGTTTCCTCAACACAGAAAGCTCACGGACACTGAGGTGGAAGAAGGCACTCACAGCTTAATGTAACCAAAGATCTTCTCCACCCATTCAATAGGCCTCAGGTGGGGCTAGGTGGGAAAGCTTGATTACATCTTTGTAAGTAGGCCTAAAGCCCCTACTTACTAGGTGCTAAACCTATTTGGGTGTGAAGTCCTCAGGGCCCTAGGAAGAGTTGTTAAGACCAGAGCCAATGGTATGTGCACTGAGTTCTAGTCAATCATGAATTTAGCCAATTGGAGACCTGAGTTCTAGCCAATCAGACTTGGCTAGGACTGTATATAAGGAGATCTCAGAGTGTGAGAGAACCAGAATTGAAGAGGGACAAAATATGCAGGGAGCTAAAGGAATCAGAATTCAGCTCAAGGAGAAGGAGCAGGAACTCCAAGTGTATGGAGCTGCAGAGAGATCTCTTAGCTGAGAGTTAGGATTCGTGAGTGATTGTTTACAGGAAGGCTCTGGGAGTGGGGGGGTGGGGGTGGGGAAGGTTACAGGATGACTTGGTTCCTTGCTATAATACTATGTTACATTAAGGTGGAATATAATCACTGCTATATCAAATTGGGGTTATTGGTCTTGGAATTTTATCCTCTGGAGTCTAAGTAAATGTTATACTTCCTCTGCTTCTACCTAGAGAGTTTTTCATACTTTGCAATTCCGAACCATACAGGCATGTTCATGGTCATCCTCAAGGTCATGAATCTTGCCTTACTAATGTAGAAGTCAGACTTCAGAAACTGGCTGATGCCAGGTCCAGTGGTTTAGAGACCTTAGACACAGTTGGATGACTGCCTGAGCAGTCATCTGAAAGTTGATGGCTTGGACCCTGGAGGAGACAAACCTGGCAAGGAGGTTGAGCAAACAAGGGCCAAACAGGCATAAAAAGAGTATAGAGAAAAGACAATTTCCCTGGAGGGAATTAAAGATGACTATGGCAAGGGCAAAACATAAAAGGAAAAGAGCATGTATGATTTCACCTCTTTTTATCCATCTGTCTGCTGGAGGGGTCCAGGGCCTTTCCAAATTATACCCTGAGATCCTCCAAGGATTCACAGGTATATTTCATAGTCTCTGGGTACAACTTGGGCAAGCGGGACAGTCTTGTCAGGTGGTTTCTCCTAACTTACTGCCAGTAAAATTAGGCTTTAACAGAGACTGAAGGGAGTTCTTCCACTGGTGTCTGGCCTGGTGTAAACCAAAAAGATGCTTTCCTCTGGGATTAGAAGTTGGCCTGAGGGCATCTGAAACCACCTAGAGGTGGAGAGAGAGAATGCCTCCTTCCAACTTTTTTTTTTTTTTTTAGCAAGGGTCTGTCCTTGGAGGCTATAAGAAGGTATAAAAGGATCAGTGAGCTGTGGGAGTGAAGGAGCCTTACTTTTGTTATTTAATGAATGTTTTGGCATATCCTCACTTTCTAGTTCCTTGGTATCTTGAGTCCTTGGAAAAGTAGCTATGTGGGGGTTAAAAAAACAAACCAGAAAAATAAACATAGACAAAATCATTTCATCTTACATCATTTTTCTGGGTATTCTGCTATGACTAGTATACTAGATTTTCCCATGAATAGCAGGCAAAGTTTAAGCACTACCTTCCTTATGCATTCCAAACTCATTAGAATTTTCCTCCCCAGTGAGAGATATAAAAGAAGAAACAAACCTGTAGTGGGGAGTTTGGGTCAGGAAACAGTAAAGGAAGACAATGGCAAAAATTATCAGAATGACAGAAAACAGAGTTGGAGATGGAACGCTGAAAGCCATTTGGTGTAGTGGACAATATGGTAACCTAATGTCATTGGCTCAAGGTCTACCAACGACTTGCCATTTAAATTTGGCAGATCACATCCCCTACCTATCTTTTTTTTAAATTTTGTTTCCTCAGTTGTAAAATGAGGATCTTAGATCAGATGATCTCTAAGGTCCTATCCAGTGCTAATGATCTATGGGCTGTTTTATATTAGCCTGGAAAAGAACCAGAGCTCAAAGTATGCAACAGTGGCAATTGTGTGGTCAAGCATCATGATTAAATCATTATTTAGCTGAATGACAGCTAAGAAAATGAAGACTGAAATGAATTATTATTTCTGGTGGGGACATTAGGCCCAGAGAAAATTATTGCACCTCCCAACTGGCACTGGGAAACTTTTTTCTCAGTTGGAACCTAAAGCTCACTTTGTATGGTAATACTGACGTCTTGTGTGGTTTATTGGGGGTCAAAAAGCCACAACTGTGAGCTATTTAGTAAAAATATTTTTTTCTCAATAAGATCCAACTAGGTCATTACCCAGAAGCAATAATTGGGCCATCAGGGAAAAGATGAGCTCAAAATGAAAGAATATTTCACCAGAAAAAGTATAATAAGCTGCCAATTCAAAGGCTGGGCAAAGACCACAAAACATACCCTAGGGAATAGGCCAGTTGTCTTTAGGGGAGAAAGAAGTAGATCCCTGAGAACTGGCTGAGAAAGATTTTAAAAGGGAATTTTTGTTTAAATGTACTCATCAGTGATGAGAAGGTAAAAGTGAAGAAAGTCCCATAACTGTAATCCAATAATCTATTAAATCGAGAATGAATGAACAAGTTCCAAAAGAAAAATTGAAACTAACCATGGTTATAACAGGAATTAGGCTACAGATGACATATTCTAAATAAAGACCAAATTATACTTAGAAAATTAAATATTTGGCAGAATATAAAAGATAATTACTAAGAAATATTTTATATTATATATTTATAGGTAAAAGTTTTCTAAATAGATATTAAAAAAACCAAATCTATAAAAATTTTACAGGATAAGGTAGGGGATAGACATGACTCCCTGTGACCCATTCATTTTCTCCTTTGTATCTCTAGTCTGAGCATAATGGAATGGAGGCTGCACTTTCATAGCTCTGTGATTGCCAATAACCAAATTAACTTTGCCTCTTATTACATATCCCTGGGGAAACCACTGCTTGTTTTCTTGTGTTTTCTACAACACCAAATGGGTTCCTAATGGCCAGTAAATAATTACAGTAATAGCACCATTGGTACATATTTCCATATTGCTGGTCAGTAGTTGTTGTTTAAGTATATTATCATGAATATTCTTTCTCTAGCCTTATATAACTAAGTTATAGTAAATGGTATAGTAGAGTTAATGTATTTTTCCAATTAAATTTCAGTCAGAAGTATGTTTACATGGTTTCCTTGGTCATTAATTGTAACTAGATGGCATATATAATTCTTTGTGAAATGATGTGAGAATGTGCTTTCAAATCAGGTGTAGTTCAAACCTAACTTCAATTAAACTTTTTCTCCCTCTGCTCTTTGAATGGTGGTGGTTTTATGTTTATAGACTTCTTTTTATGTTAAATTAAATTTTATTTTATCTTCAGTTTCCAATTCTCTACTTTCCTCATCCCCACCACCCCTTGAGAAGGTAAGGAAAACAAAATCCATTAGAAAGATGTATAGTCATGCAAAATAAATCTCCACATTAGCCATACCTAAAAAAGTTGAGGGAAGGAAGGAAGGAAAGAAAGGGAGAAAGAAAGAGAGAAAGAAAAAGACAAAGAAAGAGAAAGAAAGAAAGAAAGAAATAGAGAAAGAAAGAGAGAAGGAAGAAAGAAAGAAAAAGAAAGAAAGAAAGAAAGAAAGAAAGAAAGAAAGAAAGAAAGAAAGAAGGAAGGAAGGAAGGAAAGAAGGAAGGAAAGAAAGAAAGAAGGAAGGAAAGAAGGAAGGAAAGAAAGAAAGAAAAAAGAAAAAAGGAAGGCAGCAAGGAAAGAAGAAAGAAAAAAAGAAAGAGAAAGGAAAGGAGGGAGAAAATCAATAGAAGAAAATATCCTTCAATCTGTATTCTGACTCCATCAGCTCTCTTATCTAGTGGTAGATAAATAATATGTTTCATCATGAGTCCTTTGGCACTGTGGTTGGTCATTATGTTGATCAGAGTTACTAAGTCTTTCAAAGTTGATGATCTTCACAATATTGTCATTATTGTTTACATTGTTCTGGTTCTCCTCATTTTGCATCAGTTCATAGAAGTTTTCTCAGATTTTTCGAAACCATTTCCTTCCTCATTTCTTATAACATAATACTTTTCCATCACATTCACATGCCATAACTTGTTCATCCATTCTCCAATTTATGGGCATTCCTTCAGTTTCCAATTCTTTTCCACCACAAAAAGATCTGCTATAAATATAGACTTCTAAAGAATTAAAAATCAAAAGAATCTCAGAGATCATTCAGTCCAAACCTCTTGTTTTACAGATTAGCAAACTAAGATTGAATTCTACCCTAGACAAGACAAATTAATGTTCATTCTTTGCTCTTTTCCCTTTGTGATCAATAGTTGGCATATGTGATACATGTGACTTGACTCAAGAATATAAGCTATGCTTGGTACCAGAGTGAAATAATTGATCTGTCAACATCCTGAGCAAGGTGAATTGGGCTATGATATAAAATGTGGTAATGAGTATTGACTATTGCTTTTTATGGAGAATTATAGATCATGGTTCCTGATTTCTCCACTCACACTTAAAGTATAATGGGGGTTGCTCTTATTTCTGGGACCTCTTACTAGCTCAGGTTCAGAGTAGTGTTTTGGGTCATCACAATTATATAAATATAGCTTGAGCCCTCATCCAGTAAATTCTTTTTAGATAATATAATCAGAAGTCTTATATTGTAAAGTGTTTAGTTGAGAGAAATTAGCAAAGTAAACAAAAAAAAATGAAGGGAGTCAGGATGAATTCAATTAATAGGATAATTTTAGCTCCCATTTGTTGTTGTTGGTCAGTAGATCAGTTGTGTCTGGCTCTTCATGACTGTGCACCAGTGGGGTTTTCTTGGCAAAGATATTGGAGTGGTTTGCCATTTCCTTATCTAGTGAATTCTTTTGTCAGGCATTCAGAGGGTAAGTGACTTGGCCTGGGGCACACAGCTAGGAAGTGTCTGAGACTGGATTTGAACTCAGATCTTCCTGACTGCAGGCTTAGTGCTCTATCCACTGAGCCACCAGCTGCCTCTCAGTTTCTCTATATATAATATATTCAACCTACTAAATACTCTTATGCCAGCAGGGAAGGGAACATTTGCCAGGCAACTCACCCTCCAAAATGGAAGGAGTACTTCATCATGGCTGGAATATCTTTCACAGCTTCATTTCTTGGCCATTGACTGTTACTTGATAAGTCTCCTGCCATTCCTTTAGCACAGCTGTTGACTGCCAGTCTACCTCCACCTCCACTCATTCCATTCTTCCTCTGCAACTATACCAGTGACATCTTCTATTGCAGCTTCTTCTTCCTCAGGGAGAGAGGAATATTCGTGCTTCCTTGTAAGACCACCCAAAGCCAACAAGCCTGGAGGACAATGCTAACTAATACATTTTTTGCTCATTTTTCAGTCAAACCTCAACATACTATGCTTGGCAATGGAGAGAGAACAACTGACTTCATGACCTGCCTCTTTACTTCTTCACATGCTGTTGTTGAACACCACTGGAATAAGTCATACCTCTCACTGCTGCATAATAGTATTTTTCCCTTCTCTGATGGATTCTTTATCATATTCCCATAGTGGCTATCCTAACTAATCCTCCTTTTCCGTTCCTTTTGCAAAAGAGAGCCCTTGCCTCCCACTTTACTAAGAAACTTGAGGTTACCTGTCTCATCTTCCTTATCCCTTGCCCCCAGATGTCTCTATATTGTCCTACACTCATTCTTTCCTCCTTTGTCACAGTCTCTGACAGGGATGACCTTTCTTCCTTTCATGTTCTTTACATCTCAGGCTAATCAATATACTACCTGACCCCTGAACTCACCATTCCATCTCTTATCTTTACAATTTTGTTCAGGTTATTCCCCACGCCTGGAATATACTCTCCTCTCTTTTCTGCCTCTTACAGGATTTAATTTCTTTAAAGGCATGGGTCCAGTGCCACTTTCTCCACAGAGTCTTTCCTGATTCCTTTGTTTATTAGATTGTTAGCCTCTTCAAATTATCTTATATTATTCTACCTATTTATACATTGTAAAAACATTTTGATTACATGCTATCATAAAAAATAAATGTTAATTTTTTTATCCAGTTATCTAATTGGGAAACTACAGCATTTTGCCATCTGCTACCTCTTTTATGCACCTGGAAGAATCACTCTCTGGGCCATGCCCCACCCCTCACCCTAGGAATTTTATTATCTCAAGCTTTGAGATTGTCTGAGTTTTAGCTGTGAGGATTTGCTGGTGAGTTTGTGCAACATTTCTATATCTAACCAGCTCTAAGTCATGCTTTCCAGACTACCCAGCCACCCATAAGAAAACCAAGAGTTACTCGGGCATCTTGACATCATTTACACATTTTACTCCTTCCTTTTTTCACCTTTTGCTCTAACAACAGTAATGAAATCAATGCTACTATTTCTATGGAAAAGGACATGACAATTGACTGCTCTAAGGCTCTGCTCACAATCCCTGTAACTTTCTATACCAAAACATCTTTCTCAGCCCCCCCCATCCATATCCATGCCTGTATCCATATCTATAACTATCTATATCTATACATACATACATGTACATACATGTATACATACATACACATATGTTGTATCCATGCAAGTATATTTATATGTGTGTTTATGCATATATGTATAATGTGTATATGTATATATACACGCATATATGTATATATTTTTGCATATATGTATAATGTGTATATACATATACACATACGTAAAGCATAGATGATGAATATGCAAATATACATGTGTATATTTGTTGTTCATTCACACAGTCTTATAAATTCCATGGGATTTTCTTGGAAAAGATATTGGAGTGGTTTTCCATTACCTTCTCCAATGTGTCCCCATTTTATAGATGAAGAACTGAGGGAAATAGGGATTAAATTATTTACCTAGGGTCACACAACTAGTAAGTGTCTGAGGCCAGTTTTAACTCAGATCTTCCTGACTCCAGGCCTGAGCTTTATCCACTGTACCACCTAGCTGTATATATGTGTGTGTATATAGATAGACATATATCTATATCATATATAGATATATGTATATATTTGTGTATATACATGTATAATATATAGTGCATATGCATGTATACATGTATATGTATACATATATGTATGTGTGTATATTGAGAGAGTTTATGTATATATAGTATATATGTACATGTGTATATGAATGTGTACATACATAATATACATTATATGTATAATCTCTTCCTAATAGAATGTAAGCTTCTTGAGGGCAGGCCTTTCTCACATTTATCTTTGTATTCTCAGCACACAGCATAGTGCCTGGAATATAGTAGACTCTTTTTTTTTTTTGAGAGCCTTTAATTTATTTTTAATATGTTTAGTTTTCAGCATTGATTTTCACATGCGTTTGAATTACAGATTTTCTCCCCATTTCCACCCCCCCCACTCCAAGATGGCATACACTCTGGTTGCCCTG
>CM053624.1:272165931-272176909 GCA_028646595.1 Phalanger gymnotis | reverse complement strand
TTATAAAACAGAACCAAAGGAATGAAAAAGTGGAAAACAATGTGAAATATCTCATTGGAAAAACTACTGACCTAGATAATAGATCCAGGAGAGATAATTTAAAAATTATTAGACTACCTGAAAGCCATGATAAAAAAAAAGAGCCTAGATATCATCTTTCAAGAAATTGTCAAGGAAAACTGCCCTGATATTCCAGAGCCAGAGGGTAAAACAGAAATTGAAAGAATCTACAGATCACCTCCCCAAAAAGATCCCCAAAAGAAAACTCCTAGGAATATTGTTGCCAAATTCCAGAGTTCTCAGGTCAAGGAGAAAATACTGCAAGCAGCCAGAAGAAACAATTTGAGTATTGTGAAAACACAATCAGGATAAGACAAGATCTAGCAGCTTCTACATTAAGGGATCAAAGGGCTTGGAATATAATATTCCAGAGGTCAATGGAGCTAGGATTAAAACCAAGAATCACCTACCCTGCAAAACTGAGTATAATGCTCCAAGGCAAAATATGGATTTTCAATAAAATAGAGGACTTTCAAGCTTTCTCAGTGAGAAGACCAGAGCTGAATAGAAAATTTGACTTTCAAATGCAAGAATCAAGAGAAGCATGAAAAGGTAAACAAGAAAGATAAACCATAAGGGACTTACTAAAGCTGAACTGTTTTGTTTACATTCCTACATAGAAAGATAATGTGTATAATTCATGAGACTTCAGTATTAGATTAGCTGAAGGGAATATACAGGGTGACTTGAATACGAAGGGATAATATCTAAAAAAATAAAATCAAATTAAAGAATGAGAGAGGAATATATTGAGAGAGAGAGAGAGATAGAATGGCATAATATATCTCACATAAAAGTGGCAAGAAAAAACAGTTCTGTCAGAAGGGAAGAGGGGACAGTGAAAGGGAATGAGTGAATCTTGATGTAATCGGATATTAACTGAAGAGGGAATAACATATACACTCAACTGGGTATCTTACCTCACAGGAAAGTAGGGGGAAGCAGATAAAAAAGAGAGGATGATAGAAAGGAGGGCAGATAGGGGGAGAAGGTAATCAAAAGCAAACACTTTTGAAAAAGGACAGGGTCAAGGGAGAAAATTCAATGAAGGGGGATAGGATACGAAGGAGCAAAATATAGTTAATATTTCACAACATGAGTATTGTGGAAGGGTTTTGCAAAATGATACACATGTGGCCTTTGTTGAATTGCTTGCCTTCTTAGGGAGAGTGGGTTGGGAGGGAAGAGGGGAGAGAATTTGGAACTCAAAGTTTTAAAAGCAGATGTACAAAAACAGTTTCTACATGCAACTAGGAAATAAGATGTCCAGTCAATGAGGCATGGAAATCTATCTTGCCCTACAAGAAAGTAAGGGAAAAGGGGATGGGGGTGAGTGCTGACTGGGGAACGGGGCAATCAGAATATATGCCATCTTGGAGTCAGGGGGAGGGTAGAAATGGGGAGACAATTTGTAATTCAAACTCTTGTGAAATTTAATGCTGAAAACTAAAAATATTAAATAAATAATGATCTTTTTAAAAATGCGTGTTCCTTGAGGGTATATAGACTGTTTTACTCTTGGATCTGAATCTAAAGGATCTAATACAACATCTAGCATGTGGTAGGCACTGGATAGATGCTTTTCGATTGATTGATGGAGAGGCAATCTATTGGATTATACTTTGCAGAACACACATCGCCAAAAGTAGTGCCCAAAAAGGAAATTGTAGAAGAAGAGTGGTATATCTTGACAAGTGAGGAGAAAGGAGGGCTACCAGGCACAGTGGCAGGAGAGAACCTACCAACCAGCTCTGCACACCTGGAGTCCCAAGCAGACCTATGGGGAAAGGCTGGCTTGAAGTTACATACCAGTTAGGTCTTAGGCAATCAACAGAGTACAATGGGGAACTTGTCGAATTTGAAGAAATCATTTTACCTCACTGGGCCTCAGTTTTGTATATCCATGCACTGAGTGAATTGGACTAGATGAGAGGCTGCATGTAGCCCACATACCTCCTGAGTTGAGTAGGAACCAGATTTAAATATAATTGGAAAATATTTAAGGAAAAAAAATAAATGCAATGGAACATGGATAATGTTAATATGTGGTTTTCTAAGACAACAGTAAGCCTTCAAGGATCCTTATGTGCTGGCCTCCCTTTCTGTTTGAATTTCATTCCAATGGACTAGGTGACTCCAAAAGTTGCTTCCAGGTAGCATAGAGACAGTGACTTTTTAATTGACATATTGAGAGATATTCATTGAGGTACCAGAGTGAAGATGTTTAAAAAATAAGACAAATGCATGAGGGATGCCAATTAAAGGAAAGAAAAGGCTCTTCCTAATATTCAAATGAGATTCCGATAGAATCTATCAAATATGGTGGGAAAAGCTGATGACCCAAGGCATCAAGCATCTAAGGATTAAATAAATGGCTTGTCACTGAATTGTCAAGTCTTACTTGATTATAAAAATCTATACGACTTTAGGCTTTTCAATGCAAACAGTAAGAAGAGTGCTTCTTTCAATATTCGTCTTAGAGTATGTCTGTTTGCTGATGATAAAGTGAATTTGACATCACAGTAAGTAGTTCAAACAATCTATATTGCTGGGAGCTTTTCCTTACAAATTAGTGATTTTCTTACATCATTGGCAGGATGTTCAAAAGTGCTTCCTGTTCTGTTTACCATTCTATACAAATGGGATGCATGGGTTCACACTATCTAATGATATTAAGGAAATCTAGGAAGGCATTTCTTTGAAAAAAATTGATATACCATTTGTTGGTGAGTGCAAAATAACCCAGAGAAGAGTCTGGCTAACTTAACATCTCTAGTAGAAGACTGAGTTTGAGTTATCAACCACTGAAACCAATAAACAGCATTTATTGAGTGCCTATTGTATGCAAGGTGCTGAGCTACATGCTATGGATACCAAAGAAATAATGAAGGGGGGAAAGGAAAAAGCACTTATATAGTATCTCCTATGTGCCAGGCCATATGGTATGCTAAGTGCTTTATGAATATTGTGTCATTTGATCCTCTCATTAACTCTATGAGGTAGATGATATTATTAATCATTTGTGTTTTGTGGTTGAGGAAATTAAGGCAAATAGAGGTTAAATGACTTGCTCAGGATCACAAAGATACTAAGTGTCTGAGGACAAATTTGAACTCCAATCTTCTGACACTAGGCCCAGTACTTTATTCACAGTACTACTGTGACAGCAAGCACCCTAGTATGCCCAGGATGTCTTGCTAGCACAGGTCCTTTGATCTGCTTTTCTAGGAAAGATTGCTCAAAAAGGAGTTGACAATTAATTACATTCACTAGTTCAGGGGAAAACTCAGCACTCTGAATGTCAGAGAAAATACAGAGAAAATACAAGCAGAGAAATTAGCATAAAGACCAAAAGACAGGGCTCTGATTGCATCAATAAAAGTAATATTGCTACACACTTTACATACACCACTGGATCAAGAGAGCCTTTACATCTTAGCAGTTGTGGGGCCTGAACATACAGCTACTTAGAGTCTTGACCAGGGAATCAAAAGATCCTTTTCATAAGTGAACCCCCAAAGCAAAATGCTGGTTCAGTGTATATATACACTTCTCAGAGCCAGAAGGCATCACAACCCTCCTGACTCAGTGCCTAACCAACTTGGAACCAAAAGGTGTGAAGGCCTTCCTACAAGCAAGCCTCCCCTAAGCAAGCTTCCTTAATGGGCTCCATGTGAGGCCTGTTAATGGGTGAGGAAGATCTTCATATCCCATTAACATTACAACTACAGGAAAGAAAGAAAGAAAGAAAGAAAGAAAGAAAGAAAGAAAGAAAGAAAGAAAGAAAGAAAGAAAGAAAGAAAGAAAGAAAGAAAGAAAGAAAGAAAGGAAGGAAGGAAGGAAGGAAGGAAGGAAGGAAGGAAGGAAGGAAGGAAGGAAGGAAGGAAGAAAGGAAGAAAGAAAGGAAGGAAGGAAAGAAGGAAAGAAGGAAGGAAAGAAGGAAGGAAGGAAGGAAAGAAGGAAGGAAGGAAGGAAGGAAAGAGGGAAAGAAAATTTATTCAGCATCTACTATGTACCAGGCACTACATGAAACCCTGGGTGTAGAAATGCAAAACAGAAATAGTTCCTTTCCTCAAGGAACTTAAATTCTATGGAGGAGATGCAACATGTGGAAATGACATTCCAAAGGAGCATAATCAGTGTTGAGTATTTCTTCCACCAACCTACCCCATTGATAGCCTATTAGATAAGTCCTGGGGATTTGAGGGAAGCACATATGGGTTGTACTTTGCCATGATCTCAGAGCTAGTGAATGTTAGAGTGAGCCTTCAAATTCAGATCATCCTTATTGGAAGTCTAGCAATCTATCCACTATGCCAGGTTGCCTTAAATAAAAAATACTCCCAATATACAGTTACAACAGTATATATTTCTATGATAATTTAGGGATAGGATTGCGCATGGAATAAAATTGGTGTAGAGAGCTTCTGGGAGAGATAACTTCCACAATCATTGTTGGTTGGCACCTTCTCTATGACTCATAGTATTAGATACTTTCCTAGAGCACCAAGAGGTTAAATGACTTCTCTCACACAACCAGAAGTAGGCTTGAACCCAATTCTTTCTATACCAAGGTCATATATCTATCTATCTCTATCTCTCTACATCTATACCAATATCTATATATCTAGAGATGGATTGATATACACACATGTATGAATGTATATATATATATATGTGTGTGTGTGTGTGTGTGTGTGTGTGTATATGTATACATATATATGCATACATATTACACATGTAGATATACAAATATGTATAAAATAAAATGCATAGAAATAATATACATATACAAAATGTGTACATATTACATATACACACAAAAGCTACAAAATGTATATGTAGTAAATATAAAATAATTTGGGAGGCACTACTTTTAAGGAATAAGGAAAAACTTCATATACAAAATATTTAAGTGCCAACTTCTTCATGAAGATTTCCTGGTCTGCCAAATGTTAATGTCTCCCCAATTCCAAGGATTACTTGACATCTGTTTTATATCTATCTATGTAAGGAAGAGGGTTTGTCTTTGCCCAACTGATTTTTCTCAAGATTAGGATGTAATCAGGAATAATTAGGTGTTAAACTAAGTGTAAATGGATGGGTGTAAGGTGATGTAATTACAGAAAGTAAAGGGACAGTTAACCAATATGATGAGGTGTGAATTCGTAATGGGTTTCTTGATGAAATTAGTGGAGCAGTTGACTATTGATTGTAGAAGATTAGCCATACCCCTAGAAGCCTTTAAAAAGCTATCTTTAGTCTATCATGGCTGGGAGCAGCTTTGTAGAGCATCATTATATCTGTGGTGGGGAGATGGAGACAGGGTGGGGGGGTGGGAGAGAGAGAGAGAGAAAGAGAGAGAGAGAGAGAGAGAGAGAGAGAGAGAGAGAGAGAGAGAGAGAGAGAAATTCAGTGGAGTTACTTGAGAAGCAGCTAGCTTCAAAGAACCTCTGGCAGCAAAGAAGAGAGCCAATTATAAACTAAAGAGAGAATTATTAACTCAGTTGCTAATCAAGCTACAGAGAAGAGACCCTGGGAGGTCAGCTGAATGACCTTCCCAGGAAAGATGCTATACTCAGTGGGGAGAAACATAAGGACTCCATAAAGAAAGGAAGGATATAAAAACCTGCATGGGAAACATGGGTTGCCTTGGCTACATGTGTGCCTCACTACCATCATACCTTAAGTTTATATCTACTCTTTCAAAGCGTATTGTATTTATCTATGGAAGAGTGCACATGGCTACAGATTTAGGGGTTCAGACCCATAGATTTGAGAGAGCCCTTTGAATTTGTGTAGGTCTCAATCCCCTCCTTTCCCTTTCATTCCCACCAGGCTATGAAACTGTGAGTGTTAAGTTGAAAATGGAGACCAGAAAGGTCCTAGACTTATTTATGTTGTCCTCTCCTCTGTTAGAATATAATCTCCTTGAGGGCAGGATCTGTTTCCTTTTTGTCTTTGTATTCCTGTTGCTATAATGGTAATCAGGGTGGAGGTTTTGCTATTTTCCTGTAACTGCCTTTAGTGATTCTGGCCTTTATTTGAATAGGGCAAGTAAAATGGGATCTTTTTGTCGTGGAGCATTTCTCAGCCCTAAAACAATGTAATGGTGATCAGGGCAGGACTTTTTGTTGTCTTCTCCTTTGCAATGCTGAGGTATTTAAGTAGCTTTGATGAGTCTTGCCTTTCGAATGTAATGGCCAGAAAAATGAGATTTTTCCCTGTTCTTTGTTTGAGTGCTTATCAGCACTGAGGTAATCAAGTGCCCCAGGGCCCTGAGATGGGTATATAAGATCCAAGTTTGGTGTCTGACTTTTGGGGCACACTCATGGAAGCAGTGTTGAAACTCTGGGCAATCCACAACTGCCCACTGGCTTTGTAACCTAGATAGAAGTTGGTGATTTTCTAGTAACTATGAATTGTGATTTGAATCAGACATCTGTCTGTTGATGTTTGTAATTTGTTTGTATTTGCTCCGACGTTCAGGTTGCTGGCTTTTCCACCTTAACTAAGTAAATGATATTCCTATATTGGATTAAAGTGGGATTGTTAACCCCTTAAAATTACTTTCCTTCGTAAAGCAGATCAAAGAATCTGTGCTAGCAGCTATTTTCCTGGTCTTGTTCGGTCTTACACCCCACAACAGCTGCTAGCAGATTATTTTTACAATTGCCTAGCATGGTTCCTAGCATAGGCTTTTTGGTAGCTTGATAAGTGATGCTGGACTATCATGGAGGGAGAATGGGATTCTTATAAGTGGGACAGGCTGTGCAAAAATGGACACAAGAAAAGTCAACCTGCAGGGCAGGGCTAAGATGGTGGAGTAAAAGCAGACACCTGCTTGAGCTCTCCCCCAAGCCCCTCAAAATAAATGTAAAAAATGACTCTAAACAAGTTCTAGAGCAGCAGAAGCCACAAAATGACAGACTGAAACAGATTTCCAGCCCAAGACAACCTGGAAAGCTGACAGGAAGGATCTATTATACTTGGCTCAGAGCAGAGCGCTGCCCAGCAGGGGCTGCCCTGGCACATATGGGGCTGGTGCAGGCATCAGGGCACTGAATCACTGGCAACTGTGGCAATTTCCAGGCTTTTATACCCACAAATGCCAAAGACAGCTTTGAAGGTCAGTAGGAAAGGTCTCTCTCACCTTGGTGAGAGAAGAGTGTGTCCCAGCCCCAGCCCGATGGCAGTGACAACCACTGCTGCAGTGGCCACATCTGGAGCTCTCAGCCAAGAGACAGATGGGGAATAGAGTGGCTGATCTAGGTTGCAGGTCTGGGTGGTGGTCCTGGGGTGAAGAGGAGGGCTGGCATGGCAGAGCTTGTGGCAGCAATGGAGAGGGAATCCTCCTCACAGTTCCAAGGCAGAAAAGAGTGCTTGTGGTTGCCCATAGACCAGAACACAGGCCAGGCGAGGAGTAAACACTTTTCCTTTGATCATACCTTTTGGAAGAACGGAAAATTTACAGATCCCTAGAAATACCTCTGAAAACAGCTGCACAAAACCCCTGAAGCTTGAGGCAGTACACCCTCCACTTAACAAAGACCTTGAAAGTCAAGTAATTGGCTGGGAAAATGAGTAAACAGGGGGAAAAAATCAGAATATAGAATCTTATTTTTAGGTGAAATGGTATTTTTTTAAGTCCTTGGTGATGAAGAAGATCAAAGCATATACCAGAGGAAGGTTGTGGTTGTTGTGCTTGTCCTTCATTCTCAAAGAGGACTATAACATCAGGGAAATGATGACATGAGTTGCAGTTGACTTTGATTTGAGTGAGGGAGGGCTGTGCAAGGTCATCAGCCTCACTTTCTCCTCCAGAGCCATCTGGTTCCAGTGGCCTGATATTCATCAGGATGACTAGAGATGGCCTAGGATACATTAGGAAATGCTGGCCCTTCCAGGCTAAGGTCTTTTCAGGTTCTAACTTTGAGTGAGGTAATGCCCATTCAGTGAATAGGCCTCTTTAAGAAGTTAATCAAAGGATGGTGTCTTTAATCAAAAACTCTAAAGAAAAGACCCCAGAGGAAGAAAACAGAGTCATAGCACCTACATACAAAACCTCCAAGAAGAATACAAAATAGGGTCAGGCCATGGAAGAGCTCAAAAAGGATTTTGAAAATCAAGTAAAAATAGCAGAGGAAAAATTCGGAAGAGAAATGAGAGTGATAAAAGAAAATCATGAAAAATGAGTCAACAACTTGCTAAAGGAGACCAAAAAAATAGTGAAGAAAATAACACCTTAAAAATAGACTAACCCAAATGGCAAAAGAGCTCCAAAAAGTCAATGAAGAGAAGAATGCCTTAAAAAGCAGAATGGATCAAATGGAAAAGGAAGTCCAAAAGCTCACTGAAGAAAATAATTCCATAAAAATTAGAATGGAGCAAATGGAAGCTAATGGCTTTATGAGAAATCAAGAAACAATAAAACAAAACCAAAAGAATGAAAAAAATCAAAGACAATGTGAAATATCTCATTGGAAAAACAACTGACCTGGAAAAAAATAGATCCAGGAGAGAAAATTTAAAAATTATTGGACTACCTGAAAACGATGATGCAAAAAAGAGCTTAGACATCATCTTTCAAGAAATTATCAAGGAAAACTGCTCTGATATTCTAGCACCATAGGGTAAAATAAAAATGGAAAGAATCCACTGATCACCTCCTGAAAGAGATCCCAAAAGGAAAACTCCTAGAAATATTGTAGCCAAATTCCAGAGTTCCCATATCAAGGAGAAAACATTGCAAGCAGCCAGAAAGAAACAATTTGAGTATTGTGGAAACATAATCAGGATAACACAAGACTTAGCAACGTCTACATTAAGGGATAAGAGGCTCTTCACTCCTGCTCTGATCCACCACTTAATTCCTCCCACTAGGTGGGCCTGGGGCCAGAAGCAACTGCAGCTATAGTTCTGTAGCTGCCCCACCTCTGCTGCCCCTGGGGTGGTGGCTGAACCACAAACTCTATCCCAATCCCCAGCAGCTTTGTTGTCTTTAGTGTTTGTGGGTTGAGAATTCTGGTAAGTGCTGCAGCTCACTGACTCAGGGTGCTAGGGCATGCACCACCCAGCTCCTGGTCTGGTTGGTCCGTGACGCCCATGCTGTGCTCTGCTCCGCTCAGCTCTGCTCCCCTCCGCTCCCAGCTCTGTGCGGGATAGACCATACCCAGAGACCTTCCAGGCTGTCCTGGGATAGAGCCCTGCTTCCCTCCACCACTTTGTGGGTTCTGCAGTTCTAGAATTGGTTCAGAGCTATTTTTTGTAGGTTTTTGGAGGGACTTGGGGGGGGAATTCACGCTAGTCCCTGCTTTCCAGCCACCATCTTGGCTCCACCCCCTCAGCAAGCCTTCTTACCAGAGGTGGTAGTCCTCCCTGAATAACCCACACAGCCTAATACTTTATTTACCAGGCTGTTCAGTATGTCAAAAAAGAAAAAGAAAAATAATTTAGTCTAGCTTGATATGCTCCCAGTGAAACCATGTTGGTTCTTTGTGATTGCTGTTCCTTTTTCTAGGTGTAAAATACCTATTCTTTTACTCAATCAACAAGCATTTATTTAGTACCATCTATTAATGTCTTGTAGAATTTATCAGATAAATAAATCAAGCCCCTCAAGTTGTTAAGTTCTATTTCCTTCCATTTAAAAGAAACAAATTGTGGCATTTGCCCTTCTCTAGTCCTTTCCTTTTCTATGATACTACCTTCTTATGATACTCGCGTGGATCTGCAGTCCCATTCATTTGAAGAGTCTTTCTAGAAATCTTTATTAAAATGGTTTCAATCATAGATTCTGTGCAAAGAGCAACCTTCCCTCCTACCCCCTCTCCCCCAAAGAGAGAAGTTACTCTCTGTGGCAAGGAGAACTGCAGGATCTTGCTGACCATTTATTTCTTGGCTACCTTTTACAAACATATTTTGGTGCTACAGTTCAGTTGAAACCCCTTTTGTATATGTAGCCTTGGTCATGCCAGAAGCAATGCCCTTTGCCACAAGCTATGAAGAAGCCTGTATTATGATGGAGCCAGTGGTCAGTATGTGGTGTCCTAAAGAGATGACATATATGGAAAGCTATGTGAGGTTTTGTCTTGAGAGGAAAATGTCAACACAGTTTGCTAGTCTTTTATTTCTCTTTGTATAATTGCAATCTTTATGAGAAAATGACGTAAATTCAGATCTATTTCATAAAAAGAACCAATTTAAATTTTCACCATCAAAATTAGCCACCACTTCATTTTGATACTCATTAGATTATCATAGAGCAGGGATGGGGAACCTGTGGCCTTGAGGTTACATGTGGCCCTCTAGGTCCTCAAGTGCAGCCCTTTGATTAAATCCAAACTTCACAGAACAAATCCCCTTAATAAAAGGATTTGTTCTTTTAGAGCATAAGCTCAGCAATCCTGTCTGTAACTGTGTTGTTAAGCAAAATTGTCTCATTAGCATGGCTTTTGTTTCTTTTGAGTGGAAGTACTTTCAGCTGTTAAGTGCTAAGCCCCAGGCCCAGGGCCCTGTCAGGTGTGAAACCTGTGTGGGTGTGGATTGGTGACTTAGGAGGGGCCAGCTCGGGAACCAATGGTCTCTGGTCATTCAGGCGGGGCTTGAGAACGCCGGAAGCTCAGCTGTGAGGAGGGGTGAGCAGGGAGACAACTTCGGCGGCGGCGGCGGTGGCGGAAGGTGTGGAGGCCAGAAGCTGCGGAAGTGGGGCTTACCCGTGTGCGAGCAGGAACGTGAGGCCAGTGAACATGATTTGGCTAAATACTCTCTTGCTTTTCTTTGGCCTCCTAGTTGCCCTTGTGAAATGGGCTTTCTGGGCCTGGAGTCTTTTTGTCAAGATGTTGGAATGGGGAGGCCGGTTCAAGTTTTTGCTGCGGTGGGGCCTAAATAAATTTCTTGTTGTTTTCTCCTTAGAGAA
>CM053624.1:272105831-272159182 GCA_028646595.1 Phalanger gymnotis | reverse complement strand
TAAATCTTCAGCAGGCTCTGCACTCCTGCTTTGATCAGCCACTTAATTCCTCCCACCAAGTGGGCCTGGGGCCAGAAGCAACTGCAGCTGAATTTCTACAGCTGCCCCGCCTCCATTGCCTCAGGAGTGGAAGCCGAACCGCAAACTCCGTCCTGTCCTGCAGCTTTTCCCACTAACCTTCTGTGTAGTCTTTGCTGTTTGTGGGTTGTGAGGTCTGGTACATGCCACAGCTCAGTAATTCAGCATGCTAGGGCACTCTCGGCTCCACTCCTGGTCTCGTAGGTCTGTGGTCTGCAGTGCTGCGCCGCGCGCGCTGGGCTCTGCTTGGCTCAGCTCCGCTCCCCTCAGCTGGGGGCTGGGAATTCCGTGTGGGACAGACCTTACCCCGAGACTATCCAGGCTGTCCTGGGCTGGAGCCCTCCCTCCCTCTGCCACTTTGTGGGTTCTGCAGTTCTAGAATTGGTTCAGAGCCATTTTTTTTACAGGTTTTTGGAGGGACTTGGTGGGGAGCTCACGCCAGTTACTGCTTTCCAGTCACCATCTTGGCTCCGCCCCCAGTAAACACTTCTTCTTAGGTTGTACTACCTTGGGAGAACTGAAAACTTATAGGTCCCTAGAAGTACCTCTGAAAACAGCTGCATAAACCTCTTGAAGTTTGGAACAGCGTGCCCTCTAGCCTGGAAGCAGAACCCTACTTTAACAAAGAGTTAAAACTCAAGTGTTAGTCTGGGAAAATGAGCAAAGAGCAGGGGAAAAAATATTGACTATTGACAGTTACTATGGTGACAAGGAAAATCAAAACATACACTCATAAGACAACAACAAAGTCAAAGCTCCTACATCCAAAGCCTCCAAGAAAAATATGAATTGGTTGCAGGCCAAGGAAGAGCTCAGAAAGGATTTTGAAAATCAAGTAAGAGAAGTAGAGGAAAATTGGGAAGAGAAATGAGAATGATGCAAGAAAATCATGAAAAATTCAACAGCTTGCAAAAGGAGACACAAAAAATACTGAAGAGAATAACACCTCAAAAAAAGGACTAGGCCAAATGGCAAAAGAGGTCCAAAAAGCCAATGAGGAGAAGAATGCTTGAGAAAGCAGAATTGGCCAAATGGAAAAAGAGGTCCAAAAAGCCAATGAGAAGAAGAATGTTTTAGAAAGAAGAATGGGCCAAATGGAAAAGGAGGTCCAAAAGCTCACTGAAGAAAATAATTTAAAAGTTAGAATGGAGCAAATAGAAGCTAATGACTTTATGAGAAATCAAGAAACAATAAAACAAAACTGAAAGAATGAAAAGATAGATGCCAATATGAAACATCTCATTGGAAAAACAACTGACCTAGAAAATAGATCCAAGAGAGATAATTTAAAAATTATTGAACTACCTGAAAACCATGATGAAAAAAAGATAATTTCAAGAAATCATCAAGGAAAACTGCCCTAAGGTCCTAGACCTAGAGGGTAAAATAGAAATTAAAAGAATCCACTTATTATCTCCTGAAAGAAGTCCCCAAATTACAACTCCCAGGGATATTATAGCCAAATTCCAGAGTTCCCTGATCAAGGAGAAATCATTGCAAGCAGCCAGAAAGAAACCATTTAAGTATGGTGGAGCCACAGTCAGGATAACACAAGATTTAGCAGCTTCTACATTAAAAGGCTGAGAAGGCTGGGAATATGATATTCTGGAGGGCAAAGGAGCTAGGCTTACAACCAAGAATCACCTACCTAGCAAAAGTGAGTATTTTCCTTCAGGGGAAAAATGGATATTCAATGAAATAGAGAAATTTCAAGCATTCTTGATGAAAAGAACAGAGCTGAACAGAAAATTTGACTTTCAAATACAAGGCTCAAGAGAAGCATAAAAAGGTAAACAGAAAAGGGAAATCATAAGGGTCAATAAGGTTAAACTGTTTACATTTCTACATGGGAAGATGATATTTGTAACTCATTTTAGGGTAGTTAGAACGAATATATATATATATATATATATATATATATATATATATATATATATATATATATATATATATAGACAAAGGGAACAGGTGTGAGTTGAATATGAAGGGATGATATCTAAAAAATAAAATTAAGGGGTAAGAGAGGAATTTACTGGGAGAAAGAGAAAGGGAAAGGGAGAATGGAGTAAATTATCTTACATAAAAGAGGCAAGAAAAAAGCTTTTAGAGTGGAGGGAAAGAGAGGGAGGTGAGGGAGAGTGAGCGAACCTTACTCTTATCAGAATGGCTCTAACGGGGAATAACATACACACTCAATTTGGTATAGAAATCTATTTTACTTACTCTACAAGAAAGTAGGAGGGGAAGGAGATATGAGAAGGGGAAGGAGTGATAGAAGGTGTGGCAGATTGGGGAAGGGGTAGTAAGAAGCAAAACACTTTTCAGGAGGGACAGGGTGAAAGGAGAGAGAGCATAGAATAAGCAGGGAGAATAGGATGGAGGGAAATAGAGCTAGCAATAGTAACTGTGAAAAAAAATTTTGAATCAAGTTTTTGTGATAAAGGCCTCATTTCTCAAGCATATAGAGAACTGACTCAAATTTATAAAAATAAGAGCTATTCCCCAATTGATAAATATTTGAAAGATATGATCAGTTTTCAGATGAAGTAATCAAAGCTATCTATAGCCATATGAAAAGATGCTATAACTCATTATTGATTGGAGAAATGCAAATAAAGCAATTCTGAGGTGCTTCCTCATAACCATTAGATTGCCTAATAGGATAGAAAAGGAAAGTGACAAGTGTTGGAGGGCATTTGGGAAAAAAAGAGACTTTAATGCACTGTTGGTGGAGTTGTGAACTGATTCAACCATTGTGTAGAGCAATTTAGAACTATTCCCAAAGAGCTGTAAAATTATGCATTCCCTTTGACCTAGTAATACTGCTACTAGATCTGTATCCCAAAAGAGATTTTAAAAAGGAAAAAGGCCTACAAAGGTATGCATAGCAGCTCTTTTCTTGGGGTAAAGAATTGGAAGTTGAGGGGATGTCCATCATTTAGGGAATGGCTTAACAAGTTGTGATATGTGATTATGATGCAATACTATTATACTATTAAAAATGATGAGCAGGATGTTCTTGGAAAAAACCTGGAAAGACCTGCATGGGCTGATAAAAAGTGAAATTTACTATGCATGAAATGACAGCAATATTGTAAGATGATCAACTGTGAATGACTTAGCTATTCTCAGAAATACAATGATCTAAGACAACTCTGAAGGACTTAAGATGAAAAATGCCATCCATCCCCAGAGAAAGAACTGACGTGTCTGAATACAGACTGAAGCATACTTTTTTAACTTTCTTTATTTTTCTTGAGTTTTTTTTCTCGTTTGTTTTCTTTCACAATATGACTATTATAGATATGTTTTGCATGACTACACATGTATAACGTATATCAAATTGCTTGCCTTCTCAATGAGAATGATTGGAGGTGGAGGAAGGGAGAGAATTTGGAACTCAAAGTTTTAAAGAGGAATGTTAAAATTGTTTTGACTTGTTATTGAGGAAAAATAAAATACTAAATAAAGAAAAAATCAATAACAAACAAAAAAATTGAATATAATCTTCCAGATGTATTCTGAGCAGCACAAAAATCATCTGGTTTCCAGTGATCTAGCTAGCACTCCCTTGCTACTTAAAATATCTATCTATGTATCTATAGATCTATTTAAAATATTTTAAAAGTCCTGTTATTTCATCCATGTGAGTTCTTTCCCCAATAAATCTAAAGTAGACCTCAATGTAGATTAAAACCTCTGGGGGCACCCTAAAGTACCCAATTAATTTTTTTTTTTGTTTTTAACATTGTTTTTTTTTTAAATTTCAAGTTCCAAATTCTCTCTCCAACCCCCTCCCCATCCACAATTATACATGTAAAATCATTCAAAACATTTTCATATTAGCCACATTGCAACAAAAAAAGCAAAAAAAAAAAGTAAAGTAAGAAAACTACACTTCGGTTTGCAATCAGAGTTCATCAGTTCTCTCTCTCTCTGAAGGTGGAGATCAGCTTTTTAAAACCTGTTTCTTTTAGAATTGTCTTGGATCATTGTATTGATCAGAGTAGCAAAGTCTTTCACAGTTGATCATCATTACAACATTGCTGTTACTGTGAGCAATGATCTCCTGATTCTTCTCACTTCACTTTGCTTCAGTTTATATAGGCCTGGCCAGGTTTTGTTCTGATACCACACCCCAGATCATTTTGTATACAGGGGTGGGGAACCCACAGCCTTGAGGCTACATGTGACCCTCCAGGTCCTCAAGTGCAGCCCTTTTACTGAATCCAAACTTCACAGAACAAATTCCTTTAATAAAAGGATTCGTTCTGTAAAACTTGGACTAAGTTAAAAGGCCACACCTAAGGAAAGTACAGATTCCCAGCCTCTGGTATAGCACAATAGTACTTCAATGCAATCATATGCCACAATTTGTTCAGTGATTCCCTAATTGATGAGCATCTTCTCAATCTCCAATTCTTCACCACCACACAAAAAAGTTAATATAATTATTTTTGTATAAGGCATCCAAAATTAATTATCTGGTAGCCAGTCTTTTTGTGATGGGCCTTTCTGAACTTAGGGGGCTGATCCTGGGTTGACTGCCTGTCATTGATCGCTCCAAATGAAGCCTGTTCAGCTTGGTGGGGCCTGGCACAGCTTATGCTTTGTTGATGTAGCCATGGAGAAACTGAGGTCACCTCTGCCTGTGGTTGAGGTAATGGAGTAGGATGTTTGTGAAGAGATCTAGAAATTATAATTCCATTAACACAACCTAAGATTTCCTTACCTTTTTGGCAGACACATCACCCCATTTGCAGACTTGACTAAATGATGCCCATTTTTAAAGCAAGTGCTATTCATCTCCACTCAACTGGATTGGGCTTTCCATTTAAACTGACCATTTAAATTGAAGTGAAGTTAATATGTCACTGTAGGTGGAATGAAGTTTCTACAGCACTTTGGATCTCTAAATTAGTGAGCTAATAAGTTATCACAAATAAGCTTCTGTTAAACCAGAATTTCAGCTACCCTGAATGACCAAATTAGCAAAAGGAAATGAAGATTGTAATGAGTCACCTTTAAAGGATAACATAGACATTACTCTAAAAGGAGGTCTTGTCATTTTCCCTCTTCAGATCATTAAAAAAAATCTTCAATCTAAATTGCTTTTGTTGTTTCTGGGAATTAAAGAGGCCTTAGGAAGCCCATCCTTAATATCCAAAGGGAACAATACTGTGTTACCCCAAATGAGCTACATAGAATTCTCCCTGCCCTTGCTCAGCTACTACTGCAGTGGGTGACTGGATAACAGTCAGATTATAACTGCCCTGACAGGTTAATACTTAGTTCAGAGGAGGGAAGCTTGGGAGTTTGCATAGGAGAAAGAGGGAGTAGAGTGGATGAGAGTGGGGAGGTAAACATAGGTAGGGATGGTTATATTGGAGAGAAAATCCATAGTAGGCTTTCATGGGGAGGATGTGATGTGATTTATCTTCTAACCCTCTAATTGGTTGATGTCATACCATTTAGGATCATGCAATGCCCCACCTTGGCATGATTCCATGGTTCCTCATGTGACCACAAACTCCTATTTGGACATTATTGCTTCAGACAATATTTACAAAGGAAACAGTAATAGGAACACTCAGAGATCACTAGACCATCAAGCAATCAATTGATATTTATAATCATTTACTCAATTATTAAGTGTACGCCATGTCAGATATTGTGCTGAGAGCTGGGGATTCAAAAACAGCTTCCATTTACTTGGCTCTAATATTTCTGCTTTGTCACTCCCTTTCTGTCAACTATAGTTTATTTCAAGAGGAAAGAATAGTGGACTTGGAGTCAAGACTTAGATTCAAGCTTAGGATCCACTTCTTACCAGTTGTGTATTCTTATCCAAGGAATCATATGTATAAGGGGGATAGAAATACTTATACAAACTTCCTTTAGAGATTAGAGGACTTTAGTTTGAGGATTGGAAAGTCATCTTGCCCGCTTATCTTATGGGTGAGGAAACTGAGACCTAGAAAAAGTTAGGTGACTTGACTAAGGTCCCATAGGCAGCAAATGGCAGAGTGAAGGTATAAAGCCCATTCCTCTAACTTCAAGTTAGGTAGTTTGGCACAGTGGAAAGAGTGTTGGAGGTGGAGGGCAGAGAAACCTGGGTAGTTGGAATCCCACCTCTGATACCTACTAAATGTTGTCAACATAGGCATTTTAAGTCAATTAACCTTGAAGATCCGAGTTCAAGTTCTACCTCAGACACCTACTAGCTATGTGATCCTGGGAAAGTCACTTAACCTACCCTGTAAAATGAGAATGTTAATAGTACCTAATTCCCAAGATTGCTGTGAAAACAAAGTAAGATATTTTAAATGTTTTTTAAACCTTAAACTGATTTGTAAATGCAATTATTATTATTAATAATATTATTATTATTTGGTAGTTCTTTGGATATATAAAACCAGCCAGCTCCGCCACCTTAGTTATGGTGCTTCTCCTAAATCATGTGGGCCTGCACTACACACCACCCATAGATGACTGTATCTTCTCTATAGAAGAAAAGGAAATAAAAGAGATCATAGAGAAATCATTTGAACCAGAACTGAGTCACAGCTGATTAGGAATAGGACCAAAATTACCAATATGTTAACCTATTATTTTATAACTACCTTGGCTTGTGCCAGGACAACCACTTGTTTCATCTGGATACATCAGCTTAGTATATCCTCAAGCCTCCTAGCACAATTGCTCTTATGGTGAAAGAAAGAATTCACTAGTGGACAGCTCAAAAGATGTCAAAAGAAAGGAAAGGTGGCCCTCGGATGTCAACACTGGGTTGACTCTCCTGTGACGAAGTTGTAGGAAGACACAGGCAAGGGTCACATGGGAAGGGCAGGCTTGGATTGGTTTGGATTCTATTTATTGGTGAAAACACCCACTTGGCTGAGATTACAGGTCCATTTCGGCACTGAGTTAAGTACTTCTCACAGTTGTGAGGATCAAATGGGATTGCATCTCTAAAAGAAATGCCAACTCTTCTCATTAACTTTCATCTAGACCAAAATCATCATTGCGAAGTTTTCTGAATCCCATGTAAAATTTGAGAAGCCTCTTTAGGACTCAGCCTAATAAATAGCTTTCCTGAGATAGGAAAAAAAAATTTAAAAGTAAGCAAAGCTGAAGAGAAAAGAGCACCCAACTGGTGTGTTTTTCACAGACTAAATTAAGTGGAATGAAAGTTTAAACAGACTGAAAACCTTGTATAAATTTTGAGAGAAAAAGTAGGTCCTAATTTGCCTTGATATGTCTTATAATTAGCATCTTTGACATATTTCTAACATCTGAAAATTTGATTGACAGTGTCTCTCTGATTATCTTACACTGGTTACTTCCAGCATGGATGCAGCTGCTCAGATGGGTTATCACCATTTGAACAAGGCACAAGAAAGACAGTTTATGCAGCCCCACTCTTTTTACATTTTGATAAGAAAAAAGATCCCCCAATGGTGTACACATGCACAAATACACAAGAGAAAAGGGAGGAGGGAATTTTTCTCATGGGCAAAATAAAATAACTTAAGACTGGCAGCATAAATCTTATTGGTAATATCAATCTTCTACCTAGGTAACACTGAGGTGAAATTGAAATATGGTTCATATTGTGATTATTGCTTAGTGATCAACTGTTCAATTGAATTAGCCTTCATTTTCCATTTTCCTTGCCTCTCTAGATATAATTAAGGTCTGATGTCAAATCTCACCACAGCACTCATCTATTAACTCCACTTAACTACTTTTAAGGAGACAGCTGACCTTTGGGCTGAGCCCATAAGCACATGATTCTCTGACTTAGTGCTTTAATTCCCATCACCAGTCAATAAGCCAGATTAGTGTCCAATTCTGTTTATGTTGGAGAAATGATTAGTTAAATTAAATTCAACAGACATTTATTAAGCTCCTACTGTCTCTAATGCATTTTGTTGGGTACTGGAGATATAAAGACAAAAGTGAAACAGTCCTTTCCTTCTAGGAGATTACATTCTCTTAGGTGGGTTATATATGACTGGGGGACTTTACATTAACACAAATAAATGTGGTAAAAGAGAATTTGGATGAAATGCTGTTTGAAGAGAGGGTCAGTGCTATCAGCTATACGGCAGCAGGGGGGCCATAGAAAGGTGATGCATGAGCTGAGCCTTGGGGCAAGATGAGGATCCTAAAAGGCAGAGAGCAATCCATGGAAGATACTCCAGGTCCAGTAGGGTATGAAGCAAGTGCTTCAACTCTGAATTCATCCCTCTTTCCCCTGCTCCACACCTAGTCTTCAAAATGCAACTCTTCAAAAGTATATTTAGAATGTTATTCTTCAACTAGGAATAGTAGGTAAGGATGTTAGTGAGGAAGACAGCCTACTGTATTCATGTTGACTAGAGAAGCATGAAAAATATGGTCCCTCCACTCTCCTCCCTCCTGAAATATCAAATATTGTAACATTTTATTTTCTAGGACACAAATAGACATAAACAACCTTCTACTATGTGATTAAGTGGTGATTACAGTGATGTCAACTGAAAAGAATTCTAAACTCATCTATATAACAGATATGCTCAATGTCTTCTTTCGGAAATCATACCTTAAGGGTAGGTCCATAGGAACTGAATGTTCCCAAACTTCACTGTATTATATAATCTACACTGAACTGGAGACATATTATAGCTAATAATTCCCTTTCCCTCATAATCTTCTACATTCCAAACCATTTTTAAAGCTCAACTCAGATGTCAGATACTTAATCATGCCCCACCATCCCCTTTCCCTCCCATAATTCCCAGCCATTTTTTGTTCACTTCTATTATTTGTTTATCAATTGTGTATTAAATTTTCTATGTTAGTCTTTACCCAGTTGACAGTGAGCTTCAAGAATTAGGGTGAGGTAATATAGTATAATGTATATACTAAGTAATTAATGAATATTTGGTCAGTGGATGGTAGGTAACATGATGTTATTTTAGTAATACCACCTCACGTGTATAATGAGACTTAATAAGAATCGTAGCTAGCGTTTATACAACACTTCAAGGTTTGCAAAGTGCTTTAGATTTGCTCATCACAACAACCCTGTTAGGCACTATTATTACATCATTTTACAGATGAAGAAACAGGTTAAATTAATGGCTTGCCCAGGGTCACACAGCTAGTAAATATCTCAGGCAGGATTTGAGTTCAGTCCTTCCTGATTCCAAGTCCATCATTTGATCCACTGGATCACCTGGCTACTTTATGCATTGGAAAGCGCTATCTTATTCAGTCTTCCTGAAAGCTATGTATGATAGAGAGAGTATGTATTGCAATCCTTGACTTGAGTTTCACAAAGGTCAAATAGTTTGCTGAAGGTCACACAGCTAGTTGCTGTTAAGGGGGAAAAATCACAGCTCACGAATCATGAGTCCTAATAAAATGCTCATTCCATGGCATTACTTGTGGGTGTTTAACTGGGTCCCACTTTTATATTTGTCTCTTATTACCTTCCCTAGAAACAGTTTTACATGAAGGCTAGAGAGCCAACCTTGGGACCAGGAAGAATTGGATTCAAATTCCACACCTGTTACATTTTTACCATGTGACCTGGACAAATCCTTTAACACCTCGGGCTTTTAGGTAATTCTCTGTGATCAGAAGTGTCGAACACAAAAGCCACAATACTGCTAAATGTGGTTGGAACCACGTTCAAAAGTAATTGGGAAATATTTAACAAAATAAATAAAAATATGATAAAATACAAATACTATTCCATTTTAAAGTTAAGGCAATATATACCCCGCAGAGTTTTTGTGGTTTAGTGGCCTTCATTTCTATTTGAGTTTGATACCACTGTTCAAGACTGCAGGGAGCTGGTGACACAATGGATAGACCACTAATCCTGGAGTCAGAAAGATCTGAATTAAAATCTGGTCTCAGATGCTATCTCTGTGTGACCCTGGGCAAGTCACTTAACCTCTGCTCACTTGCAAAATGGAGATGATCATAACACCTACCACTCAGGATTGTTGTGAGGGTCAAATGAGATAATATTTGTAAAGCATGTATCAGAAAGCCTGGCATACCATAGGTGCTAGTGAAATGATTATTCCCTTTCTCCTTCTATTCTTGTCTTTTTATTCATGCACCTAGCTCAGTACCTTGCATATAGTAGGCACTATGAAAAATGTTTATTCCATAAGATTATATGTTGCACAGGAGGTATCAACTTGCCTTGGTAGAGGAGGGTTCTCACCAGGAATTCCCAATAGCAATGAAATCACAGATGAAATATCTCACCTTTCAGCTGGAAGGGACCTCAAGAGGCCTCTAAGTTGAATTTCTTCATGGTATAGATGAGGTACAAATGGGTTAAATGACTGGTCCAGGGTCACACAACTAGTAAATGTGCAAGTCAGGATTTGAACCCAAGTTTTCTTGACTCCAGGACCAGTGATCTATCCATCATACAATGTTATTTTTTTTTTATCATTTGTAGATGTCTCTTAAATTTTAAAAAAATTTTCTTTAAAAAAATCAAGATCAATAAAGTTTCTGGTACAACCAGACCAGACTTTTTAAAGGTCTCTGTCAATCTGGCCTAAAGACAATACATATCATTTTAATTTTTAAACCTTCAACTTGTTGTTCATAGGATCAAAGAATCCCAGTGTTGGAATGGACCTTGGAGATAATTTAGTCCAACCTTCTGAATCTTTTCTACAGCCTGCCTACTATGTGGTTTTCTAGGATCTGCCTGAAAACCTCCAGGCAGTCTGTCAGTAAGTATCTGTGAAACACCTACTGTGTGGCAGACACAGTTCTAAGCACTGGGGATATAAATGAAGGCAAAAGACAATCCTTGCTTTTAAGGAGTTTACATGGGGACACAACATGCAAAAAAAACTATGAACAAACAAGCTATATGTGGATAAATTGGATGTAATAAAGAGAGGGAAGTGTAATGGCAAGCAAAGTGGGACTTTTTGTTTTGCTCTTTTTTTCTTTTGGAGTTCTATTTCTTCACAGCACTAAGGTAACAAGGTCCCTTTTATTGAGACTTGACTTGTTTGAATCAAGAATCTTTAATTAATCAAGAGTCTGTGATGATCTGCTTAAATCCCAAGAAAGCCTAAGTCATATGACTTCAAGTCAAATGGTTGTGACATCCTCTGTGGGCTGACCTTGATATACACACACACACATACATACATACATACGTATGTATGTATGTATGTATGTATATATACTCTGAGGTTAGCATTTTGCTTTGGGGGTTCACTCATTAGAAGACTGTCCCTGTGATTTGGCCAGATGAGACTCTGGGTAACTGGTAAGGATTTCCCCCTGGCTTTGAAAACACAGATATTGGTGCTTCTCTCTCTCTGGTGACTATGTATGTATTGCTATTGACAGATGGTGAGAAGCCCTGTCTGGTGATTTGTGTTATTTGCTCTGTTTATATAATTTTTGCTTGTAATTTCTGTTTATGTTTTCTCTGAAGTTCAGGGTGCTGACTTTTTCCCCTGAACTAAGTGAATGATATATGTATATTTAATTAAAGTGAAATTGTAAACCCCTCTAAGTTGCTTTCCTTAGAAAAGTAGATCAAAGAACCTGTGCTAGCAGCCCTCCTGTGTGCTGGTCTTGTTGGTCTTACACCTCCACAGCAGCTTCTAGCAGCATTGTTATACAGAAAGGCACTAGAATTAAGGGGATTGGGAAAGACTTCTCATAGAAGATAGATTTTAGTGGTGACCTGAAAGAAGCTAGGGGAAGCAGGAGGTGGAGATGAGGAGGGAAAACATTCCAGGCATAGGGAACAACCAGTGAAAATGCCTGAATTCAAGATGGGATGGAACCCAGCATCTTCCAAGGAAGTTCATTCTATTTTCCCTGCTAAAATTGTTGGAAAAATTTTCCTCACATACAATCTAAATTTCTTTTCGACTTCTCCCAATTACTTCTTGTTCTACTCTTTACAGCCAAGCAGAACAAGACTGATCCCTCTTCTATGTAGACAGTCCTTTGAATATGTGAAGACACCTGTCATGTCTCGCATGTGTCTTATGTTTTCCAGTTTACAATTACCATTTACTAGCTGTGAGGCTGTGAGCCAGTCAACCAGTGTCTTCAAGCCTCAGTTTTCTCATTCACAAAATAAGGATAATAATTGTTCTATCTGCCTCAAGTGGTCATGGTGAGAATCCCATGTAATAATATGCATGAAGCAGCTTTTAAGACAGCAGGGGCTTGGTAATGTGAGTCGTACCATTGATCACGTAGCCATCACTTTTGCCAGCACTAACCTTCATTAAGAACAAACATTGAATCATTTAGCAAGTGTATGTGGTTCTCTGCTAAGCAATCACAGTGTGGCATTAAATTTGGAATTAGAAGCTCTGTTTCTGAACCCTGCTCTTCTATGTAATAAGACTCAGTTTTTTCCTCTATAAAAATTTGGGAGTTAGCTTGGCTTAGCTTGACTTTCAGCTTTGATTCCAGTGAGTGTATACGTTTACCTACATTCTGGTTGTTTACTAAGATAACTCTAGTATAGGTAAATATACAAAGGAATTGTAATTGGTTAAATATAAAACAATAAAATAAAGTTATATTTCAATACATATATATTTTCAAATATATATTTCAAATATCATATATCAAATATATATTTCATACATATCATATTAAATATATAATATCCAAACATATCAAATATATATATTTCAAATATCACATATATCAGATATATATATTTCATATATATATCATATTAAATACATCAAAATATATCAAATACACACACATATATATACTCTGCCCTGCCCTTGAGGAGTCTGCAATGGGGAACCATCCACTCTCAGATGGCTTTGGAGATGAGAGTTCATGAATTGTTTGAAAGTTGTGAGATGGGTGGATTCATGATTAAAAAAGGGATATGGGGCAGTCACAGTCTTGTATAACCCTTGTGAGAGAGGCTGCTTCTTGGCACAAAAGGCCCTGTAATACTTTGAGAACTTTTCCATTTTTCTAACTCATTTTTTCTACCCAAATCATAACTGAGAACTTTGGTATCTGGCCCTCATTCAAACAAAGCCTTTATCCCCTTAGCCATCGACAGTCAGGTGGAGCAGTACAAAAGGTGTTGGACTTAGCGTCTAGACAACTTGAACTCAAATCCTGCCTCAGACGCCTGTTGGCTTTGTGAACCCGTACAAGTCACTTAACACCTCAGGGCCTCAGTTTCCCCATCTATAAAAGGGAGATAATAATAGCACTCACCTCATAGGGTTGTTGTAAGGATCAAATAAGACAGTGATATGTGTGTATGTGTGTGTGTGTGTGTGTGTGTGTGTGTGTGTGTGTGTGTGTGTAGTATATTACTTTGCATTAAAAACCCCCAATACTATAGAAATGCTAGTTATTATGATTAGGGTTACCCTTACCCAGTAGAAAAATTGGGAACTTCATTCTCTCAAATCCATTCCCTCTTATAAACTCTCAGGCTCACAAGACATCCAAATATGGAAGTTGTGTTAACACAACAAAGGACCATAAAAGACTTGTGGGCTTTTGTCTGAACCAATATCGAATTGATGTTCCTCCCCCCACCCCAAACACCTGTACCCTTGCAATGGGCCAATCCTTCCAAATGCTTTATAATACTGCATTGTATAGAATTCTGGCAAAGAGAAATGACACAAAACTGTGTTTATAGAGGGTCAAGAGAACTGCACTCCTGAAGAGCCAGCTCTTTCCCTAGACATCTGTAGAGGCTCCCGGACCTTTGGTATCATGTTGGTTAGGGTAATAAGAAAGAAGAAATGACTCCCTGAGTTCAAAAAGAATCAAGGGCAAGAGTCAAGATATCCTCTCTCCCAGCTGGAAAACCTAGGGAACTTTCCAGTCCCCATAACTTACAATACTATCCTGAGTGGGGCTCCCAGGTGGGACTATGGCTCATTGTTCTTCAGCCAGTAACTTTCTTCTCAAAGATACTTCTCTGTTCTAATGCCATTATCTTTCACTACAGCAGGTGCTGTAGGTGCCTCTCTCTGCTGCTTAGCTCTCCTTCCAAGGATTCTTCATTACAGTGGCTCTCTGGTTCATTGCTTCTCATCTCTAGGAGATGATAATTCTCAAACACCAGGAATGCCAATGCCAACCAAGAGTTTTGCAGCTCTTTCATTTCACTAGGCTATTTTAAATTTCTACTATTTTTGTCAAATACCTTCTTACCCCCAACACACACACACACACACACACACACACACACACACACACACTGAATATACAAGTCCTCAGGTGAGCCATTTCTTAGATTTTTCCAGTAAGTCTCAACCATTCCAAATCAGCTCATGATGAGCTCATTCCTTATACTTCTATCCTTCTGGTGTCTGGGTTAGTCATCACTCCCTACTGTGTGTTTTGGGGTTTTAGAAAGGCATTTCTGCTCTCTTTCCATTTGCCCTCCTAAATCTAAATTTCTACCTCAGGAGTTATACCAAGTTATGTGAATTAACTTTAGGCTACTTGACATTCTCTAAAAAGGGGGATGGAGTGATTTAAAACCAGCTTCTCCCACGTTCTGGATCCTGTATTCGATGGAGGAGGGTCTGCAGTAAGGGAGATGGAAATTTGCTGGAACCCCTTACACTTGTATATAGTAGAAGCTTGCTATATGATTTCTGAATGAAAAGAAAAAAAGATCGAATGAATGGATCTATAGAATGGATGGGATGGCAGTGCAATGAATGTGACTAATGGTCGAAGCTAATGTCCTTGAAATGAATTTTAGGAGGCGGCAAAGAGAGGGACACAGACCAGAACAGCCTCTTAAAAGGTTTGGCGCTATGCTAGTCACTAGGTAAAGCCATTTAGACAAGTTTAATCCCCACCCTCAAAGATTTTCTTTTCATTAGTTGGTGGGCTGTAAGGTCCTGAATTGTGTAAATAGTTTTCCTCCTGGGGACCATAAGCCCCACCAAGTATCTTTGTGAAGGCCTCATTCTTGGAAAAATTTCAGTTGTTAAGAAATTACTTCAGATTTAAGAGGAGAGCTTATCAAGCTTGTCCTACTTTGTTCAGATATTGTTTTCCTTTTTAATTCAGATCAATAAATTGTACCTGGGTAATATGGCAATTCTGTAAAAATCAATCCTCTCCTGATTTATTTTGAATGGTTTATATCAAGTTATGGGAGATGATAGTGATTCATTGGCTGTGCTCACAGTTTGTCTGCCAACTGGGTCTTGGGGATTGGACAGAGAACAGTTGTTCCTAATCCTCCTATTTAACTCATCTCCAGAGACTGTTCATTCAGCTGGTCTATGGAACAGACTTGGATTCAGAAGGAAAAAAATGAGAGATTTTCAATATCATTGGTCTAGTGAAACAAATTTTTGCTGTGCATGTTGGGGGTGGGTATCTCCCATTAGAATGAAATAAGCAATAATAGTAGGTTAGGAAAAGGTCTCTGTTCATTAGGGGAAATGTGGTAATTTTCTTGACTGAGGCAGCAGCTCACAGGAGGAGACTCGATAAACAATCTCAATGTGTGGCTTAACAGATGTCTTTTGCAGCCACTCACATTTTTAATATGGTGGGAAAAGATGGAGAGCAACTTGTAGTGTCTTCTCTCTTCCCCCTCTCTTTCAATCCATGCGCACATACACACAGAGAAACAACACATACACACACATACACACACACACACACACACACACACACACACACACACATGCCCAAATGTATCAGGCTAATGCTTTAATGATTGACTCTTCTGACTTTCATTTGAGGCAGATAAAAAAAAAAGTGAAAGTGCCCAAGTGCCAGCCATTCAGAGTGGTGAGAGGAGTAGACCCTTAAAGGGCCTTTATTTCTAGCCCATCATCTCAAATTGTCTTGTTTACCCCTTGAATCCTGATCAGGTACCATTATGGTACTCAGTTGTCCACATCACTCTTGTGAAGGGAAAATTAATTCTGAATTACTGGCCCCGTAACTGCCTACTTCTTCACATTATCTGTCAGGAAAATAAGCAGACAATAGCTGGCTAAGTGGATTTCTGTTAGCTGCCATTCAAGAGAGAAGGGACAGGTGTTCAATGGGGCTTCTTTTTTTCCCCAACTGCTATTTAACAATACATACAGGAGGGGTTTAATTGCCTGTACCCACCTGCACCCTTGTCATTTCTTGGCTCTATTGATTTTAATGAAAATATTAAGTGCACTCTAGGAACAGCAGCTAAGTGACATTTTGATGGAAATATACAGGGAAATGTACAATGGAAGCAGGCGCTATTACAGTTTTAATAGAATCTGAAAGAGGTAACATCCAGAACTGTAGTTTTTGCCATTGTTATGCATATAGCAAGTCCTGAGATGCATAATTGGCAACTGAAAAAATGTTTGGTTGTTGTTAGAGAAGTCTTTCACCTTAGTAACCTGCTTTCTTGTCTCCTTCCTCCCTCCTTTTTTTTCTATGTGGAATAAAATGGACCAGGCTTTTGGTATATTTCGTTCCATTAGGTACCCTTCAGACTGCGGCAGAGACCTTCGAGTGTGCATTTGAATACCTTCCCCTCTTTCTACAAATCCAGATTCATTAGAGTTTCTAAGAGACATCTTAGAATCACCTGGGGATGAAAAACAACAAGGAATAATTACAGGTAGGAAACAGGCAGCAGCCCCTCTTTGGGAGCAATGGAAGCCTGGGCTTGCCTGAGTGTATCTCTAAGGCTTGAGAGTGCAACAAAAGGGAAAATTTAAAATAGGGTTATGAATTTGCTTTGAGACAGTTAATGGCTTTTCATCTGAGAGTTTTATTTTGGAGTTGTTAATTATAAGAACATTCACATATAACACAATGAAATAGGAATAGTGGAGAACTCAATTGACTCTCCCCTCTTCTTTCCTCCAACCAAAGCAAACCATGACTAACTTTCACAAGGTGTTGAAGATCTCATAGAATTCTACATCTGAGATCCTTTATCTATTTGAACTAAAATGTTTTTCAAAAAACAGGAGGACTGATAAATGTGGTCTTAGCTGACAAGACTAGAGGGGTACCTTTAAAGAAAACCTAAGCACTGAATTTGCACAGCTGTACAAAACCTGAAAATGATTGTGGTGTCCCTGAAGCCAGATGTTTTCAATTTATTCTGCTGGAGCATTTTAATCAGAAAATGACATGAGTTGTACAACATACCATGATGCACGCAGAAATCTAAGAGAAGGCATTCTACACAGCTCTATGTAATTATCACTGAGATGTCAAGACCTGGAACAAGAAACTACCTGAGAAAAGGACACTTAGAAGGTTTTCAGGATTCCTTGATTCACTGATTCTGTCACTAACTGCCTCACTATGGAGACAAAAAGATGTTTCAGGATGCAGAATCACTCCCTGGAAGGTGGAAGGTTATAGAAAGAGCACTAGATTTGCAGTTGAAGGACCTGGGCTCCATTTACTGCCCTGTGGTGTGACCATCTGTGTGGCCCTAGGCAAATCTCTTAATCTCCCTTGGATTTACTTTCCCAGGAGGGTATTGGACTACCTACTTTCTTTAAAGGTGCTTCCTTTTCTAAATCCTATGAGCCCTGTGCTACTCTAGGCTTTAAAAGGGTGATGGTGAAGCGAAGGTGTGGAGGGTCATATTTAAATTTGAAATGCAAAATGTTTGTTACCATTAAAGTCAGTATTTTGTTCTCCCTCCCTCCCTCTCTCTCTCTCTCTCTCTCTCTCTCTCTCTCTCTCTCTCTCTCTCTCTCTCTCTCTCTGTCTCTCTCTCTTTCTCTCTTTCTCTTTTTCACATGCTCTTCTTCCTTCCTCCCCCCCTCGCTCCCTTCCTTCCTTCCTTCGACCACTAATCTTCAGTGGGGAGGAGGGGAGGAAATGATGGACGTAACCCTCAAGGTGTAAGTCATATTCTTGTGTCTTAAAATGCCTGCTATTACAGTATATTGCTATAGACTGTAATTTTTATCCAAGATGATAAGAATATAATTTGGGATTGAAGGGAGAAGATCTTAACCAAAGAGAGAAGTTATTTTCTTCAGTCATATTGGGGTGAGGAAAAAGCCAATTAGAATTTTTTTTAAATTTTGGGTGAAGTTTTGCTTATTGATGCCTGCTACACTGATTATGAACCCTGAGAGAAGCTTAATAAGGACATCGGCTTGTAAGTGGACAGTTGTTTCCAAGGTTCTTCTTTGGGCATTGCTGCTTGCACCTAGCTTTGTCACATTAGACAACCCCCTTGCCCCCTTCCCCCTCTTAAACACACATAATCCCTGATTCAGATGATTCACACACTCACCCTCCTCCACCCCTGACACATAGAATTTTTAAGTTGGAAGGAACCTTAGAACACAGCATATTAGGGCTGGAATGGATAAGAAACTGAGGGCTACAGAGGTTAAGTGACTTTGCCAGTTCTCACAGGTACTAGCACAGGTATTTAATAGAACTTCAACAGATCTAAGCCCTGACACTCAGTTCAGTACTCAGGCTATTGCTGCTTCTCACTCTTCCCCTCAATCTCACCTACAACAGGATTTAAATATAAGTTATCTCCCAAGCCACCCTGCAAATGCCCATTTGCTTTAGGTAGAGGGCTAGGGGGATCTAACTGATTCTCTTTTATTTTTAACCACTTGTTTCTGTTCAGGGTAGAAATATAGCATCACTGTCCTCAAAATATTCCTCATCCTCTCAGTGTTCAGTTCAAATGCCATCTCCTACATAAAATCTTCCCTGATCCTCTCAAAGAATAGTGGCTCCCTCCCTGCCAATTATTTTGTATATACTTTAGATATACTTATTATGTGCAAATGTTGTTTTCACTGATGGAACGTGATTTCCTTAAAGATAAACATTCTTCTATTCTTTATCTTTGTATCCCCAGTGCCTAGGATAAAAATACATACTAGGCACGTGGTGCTATGACATATATGATACTATGGTACATACAGGGGCTTAATAAATTTGTGCTGATAGATTTATTTATTTATTGAAATAGCACTGGACAAAGGGCTTCTGTTCAAAACCTGAGTGTGCTATGAGATTTTTGGACAAGTCATGTAAACTCTCTGAACTTTAGTTACTGTTCCACCAAGAGAGAAATTAGTTTTCTATTACATTAATAACCAATTATTAAATTAGGATTGAGATTGTTCCTTTCTATTTCATCATTCAGGGATCAACCCCTGTAGGCCAGTCAGTCAGTCTCTGAGGGATGTCGCTGATAGATGAGATTGCCCAAATCCTCTCGGTACATGCTCTGTGTAGAAGTCTACAGGACTAGAAGACCTTTCAAAAAGAATCTAATCAAGGTGAATTCTGGCTCTTAGGAAATAACACCCTGTCCTTGGAAACCTCCATTAGAATTTAGGGTGACCCCACTTATGAAGGAGAAAACCAAAGGTAGGGGTCTGGGCAGGGATGGATTTCTTAGTATTGCTAGAGGCAATTGAGTCTCATACTCAGCAGGAGGAGCTGAAGACTTTTAGCCTACCTCCTCTTTAATAGGCCTACCCCCTCATTAACTGTTCACCAATCAGGGTTGATTTCACCTGCCAGGGGCACCTCCTTTCCAAACATATTTAAACATTCAGGGATATCCATGGTTTTGTTTTTGGTTACCAAGAGAGAACACTGAGCATAAATTTATTGATTATTTGCTAATTAATAAATTGATTATTAATTACCTAGAAACTCTGTCTCTTAGGCTTTTCATTCATCTCAATAATAATAATATCCTATAATAGTTATTAGCAATAATAAGGATGATAATGATTCATTTACTTCAGACATTTAATATTAGAGTAAGATACTTCCCTTGCTCTTATTAATGATAAATATTCATTTCCTAAGCTCTTGTGTTGAGGGCCATTAAAATGACAACAAAACAAAAGGTGCCAAATTTAGGATCCTCTGCGATACAACTCAGTAAAATATCTAGGCTAATAGCTGATTAAACTATCTACACCCCTACCTCTTTACCTGAAGGAAGAAAAATATATCCTCTCTTGTTCTCTTTATGTCATCTTCAGTATTGTCCACTGGATTATTTTCTATTAAAATGTTAACAAGTTTGATCACAAGAAATGGATAAAATACAGGTAAACATTTCCCATTTCATTCCGAGCAATAGAAACTAGTGTCCAGGGATTCGGTACATGTTAACTGGAGGAGCTCACCAACAGCCTGATAAAAAATATATGGAGACGGCACATCACTTCGGTCATTCTTTCCCACAAAATTCCAGTAAGTCAAAACTGGTGACATGAAATGCATTTTTTCCTGGGAGGAAAAGGAGATTAAAAGGAGCTACCAGGAAATTGTTTCAAAATGTCAAGAGCAAAAATATTTCCTTTGCCTCAAATATAGTTATTTTTCGCCCAGACAGTGGCAGAGGTAGAGTGAAGAATCTACTTGCCTGGAACTGAGGTCTTTTGTCCCACTGCCTCTTAATTTATTTGACCCAGTTGGACTCCTTTCATTTTGTAGGCAGGTCTCACCTCAAGAATGCCTTAAAAATGCCTAATAACTGAAACCTTTTCACTTTATAACTCCTTAAGCTTTGCTTTCACTTATTGCAAAGTTGGTCGGCCACCTAGTGAGCCCAGGCCTTATCATCTTTTCAGCCTCTTTGTCCTGGCAACCAGAGGCTTTAATGGAAAAGTCAGAAGTCTGAGTCCCCTGACTCCTACACCCACCTACCGACAGTACATTTACTAGAAAATCCCAAATGAAAACCCTATTGACTGATATCTAAGGAGACAAGCCACCATTTCCAGCCTCATGTTCATGTTTCTCAGAGATGAGTTTTGTTCCCTTTATTTTTAACAAGGTGATGATGACATTGGCCTTTCTTTGACTCAAGAAACAGTACAGACAGGATTGTTGTCACCTCCCCTATAGATGGAGGATGGTAATATCAGGGCAAAGATCACCCTGGCTGCATTCTTATCTTCAGGATCATGGATGTGGATCCCGAAGGTGCTTCACGGGCCATCTAGCCCAATCCCATTTTTATATAAATGAGGACATTGAGTCCCAGGGAAGTTAAATGACTTGCTCAAAGCTCCACAATAGGAGTACTACAGGAGGGATTTGAACCCAGATACTCTAATTGCAGAGTCAGTGGTGATTGTTTTTCTTCACTGTGCTCTTCTGTCCTTCAGTGAATAAAAGTGTCATAGAATTATAGATTTATTATTATAGATTTAGAGTTGGAAGAGAATATTTGAGATCATCTAGTCAAATCCCCATATTATACAAATGAAAGCAGTCAGGCTCAGGGAGATTAAGTGATTTCTACAAGATGTGAAGACAATCAGTAAGTGAAAGACCTTTCCCTGCCCATTCAATAGGCCTCAGGTGGGGCTAGGTGGCAAAGCTTGATTAGAGTTTTGTTTGTAAGCAGACCCACACCCTTTCACCAACTAGATTTGAGGCCCCAAGCTCACACCATTTTGTTAAGTAGGTCAAGAGAGGTGTGAAGCCCTCGGGGACCTAAGCAGAGGTGCTGAAACCAGAGCCAATTATAAGTGCATTGAGTTCTAGCCAATCAGATGCTAGCTAGGAGCCCAGAACTGAGAGCAGCAGAACTGAGAGTAGAGAACAAGAGAGTGGTGGAGATCAAAGAGCTGAGAATCTACAGAATCATGAGACTAGAGAACTGAGAATCTGCAGAGAGCTACAGAAGTCCGAATTCAGCTCAAGGAGAAGGAGCAGGAACTCAGAGTCAACAGAGCACAGAAAGTGGAAACCAGGGAACTGTGGAGACCAGAGAACTGAGGAAGGGAGAGAATGCAGGCAAGCAGTTAGGATTAGTGAATGAATGTTTACAGGAAGGCCCTAGCATGGGGGAAAGTTATAGGATGACTTGGTTCCTTGCAATAATACTGTGTTACAATTTCCTTGTTGCTACATTGAGGTGGGCTTACTGGTTTTGGAATATGATTACTGCTATATTAAATTGGAATATCTGGTCTTGGGACTTTATCCTCTAGAGTTTAAATAAATGTTATACTTCCTCTGCCTTCTACCTAGAGAATTTCTTATACTTTGCAATTCCAAACCATTCAGTCATGTTCATGGTCATCCTCGAGGTCATGAATCTTGCCTCATTGATATACAAGATGAGACAGGTGGCCTCAAAGTCAGGATTTGAACCCAAATCCTCTGAATATAAAGCTTGTGTTCTTCCCACTGTATTTCTGGAATGAGAGGGTTTGGGTTCAAATTCCAGCTCTGACACTTACTACTTCTGCAATCTTTAGCAATTCATTCATCTTCTTGGAGTTTCAGTTTTCCTATATGTAAAATGAGGAGGTTGGACTCAATGACCCCTAAGGTACCTTCCAGTTTTAAATATATAATCCGCTCTAGATCACCTAGGTGGCACAGCAGATAGAATGCCAGGTCTGGAGTCAGGAAGACTTGTCTTCCTAAGTTCAAATCTGGCCTCAGAAACTTACCAGCTGTATGACTCTGAGCAAGTCACTTAGTCCTGTTTGCCTCAGTTTCCTCATTTGTATAATGAGCTCAAGAAGGAATTGGCAAATCACTCCAATGTCTTTGCCAAGAAAACCCCCAATGGGGTCATGAAGACTTGGACAGGACTGAAAATGTCTGAACGACAGCAACAGTGATCATTCTGCCCTTCTGTGAATGCTCATGCATATTCATGAAATCCCCCTAGAGGTCAGAGTCTCCAGCTGGAGTATGCTGTTCCTTAGAAATAAGGCCATTATGCCACACCAGCCTCCAGAATAGGTTGTATAGGTAGAACCCAAGGAGGTGAACTGTAGCCTGAAAACCAAAGTGTTTTAGTATTCTTCTCTTGGTTCAAACAAAGACCAATGCTACTACCTTCAATATCCCAGTTCACCTCTCCAGCACTCAGATTTGTTATTTGTCCAATTAGGAGGTTCACCTCGATGACCCCTGAAGTCCTTTCTAGTTCTAAATCTATGATCCTATATGTGCTTGATAAATACTTGTTAATAGATTTCTTGATTGACCTTAGAGATCATCTAGTCTACCCACCTCCACCCCCATCCCTGATCTGACAGATGAGATGAACTCAAACTTCCTAGAACTGCTTAAGTTATAATTTTATGTCAATGAAATGATATATGACAGTCCAATCTCCATGATGAAGTGAGGGAGGGCTGGTTTGACTTTAATTATACTTTAGAATCAGAACTCTGCTATTTTAATATCATCTGAAGTTCAGGGAATTTTGTCTTCATCATTAACAACATTTCTGACACTACATTAGACACTACTCCAATTTTGCCACAAAAGTGAATATGAAGATAAGCCTTCCTACCATTTTTCAGATGTATTAAGATCATGAACAGACTATATATTCTCATCCTTAGAAGTTACTAAAATGAGAAAACCTGCAATGTGAAGTTTTTGCAACTTGCTTCATTCCTATGAGAACTGAAATAACATTTGAAAATACCATGCGTCAGAGAGATTCTCCAAAACCAAACTCCTTTTGGAGCCTTGAGACTAAAAGAAAAGTTCCTCAGAGAGGATTTCCTATGATTCTGAATTCAAAAATTCAGTAATATCAATCATTTAGAGAGGTGTTTTTCCCCCCTGGAAATTTACTGTAAGTAGCCCTCACATATGGTCTGTCTTCAGAAGAAATGTGCCCTGGTGTATGACACTCAGCTTATTAAAATTCTGAGATAAACAGCTTCAAAAAGGGAACTCCCAATCACTTGAAACCCAGAAAAGATAGAATTTTCACAAACTCTTATCTTTTAAATATGGAAATGGAAAAAAGAATATGACATCCTCATAAAGGTCAAGTAAAAAGGGGAACACATGAATGCATAGATTAATTACAGAGAGAGAGAAGAAGAGAACACATGGAAAAGACAAACAGTAGGAAGGTAATTTTATTCCTGGTTTATTGAACATTTATTGGACTGCTTTTGTTGACATTTAAGTTTACATAAATATTTAATTAGTTCTGTGGTATCATTGCTTCAGGAGTTCCCTCCTATGATTCAGAGTATGTCCCACCCATGCCTGCCCATCTTCATGCAGCTCTTGTGCATATTCTCCCAAAAGACTACCATAAAAGATTGATCTCATATGCTGGAGGCCTTCCTTACTTTCTTCATCACCTACAGGGACTAGTGGAAAATTCCGAGGAAGAGAATTCTTAACCAAACGAGAGATAGAGAAGATCAAAAAGTGAAAGAAAAGCCCTACAATTTTGATTACACAAAATGAAAAAGCTTTTGCACAAACAAAATCAATTAGACCAAGAAAAGAAGCTAGTAAGTGGGGAAAACATTTGCCATAAGTATCATTGATAAAATTCTAATGTCCAAGATTGGGAGGGAATCAACACAAACATATAACACCAAGAGGTATTCCATGATAGATGCGGCTAAAAGATGGAATAGGAAATTTTTGAATGAATGGAAGCTATTTATATAGATATCTCCAGAAAGTTAAAGTTAATTAAAATTAAAATCATATATAAAACAAACCTACACAAATTATTGGGATTTTTATATATTAGCAACAAAATCCAGGAGGAAGAGTTAAAATAATTCCATTCAAAGTAAGTATGAAATATGTTAAACATTTAGGAATCCACTTACCAAAACATACATTGAAACTGTATGATTACAATCACAAAACACTTAATAGAGATATAAATCTAAAGAAATAGAGAAATATTCATTGCTCCTGGATAGTCCTTGTTAATATAATAAAATGAAAATATCACCTGAGTTAATCAAGTTTTTCAGTGACATACCAATCAAATTACAAAGGGTTACTTTATAGAATCAGAAAACACAATGCCTAAATTCATCTGGAGGAACAAAATGACAAGGTTCCCAAGGGAAATCATAAGAAAAAAAAATGGGAAGGGAGGAATCTACCAGTACTACATCTCAAATTTTTCTACAAAACAGAAATGTTGAGGAAGCATGTCAGCCACCTTCTGAGAGGTTTAGAAATAGACACAATTTTGGACATAGCAAATACATGGAATTATTTTGCCTGACTGTGCTTCTATGTCCCAATGATTGTAATTTTTGGGGGGGGAGGACTATCATGGAGGGAACCTAGTGATAATGTTGTTTGTAAAAAAGAAAAAGAAAAGATTATTGAAACTTTTTTAATGCACAGAAATAATTTTAAAAAAACTTCAGAAGAAAACTGAAAAGTAGGATGTTATTGATAGCACCATTTTGAATTTCTCATATCCTTTTTAAAAAGACAAGCCGTATATAATAGAGATTTGCAGCTTCATATACAATTATATTTTTCTGTATGTATTGTTTGTTCATTCTCAAAAAGGACCAATGACATCACATGTTTTTTGTATTATTTTGTACGTGGAAATCTTTTTCAGATGTGCATTAGTTTTAGAATAAAATAAAATTTAATTTTAAAAAGAATAGAAGTTACAAATGGCTAATTGAAAACATACTGTAAGTTAAACACAGTAAGAGAAATGTTAAAACAATTCTGAGTTTTTACCATATACTCTAGAAATTGGCAAAGTTGGCAGAAATGGGGCACCACATTCTAATCAATGGGAAGATCGGCATTGCTAACATACTACTGGGAGAGTTGTAAAGTGGGAAATGGCTGAAAAGACATTTGTTAAGTGCTTACTATGTGATAAGGAGAGTGCTAAATGTTTAATGGGTGGAGCCTGTTTATATAGGGATGTGTTCGCCAGGGCAGAATGTTTTGTTTGGAAAGTTACATGGTAGGTAAGTGGAGCCATAGGGGAGTATATTGACATAACCTTTCCAGAAGCAATGATAGATTAGACTGTGGTTTTAAAATTGGAAAGTGAGGGGGTTAAAGGGTGTATTCCAAAAAGTACAGTGTCTGGCAAGAAAATCACCTGGGAGCAAAGCGAATCATGGAAAACCCCAGGCCTAGATGATTCAGGCAATGAATCAGGGCAGCAGGCCCCCAGAACAGAAGTTCCAAGGATGAATTCTTTCATTTTGGATGTCAATTTTGAATTATCCAAGAAAAGGGACTAAGCTGCCCACACATATTGATCCCAGTGATCCTGCTACTTGGTATATGCCCCAAAGACATCAAAGAAAGGCAAAAATGGTCAAATATATTTTTAACAGTCACAGCAGCAAAGAACTGAAGATAAAATGAAGGTCCCTTCATTGGTGAATGACTGGAAAAAAATGTAGTATATGAATGTGATAGAATATTATGACACAGGAAGAATGATGATTACAAAGAATTGAGAGAAACATGGGAAGATTTGTACTAATACAAAGCAAAATACATAAAACCAAAGACACATATACAATGGCTACAAAAATATAAATAAAATTTGTTTGAAGAAAATGTAACTATGAGTTGTTGGAAAACTGATGTTGGTCCCAAAGAGCTGATAATGAAGCGTATGATTCTATGGAGCTAAAGGACTCCTAGAGTACAATGTTGCATATACTGCCACAAAGGATATCAATCAAACACAAATATATTTTTTAAGACAGTAGTATGTGAAATACTGAGTGTGCATCAGTGCATGTCGCGGAGAGGCTATGCAAATGTGAGGGGCTGTGTGTGTGTATGTGTGTGGGGGGGCATTAAAAAGGCAGCATAGTATTTTAGAATGAGGATTGTACTTGGGGTCAGGAAGACCTAGGTTCCAACATTGCTTCAGACACTTGAGTAAGTTGGGAGATTATGGGAAGGTTATTTAAACTCTCTTAGCTTTGGTCACCACATCTGTAAAATGGGTGTAATGACAGCACCTCATTTACATGGTTTTTGTTAGAATCAAATGAGATAATATGTATAAAGTGGTTTGTAAATCTTAAAGTGCTATATAAATGTGAGTTATTATTAAATGATGTGTTTTCCCCAGCCCACTCTAGTTCACATGTTTTATTATCATTGTACTATTTGGAATTCTACGCAAATACAACTGATTCGTTCTTATATACTAAAGATTCTGAACTTATTTCATGTTACAGACCCCTTTGGCAGTCTGGTGAAGCCTATCCACTCCTCCTCAGAACAATGTTTTTAAATGCAACATAAAATAAAATAAAATAAAATATGCAAGATTATAAAATAAATGAATCATAAAGTTATTGCAATATTTTTGGGGAAAAATCATGGATCTCAGTTTGAGAACCCTTGTTAAAGATTATACAAATGGTTAATTATACCATAAACAAAGGCAAAAGCCCATGGAGGTAGTGTTTTCCAAAAGATTTCCTAAGGGTAGGAAGGTGGTACAGTAAAAAAGACCACTGAATCTGGAGCCTTGACTATTATTATTACTAAGTGACCTTGGACAAGATGCTTAACTTCTCTAGGTCTCAGTTTCTTTATCTGTAAAATTAAAGGGTTGGACTAGCTTATTCTAAGGACCCTTTCAGCTCCAAATCTATGATCCTATGACTTGGACTCTCTTTTGCTTCGGGAATGGAAGAGTTTTAATAAACAATCGAAGCTCTGGCTTGCAGATAGGATCAGACACATCATCAGACAAATCTTTGCTATGACAATGATAAACGTGAGAGGGCTGGTGAAATTATTGCCAAGTGATAAAAAATATTTGTTGGCTGAGGATTTTCCTTGAATCACCCCTGAGCAGTATACTAATTGCCCCTGTGTCAAAAGGCAGCAGAAGAAAAAGAAGCTGATTAAAAAAAAATCTCAGCCTAATGTGGCCTCCACTTCTCCCCATTCCACAGTGAACAGGTGAAAATATAATGTAGAAAGAAGTCTTGTTGGTTTGTATTCAATCCTATCTGTGTTTAACAGCAACAATAATAGATATTTAAAATTAATTTTTAATGTTTTCAAAGCACTTTCCATACATGATCTCACTTGAGCCTCATAATAACCCTATGAGGTATTATTATGCTATTTCATAGATACAGATGAGGAAACCAAGACTGAAAGAGGTTACTTGGCTTGCCCCAGGGCACAAGCAAGTAGTGTCTTACAAGCAGTAAGAGTCTGAGGTAGAGTCTGAACCCATGTTTTTCTGGTTTCAGGTTCAATAATTAATCTATTAATAATCATACTACTACCATGACTCATGGAGGCTGCTGATGGTTTAGACTCATAAGAAAAGGAAAGCATAATGTACTCAAGTCCTGAAAAAGCTACTCATCCACTTGTCTACTGAAAGGAACAGTCTACCACCAGCAAGGTCAGTAGTACAGGGAGGTAGCATAGGTCAGAAGAACCCTGGGGAGCAGAAGAGGAAATGGGTTTGCTGTCTATTGAAGCATTTTGCCTAGAGTTGACCCTGATGCCAGGTGAAATAATAATGTAATTGATTTTGCTGCCAGGTTCAATTCCACTGGGGCAGGTGGGCTGGGTGAAATTTTGCTTGGGCTGTTAATTTTTTTGTATGTGTGTGCATTTATTCAAAATACAGTGGTAATTTATTATCAGGCTAGCACTTATTAGGCACCCACTCTCTCAGGCTGCTGTGCAGGGACACAGTTTATTATGTGTTGTGAGGTGTCAACAACTGTGTTGTTGATGCTAATGCAATTTTCCTCACCAGTAATTATGATAAGACCACTATTTTATGTTTGGAATTGCTTCACCCTAATACTCATCCTTGTTGAATCACATACTATTTTGAATATCTGTAGGGTTTTTTCCAATTTATTAAAAATGAAAAATCTATTTCAATTTGTATGCAATTTAACTTGGGGTTATCTTCCCATTTCTACTTTCTATCATTTCTTTCCTCCAAATGCACTGTGTTTATGATTCCAAAACACTGACAAGAAATTAAATTGCATATTATTTACCCTGTACTCTGTTTTTTAAGATGCTTAATATCATTAGCTAGAAGTGAGAAGCATTCAACATTTCACTATCTGGTTAGTTTCTCATTTTATTTGGTGTGATTTCAGAGGCATAAAAGGCACTACTGTCAAAAAAAAGTGCCTCCCCTATTCTGCCTGAGGCCTGAAATTCTGCAGAGTTCCATTTCTTAGTTTTAAACCAAATCTTCATCTACTATTGAAATGCAAACACTGCTAAAAGCTCTAACTCATTAAGCCAAATTCATTCACTTGTTTAACAAATATTAGGCTCCTACTATGTGTAAAATCCAAGAAGCTCTAACCTATTAAACTAAACTCATTCATTCATTCATTTGACACATTGAATATTTACTACATACAATATCTAATGCCAGATGCTAGGGGGTGAGGAATATAATACCCCCAAGGATTTTACAATTCATTAGGAGAGAGAAATCAAATACACATATAACTAAAATACAGAGTAGATGGCTTTAAGGGTTCCAAGCTAAGAGCTGTCTTAAGTACTAGGGCAGTACAGATGAGGAAGAGGGACATTCAGTGATGGAGAAGGGGAGAGAGAAGAGGCAGATTAACAGATGAGGTGTTGTTAATTATATTATATGTTAGAACTAGAAGAGAATTTAGAGATCATATAGTTCAATCTTTCCATATCATAGGTGAGGAAATTGAGGCCTGAAGAATAGAAAGGACTTGTTCATGCTTATCCTGGTAGTAGTTGGCAGAGCCAAGATTCAAACCCAAGTCCACCAACTCAAAAATCAAATGTTCTCTCCACTGTACCACACCACCTCCAGTAAGTTAAATATTGGGAGCTAGCTTGGTCTTTTGACAAGCAAAAATGGAAACCATTTTAGGTTGAGGGAATGGTGTAAACATTGAGATAGGAAAGCTTTGGATATTTTGTACCATCCCATTTAGCTTAGAGTTTGCAAGAAATCTAGAAGAATAAAAAGAAATAAGAATGGAAAAGAAGATTGAGGTCAGATTACCAAGCAGGGATGCTTCACCCGGCATCTGTAACCTGTTTTTCTTCTTTTAATAACTGCATGTTTTGCTTTGTATTCCTATGTTTCATTTTATGCATTTATAAGCATTGTTCTGTGAAGGGTTCCATAGCCTTCATCGGATTGCTAATGGGGGCTGGTCTATGACACAAAAAAGGTGAAAAGTCCCTCTTCTAGAGGGTCTTGGATGATAGGCTAATAAGTTTGAAATCTACATAGGAGGAAATGAGGTGTTACGGAAGGTTTCTGAGCAGGAGTGGGGAGGGGGGGACATATTCAGGGTTGTGCAATAAGATTGACCTGCGGTAACATGCAGGATAGAGTTAGATACTGAAAAGCAGTTAGGAGGTGGCCACAAGAGTTTTCAGAGAAAATAATGATGATCTGAACAAGAAAAGTGATGGTAGCAATAGACAAAATGAGGTCAACATGAGGGACGTTGCACCAATAGAATTATTAGGACCTGGCTACTGGATTCAGGAAAACATAGGAGGGGGAAGAGTCAAAGATGACCAGGTGACTCAAAGAATGTTGGTGCTAGTAAGAGGGCGGGGAACTGGTAGGAAGAGCGTGTAAAGCCTCTAGTCCTTCTTAAAATGAAGAGAAGATGATGGGTTTAGTTTGGGACATCTGAAGAGAAATATTAATAGGGCAAGATCAAAAGGAAATATGGCTGTTGAGATCAGGAGAGAGCTTGAAATTGAAACTGAAATCTTCCAAGTCATCCATTAAGAGGTGATGATTGGAGTGGTCAATCTTTGGAGAAGATGAAACCTTGGATGTCCATTGTCACAACTGGCTTTCCTGTTGGTATCTGACCTTTCTCCACATATTAGCCTAACTCTCACCTTGGTACATGACCAAGATCCCAGGGCATCTTAGTTAATAATAAACATAAGGGGAATGCAAAATCGATTTGTCATGCTAGGCCATCTAATTAGGATGTATGTCATTGGTCATTTCCCATAACTATCTTAAAAATAATGAAGTTATTCATAAATCCCAAAATAATTGAGTTTAACTAAATTTATAGGATTTAGTCATTGGACAAGGCAGAATAAATGTAATACAAGGTTGAGACATATCATCCAAGGGGTTACAGCTTTGGAACATTTCCAGATGCCTACTTATCCAATTCAAAATTGGCCCTAAAATACATAAAGAGGAAAATCAGCAGCTAAACCGCATCCACATTTCTCAAGAAATGTGTTCTCTTATATAGGGACTGACTGGCTTCTCATGCTATCAATACTCTTTCAGTTATCCCAGGTGAGTTTTATACTCTCTTCCATTCAAAAACATTTACCTTCTGGAAAAGAATGATCATAAATGCAGCAATTAGTCCTTCTTCGATACTGAGAATAAATTCAGTATAAGATGAACTCTCCTGCTGGGATTGGCTGCTCATAGAATACACTAGGGCAGCCTGAGTAGCTGGGGCTTTGCTTACTGAACTCTTTTTTGAAAGAGGTAAAATTATATAATATATGTACATATATGCATGAATATGTATTTGTATACAAACATATTCATACATATATACATGTATATGTGCATGACTATGTATGCATATATGTATATCACATGTTTTACACATAGACAAATATTTGTACTCATATATTTATATATGCACATATTTATAATAGAGTCTCTAAAAGGTAGAATGGCCAACAACAAATCACCAACAATGGAAGCAATCAAATGGAAAAGCAGAGTGCCTGCTTAATGGAGATCTTGTAGGGGTCTTTCCTGTGTGGGTACATGTTGCAATAGATGACCAATGAAATCTCTTTCCATTCTTAGTTTCTTTGATTTGATGAATTTGTAAGATTATTGAAAACCTATCTCACTGGCATCATCAATCTTTGTTTAGAGATTTAAATTACAAAAAGGTAATGCCCTTGGGAAGAGCACTATTACTTATATTACAGAACTGTGTCCTCTGTCTCAACTTGGCAAATTTGGAATTTCTTAGCTGATATATTTCAGGGTCACCTTCTATGTAGAGCTCACGATGAAAGCTCTCAACTGAACTAAATGTGACATTTGTAATGGCCCCAGACAAGGCCATAGCCAGAGAAACTATACCCCTAAATGTCAAAGGAATTAAAAAAAGCATCTTTTTGAATCAAAACTGCTACTAACTCATAAGCAGAGAACACTTGACAAGAGCTTTTTAAATCTACCTTTCTCTTCTGAAGCCCTTCAAGTGGTAGCAGGGAAGAAAATATCACCTACACTGCTAATCAGAACAGAGGAAATTCATATTACATAATAATAATAAAAACTTAACATTCTACAAAATAGTTTTCTCACTCAGCTCTGTAAATGTAAATGTTTTAACCCCATTTTATAGATGAGGAAACTAAGGGTCAAACGTCAAGGGACTTGCTCATGGTCATATTAAGTGTCATAACTTAGATTTGAACCTAGGTATCCTAAAATATATGTCTCTATTATGTTATGATATACCTGTAATGAATTTTAAGTAGAATAATCATTGCCCACAGAAATTTTGTTTAGAAATTCAAGGAAATAGAGTGCAGATTCTGTAAGAATGCAAGCCATTTTGAGAGAGTATACCATTCAAAGTACACGAGAGGAAACCTAGGAACAGTCAGAGCCATCAATGTCTCTAAGTTCAGGTGACTTTTAATGATCAAATGATAACAAAAACATGAATTGTATCCTATTCACAACGTCAATGGCAATATAATGTAGTATTTCCCAAAACAACTAAATGTCCATCAATACAATACAGAAACCAACTATGATCAGCTAGGTCCCAAATAGTACCAACAATTAATCCCATGAAATGCTTGCATTATTTTATTTTGCATTATTTGAAGTTATAATTGCATGTAAATATAGTAGCGATTGGTTCTACCTCAGTAATAATATGAAGTGAAAATTCAAATAATGTGACTACTTCGTGGGACTCACTACGATAGGGCCCTCATTGTATGGTTAAAAATAATTTCCATACAATTTTTTCTGACACACATATTGCCAAATTTTTAGCAGTTACCATGAATTCTGAAAAATTACAATAACCTTCTAGTCGGTCTTGTTGGAAGCTGAATTGTATATGTGCAAAAGGAGTCCCTGCTTGGAGAGACTCTTGCTTTTTGGTATAAGGAGACAATGACAAGAAACAAAAGGCTAAGAAGGACCATAGAGATCATCTAGTCTAATCCCCTCATTTTACATATAAGGAACATGAAAAATAGAAAGAAGTAATTTTCACATGGTCACACAATTGGTTAACGGTAGAGCTGGCTGTTTCCAAAGGATAGGGCTACATATTGCCTGGTCAATGTGGAAGGCTTCATGAAGGAAATTGTGTTTGAATTGGACTTGGAAGCATGGAATAATATTATATCTTACAGACATGAAGGATGGGGGAAGGTGGTTAGTGCTATAGCATTCCAGATATAAAGGACAATATAAGGAAGGGTATAGGAGATGGCAGGACCTATTTTGGAGGAAGAGGGGTACAGAATGGGCACTAGAACATTGATGATAATAGCTAGAATTTATACAGTGCTTTAAGGTTTGCAAAGTGTTTTATATATGTTATCTCATTTGATCCACACAACTCTGTGACATAGATAGTAATATTGTTCTTACTTTATAGATGATGAAACTGAGACTGGCAGAGGTTAATTGACTTGCCTAGGGTCACCTAACATATCCAAGGTAGAATTTGAACTCAGGTCTTTGGATTCCAAGGCCAGTACTCTATCCGTTATGACATCTAACTGTGCATAAAGATGCAGAATTATCGAGCTAGAGAGAATTTTAGAGTGGATTGTTCATCGCCTCATTAAAAAAAGAGTTCCAGTTATCCCAAATGGATGGTCTGCAAGGGCTAGATGGCTAACAAAACATTTGACCACTTCCATCTGTTGTAGTATTGGCAGCTAGTGGCACAAAGGATAGAGCATCAGGCTGGGAGTCAGGAAAACTCATCTTCCTGAGTTCAAATCTGGCCTCAGACACCTACTGGTTGTATGACCTTGGACAAGTTACTTAAACTTGTTTGCCTCAGTTTCCTCATCTGTAAAATGAGCTGAAGAAGGAAATGGTAAACCATTCCAGTATCTTTGCCAAGAAAACCCCAAATGGGTCATGAAGAATTAGACATGACTGAAAAATGACTGGAAAACATTTTCAGTAAAAACGTTCTTTCCTCATCTAACTAGAAATCTCCCATGTTTCCTTGCAAGCTTATTGCTTCCTCTTGCTCAGTGGTTGGATGTCCATCTTATCATTTACAGTTTTCTAAAAGAACCCAAACAAACAAACATCCCCTCAGTCTGCTAATTCTAGGAGAGAGACTATTCTTAGTGGGTAGCATCCAATCCAGCCAAACAAATGAATTTTTAAAGCCTCATTTTGTTGAATGAAAGCAAACCACCCTGTGACTTTAGTTATGAAGAAATGCTGTTAGAAATCAATAAAACAGCAGGTTTTCCCTAGCCCAACATCTTTTATGTCAATAAAAGTATAAAATTATATGATGTAAAAACATGACATTTAGGTAGATTTCAGTAGGATTAAAGACTATGCTCTGGCTTGATATATTCAGAGTCAATTTATAGGTAACACTTTCTAAACTTGCCCCTAAAGAGTATTAATTTGATATGACTGAATGAGAAAGGTTTGGTCAAAGGCCTGAATCAAGATCACAGCCAGAATAACACCAATTCCCAAGCCCCTACTGCATGAATGTCTAATAACCTCAGCCATCTACCCCTGCAAATGCTGTTCTCCCATTAGCCATCCTACCCCCACCCAATTCCAGAATCGCTTGAAATTAGTCTTACTGCATCCTAGGACTCTACACTACTAAAAGTTAAATGTCTTTTAAATTCAGCTTTTAGAAGTTCAATTTTATAGGATTCGTGACTTCTCTACCCATCATATATAGTCAATGTTCTTATGAAATATCGGGGATGTGTGTGGGTTGGGGGGCAGGGCAGGAGGGAGACTAAGGAAGGAATTAATCCTTTGGGCTCCAATGGTTGGAAGATGTTTTGCTATGGAGACATCATTTCCTATAGCCTTAGCAATATAAAATTTGGAGAATTCTGAATTTGAAAGAGGTTATGACTTATAAGCTCTCTCTCTCCACCTTGAACAGAACAGGTAATGAACAACAACTGCTGTGGCTGAGTCTTACAACATATGCACAGTTTTGCCCAAATAGTTTCTTGCCTCCATGTTAAGAGAGAAAGGTTCATTTCATTCTCTGGCCTCATCTGGTCTTTTCATTTATACTACCTTGTTTTAGCTCTTGTGGAGCATGCTTTTCTGATTATGTTTGTTTCCCTCTATATTAGTGAAAAAAAAGAACTTGCCGTATTTCTCTTAATTCCTCAAATTCACTATTTCTTATTGCAGAACAGTATTCCATTACACCGATATATCCCACTTTCACCATTTTTAAATCATTTGACTTCCATTTTGTTTTCAGTTACCTGCTACCTCCAAAAGTGGCACTGCAAATATTTTAATACTTATTGGATATTTGCTTCTTCCTTTGACTTCCTTGAGATATATTGCCAGAAAGAGGGTCCTTTGTGGTTCAAGAATGAACAATTTAGTCACTTTTTTCATAATTCCAAATTGCTATCTAGAACTAATCAATGCACAGTTAATGCACCCACTTTTCCACAGTACCTCCAATGTTGACTCTACGCATTTTTTTTTGCCATTTGAAATTCAGGCAGTATGAGATGAAATCTCATAGTTGTTCAATGGCATTGGTCTTATTACTAGTGATTTGGAACATGTTTTCTTGTGATCATCTATAGTTTGCAATTCTATTTAAGAATTATTTGTTCCTATCCTTTCTTTATTTTGTTAAGGAATGGTTCTTGGTCTTATATGTGTGAACTAAGCCCTTGGATATCTCATATTTCACAGCTTTATTATAATTTTATCCTCCACTCCTCTGAGGACTCTTTGTTGATCAAATCTGATGCAAAGATTATTTTCCTGCTCAGTCATTTGTCTTATTCTCTCTGTCTATTCTATATGTCTCTTACTTTTTTTGTGCTACACTTCTGAATTTTATGTATTATACATTATCTCTTTGGTGTTTCATGATTACTTCTATTGCTTTGTTAATTAGGACTTCTCCACCTAGCTATAGGTCTGAAGAGTGCCTCCTTCCATTCTTCCCTAATTTTAAAATAGTACTAATGCCTTAATTGTTACGTTTTTAAATTCAGCTCCATAAGATGAATGTCTACCATATCTACTACCAGATGAATTAAATGGAGTAAAGCAGTGGGTCCACCTGGGTTTAGGTACCCAGAAATACTAGACCTGATGTATCTGGTCAAAATAACACTTTGTGATATCTGGACAAAGCTAATAGGATCTTTATGAAGAGAAAATGAATGCTTCTCAACTCTCAACTACTCATATGCTACTTATCCTCAATGCAGAATTGATTTCTATTGCAATAATTTGAAATTTGGAAAAATTTAATCTAGATAGAACTGTAGTTTACTTTAAGAGCATCTCTGAAGAAAAAATTGGCTAATGAATTACACATGAAGTATGTAATGGCAAGGAAGTCAGGCATCCCACCCCTAGAGAGACACACATGAAACAGATTTTTAAAAGGAACTGAGAGTCCCAACAGTCTTGGCAGGCCAAGTCTTCCTTAGCTAGAAAAACTAGAGCTTCCTCCAACACCCAACCAGAGAAGGTTGTCTGGGTCAACTCCAGGGATAAGATCTGGTGAAAGGGACTAAGTAAAGATACGGGCTGAAGACAGTGAGGAACTAAGGAAAAACTAGGCTTACTTCTCTGTGTATTTCCACGAAAGACAAGGGTTAGCTTTTAAGGTTGCTGAAATTGTCATTTTTCCCTTTCAAAATTTAAACTCCTGCATGTTTTCCTGATATTATTAGTAACAAAAAGAATTTTTAAACCCCCAGAAAAGATTTTTTGGGTAACTTTTCAAGGCAGAAAGAGAATAAAAAAAAACTTACCCTCCCTTCCTCAAGGCAACTAAATGAGTAACATCCAGGATAAAGAAAGGGTAATAGGAATGAAAAACCACCAGTGGGGTAACTAGGGACCCAAATTCTGGCAATTTAATTTTTTTAAATAATACTTTACAATTTACAAAGTAGATTCATCACAATAATCCTTTGAAAAAGGTAGGAGGAAATGTGACAGTATAACAGGACTGCGGCACCATCTTTTCTGAGATGTTTGTATTTTAATAAGACATCTGGGGAAATACAATGTCTTAACTCAAAAAATAAAATGAATTTCTGTTGGCATTTAAGGAATCAGTAGGAGGCCAATGGGAGAGATGTTTTTGACTAGCCATTATAGCGGTAATGCCTCCAGAGCTCAATGAAAGTTGAGGGACCCAGGAGACCAGGGATAGACTTGAATCTCTCCTTAATGTCCTGTTGTCAGTGGCCTAGGACAATGAGGTACTTTTTTACAAAGGAACTAGGGAGCATTTAGAAAGGAGGTAACTTAGGCATGAAATTCTGGAATACACTTTACATCAGAGAAGTCAGGGTTTTGGCAGATGGACGGGGCAGGAAGTCCCCTCCCCAACCCCCACTCCTCTTAGGAACCTTTGTGATCATCAAAATAAAAGGATGTAAGAGGAGACCAGATACAAATGGATCACTTTACTCGGGGTGTTCTAGTCAGATGTTCAAGAGGATTGTTGGGAATTCATTGTGCTTTCTCTGCTCCTTATGGAGAGCACAGTCCATGGAAATCAATCACACTTCTGTCCTGACTCCTTCTTATGCACACAACCACTATCCTAGTTCAGGCTCTTATCCCTTCTTATCTGGAATATTACAACAGACTTCAAGTTGGTCTCCTCTATACGAATCTCTTTCTTCTCCAATACATCCTTCACATAATTGCCAATGTGTTTTTAGTTTTTTTTTTAATTTTTAATTTAATTTTTCAATTAACAAGCATTTATTATCTTTCCATTCCAACCCTCCTATTTGAAAAAGAAAATAATACATTGTAATAAATATACATAGTCAAGCAAAACGAATTCCCACACGAACAAACATGTATATCTTATTCTGCACCTTGAGGCTGTCACCTCTGTTAGGAGGTAGATAGTATACTTAATCATATGTTCTCTAGAATTTTGTCTATTCATTGTCTTGATTAGAATTCTTAAGCCGTTCAAAGTCATTTGCCTTTAAAATGGTGTTGTAATTGTATAAATTGTTTTTCTGTTCTGCTCATTTTACTCCACATTAGTTCATATAAGTCTTCTCACGGTTCTCTGAAACAGTACTTTTTATCATTTCTTCTAGTACCAAGTGATTTCCCTAACTAGTTCTTCTGACCATGTCACTCACCCATAGTACTCCATCTCTTAATTCTGTGCCTTGGCACTCACTCTTTCCTATGTCTGTGATGCTTTCTCTTTTCACCTTGCCTTTTCATTGCCTCTTAGAATTCCTTGCTTCCTTTAACACCCAGCTAAAGTATTTATCAGCTTCTATATGAAACCATTTTTACTGCCTCCAACTCCTATTCCTCCCCAAATTACCTTATATATATCTAAAATATTCTGCACTACACATAATAATTTATGTGCAAGACGCAATATAACATAGGTTGTCATATTTTTGGCTTTGTATCATCAGCACATAGCATAGTGCCTGACACATAGGATACACTTAATACATGCATGTCGATTGGTGGATTGTTGAGGGAACAACTGATATTGCAAATGTCCCACTCAAGCAAGCTGTACTGTTCCTTGCAAAAAGCTCATGCCACTAAGGAAATGGGAAGAGAGTGCATTAGAGATGCTCTAGCTCTCATGTTCCTCCATTTCCTGATTGCCACAACGTAGAGTGTTGAGAGATTCTGGAAATTTGCTTTATGTGACTTCACATGTGTAATGGGCATCATATTGCTTGCTTTCTCAATCGGTAGGGAAGGAATAGGAACTCAAAATTTAAAAAATGAATGCTTAAAAAATAGACATAATTTTAAGAGTTTTGGAAGAGTGGCCTGTATCAGTTCTATGCACAGACAGAAAAGGTGGTAATTCAAAACTAGTGGGAAGACCACACTGTCCAGGGTGGCAGGGGGGAATCTCCCCCACTTGCTCTGTGATGTTTTCAGTTACTTTAATAAGTCATGGGGCAGGATGTAGTCTTTGATCCAGTGGTACACGCTTACCTCTTGGCTCTCAGAATTCTCTCTAGTTGTCCCCCATACACACTCCATCCTCAACTGGCTTCCTCAAGTCCCAACTAAAATTGCATCTTTTACAGGAATCCTTTCCCAATGCCTTTTCATTCTAGTGCCTTCCCTCTGTTAATTATTTTCTATTTATTTTGTATATAGCTTTCTTTCTATACACTTATATTTTTCTCACATTGTCTTCCCCATTAGATTTTAAGTTCCTCAAGGAAAGAAACTGTTGTTTACTTCTTTCAGTATCCCCGGTGCTTAACACAGTACCTGACACATAGTAAGTACTTCTGAATATAGTGGAATACTATTGAACAGTAAGAAATGAAGAAAAATGGCCTTAGGGACACCTAAGTAGACTTAATGAACTGACAAAGAGGAAAGTGAGCAGAATCAAGAGAACAAATTATACTTCTGCATCAATATTATGAAAGTCATCAATTCTGGAAGATTTGAAAGCTGATCAACACAACACTCAGCAGACCAGTGACGAAGCATGCTGCCCACCACCTGAGAGAGATAATGGTTTACTATGCAGAATGAGGCCCATGTTTTTTGAATATGGAAAATATGGGAATTTGTTTTACTTAAATATGCTTATTGCTTACAATGCTTTAATTTTTCTTGGGGGTGAAGGAAGAAGAGAGGAAGGTAGAAAAGAGAAACAAAATAACTGCTTGGAATTTTTTTTAAAATTAATTAAAAAAAAGAAAAACAAATGGTACTTAAGACTTGTAATATCATGAACAATCCTTTTTTACTCTTTTGTATATTTGCAAATGCCAATTCTATTTGATATTTAAATTCAAAATAAAATTAATTTACAAAATAAGAGGCTTGCACTAGATAACATTTAAAGCCCCTTTCAACTCTAAAATATTCTATTCCTATGAATCATCTGCATTCATATAGGTTACTTTTTCATTCTTTCATTAAGAATTTATCGAACACCTATTATGTGCCAGAAACTAATATAGGTACAGTGGGTCCAAGATAAGAATGAAATAGTACCTGTCCTCAGGATGTTTACATACTACTCTAGAAGAGAGACAGAAGGACATAATAGATAGTGTGCTGGACCTGGAGTAATACAGATGGGGATTCAACCACCCACCTCCATCTCCAACATTAACTAGCTCCATGGCCTGGGGCATTTCAGTTCTCTGAAAGTCAGTTTCTTCCTCTGTAAAAGGAGGGGATTGAACTCAATGATGACTAAAGGCCCATTTAGCTCCCAGTCTGTGTTCCTCTTTCCTTTGGAATTTCTTAATGTTATATCCAATTCTTTGATAGCTTGTAAGACTTAGTTGCTCCCACCTGCCTCAACCCTGATTGGAAATCCTTTTAGCTGCTGTTCTCTGAAGCCATTATATTCATTTGACACTGTGGAAAGTACGGTGCCTTTGGGTTTCATTATTTGTACTGAATTTAATAAGCTACAAGAAGAAAAAAACTAACACTTCATCATCTTGGGATGATTAAGGGAAAGACAATTATCAGCTCAGGGAGATGCCCCATCTGAAGGGATGCTCTAGTGGACTCAGAGGAGTTAGATTTGTTAGATATTCCTCCTGAAAATTAAAAGCTGGGATGTCTGCAGGGCATGGTTCTAACTTTGTGTGAAATTTAGAAGCCTGGGCCATGGGAGGGATAGAATCTCTGGGTACATAGTTTATATTTTGAATGATTGATAAAGCACAAATGAATGAAGGAATGATTTTGAGGATATTATTGCACTTTGCCTTTAGGTTTTATTTCTGCTTGTAAATGTAAACAAAAATCCATAGATTATAATTTTTTTGAAAGTGAGCTGTTCCATACAAAATAAATCCTCAGCATAGTCCATCTTCCAGAAAAGTTTAAGACAAGTGGAAAAAGCTACAAGGACAAATGGTACAAATCATGTATTTTGACTCCTTTAGAGAAAACACTTAAAATAATCAAAATCTATATGGCACTTTAAAGTTTGCAAAGCATTTTATACACATGATATCATTTGAACCCCAAATTGGCCCTGTTTGATAACTGCTATAAATCTTACCATTGTTGAAAAGGCAGGCAAAATGGTGCCAGCTTTGTATTCAGGGGATTTGACTCCAAATCCTGACCTTGTCACTTCCTACCTATATTGGAAAATCACGTACTAGTTAAAAGACTCAGTTGCTTCATTTGTAAAAATGAAAATAGACTAGATATCTTCTAAAATCCTCTCTAAATCTTTGATCTCCATTTTACATATGAGTGAAGTGAGGCCCAGAGTGAAGTGAGAGATTCAGTAATTAAGTGAGGGTCATACAGCTAGTAAGTGTCAGAGGTAGGATTTGATTTCCACTTTATCCTGTATATATCTTATTTGCACATACTTGTTTGCCTATTGACTCCCTCATTAGACTGTAAGCTCCTTGATAGCAGGGATTGTTCTTTGTTTACTTGCTTTGTCTTTTTTTATCCCCAATGCTTAGCATAGTGTCTGACACATAGTAGGCACCTAATAAACGTTTGTTGACGACTTCCTGCCTCTGTTTTCAGCAATCTACTATGCTGTATTTAAAGTAGAAAGTTGTATGGATTTAAAAAAAAAACTGTTTCAAATCTACTTTGTTATGGAAATGCTTGATTTGTTTCTTAAGTCCAGAATTTAAAAAATTGTTTCATCTATCTTTAGTCACAAAAGCAGATTGATCTAAACAAAATTCTGAAATGAGATGATTTAGCCTAAGACCCTGATCATGACTTTAGTCAGTGGTGGAGAGATTTCCGAGAAGGACAAGAAACCCTAAAGTTGTTACTAGTTGATCATGACAATGATAGCTGGTAGATAAGGGTAGGGTAATGTTGAGGACTGAGACTCAGGCCTTGCCAATTAGACCTCCGTAGTTGGATTGAGGGGGGTCATAGGGAAGGCACAAGCAGAAGCTTTCACCAATTCTGGCTGAGGGAATCATTCTGTAAGAGTACAGGAGGGCCCATGAATGAAGATTCTGAGAAGTAACAAGGGGAGAAGAGAAGAGATCACTCACAGGGGAAACGAGAAGTCTAGGAGTCCATGCTCTCAAATTTTTATCTTTGAGAACTTACTGGGTTACTGAGGTTAAGTGATTGGCCCACAGTTATACTGGTATTATATTTCATAAGTAGATCTTGAACTCACACCTTCCTAACTAGAAAGCCAGTTTTCTATCTATAATTCCTTTGGAGAAAGTTATTGAGAGTTTACTTAATTATTCCTCCTATCTCTGGATTTTTTAATTATTAATTTGTCAGAAAAAAAGAAATTGTAGCCATGCCCCTTAAACCAGCCAAATTTATACATAAGGAGAGGAAGCAAGAATTTATTAAATGCCTGCTATGTGACTGGAACGTTAATCGCTTTGTTAATATGATCTCATTTGTTCCAGACAGCAACCCTCCCAGGGAGATGCTCTTAGGATCCCCTTTTTCCAGTTGAGAAAACTGAGTCATACAGAGGTTAAGTGACTTGCTTGCCCAGGGTCACATAGCTAATAAATGTCTGAGTCCAGATTTCAAGGTATTCTTGGTTCTAGGACCAGTCATCTATCCACTACACTTCCTAGCTGCCTCAGAGAAGCAAGGGGGATAAAGAAGAAACCAGACACAACAAAAAAAAAAGAAGAAAAATGTACTTGAGTCACTCTCCCACAAGAGATTATTTAGACAACAAAATAAATTCAATCAGTTTTGCTTATGCTTTTCCTGCTAGAGGAAACAGCCATTCTTCCAGTCACCCAATCCCTCTGTCATCCTTGACTCTTCACTCCCTTCTATTGTCAAATGAGGTCATTTCTTCCTTTACAACATTCTATATGTTACATATGTAGTATGAGTTCCCTTCTCTCCCTTCTACTCACAAAACCATCACCACTTACCTGGACTATTGCAGTAGTCATCTGTTTGGTCTTCCTGTCTCAAGTCTCTCTCTACTACAATCCATCCTTCACTCCGTGGCCATGGTGGCATTCCTAAAGCATAAGTCTGACCATGCTGTTCTCCTCTCCCCATCCCCCCAACTCTTTTATAAAATCCCATGTCTCCTCTAAGAACAACTATAAAACCATTAAAACTATAAACCATTTAAAGCCCTTCATGACATGGTACCTTCCTATCTTTCCAATCTTCTTATGCTTTACTCATCTCCATTCACCCTTTGAATCAGTTGTACTGGCTTATTTGCTGTTCCTCACACAAAACATCTTCATACTATATGCCCTTGCATTGACTGTTTTCCCCCATGTTTAGAATGCTTTCTTCTCTCATTTCTACCTCCTAGCATTCCTGGCTTCCCTCAATACTCAGCTCAATTTTTACTTCCTTCTACAGGAATCCTTCTCCCTGAAAATGCCTTTTTACTAAGATTACCTTCTATTTGTCCATTGTCTCCTCCATTAGAATGTGATCTTTGTAAGGGCATCCGAGAATCTCTAGTACTAAGCATATTGCCTAGCACAGAGTAAGCCCTTCAATGCTTACTAACTAACTAACTGTTGGGAGTCATTACTTGCAATGGACCACATGAGGCACTCAGAAAAAGTATTGAGCTGGAAAACAAAGCACCTGAATTCTATTCCTAGCTTCCTGTACACCCTGACCTCAGTTACTTTACTTTGCTGTCCTTAAGAATTCCTATTTGTATCAAAGGGATAAAATCTGTATCTCCTCCACAGGTAGGATTGTGATATAATAAGACATGGAAAAGATTTTTGAAAGAGGGAAAACACGACCTAGACACCAGGCTACAGAAAAGGGCAAGTCAATGTTGATGCTCAATAAAACCTTTTATTAATGTTATTTGGGAAAGGGACCTCAGAGCAGGTGACCAATCAAGATATTTGAACTTTCCCAGGACATTAAATCAATGCTGGGTATCCCTTGATAATGATAAACATGCAACTGTGAAAAGTTCTTTTCTTGCCAGATTCCAAAAGGTAGACTTCAATAGAGCCACTTAGATGCTTTCTCCCATCCCTTTGAAAAGTACCCAGGTTCATCCTTCCTCTCCTTTCTTTGATGCTCCTTTCAATGCAGCCCATTGTGCAGTGTTACTTAGTAAAATTATCAAACTCTTCCCTGGTGCTTCCTGAAATGGCTGTATCTTGGATTTCTCTAGAAGTAAAAAAAAACCCTAAAATTAAATGGAAAGTGATTCATGGTGACACAGGGTTCCTGCCTCAACTATAAATACTAGAAACAGGTAGCAGGGGCTGACTTCATTACTGTATCAGACTCAGGGGTGGGGAGTTCTTTGATAGACTGCAGAAAACTGAAAGGAAGAATAATGCATTAAGCTAACATTACAAGGGCTAGAAGTGTGCTTCAAGAAGTAAGGGAACAGAATCTCTTAACTGGAGTAGAGCCTCCATTTTCTGTCTCCTGCTCCCTGCTGTCATTTGCAGTAAGTGTGGGATAAGAGAACAGACACATTTATCTATATGGAAGCAAATTGATCTGTATAGGAGCAAATCTATCTATGCACACTCTTCAAACACTTAACTGCTTGTACATGCACAGTTAGGTCTAAAAGAACTCAGATGGAAACAAGTGACTCAGAATTGGATTTCTCAATTATGGGTTTGGATTTTTTTTAAATGATCCAAAGCCAATATTGTATCTTAAATAGCTTCTTCTAAGGAGGAGCAGAGAGAGAAGAGAAATGGAGGGGAATCATTAGGATTTGTTTTTATCATTCTGTCTTTTTAATTTCTCATTTTAAAAAAAAGCATTCTTATTTGAAATCCATGGCAAATTCCAGTTACTCTTAAAGGCATCTTAGATAACATAAGAAGGACAAATGTGGAAGTTTGATATTTCTGAAAAATGTTTTGACATTTTTATATGCTTTACTATTCAGCCCATTACTTTCATATGAAGAATGGAAAATTCTATAGTTGTGTAAGTGACTGACAACTGAACAGCACACGGATGATATGTGGCGAGTGATTTTTAACATCATTGTTCCATATACCATTAGTAGTGGATTCAATGAGCTGATTTTATTTTGTTTTTTAGGCCTGGTGGGGGTGGCTATCATATTGTACAAACGAGATGTTTTGCTTTTTTATGGAATCATTATTTGTTTTACGTTTGAGACTAAAAAGGAAAAAAAAACCACCTGGTATAGCATGGGTTACCTAGTGAAAACAATGAAGCGCTTGCTTTCAATCCTCTTATGTTTTTTCTGGGCAGCATAGCTTACCTCATTCAGGCAACGGTTCATGTAAAAAAGTTGGACTATTGCCATAGCCTTCTAATTGGTCTCCCTCCCTCCTGTCTCCCCTTACTCAAATCCATCCTATGCACAGTTGCCAAAGTGATTTCCTAAAGCATAGGTTTGATTATGTCACTACTCTCCACCTCAATCAATTCCACTGGTTCTCCGTTATCCCCCAGATCACATATAAAGTTCTTTGACTTTTTTTTTAGCTCATCACAACCAGGCCCCTTCCTACCTTTCCAATTACACTTTACTCACCTGCACATACTCTATGATCCAGTGATTTTAGCCTCTTGCACGCAGCATTCCATCTCCCATCTTTGTCTTCTGCCTTTGTACTGGCTGTCTCCCCCACATGGAAGGCTTTCTCATTTCAACTTTGCCCCTTGGCATCCCTAACTTCTTTTATTTAAAAAAGTATATATTTTTTATTTATGGAATATAGTATAATTTCAAATAGTTTAATTACAGAAATAATAATAAATAAAAATAAAATATAGTATAATTTTTAAAAAGATGATTGCACATACTTCCTTTAAAACACAGCTCAAATGCCACCTGTAGGCAGACTTTCTTAGTCCCCCTTTTCACAGTAGCCTTCCCTTCCTAGGCTACTTTCCTTCCATTCTGTATGTATCTTGGCTGTACTGATAAATTACATGTTGTCTCTCCAGTTAGAACATAAGCTCATTGAAGGAAGGGGTTGTATTTGGTTTCTTTTTTTTTCAGCTTTCTTTATACTTCCAACCCAGAGCAAAATGATGACCCATAGTAAGAACTTTATAAATCCACATTGATTTAACTTGATTCAACTCTGCATTGTCTGGAACCCTGTGTCCTTCCCTCTGTCCTTTTCCCAACTTCTTGATAAGGTTTGCTCCTTTCTGGTCTTCTCTCCTATCTTTCTTTGAAAACCATTGGCCTTTTTAAATGATTTGTTTAAGCTTTGTACTAAGGTTGCATTCACCATCTTTGTGACTTCCCAGACCAAAATTCCTTTCCCTGGCCAGTACTCATCCCTCCCCCCATCAGTAATCTCCTCCATTGAATATCAGATCCTTGAGGGGAGGGACTGTCTAACTTTTGCATTAGTAATACTCTCCAGTGGCATGTTTTTGGAGTAGGAAAGGAGAAATGCCTGAAGGAGAGGAGAGGAGTAAGTCAGTAGATCTTTTCCTGATCCATGCAATAGCAGTGCAGTGTTGGAGGCCAATAGAAATGACATCTACAATTTTCTTCCTCAAGTCAGAGCCTTCAAGAAAGACTCCAAGAAATAAAAGCTAAAGAAATAAGTGGAAGATGTAAGACTTTGTTTTGTCCTAAGCATCCATCAGAGTCGTTAACCTCAACCCCTGCCTTACTTTAGAAGGGTAAAATGGGCACACATCCCTAATTATGTCCTTTTGTTCTGTTAAAGACTATATCTGACCGAACTAATCTTATTTATCATAAATTCTTGTGATTGGCCCTGGATTGTTTATTTCCCTGTGTTCAAGACTTGAAGCTGTGGATCTGCAATTAGAGCAATAGAGGAGAGAATGATTTTTCCTAGCCATGGTTCAGATCACAACCTGCAGTCCATTGTTAGAGAGTTTTCACTCCCTAACAGGATGTATTATCATGAGCCATTCATCTGTTTAATAATTATGCTTCCATGAACAGAGTTACTGACAGGTACAGTGCCAAGCCTGAACCTTCACCCCTTACCCTGAAAGAATTGACTCCTGTAAGAAATGGGAGGAGCAGTTTTGTTTCCAGACTTGAAAGCATTCCTCTTCCTCCCTCTCCTCCCTCAGCTTTAGCAGAATGTAAGTCGGGTGACTGGTTAGAACTAGTTCTAATCAAAGTTCTAGGGTGAAAGGTCAGAGGCTTGTACACATGCTTAAACAAGCCATTTGAAGAGGGCATGACATAAGCAGTCAGGGGTTTGCATCTGGCCAATGAAGAGCCTGGCAGGAGATTCAAAGGGAGGGTCTATAAAATGATTGGCATCCCTCTGAGTCCTTTGTACTTTCCTGTTCTCTGTTCAGGGGATGTACCCATTAATTCAGACTGAACACATATAAAAATATAATTAAAGTGCCCCCAACCTCTACCACTTGGGTGGCATCCTTTCTCATCAGAAAGAATAATAAATGCCTTTTCTGATTTCGGGCTCAGACTCTAAACTCTTTATTGTGTTGTTGTGCACATTCCCGTTTGTCCATAGGCCCTGGAAAACCCCACCTTGAACTCTCCTTGAAACTTCTCACTTGATCTGGTTTTTCATGCCCATGTCTATTACCCTTAACCTAGCCTAGCCCTCCATTGTCTGTTATCTTCAGATATCCTTCAGCTACTTCTCACTCTTAACTTCTTACCCTTCTCTTGGTAACTGGAGTTTGACCTCTGGTTACCTCAGTCCCATCAAGATCCTCCTTAGACTCCTCCTCAAGACCTACCCTAAACCCTTCCTCCCATCACCCCAGACTACTTGGTCACCCCTAGATCCCCCCCACAGTCTTTCGGTGTACAAGATCCTTCTTGCTTCCATGAAGGTGCTCAGAGTTAATCTAGCTCACATTCAGTATGGCCTGCTGACATTAGCAATACAAATGCTCAGGATCCTTAAGAGTCTACCCAATATGGCAAATCTTTAATAAACTTTGTTTTGCTTTGGCTGAAAGAAGGCTTGGGTAGAATTCATTTGGGCAGGACCCAGTGTGTTGGTAATTTAGGGTACTGAGTGCCCCCATACCTCAACATTGACATGAATTTGGAGCCTTTTAAAATCTGCCTTATTGGACATGAGCCTGATATGAATGTGTAATATCTAGAGTTACTCATTCATAGACAAACTGCCAATTGGATTTTTCATTGTTCAGCCAATCATTCTGGTATTGGATAGACATAGTTAAAACATTCGCATTTTACTGGTTTCACTTCTTTAATCCTCAATATGGCCTTAGTTTTTTTTTTCTTTTGATAGGCATCTCAAAGTAGAAAAATTCCTCTGAGAATTCTATGTATTCTTTAAATTTTCTTCAGATTTGTCATTCTTCGTTACTTGTTGAACTTGAATGCCTTTTAGTATCTCTTAAAGTCCAAAATTCCACGATTTGTGAAGACACTCCCCAGTTTGCCCTCAAGTCTCCCTATCTCACCACTGATGTCATTTCTCCATTCTTCTATGTTTCTGGTGGTATACTGCCTCCTCCTTTCTTCTCCCTTTGCCTCCTTAATTTAGCCCTCCAGACCTTGGTCTTAATGTCTATGTTTTAGGTAGCGAAATTACTGAAATCTTTTCTCTTCCCCTAAATTGTTGTATAGTATCATTATGTAGATTAAGGAAGATAGGTAAAGGGGATGGGGGATAGGCATATTGTCTGGCTATCTAGAAGATAGCCTGGGTCAGTCCAATGCTCTTTCCCTGCCTTCACCTATCAGTCCTTCCTTAGTTCCTCATTCTCCTGATGCATCTGACTTTCTTTTCTGTTTGGTGTCATTATCCATATCCTTATATCTCTACCTAGAATCATGTTATTTCTAGACTACATCTCTTTTGGGATGGAGCCCAAGAGAGAAGTGTTTTATTGGTTTATCCACTGGGAGAACTTGACACCATCAAACATTAGCAAACATTTGAGAATACTGTATGTTCTTCCTAATTTCCCCCATACGTCTGGAACAGTCACAGATTTTCTCTGTAACAAGTACAATCCTGTCTTCAGGTTGTATATTAAGCTCCATCCCTCCTGTCACTTTGCATTAGAGTTTCAGTCCTAGGAATAATTCCATGACTTTGTTCACTGACAACATTTTCCTACAGATTATTTTTTCTGTGAATTACCAACATCTTCATCAATGCCTTGGCAAACACATAGACGGCATGCATACTTATCAGATATGAAAATGACAAAAAATGGGAGTGCTAATACATTGGATGAGAAAATCAAGATTAACAAAACATCAGCAAGCCTGTCTGATGATAGACTAGAGGTAACAAGATTAAATATACAGTGGCATTTCAGTCAATTCATGATCTCATTGGCACAGGGACTCCCTCCATTGGCTCAGATCTCAATCCGGTCAACTCTTCTCATTATGAGAGATTCTTGTCAATGTCCTACCATAAATCTTACATAGATGATCAATAAAAAGACCACTGAATTTGAAAACAGGATTTGAGTTCCCACTCCATTACCATATATGCGATCTATAATGTAATTTAGTTCAATTTTTGAAATAATTAGGCATTGATTGAGCACTTATTTAATGAGAAGGAGAATAGAAGGGCAGATTGAAGGGTAACTGTGGAGTCAAGTTGACCTGGGTTCAAATTCTGCTCCAGGCACATATCAGTAAACCACTTAATCTCTCAATATTCTAGGAAATTCTCTAAGGCTATACGGCACAGAACAGCTGCTGATTTGCATTGGTAGAGGGATTTTCCTTTCTGGAATCTCCCTACAATGTGAAATCATGACATCACAGACCAGGATAAAGAAAAAAGAAAAAAATAAATGTGTAATTCACCTTGTTGGGGAGGCCGAGATACAAATGATGTAGCTCTTGCCTTTTAGTAGCTTACATTCTACTTGGGGTATATAACATGAATACGTACAATAATAATTATAAAATTATAACAAAATAAATTACAATAAAAATTATAAAAAAACAAGTTCAATATAAAAAATTATGAGAGTGAGGGAGAGAGTAGAGGAGAGAGAAAATGGGGGGAAGCAGAGATAGAGACAGAGAAGAGAGGAGACTGAGATAGAGACAGAGAGATTGCACTCGCTATGAAGGAGGTGAAGGGAAGAATCAGGGCAGGCATAATTGAGGAAGTGGAACCTAAAATAAGCCTTAAAAAGAGACTAAGATTCTCTGAAGCAAGAATGAGAAAGGAGTGCATCTCAGAGGGGCAGTTTAGGCAAACATACAGAGGTAGGATATGGGGCCTTGAGTTCAAGGAGCAGCAACTACAATGTGGTTAGGACACAGAATTTGTGAAAGGGAATAATATGAAATGAGTCTGAAACAGTAGAAAGATAAAAGGTTGTAAAGTAGCTAACATGCCAGGGTAGTAGTAGTAGTAATAGTGGTAGCAGTAGTGGCAGTAGTAGTGGTAGTGGATAGTAGTGATGGTGGTGGTGGTGGTGGTGGTAGTGGTAGCAGTGGTAGTAGCGGTGGCAGTAGTATAGTAGTAGTAGTAGTAGTGGTAGTAATGGTAGTGGTGGCGGTGGTAGTGGTGGTAGTGGTAGTAGTAGTAGCAGTGGTAGTAGTGGTGGTGGTGGTGGCAGTAGTAGTAGTGGTATAGTAGTAGTAGTAGCAGCAGCAGGGGTGGTCGTAGTTATAGTCATAGTCATTGTTTTAGTAGTAAGTATTTATGCAGTACTCTAAAGTTTGTAAAGTAGTCTACATGTTAATTCATATGATCCTCACTGCAACCCTATGAGGTAAGTGCTGTTATCACCCCCATTTTACAGATGAAGAAGCTAAAGCACAGAGAAGTTAAATGACCTCCCCAGAGCTAGGGAATGTCTGAGGCAGGGTTTGAACTCTTCTTCTTCACTCCAAGACCTGCACTTTACTTGAAGTGCCACCCAGCTGGGAAACTGCTAAAACTTTTTTAAACAAAGGAGTGACATGGTCAAGAAAATAATGTTTCTAGGTGGAAAAGAGATTGGAGAAGCAAGAGACTGGTGGTATGGAGACAAATTAAGTGACTATTACAGGAGTCCAAGTGAGAAGTGATGGGGCTTGAATAAGAATGGTGGCTATGTACTGTAGGGGAGAGGATGGATAAAAGAGATACTGAAGTAGAATTAATAAGTGTGAAGACCATTTGTTAGGTCCAAGCTAATGGCAAGCCCTTTAATGTATGGGTTGGACTAAATAGCCACTAAAGAGCTTTGCAATTCTTAAATTCTGTGATTCTGTAAGCAAAAAGGAATGAGGGAGTGGTAGGATTGAGAAGAAAGTGAAAATGTCCACAAAGAGCAGTAGAAGATGATACACTCTGGTTTGTCGGTGTCCTCCCTAAAATGGCAGCACCCCAGAGGAACACAATTCAAGTTGTGGTCTGTGCAGAGTAGAGTAAAAGCTGGCACCTCTCTCATTCTGGATACTTAAAAACAAAGGATCATTAAAGGAGAAAAGTGGGTGTGTCTTACAGAAACTTAGCTCGGCATACCTCTTCTATTATGATATCACATTTATACTACAGGGATTCTGGGTCAATTAGAAAGTGATGAGGAAAAAGAAGAATAGTGAAGGATTGATCAGAGATTTCATTGGTATGGAGCATCTACTAGATGCTGACTCTACCTCTACCAATGCATGCCAATATCTTCTCACAAATATTAGAGAATTGTCCACAATCCCCTGAGACCTTAAATGTCTTCCCTAGGGGAAGCTGGGTGGTTCAGTGAGTAGAGCACCAGCCCTGGAGTCAGGATTACCTGAGTTCAAATCTAGCATCAGATACTTGACACACTTACTAGCTGTGTGACCTTGGGCAAGTCACTTAACCCCAATTGCCCTGCCTTCCCTCCTCCAAAAAAATGAAAAAAATTTCCCTAGACTATATTTGTCCGAGGCAGGAGTTGAACCTAGGTCTTTTTGGCTCCAAAGCTAGATCTCTCTCCAGTATCCTATACTTTTTACTATGTGAGAGAAAGACAAGAGGAAAGGAAAGAAGAAGGGAGGGAAGGTGAGGAGGGGATGGAGGAAGGAAGGAAGAAAGAGGGAGGGAGCAAATGAGAGAAGGGTAGGAAAGAATGAAGAAAGAAAGGAAGATAGAATGAAGGAGGAAGAGAGAAAGGAAAGGAAGGAAGAAAGGATGAGGGAAGGAGGGAGACAGGGAAGGAGTAGAAGAAATTTAAAAACTTCATAGCAGCAATGATGAAATAGCTACCTAATGTATGCCGAGGCACAGCTGATGTGAGAAACGAAAAGCCAATGGTATGCAAAAGGCATGCATGACACTCCCAATGATTTCATTCACTCACAGCTTGACCTTAAGAATGTTTTCACACTTTAGCAAGAAAGGCACCAGCTGATATCCTTGGATAGGCTTTACTGATTCTACTTGTCTTAAACAATACAATGGGTAAACATCTCAAGATGCTGTGTTAAGGGTTTTGAAACTTGTTGAGATAAAGAAGTCACAATACAGAAAAATCTTCTAAGTACCAGCTGTCCCAAACTGCATTGTAAAGTTATTAGTGAAGAGAATTCAGGCTAGGGATACACTTGGCAATTGGGAGCTTCCTTCATATCAGAAGTAGAAGTTATATAGAATATGGGGATGATGTCTAAGATGTAAATCTCTCTCCCCACACCTTCTACAGCCACATTCTCTTCCTCTCTTTCACCTCTGGGTTTTCATTTCCTCTCTGTGAAAAGGGGCATTTTCTTCAGTTCCCCTTTCCTTCTTCCCCACTCTTGAAATAAGAATGGTGTAGTAGGAAGGCCGAATTTATGATTTCAAAAAGGATCGTATATATATCTGAATGGTTCGAAATCGCAAGGTATATAGAATTTTCTAAGTAGAGGGCATGAGAACATTTATTTAGGGCCCACAGTGACAGATTCACAAACCAGCCTCCCCATTCCCATATTGTGATCACAAGCCTCCAGGCCCAATAACCTCGCCTCACAAGAGTAGCCAGGAGGCCACAGAAAAACAAGATGGCATAAATCATATTCACTGGCCTCAAGTCCTTGCTCGAACTTCTGGGTCCACACATGGGTTGGCTCTGCTTCCACAACTCCTGCTTTGGCTTCAGCTGTAGCTGTCTCTTAGCTTGCCTCTCCTCCCAGCCAAGCCTCTGGCTTCTCAAGCCCTGCCTCAACGACCAGAGACCATTGGTTCACGAGTTGGCCCCGCTTAAGTCATTAATCTATGCCCACACAGGTTTTACACCTGATAGGGCTTTGGGCCTGGGGCTTAGCACTTAACAGCTGAAAGTACTTTCAAGGTAAACAAAAGCCAAAACTCCTGAAGTGCCT
>CM053624.1:272080505-272105331 GCA_028646595.1 Phalanger gymnotis | reverse complement strand
AATTGGTATTTCCCTTCAGATAAATTTAAGGTCATACCCTTCAATATGTCTATTCCAATGATGTGTTCAGGAATAGGCACCATAACCACATTATATTCTTTCTTGGGCAACTGTCCAATTTTCATCATCAACTTAACTTGTCTGGCTGATATTTCAGCCCCTCCTAGTCCTGTGATGGTAATAGGAGTTCCATGGCTGAACATGTCTGGATTTCCATAGATAAGGGTGGCCTCAGCCCCAGTGTCTATCAATTCCTTAGTTACTGTACTTGACCCATTTCTCCAATATATGGTCAAGTTAATGTGGGGTCTGCAATCCAGCCTGTGTATTTCCTTAATTTGGGCTGGGGCTCGGCCTGTTTCCTAGCATTTCCTAACATGTGATTCACTTGGGTATGAAGGTTCAACGTCTGTAGCATCTGCAGGAGCAGTTCTTTTTTCTCTCTTGTTTCTGTTACCGAATCCTTTATCTTGGTACATTTTGTACAGTTTGTTAGTGGGAATGCCATCTATCATTTCAAAGCCTACCCTTGCTCTCAATAAAGCAGTGAACATTTCATTTCTGGTTATTCTATTGTGTTGCCAAATCTGCTGGCTATTCACCCTTCTCTCTTGAGGAGATCTATCCCTTCCCCAGTCTCCTAAGTCATGCAGCTGTAAAATCTTGTCTATCACCACTGAAAGAGGGCTCTCTACTTCCGCAAGTAACAGATTCAAAATTAGGTGTTTATAAGCAGGGGGAGCTGTCCTAATTATTAAATTCCTACGAGGGATTCCCATGGGATCTTCATAATATTTGTCTGCAGGTCCTGTCATGATAGCAGTCTTCATTACCTCCTCCTTTAGTCTTGTGATGCAATCTCTAAGTGAATGCCAGGGTCTATACTCAGTGGGTTACATAGAATCAGTAGCATATCTCTTATTGCATCCCTCAGCTGCTAACGCCAATAGAGTAGTCCTGCCAGCACCATCTCCTTGCTGATATTCCCTAAAAGCTTGCTTAACTAGAGGATCGTGGCTGATACCCATGAATCTCACACAATCCATCCTATCTACTAATATTCCACTGGCCCCTTGATCACTGAGTCTTACCATCCAAGATATTAATGGTTCTCCGATTCTTTGGCTGAACCTACTCAAAATATCCATGACCTCTTTCTGTGAAGAATCTTCCTGAATTTCCCTTGTAACTGAATGGTCTCCTTGGGTTTCTGTCTTCCTCCTTTGTATGGGATGAACATCTGTCTGAGTATTTAGCCATCTCTCATTCTCTATGCAAGGGGTGTCCTGAACCTTAGTAGTGTTTCGTGCCTCAGCCCCTAACATTGCCTTATTTTCTCTCCACTCCCTTCCCCTGCCACCATGGCAAAGACAAAGCAAGCAGTCAGGCTCAGCCTGGTCTGAGTTGGAATGCCCTCTTGGCTTATTTGGCCTCCTGTTGCTCCTAGCCACGTTAATAGAAAAGTTTTCATTTGAGTCAGCTGTAGATTCCTGAGCAGCAGTTTGTTCTCCTGCTATCTGAGATTCCCCTTCTTGCCGTGGGGTAGGAGTGCCCCCATCTCTTAATCTCAATCTTTCATATACTATCCAGCAGGCTGATAACACTATCCAGCTTTGCCTAGATAGTGATGCCCCTGAATGAATTCCAACCTCTTGTAAACACCTTTCCAAATCCTTGGGATCTCCTCTCTGCAGCCTTGGTTCCCAGTTTTCACAGGGTCCAGCTCTTTTAGCCAATTCCTTTGCTAGGGAGGAATAAAATGGATCCTCCCACCCTGGGACATTCATCTCTTCCCCTGAAGTTCTTCTGCTTATAAATAGAGATCTTATACCCAGCTATCCCATCCTCGTCGCCAAATGTAGTAGGAAGGCCGAATTTATGATCTCAAAAAGGATCATTTATTAAGGGCCCACAGTGACAGATTCACAAACCAGCCTCCCCATTCCCATATTGTGATCACAAGCCTCCAGGCCCAATAACCTCGCCTCACAAGAGTAGCCAGGAGGCCACAGAAAAACAAGATGGCATAAATCATATTCACGGGCCTCAAGTCCTTGCTCAACTTCTGGGTCCACACATGGGTTGGCTCTGCTTCCACAACTCCTGCTTTGGCTTCAGCTGTAGCTGTCTCTTAGCTTGCCTCTCCCTGCAGCTAAGCCTCTGGCTTCTCAAGCCCTGCCTCAACGACCAGAGACCATTGGTTCACGAGTTGGCCCCGCTTAAGTCATTAATCTATGCCCACACAGGTTTCACACCTGATAGGGCTTTGGGCCTGGGGCTTAGCACTTAACAGCTGAAAGTACTTTTAAGGTAAACAAAAGCTAAAACTCCTGAAGTGCCTTTCACTCAAAGTAAACAAAATAAGCAAAAGCCAAACTCCTCAAGGGCACCCTTAAACTAAGGGCTAAGGAGCCCATTTTGACTTTAGGACACAAATGGTTGAAGCAATTTGGTTCTCCTCGGCTTATGCAGGGAGTGTTTGTCTTCATAACATAGCAGAAATGGAGTTCTAAAAACCTGGGTGCAAATTCATTTTTTATACTGCCTGACTGTGTGACTATAGGGAAATCATTTCACCTGTCTTTCTATAAAACAATAGTAATACCTACCTCAAAGTGCTGTTCTGAGGAGCACATGATGCAATATATATAAAACACTATGCAAATGTGAATTACTGATTTCATCATCAGGGGCACTTCTTAGTAACATTCCCCTGGTCTATGATGAGGAACATCCATGAACCTTCGCTAAATGGATCCTGGTATCTCTTGGCTTCAGCTTGACTGCAGCCCTTATCTGAATAGTGACAATGCCTTTTCTTCAGCCTCTTTGGCCACTGCTCTCCCACTGAAGAGATTGGAACTGCCCCTCCTACCTCAACTTTCTATTGGCTCAGGCTGACTCAGTTTCCAAAGATATCATTGCCTTTTTACTATTTTTTAAAGACTGGGTCTTTCTATCTCTCCCAGGCTGTAAGTGCAGGAACTATTCAAAAGCCTGGTTTCACTACTGATAGGCATAAGAGTTCAATTTTCTGACCTGGACTGGTTTGCCCCTCCTTAAGCAACCTGATGCTACCTTCCAAACCAGGTGTTAACCATACTCATACTGAACTAAGTGTAGAAACCTGAATTGCTTAGTCCACTGTAGCTCAGAACTCTGGAGTTCAAGAGATCCACCAGCATCAGCATCCCAAAGCTAGGATTACTGCACATGCACCACCAACTCTGGGTGAAAGACAGTATTATTATTATTCATCCTATACTTTCTTTTTTTTTTTTTCTTCTCTGTTTCTTTTCTCTTTTTTTGCCTTTTAGTCACTAATCTGGTTCAGGGAAAGTGTCCCATGGCATATGACATTTTACTTTATGGACATACTGTCACATATACAATATAGTAAGTATCTGCCACAGTGAGAAAGCATTTTTCATGTATTTCAAGCCATCTTCAGAACCCCTGTGTAGCTTCCCTTGTCTTTGTCTCCTGAATTAAAAAAAAAATCTTTCTCCTTAATTATGCCAATAAATCCCACAGCGGGACTACACTGATTGTACATTCTCTGTAATTATTATCTTTGGAGTGTACCAGATGTATCTGAATTCACAGAACCTTAATATGTTATTTGACAAGTTACTAAACACTAAACTAAAAAGGAATACACTGTAATACCTACACATGTGAACCTCTGCAGTAAACAAAAGTCTCTGAGGATTGTAGCCATTTATCCCATGTAGTCTTGCCAATTAGAGGTCTGCAGATTTTCAATTTAAAACCTTCCTTATTTGAACCCTGGCTGGTTTTATGTGGTGGCAGCCTGTTGAATATCTTTGGAGAGGGACGTGCATCATTTGGGATTTCTTCACCTGGTTTTCATTTATACTTGTCTCTATCTAACCAGGCACTTTTATTGTTTGTAAATCATTGGGAAAATAACTACCTGTGCCCACTTAGTACAGAAATAAAATGGGTGGGTGCATTTGAAGGAATCTAGAGAAGAAATCATTTGGGGCTTTTCAGGTGTTTGCTAATAGGATCCATTGAAAATTCGTGTGAAAAGGTGGATTAACAATCTTTTTCAATGGTAAACGATGAGGGAATTATTAAAAAAAATTTACAAAAGGTAAGGTCATCACATTGTTCTGTGTGATGATACCAAATGGGGGAGTATGCTGGTAAATATTTAACAACCAACTCTCCAGGAAAAAAAGAACATATGGCACACTTTTAAGTTTAGTCTGCATTATTAACATTATCTCCACAACTTTCTTAAATCTAGACAATCAATAAAACAATAACTCATGCCTGACTTGTAGTATTTGGCTAGCCAGTTCAAGCTGAATCTAGTATGTGCTTGTCCACAAGGGTCCTAAAAAATATTGAGGGGATAAGAAATCTCAAATCTTCATTAATGATAATAATAATGATATTGTGAGAAATGCAGTTTTGGGGATCACTGGACTTCCTAGGCAGGGCCAAAGTCCTGAGGAAAAGCCCCGTGATAATCCCTAAGGAAGGCTGTGCAGATCACAGGACTCCCAGAGGAAGACCAAGTGATAGCCGCTCTTTATCTGTGGGGATCACAGGGCTTCCTAGGGTCAGACCCTAGGGAGGACCCAGGGGATGGCCCCTTAGAACGGCAGTAAGGTCACAAGCCTCCTGAGACAGGCCCGAAAGACCCAAGTGATGGCCCATTAAGAAAGCTGTGCAGACCACAGGGTTCCCCAGGGAAATCCCAAGTGGTAGACCTCTTACCACCTAAGTGGGGATCACAAGACTCCCCAAGGCAGGGTCAGGAAGTTAGCCTGAGACGTGCTTCCGCAGTTCATTGCTTTCCTGGTAGCATAACATTAGGAAGATCCATGTGATTTGCCCATTCTCACCCAAAGAACTCAGGACCAGAGTAGGCAGAGGAAGGCATTTATTACACTCCTCGAGAGAGCAGGTGCAGTGCTCACTGAGAACACTCACACCAATACAGCAGCAGGAGTGGGGGGTAACCATCACCTCCACTTCTGCTTGAGTTATGGTTAGTTTATATTCTTTACTTTTTACATAGTTTTCCTAGGTTATACAGTTTATATGGGTAGGATAATAAGGATACAAAAGCAGAAGTGAAGTTAATTAGATCTTCCTTGTCTGAGTTAGGATTAATCTACATTCTTTATTTCCCTACCTTCCCTCTTTAACATATGCAAATTATGCAAATCAGTAGACCTGAACTCTTGACCAAGACCAGACCCTTGAACTGACATGATAAGCTTGAACTGGTTCAACCAGGTTTGGCCTCTCTAGTTTCCCTGACACCAGGATGGCCATTGACTTGACAAATAAGTGTTAACTCAGCTATATGGATAGCTTCTGTGGGAGCAAAACCAGATACCATACTATCTTTTCTTACAGTACTGTCATTTAAAAGCATTTTACAAATGTCTAATTTTATCTTCACAACAGGTCTGTGAGGGAAGTGCTATTTTTATTCTCACTTGACAGATAATAGTAATGACAACAATAATAAACTGCTAAATAATATATAAATAAGATATAATATAAAACTAAATAATAATAAACAGCTAATATTTATGAAGTGTTTACTATGTGCCAGGCTATGCTGAGCACTTTATAATTTGATCCTCTACACAACCCTGGGAGTTTTCCCCCCATTTTAAAGATGATCAAACTGAGGCAAACAGAAGTTACATGGCTTGCCAAGGGTCACACAGGTAATAAACATCTGAGATGATGTTTAAATTCAGGTTTTCCTGACTTAGGGAGCCCTGGGAGTTTCCATTGTAAGGTTTCTTTTAAGAAGAGACCAGTGGATTCTTCCAATTTCCACTTTGCCTTCTGGTTCTAAGAGATCTGAGCAATTTCCTTTTAACTTATTGAAATATAATGTCATGGTGCTTTTTTGATCATGGTATTGAGATAGTCTAACGATTCTTAAATTTTTTTTTTCTCCTTAATCCATTTTCTAGGTCAGTTGTTTTGTCTTTAAGATCACTTATATTTTTCTTCTATATTTTTTCTACCTTTTGACTTTGTTTTAATATTTCTTATTGCCTCATAAAATCATTGGCATCTGTTTGGTCTATTGGTATTTTCAAGGAGTTTGTTGGTTTGGCAAAGTTTTGTACCTCTTGTGCCAGACTGTTAATTACCTTTCTAATTCTTTCTTCTATAGCTCTCACTTCTTTTTCAATTTTTTCTTCAAGTACTCTCATTTGTCTATGCCTGCGCTGTTTTTTTTTTCCTCTTCTATGAGGCATTGATTGTGAATGTTTTGGAGTCATTTTTGTCTTCCATGTTTGTGTCTACAGCATCCTTGTCACCATAAGAGTTCATTATACTTGAGTCCTTTATTGTTTGCCCATTCTTCCAGAATCTTTCCTGACTTTGGACATTGTTAGGACTGGGCTCTGCCATGTTTCTGAATGGAGCTTCTGGGCTGGCCCTGTTGCTACTTTCTTGGAATATTGAGTGTTGTGCTATTCCCGGATCTTAGGGACAGGCTGGGAACTCGCAAGCTTTCATCCCTCCCAGAACAGTCTGATCCAGGTCAAAATTTGATTGTTGCTTTCCTTTCCTGAGCTCTGCAGGTTCCTGATGTGGGCTTGGTTCTGTGCAAGATCAACTGCAGCTGGACTCCATCTCTATCATCTATCTGGAAAATTGTATTGGTTCAAAGTGGCAGGATTGTAGGCTTCCCTTTGATATGAGAATCCTGCCTTGGTTATTACTTTGCAGGCTATATTAGATGCTAGAAATCAGACTGTGCTCTGAACCTGGGGTCTGAGCCACACCACTGCTGCTGCTGGCTTTGTAACTTCCTACTTTCTCAGTCCATCACCCATAGCCTCCCTACCCAAGAACACCACCCCCTTGAGTAGATCCCCTTCACAGTCCACCCTGCGCCTATGACCCTGAACTGGGTGGTGTATTTCAGCCCTGTCCCAGCCCTGCAGTGCCCTGTTATATATATGGAGGTGCCCCAGTATGGATGCGAGACCCCTTCTTACCCTTGACTCTTCTAAGGGACACTTAGCTATTATTCTATAGGAACAACCTATCCTATGTACCAGGTAAGATATTGTCAGGCTTAAATTAGATGATTCCTGGAAGAGCTTTGCAAACTTCAAAGTGCTGCATAATGTCAGTTATTTATTGTTCTTATTCTTATGTGACTTCAGTAGAAGGAATTCCATAAAAGAAGACTGCATTTCTGGAGGGTTTGTTTTTGAAAGCTAACTGGTTCACACATAAGCCCCTCAGGAAAGGTTTCCTCTCCTTTGGAGCACTCACCAGCTCGGAGTTATCATTAGAGGTGCTAATGCTGGAAGGGAAAGAGAAGCTGGGAAACTCTTTGTTAATCTGCTCATGTGGCTTCCGGACTGCATGGCTGCAGAGAAATAGTCTTCAAAGCCAAGCCTGCAGAGCTATGCTTGCAAATGGATTTTGGCCATTGAGTAAAAAACCTGGCAGCCTCTGACTGAGGGCTTGTTGGAAAGGACAAAGAACATACTGCGAGTAGCTTTTCATATGTCATTAGTAGCCTATAAATTCATTCAAATCTGGGCAATTGAATAGTTTTCCTTTTCTCCTCTCCCCTCCTCTCCTACCCATGTCTGAACCTTAGTGACATTTCTTTGCTGAATGCTTAAACAAATCTTTTCTGTCCACAGGATCTTACCATGCCCGCATGATCCCACTCCAGAATTTTCCCCCAGGCCACTTGGAAGTTGTAAAAATTCTTTTTCATATGGGGAAGAACATGAGTTGTACAAAATTCTCAGACTTCAGAAGTGAAAAAGAGAATCATCCCCATATGTTTCTCTTCAATTCAACCTACATTTATTAAGTACTTATTCAATGCCAGGCAATGTCCTTAGGTAGAAAGACAAAAACTAAGCAAGATTTTGCCCTCAAGGAGTTTACAATCAAAAGGAGGAAGTAGGACATGAACAGATGAGTGAAGGCAAAATACAGAAAGTCCCCAAATTCTTAGTGCAATATTATGTTTATAAATAACATTTTTTATAAATACCTTGGAAAAGATGATTTGCGGAAGTCTTTTAAGTCTTCGAGGATTGTTTGAGGATATCCTGTAATATAATAATAAACACAAAATCATTTTGGAGTATGGAGTAGACCACTACTGCCTGGGAAAATCAGGAAGGAAGAAGAGGCACTTGAGCTTGAAACTTCCAGAGATCTATGGATTACAAGAAGAGCGGGGTACACAGGGGCCCCACTCCAGACATAGGTAGGAACCTGTGCAAAAGCAGTGAGGTAGGTCAAGAACAACAAATAAGCCTATTTGACCATAGAGCTGTTTTTTTGTGGGTTAAGATGGTAATGGGATTGAAATGAAATCAAAATGGAAAAATCATTTGAGGGCAGGTTTTAAACGGTTTTAGAAAAGCCAAAATTGATCATAAAAAAGGAAAACAGATTTCTTCATGAATGGGTTATGCCAGAATAGCATCATTCCATTTTTTGATGGAATTACTGAACTGGAAGATCAGGGAAATGCTATAGATACAGTTTACCTAAACTTTTGCAAAACATTTGATGGAGTCTCTCATGTTATACTTGTGGACAAGAAAGAAAAGACATGAGCTAGATAATTTCGTACTTAGGTGGCGTAGATGTGATTATTGTCAAGACATTATTAAGAAAAAGCCAAAAAGTTGCTAGAATTAATGAAAAGCTAGACAACAGTATGGTTCGGTGGATTCACAATTGGTTCATAATACAACCCAAAGACTAGTCATTACTGATTCAGTGTCCATATGGAAGGAGGTATTTGGTGGAGTGATCTAGGGATCTGTTCTTGCTATTGTGATGTTTAGCCTTTTTTATATAAATAACTTGGAAAGGGGCACATGGCATTCATATCCAATTTTAAGATGCAGGATGCTGAGAGGAATAGCCAACCCATCAGATAATAGGGTAGGATGAGACCTCTTTTCTAGGTCTGAGAATTACAAGAGACAAAAATTCAAAATGATTGGTACTAAGCAATAACATAGAAATCCATTCTGGGATGAGACATTGATCTGAAGCTCAGGTATTATAATTGCATTTTTCAGACAGTTAGGTGACATAGTATACAGAGTTCTTGATTCAGAATAGGGAAGACCTGAGCTCAATCTTTTTTTTAAGTGTACTAATGACATACTTCTTTGATGTACATTATTAACATTTTTGCTACTTCATAAAGTCTTGACGATTAACAAAATGAAACAAAATAAGCCATTTTTTGGCATTTGCCAGTTTTCAAGCCTAAATACTTGCATTTACATTTCAGTGACTCTTATCTGAGACTAAGTTACTCATCCCCCTCCTTTGGCTTCTAACCTGGCTGAGCTCAACTCTTACTTCAAACACTTACCTTTGTGACCCTGGAGCAGTCCCTTAACCATTGTTAGCCTCAATTTCCTCATTTATAAAAAAAAATGAGGATAATAATGATGCCAACTCCCAGGGTTATTGTGAAAATCAAATTAGATAACATACATGAAATACTTTGCAAACCTTTAAGCAATATGTAAATGATAGCAGTCATTATTTCCTAGCTAGATTAACATATGGATGATCAAGGATTTCTAGAGTTGCACATATAGAGAAATTACTGAACCTTTTGTCTTGTATTAAGACAAGGAGAACATTGAGTAGATTTGAAGGGAGGGAAGAGTTTACTAATGAGCAGGAAGAAAAAGAAGAATGAAGTACAATCATAAAATCATAGAACTCCAGATTTGGAAGACTCCAAAGGTGCCATCTCATCCAACCCAATCTAATTTACCCTAACCATGAATTCCCAAGATCATACTCAAGAAGTGTCCAAAATAATCCAGTTGGCTCTGGATTTAGTTCGTATAATCATAATTTTTATTCCCATAAGTTTCCTAAAAGGCTGTTGTTTAGTCATGTCTTACTATTTGTGACCCCATTGGAGGTTTTCTTGGCCAAATGGTTTGCCATTTCCTTCTCCAGCTCATTTTACAAATAAGGAAATTGAGGCAGACAGTGTTAAGTGCCTTTCCTAGGATCCCGCAGCTAGTATATCTGAGGCCATATTTGAACTCAGTCCTCCGGACTCCAGACCAAGCATCCTATCCACTGTGCCACCTGGTTGACCCATCCTAAAAAGTACTTTAGTTCAATTTCCAGTTCCATGAAAGAATCCATGATATTCTTGACCTCTACCCCTACTTGAATACTTCTAGTGATGGGGATCTAATTACTGTTCAACATAGCCTATTTCATTGCTGGATACTTCTAGGATTTAGAAGACTATTCCTTATACTCAGCTAAAATCTACCTGACTGTTACTCTCTATCCGTTAGCTCCATTTCTGCTTTCTGATGCAACGTGGAGTAAGTCTAGCCTTTCTTCCATGTGACATTCCTTCAAATATTTGAAGACAGCTATCATGTTCCTCCTAAATCTTTTCTTTTTTTTGTTTTTTGTTTTTGGCAGGGCATTTGGGATTAAGTGACTTGCCCAAGGTCATACAACTAGTGCATGTGTCAAGTGTCTGAGGCTGGATTAAAACTCAGGTCCTCCTGATTCCAGGGCCAGTTCTCTACTCACTGCGCCACCTAGCTGTCCCCCTAAATCTTATCCAAGTTAAACAGCTGCTGTTCAAATTTAGGCACATAAATATTATTTTGCTGTAAGATTTCATTTTATTGTCATTTTAATTTGTTTCATTCACATTTAGTTTTTGCCCACTGTATTTTGGTCTTATGAGATGCATAGATAAATATTGCTAACCATGGTGGCCTCAGTCCTACTTGTTCAGAGAAACATAGATACTTAAAGCTTGGGAAGATCTCAAAAGTCATCTCAGCTACTCCACATATGAGCTCATATTTATTTCCTTCTGTCAAATTTGCAACTTCATTTTATTACCCTGATTTTTGCAATGGTAGGTATATATATGGGGCCATGTATTTTTTCCTTAATATGTTTCCTATTACTTTCATCTATGCATTATGGTCTTTTCTTTCTACATACTGTCTGTTGCCCTTCAGAGTATTTTATTGGGGAGTTTTCTTCTCTCTTCCATCAAATTTCAATTTAAAATCCTTACTTGAGCTACTTCTGCTCCATCTTAGGATGAAACCTTACTTGGACTTGCTGATTTTTTCAAAGGAAGGAGCAGAGATGAAACCAATATATTCTCCTATGGGCCATTGCCTTTCTGCAACAGTATTTGTCCTTTATCTTGATAAGCTTTTTCAGATATTCATCTTTCTTGATTAGAATCTCTTGCTATTCTTAATTAACCGTACCTCATTCTGGGACTGTTGAACCCTGTTCTATCATACTGTAAAATGGAGTCCAGGGGCCACTGCCTTTGTAGATCTTCAGCATGAGATTTCATGCTGCACAGTGCCTGGCACATAGTGGACATTTAATACATGTTTATTGACTGCCCGACTGTCCAAGTGTACCTGTCTCGCCACTGCTAGGATGGTAGTAGAAAGTCCGTCACTTTCTGCCAATGGTATCTGATGAACTAAAGCATCCAGGGGCTTGGTTAAGAACTCAACCTGCTCTTCATGTGTCCCTCTATAGGGAATAGAGACATTTATGACAAAGAATAAAAAAAAAATTAAATAAGCCCCAGGCTCAGCCCCGGGTATCCCATGATTTCCCAGGGTAAATTTGCTGGGGAAACTTTAATGACAACTGAGAATTACAAGGTGAATGACTAGCAATCCATCATGGCCTCTCAAAGATACACTTGAGAACGCAAACGGGAGAATGATGCATCAAATCAGTAAAACACATAAAAGGAAAGACTAGAAAAGATAACATGTGGCTAAAAACTCCATTTGGGCTTGCAATGTATTTTCCGATGTTATATAAACAATATTTCATATTGTATTCCCTGACTGAAAAACAATTCGAAGGCGTGCTACTCTCTTGAAGTATACAGCTACATTGTAAGCAAAGATTGCTTCACTTTTGTTTTTGTACTCTTGGTACCTGACATGGCGCCTGGCACACCGTAAGCACTTAATAAATGCCTGCTGATTGATTGATGCCAATAGAGCCCACTGGCCATCTACATCCCCCAATTTGCGGTGTCAGTCCAAACAAGTGAATGTGGGCAAATTCCCTGAGTAAAATTGAGATGAAAAGTTTCCCATATATGCTAGATATGTGTGTCTTTCCTTGCTTTTTTTCACATTGGTCTTCATCCCACTCCATATGTTTCCCTTCTGATTTGTGAGCGCTGCTACTTGTCTTATTACTAAATTAGAAAAAAAATACTTCAGCTACTTGATTCAGCCCCCACCCCCACCCGCAGCTCCCTCAGTTGAATGTGTGCCCCTTCCTCACCCTTCATTCCCCCTGGCAAGTTTGCTGAGGTGTGTACCAAGTTCTAGAAAGTCTGAATACCATCTTGCCTTGAATTAAATGGGAGCCAGCTGGCACCACTTATCTCTTCAAGTTACAAGAAAATGTGAGAAACAACAGGGTGTAAATGTGGGTTTGAGCAGAGTCCTAAAGGGCAGCTATGTGTGAAAAAGTATATCATGAGGATGAGCTTGTGAATTGTGTATTATCCTGAAGGATTCTGACTTGACAAGACTTAGCCCAATTTTGTTTCCCTAATCAGCTCTTCAGATTTTTCTTTACCCATTCTAACTATCTTCCAACACAGGATAATTTCTCGAGGAAGGGAAGCATGAAGGGGGGTGTAGAGGGGAGGTGAGAGGAAATTCATTTTCTCACTTTGCACCCATATACTGTAAAATGGAAATCAATATAGGGTAAAAAAAGGATCCCAGTGAAGATTGAATATTAATGCTTTGCAATTTCTTGGAATTTCTCTTGAGTTTCAACATAGCATCCTTGGATCTGTAGGCTAACTTTCATTTATTATATAATCCATCACCTTTTGAATAACTATCACTTTTTATAGTTTTTTTAAATACATGTGACTATATATCACAGATATACTTCATAAAGGATTCTTTTTCCAATGAAAATGTTACAAAGGGAGAAATTTATTGAATCCATGCAAGGCAAGATTAGCCAAGATGAGTGTGTGTGTGTGTGTGTGTGTGTGTGTGTGTGTGTGTGTGTGTGGTATTTTTAGAAACGAAGATAAGTAGAAATCTTGTTCATAGTATTTGTTTGGATAGCATTTAATGAAATAAATTATTTCAGGAAGTTCACAGATGCAAAATTTGGGGTATTAACTTTCCCTGTAACAATTTTAACTGCAAATGCAGCAAAACATAAGACCCTAGGGAAAAGATAGGTCAGAGAGAAAAAAAAATAGGTGGCTTGAAGAGGGTACTAGAAATATGAATGAGAAAAGGTTGGCTTTGAGAACAGTTTGTACTTTAAAAGGAACAAGAAGAAACTGCAAAATGTCAATTTATGAAGTTGTGGGGACAGAGATAACACTGCGATTACATAAAAAGTTTGATATATCTATGTATCTATCTATCTGTCTATCTATATCTTTATCTAGATATCTGTCTATCTATCTATCTATCTATTTCTATCACATGTCCCAGGGGCCACTGCCTCTGCTTAACATAAACCCTTGCATACACAATGCATATACATACACACACACACATATATACAGATGCATATGTGTATATAAACAAAAATGTATTTATATATATATACACACACACATACACACACACACATATATATATATGTGTGTGTGTGTACATATATATATATATATATATATATAAATGTACACCATGGTCCAGAGGTCACTGTTTCTGTCTCTTATACAACATATACATGCATACATACACGTATACATACATACATTCGTATATATGAAAAATATATATTCTGATAATTTAGAAAGAATCTTCAAATCCATGATTTCATTTGATCTGCATGACCCTGTAAGGTGGGTGGGTCAGACACACAGGTAGAGGCAGCTGGTGGCATGGTGGATAGATCCTTGGGTCTGGAATCAGGAAGACCTGAGTTCAAATCCAAGATGTCTCCTGAGATATATTTGCTGAAAAAAAAAAAGAAAGTGCTTACCATAATGAGCGACACATTGTAGGTCCTATCCAAATGTTTATTCCCTTCCTTGTTCCCTGTGAGATTTCCATTTTACAAATGATGACATCAAGGCTTACAATGTTGAAATAATTTACACAAGGTCAAAAGTGCCAGGGCCAGTGGTACAGCGGAAGATATGTTTTGCTTGGAAGCCAAGGATCTGAGCTTGAATCCCTGCCCTTCCACTTCCTACCCATGAAATGCTAAGCGATTTAATCAAGTCCTCTGTACCTCACTTTCCTCATCTGTAAAATGAAGAGTTTGAACGAGGTAGCCTTTAATCTTTCTTCTAGCTCTAAATTCTTATATGATTTAAGCCTAGATTTTCTGGCTCAAAGTATAGCATCATTTCAACAATTACATGCTGTTGGATATGACTGAAGAATTTTGTAGAATTTTTTGAGCAATACAGAAAAGATATTTTAAAAAATAATAAGGATCAAAGTGGGAAAAGGTGACCCTGATAATTGTGTTCAGCACTTTTATAACTGGAAAAATACTAGAGCAAATTATCAGTGATTTTACATTTACCCAGAAAGTACAGAGTTTTGCAGAGAGTAAGTCATGCCAAAACAATGAAGTTTTTTGTAGACTGGAAAAGGGCACATTCAGACTGACTGAACATGTATAGATGTAATTAGATTGGCTTTTTGTGAATCTCTTATCAACACATCAGGAAGTGATCTTTGAGGACAGTGGTTATAAAACATTTTGATCTTAGGACCCCATTACATTCCAAAAATTATTGAGGACTCTCCCACAGAATTTTTGTTTATGTCAGTTATATCTACTGACATTTAGTGTATTAGAAATTATAATGTCCTAATGTTATTACAAAAATAATTTTGACCTCAAGGATCTGCTGAAAAGATCTGAGGGCCTCCCTAGAGGTTACTGGACCACACTTTGAGAACTGCTGATTTAGGCCAAACCACTCTGAGCACAATTCATGAGAGAGTGGCATTGGAAAGGAAGAAATTCAAATTGGAGAGTTTATCAATGGTGGCTATGTTGGTGAGAAGGAAGAGAAAAGAAAGAGCATAACAAATTGTGTTTCCTGGGATCATTCCTGTGGCTTCATCTTTCCATATTTTTAATAACAACCTCAGACTGATATCTTGAAACATATACTTTTTTCTTCTTCTTTTGGTTAGGATAGAGAAAACTGCTGAAGACAGAAAAGGTATAACGTTATTTCAGAGTGTCAGATGTGAGAATCTTACAGGAGATGCCAGCTGAATGGGAGGTAGTCAGGGAATGTACAAAGAGCATAAGGAGAATACAGGGAAACAAAATTATGTCTTTACATCAATCTTTTCTATAAAGAATGTTGAGGAAATGGCTTCCCCTGAACCACCCCAGGTAATGTGCAGGTGAGTTGTGACTGAAAATAAAAAATATTTGAGAAGTTGTGCTGGGACAACTCAGAAAAAATTCAATTGCAATAAATCTCCAGAACCATTTCCTAGTCCCCAAAGAATTCTTAAGGAAGGGGTACAGATAAAGTAGCTGAGATACTAACAAAATTGTGTAATTTCTTTTCATTAAAATCAAGTGCTCTCCTAGAGAACGGGGGGGGGGTGATGTGACTGTCTTGAGAGAGAGAGAGAGAGAGAGAGAGAGAGAGAGAGAAAAGGTGCAAATTAAGAGTGAGGATGGGAATTAGAGATTGGTGAGTCTTGTTTCCATAGCAGAAAAAAAGCTACAGATGAGAAATCTATCACTGTATCACAAGAAGGGTAAAGTACTAGCGACAGGCAGCCCCAGGTTCCTGCCAAGGCAAATGTCTGTTCTTAATAGCTTAGAATGTAGATAATTCAAGGGAAGATGAACCTCAAAAATCTCATTTCCTTAGATTGTAAAAAAGGCTGTCCTTGTAGTGTGGTATTCTTAAAATAGTTAAAAAAAACCCTTGACAGAGATCACAGATATATAGAATATTAGAGGTGGAAGGGACGTTAGAGCTTATTTGTCCAGTGGCTTCATTTTACAGATAAAGAAACTGAGATCCAGAGAAAGTGAATTTTTTTAAGTAATGAAAACATCTGTCACTCATATAATGCTTTAAGGTTTACAAAGCACTTGAAATGTTTTATGGTTTGCAAAACACTTTCTATTTTCTTTCTGAGCTGTCCCAGCACAATTTCTGAGATATCTTTTATCTTTGATCATGTCTCACCTTCACACTGCCTGTAGTAGTTCAGAAACAGGCAGTCTATCCTCACAATGAGACTAGTGGGATGAGGAAAAGTTCTGAGATAGTATAGGATTTGTCCTGCGTCAAACAGGAAATAAAAATCTGGAGTGAGATTATGTCCCAGGTCACCCTGACTTCAGGTCCAATTCTCTGTCTGATGTGATATATCACACTGCCTCTGCTAATGCATTAAAATACAGTTCTATTAAAAATAAGGCTGAAGGCAAAATAGATGCTTCTGTATATTAAGCGAATAGGAGAATATTCCCAAGGGATAAAGGTTAAGACTAGGCTTTTATGCATCAGAGCATACCGCCCAAATCGTATTTACAAGGGTATTTCTCAAAGATACTAAAGATAGCCAGAGAATATAACCCATGATAATAACTAGACCAAAAAACTGAGGATATTCACAATCACGACACATCACAGGACAACAAAGGAAAGCAAATTCTTTTAAATGGAACTAACCGAGACACACTAGAGTTGCTTTTGAATCCGTTGTAAACCTCTTGATCGTTGGAGGCAGGGAATCTTACTTGAAATCTGGATCTCTCTCATTAAAAAGCCTCCATTGACTGTGTAGCAGATGGTGAACTGTAGTATTGTCTATAGGATAAGGTGTGAGATATAGTGTCCATGTGGGCCTGGGGTCAAACGCTGCCTCAGACACTTCCTAGCCATATGAAGGCCTTCAATTCTTCTGATTCTCATTCCCTCAGCTGTAAAATGAGTATTATCATATCGCATGACTTATTACATAGGGCTGTTGGGAAAATAAAAAGATGTGATACATATAAAGTGCTTTACTAATCTCAAAGTGCCATATAAATGTCAGTTGTGGTTACTCCTGTCTCAAAATGTATAATGCAATGGGAACTCAGCCTTTGGGAACTAGTCAGATTTTATTGTATTAACATTTGTTAGAATAATTTATATTTACCAGATTCTCTGCCATAACTTCTCCCCTCACCTTTGAGATTCATGGCTGGGTCGTAATGCCAGATGAGTTTGCCTTCTGTCCACATTGGCCTCAATGACTCTCTCAAGCAGTTTTATATTAAGGGATGTGAGCATGCAGGCATTGGGAGCTGCCTCCTGGCAGGCTGCAGCACAGGAGCACTGGCAGTGGGCATAGCCCAACGCATAGATGTGGTGAAGATATGTTTCCAGGCCCAAGCTCATGCAAGTGGCAACTAGAGATACCAGTGCACAGCAGACACCTCTATCACCTGAGAGAAGGAGCTTCTCGGCCTATGGAAAAGAACTTCACCCAGTGTTGCCCACAATGCTATTATCAACTGTACTGAGCTGGTGACCTATGATCTCATCAAAGATGCCCCCATGAAGGCCCACCTCATGACTGATGACCTTCCATGACACTTCATATCAGCCTTTGGGGCTGGCTTCAGTACCACCATCATTGCCTTCCCCATGGATGTGGTCAAGACAAGATACATTAACTATGCCACAGACCAATTTGCCGGTGCTGACCACTGTGCCCTCACGATGCTTTGGAAGGAGGGACCCAAAGCCTTCTACAAAGAGTTCATTCCTCCACTTGGGTTCTTGGAACACAGTGATGTCTGTCACCTACAAGCAACTGAAATGGGCTATGATGGCTGCTCAGACTTCCTCCTGCTAGCTTTCTGCCTTATACCCCTCCCCTTTTAGTCTACCCCATTCTGCCTCTCTTCCCTCCCATTTTCTGCCCATTCCTCTCCTCCTTTACCTCACCACTAAAGAATCTCCCATCTGTCTTATAGATAGCCACATTTAATCCTTCTATAACTCACTTTTTCTGCCATTGTAGCCTCATTCAATCCTTAAGCTCCTTACTTACAATAAAGCCAGACCAGAAACCTTGTCTCACTGCCCCCCAAATAAGAGAGAGAAATTCATTGTAATTAACTTATGGAACTCAGTGCTACAGACTATTGTTCAGTTTCAGAAAGAATTAGTTATGTACCATGAATGAATGAATGAATGAATGAATGAATGAATGAATGAATGAGGGAATGAATGAGCAAATGTACCAGGCACTGATTTTCATGTTTTAGGGCCCAAGTTGGCCACTAGTCACATCAAGGAAGGCCTTCTTTGATGATCTGCTTCCTCTGCTCCTCCCAAAATGGCAGGAAGCAGTGTGTACAGCAGGGGGAGATGCTGTAATTGCTATGGTTAGGGACTGGACATTGCTCAGGTCAAGTCTTCCCCTACTTTGCCATAAGAATCCATCTGAGTGTCCACTATAAGTAATCTTCTCTGAACTCTCCTACCCCTGCCCTTACCCCATACACACACCTTATGCACACGCCCTACCTTCTGGTGGACCTCCTGAGGGTTATAAAATGGATGAGATATTTGGGAGATCTAAATATAAAGGAATGCAATTTTAACATATTGTATCATTAAGAAGTTTAGGGGCTTTTAGACACAATCTGGAGGTAGTGGAAAATTAGATGCAGTGTTGCATTAGACATGTTTTTAGTATTTTCTTCTTTTTGTAAAAGCTGTAATTTTCAGAGTTTAGAACCAATTTAATGTCCCTGGAGTTAGAGCTTTTTTGTATCCATTGTCCATTAGGTGAATTACTAAGCCAAGAATGGAATCCATTTATAATGTATAAAATACTGTAAAATGTCTTAAAAACAGTCTTTGCAGGGGGAAAAAAAGCATCAGGAGTCCATTAAATTTGAAGACTGAGTTCTGAGGTTCTCCTTATAATCATATAATGGGTTTTTGTGCTTTGATAAGATGCATTAGATATTGGAAGATTTATTTAGAAGTTTGAATTCAATAAAAATTTATATAGAACTAATGCAAAATGCATTATGTTTGACATTTCAGACAGCTTTCAAAACTGAGTGTTTTGTCAAAAACCTACTTTAATAATATTTATTATATTTTAATACAAATTAATAAATAACCTATGAAATGCTTCTGTGCTGTTTTTAAATGACAGTGTCACTATCACAGATATTTAATGGGTTTAAAAGATTTATCATCATCTTTTATAGATACCTATTTTAAGAAAAGTTTGATTGGCTGATAAGATTAATGTGCCTTGGGTTAAGGAAACTATACATAGATAATATATATATATATATATATATATATACAGTACATCTTATATTGACATATATACTTAAATGCACACATATATAAACACATGCACATGTTTTGATTAACTTGTTATCAATTACTCAGCAAATATTTACCTAGTGGCTCCTCTGTGTTTGGCAGAACCAGGATCTGTGGAGGACAAAAGATTAGTTTGATCTCTACCAACCTAATCCAACTAAACAGAACCAGCAATTAACAAGATATTTTCTTCTTCATTTATTTCTGAAGAAAGAGGGAAAAATTACCCATATTAGACTAGATAATTTCAGAGATGCAGTCAAATAAGCAATTTCCAGAATATATTGTGGGATCCCTATAGATTTAGTCCAATTTCTTAGATTTTCTTCTTCAACATCTCAGTAATATGAGAATCAATTACATGCATTTTAAAATTTAAAGTGAATATATGAATGTATATGTATACTGCATGTATATATAATTGTAAACGTATACATATACCCATATAATCTTATCTGACCTTCACAATAATCCTGTGATATATTCATAATACTGATTAATATCCCCAACTTAGAAATACGGACATTTCATCTCAGAGGTAAGGAGGTTTACTCATGGTTACACAGCTAGTCCATCAATCAAGTCAATAAACATTTATTAAGCACCTACATTTTACCAGACATTGTGTTAAATGCTGGGAATGCAAATAGAGGCCAAAGATAGCCTCTGGCCTCAAGGAGCTTACAATCTAATGGAGTAGACAACAAATAAATATGTACAAATAAGCTACATACCAGTTAAATGGGAAATAATTAAGAGAGTTATTTAAAAAATAACAGAAATTGAGATTTTAGTTGGAACTTAAAAGAAGAAAGGGAAGGCAGTCTTGTTCTTAATCTGGCCCTCCAGGCTTTAATATTCTCCCCTATAAGATGAAATTTGACTCTATGGTCTCTAAGATATCTTTAAATGTTCTGTGATAAGATTTAGAGAAAGAAAAGTGTTACAAAAATTTGTATACATTCACCTGCTGTGGATGATTGTTAAATTTTCAGTATGAGCATTTATGCCTCATAAATCCATAAATTCTGCAAATGTATGCATACACACACATAGGATTTTATATATACACATGCACGTATATTATATACACATATTGGCTATGTATATTACACATAGGTGTGTGTATATGAATTTTTATGTATATATATGTATATGTGTGCATATGTATATATTTCTGTATGTGCATATATATGTGTGTGCACACACATATGTGTGTATGTATATACTGTATGTAATGGCTATTATATATTCATTAGTAGAGTGGTCTACTCTAAATCAGCATACAAAATTTCCCTGGTTAGGATGTATAACTTGAAAGACCCCAAAGGCATTCACTATCCTAAAATCCTAATATAGTCAACTATGTCCCTTATACATACCAACATGCTTGTGTTGTTTGATTTTTCTTTTTTGTAATGCTATGTAGTTTAATGTATGCAAAAATCTACAGAAAGTTACTATTTTTGGCTGTGACTTTCCATTAACTGCTTCAATAACTCATAACTTTATTTCTTCTGAGACTTCATTATTCATTATTATTACATCCATATAGTATCTTTGGAAGAATATTGCTGTTAAAAGACACGCCTTTATGTTGTGAAGAAACTTTTAAATATCATTAAAAGAATATTAGAATTCCTTGAAAGAAATCTAGTCCATTCTCTCCATCCTATTCAATCCTTGTGACATTTTGCTGTCCACAAGCAGTGTCTGTTCAAGACAAATGTAGTGATGGACTAGCTGTAGCATCTGTCCATTTAACTACAGATCCTAGTCTAGACATCACTTCTTTTATCCATTAAGGTATGGATAGCTAAGCCAAACTCTTTTGAAAGATTATAGATCTGCTTGTCTAAATCTTTGTTACAATTAGTAATGTTAAAAGAAGAATGGCTTGTGGTTTATTTTGTAAATGCCATCAAAGAAATGTGGCATGACTAAAAGTTTATGATGTTATATGTACTGTGTTAAGAATTGGTTATCTAACGTATTTACGTATGTGCTGGAGTCTGCCGTTAATTCCTTAGTGAAATATCCTCCTGGTGAGGAAATGTTAATGTAAAGTATGTTAAGTAAAGTATGTAATGAGTTAATGTAGAGTATGAGGAACTGGGTTCTGATGTAAATTTCTTAAACATGGCAATTAGCCAAAGTTCCAATTTTGAATTTGTAAAAATGATCAGGGTATAAGGATTAGAAAATTGTGCCAAGGTAACTTTTGTAGGAGAATGGAAAGAAAGATGGTTCCTACAAGAAGGCAAGAAGATGCTGGAGACGGCTGGAACAAATACCAAGGACCAGAAGACTTCACTGATGTTGTTCCCTTCCAGACAGCCTGTGGGAAGAGACTTTTGAATCTTAAAGGGACAATTGCATTATCGTTTTCTTTTGGGTCTCTGTATCTGTATTTACAAAGGGGACTGCCCCCTTTGATTTGTCAATGCGTAGATCAATCCTTCCCATATTTAAAGGGGTGATGATTAAGGAGAAAAATTCAGATGAGAGAGTAAGGGAATATTAAAAATATGGAAACAAAAATTTGAATAAAAGATGAGGGGGAAATTGTAAGAAATGGGAGGAGTTTTGTTTCCATAGAACCAAAGGTGTACTCCCTCCCCTCCCCCACTCCAGCTTTAGCAGAAACCAGGCCTCAAGGTCGGTCAGGTGAGAGGTCAGAGGCTTCTATGCATGAGCATGCTTTTTGAGAAGGCAGTCAGGAGAATTAGAGAGGCCAAACCAAGTTGCGCCAGCTCAGCTTATCTAGGGTCTAGTCTTGGTCAAGAATCCAGGCCTACCGATTTGCGTAATTTGCATATGTTAAAGAGGGAAAGTAGGGGAAGTAAAAGAATGTAGTTTAATCCTAAACTAAGACAAGGAAAATCTAATTAACTTCACTTTTGCTTCTGTATCCTTATTATCCTATCTATATAAACTGTATAACCTAGGAAAACTATGTAAAAAATAAAGATTTTAAACTAACCATAACTCTAGAAGGAGTGGAGGGAATGGTTACCCCCTGCTCCTGCAGCTGTATCAGTGTGTGTGTTCCAGTGAGCACTATACCTGCTCTCTCGAGGAGCGTAATAAAATGCCTTCCGCTGCCCCTAAAAAAAAAAAGAAGAAAGATTATGGATCTCATTAGGAGACTCCATGTTTTTCCATGTCTTCATGCAATTAGAACAATGCCTTCAACAAATATGAGCACATAGAGAACCTCACCATACATAAGAAATCCCCCTTTGAGTTAATTTATTGCTATATACCTCCCATGATAAAGACAAATGCTTTGGGTGAGTAAATGTTTTATGCTTCTCTTGATGTTAATAATCTATGGATTGTCAAAGACTTTCACAAATGACAATCTATAGCATACTACATTTTAACACAGTTGACTGAATATGTAAAAGATAGAACATCCCACTGTGCTTACTATTTACCAACTATAAAGATAAATTGGATATTGTAGTGCAAAATACCACATTAAAGACTTTTCCTGCAACAAAGTGTCACCAGTGTACACATCAATATTAATCAAAATTCTTTAACAAAAATCAAAACATACTTTTGTTTGACTGTCTTTGGGATGATTGCATTACAGCACTTAAACTTCTTTAGGAAATGGTGATAGTATGTGATAGTGTCTGTTATTTTGTCTATTTCCTGTCTTCTAGCATTGCTAGCTTGCTTAAATAGGTCAGATTGGAGTTAGTTCGATTCTGGTATATATCTATATCTATCTATACACACACACATACACACACATATATGAATTTTTTGACCTTTAATTTGGTATTAGTTTCATTTTTTTCCACAAACAAGTCAGTAATTTGATTATATGAAAACCGTTGATTTAGAAACAAATCTCACATTGATAATCAGTCATTTCCTGTCATAATATAATGTTTTCAATTTTTGTGATTTTTGGGAGGCATGCTTGTCTTATATTGAACTACATGATTCTCTAGGAAGAAGTATTTTGGCTTTATAGGTATGAGGCTTCTGTTTAGTCTACAAACCTCTAGCCTCTCTGGAACTATGGAACTACTGGAACCATGTTTTCAAACACTCATAGACACCCCCGCTCACACAGACAGATATATGTGTATATATGTATGTGTGTGTGTATGTGTATATATGTATATATGTATATATATGTATGTGTGTGTATATATATGTGTGTGTGTATATATATATACATATATATACACACACACATATACACATCAGTTCTCCTCTGTGCCTACCATTGCATTGAAGTCTACAGATATTAAAATGTATATTAATTTAATCTAGAGGATCTTACCAAGAACTTCATAAGATATTTCTCTCAGTCCTCTGCAACAGTCATTAACGCATATGTTATAATTATTTTCATAGTAGTTTGTTGTTTGTTTATTTTTGTTTAATTTTTACAAATATTTATAATAACAAGATGGTCAAGCGTCCTGTATTTCTTCTTTTGGAAACACAATAAAAATAACTCCTTTATTAATCTCTCCTCAGAGAATCTGTAAGCTACGCTTCTATGTAGTTTTAACTTCCTTTTGACTTCTCATTTAATTCTTTAGGGATAATGTTGAGATGACTATAATTCAGTTCCTCCATAATATATCTAGTCAATGGTCATGGGACAAGGATGTCTTGTTAATTATAAAATCTACAATTACATTAATATTTATAGATGGTCAGAAAGATGTGATTCTTAGCACTCTCTTCCCCCTTTGTCATCATTCTGCCACTGTTACAACAAAAACTCCCATGTCAAGAACAGCAAGAAGATAACCATTTCAAAGTGTGGGCAATTTTCATCACATTTTGGTTTTTTTTTGTCTTAACCACCATTACTTCTGTGGCTGGAGAGAATACTCCTGCTACCCCAGTCATCATTCCTACCCTATAATCCTTATGCAATTTTCTTTGGTTTAATTTCCCTTGACTTTCCACAAATCTGGCTTGATTGAAAAGTTAGGTTTACAATTATGAAGCAAAAACAAAATTGGTGCCAAGAGTGAGCATTGTTTCCTTTACTTTTAAGCCTAAGTTCCATAGAGTTTTGGTAGCCATTTTGTCCTTTCTTGGTTTCGTTTGTTGCCATAATCCAGGAGTTCATCACCAAGTGGTCAGTCGTCTTGCGATAAGCCTTCCTATACTTAGGTTTTCTTTGGAAGTAAGACATAATCCATTTCTGAAACTTAAATCTAAACTGTTACATCATGAGAGAATCCTATTAAATGTCATCCTATGAGTGGTAGGGTTTGCCAAAGTGTTAGCTTTCTCTTCTAGGTTTGTGTCATTTGAAAATTTGATAATCAGATACACTGCAAGATGGTGGCTGGAAAACAGGGACTAGTGTGAGCTCCCCACCAAGTCACTCCAAAAACCTATAAAAATGGCTCTGAACCAATTCTAGAACTG
>CM053624.1:272056226-272080005 GCA_028646595.1 Phalanger gymnotis | reverse complement strand
AGGCTCTGCACTCCTGCTCTGATCAGCCACTTAATTCCTCCCACCAGGTGGGCCTGGGGCCAGAAGCAACTGCAGCTGAATTTCTAAAGCTGCCCCACCTCCGTTGCCTCAGGGGCAGTGGCCAAACCGCAAACTCCATCTCGTCCCGCAGCTTTTCCCACTAACCTTCTGTGTTCTCTTTGCTGTTTGTGGGTTGTGAGGTCTGGTACATGCCACAGCTCAGTAATTCAGCATGCTAGGGCACTCTCCTCTCCACTCCTGGTCTCGTTGGTCCGCGGTCTGCCGCACCGCGCCTCGCCCGCTGGGCTCTGCTTGGCTCAGCTCCGCTCCCCTCAGCTGGGACCTGGGAGTTCTGTGCAGGACAGACCTTACCCCGAGACCATCCAGGCTGTCCTGGGCTGGAGCCCTGCTTCCCTCTGCTACTTTGTGGGTTCTGCAGTTCTAGAATTGGTTCAGAGCCATTTTTTTATAGGTTTTTGGAGGGACTTGGTGGGGAGCTCATGCCAGTTACTGCTTTCCAGTCGCAATCTTGGCTCCACCCCCCAATAAAACACTTTTTAAAAAAGAAATAATGATTAAAAGATTTTGAGGCATATTCATCACTCATGGTCAATGTCATTATGATAATAATCATACCATATAAAATAACTCACTGATTTGATGCCATACTAATCTAATTAGCATGGGGTATACTTGGCAAAATTTTTACTTACTGGCTGATTTATTGATTTGCCCATCTTTGAACCCCCAGAGCTTATCACAATTCCCAGCACATAGTAGGCACTTCATGTTGACTGGCTAGTTGACTAATTGACAAAATATTAACTAGAGGATATTAAATGATCAAAAGATTTAGAATTTCAAGGGAAATAGCAAAAATAGGAGCGATGAAGGAATCACATTTAGACCTCAAATTATATTATAAAATATTATAAAGAATTAATCATGAAAATGATTTGGTACTGGTGAAAGACAGAAAAGTACAGAAAAGACAGAAAAGAAGGCAGTTTAAGTAATGGAAGAATACAAATAATTGGACTCTGAGTGTTGATAAAACTTAGACCATATGCTACTTGGTGAAAATAGTATACTTGATAATGAGAAAAACAGAAAGCAGTTTTTTAGAAGCTAGGTTTAGACTAACATCTTAAGCCATATACAATATAAAAAGTCATACACCAAAACGTTTCAGAGAAAGGTTCAAATCTGGTGTATTTTATAGCTATGGCTCAAAGGAAAATTAGCAACCAAACAGAGACAGAAGTGACCAGAAAAGACAAAATAGAAAATTTTAATTATATGAAATAAAAAGCTTTTAGATAAACTAAATCAATGCAACTGAGATAAGAAAGAATCAACTGGGGGAAAGTCTTTGAATCAAATATCTATGAAAAGTCTCTGACGTGCAAGATAAATAAAGGACTAACTGAAGAATAGAGAAGTAAAAGCCTACAAGGCCCATTTTTTAAACCTGCTGACTTAAAGAGCAAGACTAGTTTCCTAACCAGCAAGTGGTCAAACAGTGCAAAGAAACATCTCAAAAGAAGAAATGCAAAGTATTAGCAGCCATATGAAATATTGCTCCAAATCAGTAATAATAAGAGGAATGCAAATCAAAATAAATCTGAGATTTTATCTTACAGCCAATAAACTTACAAAGCTGGCAAAAGATGGACGGAGGCAATATTTGAGTGGCTACAGAAAGATAAGCACACATATGCTATTGGTGGAGCTATGAAATGGTTTAACCATTCTGGAAAGCAATTTGGGTGTTATGCTTTAAAAAAAATGACTGAAGTGTTCATTCCTTTTGATATAGAGATGCTATTGCAATTCATGTGATAGAAAGAAAGAAACAAAGAAACGAAAAGAAAGTAAGAAAGAAAGAAAGAGAGGAAGAAAGGAAGGAAGAAAGGAAGAAAGAAAGAGAGAAAGAAAGGAAGGAAGAAAGAAAGAAAGAAAGAAAGAAAGAAAGAAAGAAAGAAAGAAAGAAAGAAAGAAGGAAAGAAAGAAAGAAAGAAGGAAAGAAAGAAAGAAAGAAAGAAAGAAAGAAAGAAAGAAAGAAAGAAAGAAAGAAAGGAAGGAAGGAAGAAAGGAAGGAAGGAAGGAAGGAAGGAAGGAAGGAAGGAAGGAAGGAAGGAAGGAAGGAAGGCCTAATTTTCAACAAAATATTTGTAAGTGATAGTTGTGCTAGCAAAGAACTGGAAATAAAATAATGTCTATGGCTAAAAAAAGTTTCATTGAGTGAAGATAATGAAATACTTACTGAAGTGAAGAGATGACTAATGTGAATAGTTTAGAGGAGCATGGGAAGACTTCGAAAAATTGAGGAGTAAAATAAATAGAACCAAGAAACCAATGTGCATAATGACTACTACTACAATGTAAATAAAATAACAATAACAATAAAAAAGAAATATTACACTACATAGTTATAATGACCAAGCTGGCAAAGAGAAGAGTTAAGAAAATTCATCACTGTTCCCTCTTTGCTGAGCTAGGGGGTTGTGGGTGTGCACTATTGTATACACTGTCAGATCCAGTAGATATGTTTTTGTTTTTTGTTTTTTTTTCTGAAATGCTCTTTTTCATCTTATTTTTATTCTTTGCTACTAGGGAGGGAGGTCTAAGGGAATGAGAAGGCTATATTAGGAAATTAAACAGATGTAAGAAAAGATACCAAAAATAATTTTAAGATAAAAAGACCGATGACTCTGCTGTGTTGTTTTTGCTTTGTCCCCAGTCTCTGATACCACCATCTTGACTTCGCCGGTAGTACACAAAATGGAGGACAATTTTTTTCACTCTATTTTATAGCTAGCATTACCTTATACATAATGCTTAACCTTTCCTAACTATGACTGATGATTTTGACTGTGAGATTGTGGAGCACTCACGTGGCCCTGTCGGCATGCTGGTCTAGGAGCAGTAACGTCACAAGCTTCTTGGTAGCTTGCTAATTGCAGTTCTCCTCTGCTGTTGGCAGGAATTGCTTTGCTGTTACTAATACTGGGAAATGTCTTAATTCTCTGTGCTTTCAACTGCTTTCTCTTCATGAAGGTTTTTTCTCTTTCATGTGACTTTCTGAACATTTTAAGATACATTCAAATAGAAGAGGGCCACTTTTAAACCTAGACACAGGCTGCATGCCTCACAAAGTATCGTAGAGCTCATGCATAGGTATTACAGAATGGAAAAAAGGCCCTCAAGACCTTCACTTAGAACCTGTCGACTTAAATCTGTCACCTTCTTTTCCACAGAATTCAAACAAGTTGGGTTTTGTTGTTTTCCAATCCAAAACAGATTAGAAATAATAGATCGGAAAGGACTTGCTGCTAGAGGCAAAGACACTTACAGTAGCAAGAAGTGACCCTTGACAAGGAAGGAGACAGAGCTATAAAAAGCAGGCACAACCTTGACAAGATGGCAATCTGGGGCCATTTATACCTCAATGGCTCTCAGGTCATTTGTTGTAAGAAAACCTCCCCCTAAAACTAAAGTTACTATGGCATCATTTTGTAACCTAGGGTGGTAGTTGCGGTCGCTATACTCTCATGGGTTCATTTTGCTTAATTTAATTCCTTGCCCCAAAAAACCTCTGGTAGATCAGCACTGCCCTTGCTGACCTTGTGACCCTGGTAGGCATTGTCCTAGAACTTTCAAACTTGGGGTGCTGTGAGCAGGTGACAGATATACTTTCTCTACTAGTCTATAATGAAATCTGCCAAGAGCATAGTTGATGTATTATCCAGTAGAGATCTGGAACCAGCTTTCTGAGCTATTGAGAATAGACATATTTCAGAGATTTCTTTGAAGGAGGATCAAGCCAAATCAGCAGAAGGCATCAGTCAAATAATAACTTGGGTCCTTTGTGCCACTGGTACCCTGGCATACAGTATGTAACTGGATTCTAGCCCAGTACCATAAATAATATTCGTCTTGATCCTGAATCATGCAAAATGGGTAGAACCTGATCACTATAGTCTATTTAAGAAGACAGAGAAGTGAATAATCCATCTTTGAAATATTTCTCTAAGCAATTATAAAAATCTTAATATTACTTTAACTACTTTAATATTACTTTAATTAATGCAAGCTTCCATTATTTGGAAAATTCCTTCCTTCCTGTGATGCCACATAAAGTGGGGAGGGGGTTTGTTATATCTTCATTTTCACACAGGCTCAGCCTAGGGTTTCAGTGCTTTCCAGAGCCTGACATTCTATTTTTACTTAAGGACATGAGGATGTGAAGCAGCTTGCCCCAGGTCAGAAAGCAATTATCAGCACAGCCAAAATTAGAATAAATAATCCCCAAGTCACCAAACTATTGGTTTGCTATTGAGCATTTCTGCTTCTAAGTCTCTTAAGTCTTCCCTGCCTCAGCTGCCCTATTGCAACGGTAATCTCTTCTCCTTACATCACAAAATGGGCTGTCATTTGTCTGCAAAATTGTCACCCTGACCGCCATCAGGAGAGCATAAAACTTGATCAGCCCTTCAGTGGACGGATGAATAGAGCCAACCACAGTCACCAACCACAAGTCATCTCTCAACCAAGGGGCTTTCCTTGAGAAATTATTACTCAGAATTTAGATACTAGAATTCCTGTTCTCTGTTTCCCAGATCACAAAGAAAGAAACGAGAGTAACTCGAGTCATACTTTGTCTGGGGGAGGATGGGAGAGGCACACACCATGGGAGATTGATCATTCACTCCAGCTTCTTATTTCATAAATAAAAGAAATTGGGCCACGGGAAGCTGACTAAATTATCGAAGTTATTACAGATACTTTGTGCCAGAGTCAAGGCTAGGACTCAGATAATCTGACTCCATTAGCCTTTCCATACACCATGCTGCAATCCAAGCAATAGGAATCCTGCTTACCAGTCCCTGACTGTGTTTCAGTCAGACAGACAGGCAACAAGCATTTGTTATGAGTTTACTATGTATATGACAAGAACTGTGCTGAGTTCAAGATATACAAAGAATGGGGAAAAAACACAGTCTCTGTCCTTCAAGAGCTCACATTCAAATGGAAGAAAGAAAACAAGCATTTATTACATACATGCTATGTGCCAAGCACTGTGCTGTGTGCTTTAGAGATAATTTCTCATTTGAGCCACACAACCCGGGGAAGTAGGTGCTGCTATTCTTGTCCCTGTTTTACAGCTGAGGAAACCATATCAGACAGAGGTTAAGTGACTTGTCCAGGGTCACACTGAAAATAAGTATCTATGGTCACATTTGAACTCTGGTCTTCTTGACTCTCAGCCCAGCACTATATCCATTGGACACTTTGTGAGAAGTAATCTCAGAAGGAAGGCACTAACAGAAGGTGGGTGGGGAGGAGAACCTGAGAAAGGCCCCTTGCAGAAGATGGAATCTGAGCTGATTTTGGAAGGGGGTCAGGAGGTAGAAGTGAGGAGTGAGAGAATTTCAGGCACTCCAGCCAGTGGGAAGTCAATTAATTAAAGTAATTTTGATCATAGTAAATAACATTATATAATTCACACATAAAACATGTAGCAACAGAGGTAACCTTTTTCACATCACAAGTGAACCATGAAATGGGGTTAAGCCAAGCAAATTTGCTATTATCGTGGAGGAAATCCAGTGCAGATTCCAAGTTGAAGAGAAACTCTATAGATGGTAAGGTCCTCCAAGTTCTACTGCTTATGAGTGACATTATTCTGATTATATCAAATTCCAGGTCATGGCAGAGCTTCTTTATTGAAAGCTACAGCCATTCAAAAAGGATGGCCTACGTGGAGAAAGAAAACCTATTGGCCAAACTGTGATGTATCAATTTCAATAGACAACCTGTAGAGCTCACTTATCAGTGGATACTTGTGTGTTTGTGTATATGTGTGGGTGTGTGCATGTGTGCCTGTTTTTGCATATTTATATCTTGGGAAGATACCATAAATGGGCTATGATCTGGGCCCAGAATAATTTTGTTTTAAAGGAGACAAGTGGGTTGGATTGCTTTTGGGAAATTTGACAATTCTTCTAATTACCCCCAAACTTCTCCTTTAAACAAAGGCCAATCCTTTTAATACCACTGTCTCTCTGGTGATGTCATATGTCTCTGAGTCATGGAACACTATTGATGTCTAAGAAATGGAATTAAGGATTAACCAAGGGACAGTGAAGAGGCTTGTGGTGGGCATTAACAGGCTCCAGTGCATTATAAAAAGGAGTTGCATAAGGAGAAGAGGTGTAAAGGATTTAATGAAATAAATGTATGATTCAAAAAGAAGATGAGCTGCTGCAGCACTGAAAGCAAAAAATAATACATAGCTTCTGTCTTCCATTAGGTCCTTATGATTCAAGAGAAAAGAGGAAAAAGCCCTCAACTCTGCATAGGCTCACCACAGCAAATTTCTGCAAGGACATGGATGAGAATCCCAGAATAGGGGCAAATGTGGCTAGATTTCAATCTGCATCACTGGAGACAATGTTAACCTTAATTAGATCACAAGTCTATTGACATATTGGGGAATTATGCTAATGACATATAAAATATAAGCCAATTTAAACAATTGATCACCAATTGCTTAAGATTAACAGACACTAAAATAATATAGAACAAACTGACAGGAATATAGGAAAATAGATCTGGAGCTGGAAGGTTCCTTATAGGTCGTCCAATCCAGCCCCCTCGCTTTGAGCTTTTGTTCTTAAGGCTTTGATTTATAAGAACTAAAGAGGTCAGTAATTTGCCCAAGGTCACACGGGTAGTAAATAAAAGAATTGGGATTCAAACTCACATGCTGTGACTACACCTTCAGTGCTCCCTGATCTGTGCCTCATTCCCTCCACCCCATGCCCCCACCACACTCCAAAACTATTTTGTATTTACTCATCTGTGTAATAAGTTGTATTCCCCAGAAGAACATAAACTCCTTGAGAGCAGGTACTTGTCTCTATCTCCCCAACTATCTAACACAGTTTTAGGCACATAGTAGATGTTTAACAAAGGTATCTCGAATTAAATTAACAAGGTTTAGGGCACAAGTAAGCAATTCTCCTTCCTAATGGAGCTGGTGCATATATAAAAATAGATAATTCTTATTTTATTCCTTGAGTTTTGGTTTGCACATCACCTCTTGTATAAATGGTCACATAGTGAGTATACCCAAAGAGAAAAACAAGAAAAAAAAGAGGCCAAGGGATCCTGAAATTTGGAATATACATCCAAGGGGAGGAATACAAGTCTAGGAATTTTTAGAGGTGTAGGTATGCAATGCTGAGGAGGACAAATGCTTATTAATGATGTTAAAGACTAGAATACATATCTATAGGCTAAATTAGAGAAGTAAAGGACATTCTTTTGTCAGGAGAAGCACCAAATAGCACTAGTTATACTGCATTCACCCCTCAGTATTACCCTCGAAAGATGAGACTTGGAAACTGGATTTCACTTGAGTGTGAAATGTTCCACCCTTCACAGGAAAGGTGGGGGTGGTTACTAGACATGTTCCTTCAATTGTCTGCTTCCTATTCATTCTAATGGGCTGGCAGAGTGACTTATATTTGGAAACTGAATTTCTGCTCCTCCTGAACTTTAAAAAATGTGAGGTTGCCAGTTCCTACAGGTTGAAAATAGCACTGTATTATTTAGCCAAGCGTTTGCAGATTTGAAATGCTTTTTTAGAATGAAAAATTGAAAAAAAAAATAATATGGCAAAGGCGTCCATGATGCCTAATGGTAAATAAACCTAGAGGGATTGGGCTTTAATAGTTTTATGTTCATTTTTAATTTTATTCCTAAATATCCCTCTACACGTATGTGCATTTTATGCATATGAACATATAATAGGAAAAGCTAGAAATTAGAGAGATCTTCCTCATATTCCAAGCACATTTGGATATAGTCTCTCAGAAGCCTTTAAAAAGTGTCAAAAGCTGTTTTCTATGAACTACTTTCTGACTGAAGCTCTAGGAAGGTGCTCTGTGCGTAGCTGAGGCAGTTCAGTACTTAGGATAAGAAGATCTCATTTGATCCTAGTGTCAATTGCAGGGAGACGTTGACCCTACACAGAAGAGCAAGATTTTCCTAAGAACCTTAGCAGTACCCATCCACACATAAATAATCAATGTTCTAGTTGCAAGTCATTATTTTATTCTGTGATATCCATTTGTCACTTATATTCGATTCTTTTGTCTCTGAGACTGTAAGTTCCATGGGAGTAGGGATTATGCCTTATTTATCTTTGTATCTACCATGGTGCTTGTTTGTATTGAGGTCAAAGTAGGAGCTCAATACATATTTTATGATTGTCTTACATTTTCATGAAAGAATATCCCATTGATATCTATCTATTCATACTTAGTTTATTTGTTAATCCTCTCTGGGTTTTGGTTTTCTCACCAGTAAAATGGGGGGAGGGTTGGACTAAACAGCCTTTCAGGGTCCTTCTAGCTCTAGTTCCATGAGTCTACATGCATACTGGGTAGTAACAAAGCTACACCATTTAAAAAATATTCTACAGTTCAGACATTTCAGCTCTTCAGACTGTCTCCCACTCCTCCCAATCCATATTGGTCTGAATTGGTTATATCTTACATCATGTAATTTATGATGTTAGTTATACTCCAGAACTATATAGATATGTAAATGTTATTTACATACATGTTAGCACATTTTAGTAGAGGTGGGAGATAACAGTTTGGAATATGAGGAGAAGAAGAATGGGGGAGGTTTAGAGTGCTCAAAACTTCTCGGGGGAGTCTGCAAAGGTTTCTTTGAGGATATGTTGTTTTTCTATGATAATATTGTCAATCTCTTTTATTTCTATGTTCATTTTCTATGATAATATTGTCAATCTCTTATATCTCTATGGTGCCAATCCCAGCTCTGCCATGATAGAGATAGAGGTTGACTTCTTAAGGACCACTCTTCTCACACCAAAAGAAGAAATTTCATGGTGGCCTTGAACTAAAAGGACAGAAAAGCCCATAGCACTTTACTGAGTAGATCCTTCTGCTCTAGGCAAAGCTACACTTCTAGGCTCACAGAACATTCAAGGTGGAAATGGATTTTTTGTCTCAATTTAAGCCAGCTCCATCCTTCTACAGATGAGAAAACAGGTGCATGGAGGATAAGTGACTGGCTAAAGGACTTGTCCAAAGACACCAAGTAACTAGCAACCCTGGAACTTGAATCCAGGTCTCCTACTTTTCAATACAGTGATGGTTCTACCACCTAGCAAATGCTCTTCATTAATTAAGAAGGACAAAGCAACTAAATCACATAGAGGCAACACAAAACTACTAGTAAGTGCAGAGAGAGGTGATTCTAACAGTCGTGTGGGTTAGTAACAATATTTCCAAATTACTCAATTTGTAAATCTTCTCTGTAAGGTTGTTTAAATTTTGTAAAAGTGAAATAGTGCATTTTACCTCTTAGACACAGTAAGAGTCTGCTAAATGCGTGATGAATTTGTTATGGTAGAAAGAACACTAACTCTGGAGTCAAGAGACTTAGGTTCAAATTCTATTTTTGTTGTTTACTAGCTCCGTGACCCTAAGCAATTCACTTAACCTCCCTAGGCCTAGCACATTGTCTGACATATAGTAGGTGCTTAATAAATGTTTATTGATTGACTGGTTTGCTCCTGGGTAAATTGATGAGATCAGACTGCATGACTTCTGAGGCCCCTTGCAGTTCTAGATCTGTGATATTATGAATTATCTATTTTTATTCATGTTTACATATTCACCAAATGTTCACTCTCCCACCTCACTGTAGCATGGAGAGGACCCCAGATCCTTAATGACCATAACAGCAGAGCACAGGCTCTTGTTTGTCCTACTTACCTAGACAGACTACAGGCTAGGTGAAACCATGTGACTGGATTTTATTTTGTTTGCTCTCAGAACCTCACTTCTTGCAAATAGGCAGTTTGTTGGTGCAGTTAGGCATTAGAGTCAATCAAGTCAACCACTAAATAAGAAACCAAAAACTGTTCGACTTGTTTCAAACAAGTGTGGAGAACAAGGGGAACTTTTTTGTGACCTGCAGAGAGTGTGCTATGTTTGCATCTCAGCCACTATCATGGAATATCTATCTGCCCAAAATTCAAGGCGGTCTTCTACAGGAGAAAAGGACAGTTGGAGGTAAGATACAAGTCTACTCTTCAGATCATCAGGGAGAAAGAAGCTTTCCCTGAAACCAAATGACTAAACTTATGTAAAATGCTTTGCTAGCTTTAAAGTTCTGTATAAATGCTATACACTGCTACTACTACTACTGCTGCTACTGCTGCTGCTACTACTATTACTGCTACTAGTAATAATCATAATAACAAAAATAGTTGAAGAAGTGTTTGGAGGGAAAAATAAAGGGAATGCACAGAGGAATATTCATTTATGTCAGAGGATTGTAGGGTGGAAATATATAACAGAGAAGGAAGAAAAGAAGGAGGACTGGACTTTTGAATTAATAAAGTGATATGGCACTCTTCTTTCAAGAGGGCATGTTGGGTCACCACTGGAGGTAGAAGCTTCTTATATTTCAAGGAATGATTATGTGCAACCACAGGTTTTGTAAGGTTCAAGCTTACTTAAGAATGATTAGAGGAATAAGAGAAAAAGTAGTGGTGATTGGTGACTTCCTGCTTAGGGAAAAGAAATCAGAGTTAGCAACTGCTGTCTTCAGAGTGTGTAGGCATAATATGATGGAGAGCCACTTGAAAATTATCAGACCTCGCAACCACTAATCACTTCTTGTGTTAAATGTAAGGACAAATGATACCACCAGAAGGGACTTAGAAAGAGTTGCTAAGGATTGTGAAAATCTAGATAAAAAAATGAAATGAAATGAAGATCTTTAAAACAAAGAAAGTATTTGCATTATTATTAGATCAAAGGGAGGAATTTGAGAAGAAAAAGACAGAAATGAAATGTTAATAGTTGGCTTGGATAATGATGCCTGCAACTATGATTTCAATTTTAAACCATGGATTAAAATATAGGAGTGATGAGCTCTTGGCAAGAGATGGCATATACCAACCAAGAACCAGTAAAAACATATTTGCTTGAAATTTTGTTCATCTAATCAAAAAGAAATTTAAATGGAAAAAGAAGGGAGAGAGAAAATTGCCTTGTTATATCTATTAGCCTCAATACTTTAAAGAATGACTACCCTTTTAGTAGAGTAACAGTACAGATGCCAAGAAAAGCATAGAAGACAAAATTCAAGAAAGGGAGCAGCAGTAAAACTCACATCTTCAGATAGCTCCATATAAATGCAAAAAGTAGAGTTAACTAACAAGATAAAATACAGACCCTAATTCGAGGAGGTAATTTGACCTTGTAGGCATTACAGAGACTTTGTGGGATGGAATGAGTGACTGGAATTTGGTTAGGAAAGATTAAAACTCATTCAGAAGAAATTGATTAGATTTTTTTTAAAAAAAAAAAGGTAAAATAGCATTTCTATTAAGATATACCTATGCCAAGAAATCCTAAGACATTAAGAGACAAACATGACAAAGAGCGATTGAGGATCAACAGAGCTAGAAAAGGAAACGATACTGTTGTAGTAGCAAGTGACAGATCACTTGGACAGAATGATAAAGATAAAGAGTCTGAGGAAAGGCCATGAACCTGACCTGGAAGCACAGTGTAGGAATGAGGACCTTCATCTATCCTTCAGTTGACTATACTCTTTTTCTTCCAACAGCAGAACAACTAATTAAACTGTGACTTGCCTTAATGGTCAATTAGTCAGTCAACAAGTGCTTATTAAGGGTTATGTTATATCAGACCCTGAGGATAGAGAGGCAAAAATGAAATATTCCCTACCTGTCAGTCAATACATAAACATTTATTAAATGCCTTCTACGTAGCAAGCATTGTGTTAAACCTTTAAGTTGCTAACATGTACATATATAAATTGATATAAAATATATATAAGATAAATGCAAGGTAATATGTATGCATGTGTATGTGTGTTGTGTGGGTGCCAGCAGCAACGGGAATCATGAAATACTTCATAAAGACAGTGGCATTTAGCTCAGTTTGAATGGAAACCAGAGATTCATAGAGGCAGAGGAGAGGAGGAAGTATGTTTTAAGCACAGAGATGGAATAATGATAATTTTGTTGATGGAAGAAGCAATAAAGGGAACTGCTACAAGGGGAAGAGCAGAGGACCTGGGTTCAAATGCCACCTTTGACAGCCCCTGTGTGATATCGGACAAGTCACTTCACCTCATGGACATTTGTAAAAAAGGTCAAGTTGGACAAGATGGCCTCTGAAGTCTCTTCCAACTCCAGATCTGGGATGCTGTCCTCCTAAGACAAGCAAGGAGAAAATTGATGGCTAATTAAAAAAAAAAAAACAGAAACATCAGAAACAAATACATACTGCATCATAGTTTGTGGTAGAGAAAGAAAGAGAAGCAAATCATAAATGAATTCATACATTTTGGGAGAACAGGTTGCAAAGGATGGAGAGAAAGGAAAGACATATAACACAGCCCCCTAGCATTTTACAGGAGAAATTGATGCAATAGCAATGAAAAACTCAGGAAGAAAATTCCATAGACACAAGTAAAATGGTACAGAAAGAGACCTGGGGGTACCTAGGGAACTCATTGTTAAATTCAGATGTTAAAGTGATATATACAAGATAGAGGATAATGTCTGTAAAATTTGGATTCAATGGAAAAGGCTGCATTTAAGGATCTAGAAGACTACATGTGGCCTTAAGGTCTCAGGTTCCCTACCTCTGGCTTAGACAATCATTTCTAAAACAGATACTTAATATGCTAGCCTTGATCCATTGAGTAGGTAAGAAAATAACTTACTTTGTTCTCATGATATACAAGGTCTTAAAAAGTCCTGTACCTCTCTGTAAGTGTGACAGAAAGGTTGTTTGGATTAGCTGAAAATTAGTCATTCTCTCTGGGACTGGTTTAAACCAAGAGGCTAGTACAGAGCTCTAAAAATGCAAGTACCTGGCAGTTGAGAGCAGAGAGTGTTTTAGCTAAAGCCTTAAAAGAGAAATAATTAGAAGAAAGTAACAGAGCTCTTATCCTGGGCCTTGGTCTTAGTCTCCACTCAACTCTAGACCAGAGGACCTTCAGGAACTTTAATGAGTTCAGAGGATTTGGACTTTTTCATCAGTGTACTAATAGCATCCTCAGGGAAGCAAAAACTGGTGGCAAAGTCTGAATGGGGAGCCGAGAATGAACTGGAGAAGATCAAGAAAAATGGATTCACGACTTTGAAAAGAGCCTGACAGGAAAAACCAAAACAAAAACAGACTACATCATACCTGAGGGGAACATTGTGAGGACTAAAGCAGAGAAACTCTCAGAAGCTATGAGGCAACCTATTGCCGTATGCACAAGCTTGGATCCACTTTCCCTTAGACTCTGTATTGGTGGTATAGAGTGAGTCATTGAGATGTTTGTACCAACTGCAATGCCCTTACAAATATGACTTTATAAATGCTAATTAATAAATGCTAATTAAGTTTGAGTGGCTAGTTAATGTCAGATGATAATCATGGGAACACACTGGTGAGGGTTTCTAACATATAATGTCAGAAAAGACAATCCCCAGTCCTTCAGCGTTATCCCTAGAATCCTCAAAGGATCTAGTAACATTGCTCTGGGACTTTAGTTGCCAGTTGTTGAGTAGGGGTTAAGAGATGGAGCCCAAAGCACAAACTGAAGGAGCAAGGGCAAGTGATTAAGAATGACTACAAAAGAAAAGCATGGTCCTATAAGATTGTAATTTGTCCTGTGTTCTTTTAATTTTTTGGAGAGGAGAAGGCAGGGCAAATGGGGTTAAGTGACTTGCCCAAGGTCACACAGCTAGTAAGTGTGTCAAGTGTCTGAGGCTGGATTTGAGCTCAGGCCCTCCTGACTCCAGGGCCGGTGCTCTACTCACTGCACCACCTAGCTGCCCCTTGTCCTGTGTTCTTGAAGAGGACCATGACATCAAGAAGATAGTGCCATGACTTGCAAGAGAATTAGGTTTGAGTGAGGGCGGGCTGTGCAGAGTCACCAGCCTCACTTCCTCATCCAGAGCCATCTGGGTCCAATAAATTTTGATGGCTGAATTCTATAAGACTACTGTAGTGACAAAAGCACTAAAAACCCATAATTAAGAAACTAGAATGAAGAACTAAAGAAAATAAGTTTAAATTTATTTGTATATTAAATTATTAATAAATTAAACTATTGTATAATTATTGTTAAATATATGTAATTATTGTTAAGTTTTTTTTGTTTAAATATAAATTTATTGTTAAATTTATTTAAATTGAAATTTCAAAAGAATAGTTTACACATGATGGTGTATATCTGTAGTCCTTCTTAATGGAGAAGCAGAGGCCAGTATCACTGGAATTTGTGAGTTTTGTGCTGCAGCATCACCAAAGCCTATTGCAGGCCTTCTCTAAGTCCCATTACTCATATAGTGAGCCCCAAGGAGGAGGGTGTGTATGGGTGGCTGCCTAGAGTGGGCAGGCAGACACCAGCTCAGGTGAGGAACAGAACAAGTTAACCTTCTACAGATCAGCAGTGTTGTTGGGCCAGTAAGTGACCGCTGTGATCTAGTCTGGGAAAGATGAGGAAGCCCAATTTTAATAATAATGTTTAAAATGATGATGATGATGACAATGACAAAAACTATAAAATTCTAGATACTTGGATTGTAAAAATCAACTTCAAAAATCCAAGATGAGTGAGGTAAGTGAGTTGAGAATAGAAAACCATCCTTAAGTAAAAAAACAGGGTTTTCATTTACCAAAAGCTCAAAATGAACCAACAGTGTGACTTGGCAAAAAAAAAAAAAAAAGCTGTTAGCTGTCCTAAAATGTATTATGAAAGGCACAATGTCCAGAATAAGGAAAGCCTCTATCAGACTACATCTGGGCTACCATGTTCAGTTTTAGGCACCTTCTTTTAGTAAAAACAAGCACTAGAGAATGTCCAAAAGAAGTTGACAAGGATGTTGGTAGAAGAAAAAAAATATCTCATACAGGAAATGATCCCAACTGCTGGTTTGACCCTCCAAATGTATTTATTTTGCATGTTTTTTTTATTTATTTATCCGTATACATGTTGCTTCTCTCCATCACCATCCCCTGCCCTCAGTAGAGTATAACCTTTTATATAGCATTTTTCATTTTGTCCTTGTATCCCTCCTATTTAGCACAATAGTTACTCTACCAATTAGCACATAGTAGGTGCTTAATAAAATGCTCACTGAATTTCATTAAATCCCTGAGACAGCTTCAGTCCTTTACAAGCTGCAGTGTAGTACAATATCTACAAATTACAAAGTAATTTGGTGAAATTTCATAACTAATATACATTACAGATATTTTCATAAGGTTTATCTAAATAACATACAGCTATTTTCAATAATTAAGTGTTTTAAATGTTTTATTGATTTTATTTCTTCAAAGCTTTTTAATTTTGTGTAGTCAAAATTGTGTTTTCTCTTTTACAATCATCTGTATCCTGTAAGTGGTTAAGAATTCCCACATATTCACAGCTGCAAAAGATATTTCCTTCCATTCTCATCTTGTTTTTTCAAAGAAGTGACTTTTTTCATTTGTTGCTTATACATTTAGAATTTTATGTGATAGGTGATATGAGATGCCTGTCTAGCCTGAAATTTTAGCAAAACTGCTTTACTGTTTGCTAAGCAGTTCTTGTGAAATAGGGAGCCAAGTGGCTGTTTCAACTGGGGCACAAGGAAATTGTCAAAGTACTATATTCAACTGCCTTTGAAGTGGAAATGGTGGTGGATTGGCCACACCCAACAGAGCCAATGCAGGAAGCTCCAGTTTATCTACAAATGTTTTGCAGGGTCACTATCAAGAGTATAGACCTTAAGAAAATCCACAATATTTTTGTTATCGATATGTATATATGTGTATATACATGTATACACACACGTAGATATATTTGGTTTATGTATGATATATTAGGATATATATATGTGTATGTATATATATTAGAAAGGTACCACAGCAGGAGTATATTTTTCATTTTCCCTGTAGATTTTTTGTTGTTTTTTTTCTGGTTTACATTTTTAATGCCAAAGGAAAACTTTCAAGGATGTTGTGTAAACTCTCTTGCCATTTAAGAAAGACATATGGCAACACCAGATAATTTTGAGTGTCTTCTTTATTTTTGCAAGTTAATAAGCTACTTTGGAATCATTGTCTGAAAAATCTCTATTGAGTGATAGTCTTTTATGATATAGTTTGGCTTTTACATGTATTAAAAACATCTATAATAAATGTGCACAGGTTATATATGTTCATTGTATACAATCTGACCAAGTTAATGTTTGTTTTGTAATATTTTGTTGATAAAAGGCCTAATATCACCCCAGGAGACCAGCTGAAAAGAAAAAGAATTAATGCTTGTGACTAAGTGTGTTAGTCTGAAAATGCTCAATAGTACATGGTGATTCCCAGTAGAATATTAAATGGTTTCATTCCAAGTCCGTGGCAAATTGTGTTCTGCTTTATAATGTCCGCAGGTATGGCCTCAGGAATGTGGCCCAAAATGCCTGAATCCTTGCTTGAAAACCTTTTTTAATTTTTTAAATATTGGTTTTCCCTATCTCAGCCAGGCTAGAAGTTCAGGGCTACTCACAGGTCTGGTCCCACTATTGATCAGCACAGGAGCTTTTGACCCTTTTGACTTGGGCCAATTCATTGCTCTTTAGTCAATAACCTGGTGGTCCCTTGCTCCCCAAGCTCACTTTATTGATGCTGAACTTAGTGGAGACACCAGATTGGCACAGCCCACTGCAACAGAACTTCTGAGCCCAAGAGATCTAGTAGCTTCCCTAGTACCTAGGATTATAAGCCTGAGTCCTCATACCCAACTGGATTGAAAATATTAAAATAAGTATAGGCCATTCCAAAACTACTCTGTGGATACCACTTTGAGTTTAAGCCCATAAATAGTAGAGAAAAGTTTCTGGACCTAATGCACTTAATTCAATACTTTGGTGTGTTGGTGATCTCACTGATGGGGCTGTTTCATTTATTGGTACAGTGGATTCAAGTGTAGCACCTGGGGCAGCCCCACACTTCAGGCACCAGAGAAGCCATCCCTGATTCAAAGAACTCAGTAGATAATCACCCATTGAAAACCCCTCAAGACTCACCAGCACTTTGTTTATTTTTACCAGCCTGCCAGAAAGCACATTAGGTGAAAACAAAAGATTTTTGACCCAACAGCACAGCCAAACAGTGATTGTGAATGGAGCATAGGTCACAAAAGACAAGGCCACCCCAATTGGGTGCTGTAACATAAAGCAATCCCAAAAGTAGGCTGAAGAGGAAATGGAAAACAGAGTGTAGTAGTGGGGTAGGAACTATGTGGCACAACATGGGCCTGAAGGGAGGTTTGGGACTAAGATTCATGGAAATACATAGAATGGGGTTGTAGAAGGACCACAGACAAGAGGTTGGGGTGCTCTTAGGCAAAGGCTCAATTGTTTCACCTTACTTATTCTACCCTAGCTCTTCTTATAAGAACCTCCCCCCCACCCCAGCTTTTTTTTTTCTTTACATAAGCATTCTAAGTTGAACCAAAATAGAAGGATTTGGGACTCCTATGAAATTCTCCTAGACTGGTATCTTGCTTGTAGCCAACTCTCCTTCACCTCATCTGCCAGGCCCTCCTTGTCTCTCCCAGCTTTGGATTCACAGTCGAAGGGCGTCAGTGTATTTGCTGTACTACAGTGAAGATGCAAACACATTTTCAATAATGAACATATGGGAAAGGAGTTAAAACCAGTTCCAATTCTTTCCCAGTCATATTACTGGCTGTAACAGCAGAGAAGGAAGGAGAGAGTTGAGATAAGAGGGATATATATGCTTGATTGCAGTTTTCAATTTTTCAATATTACTTTTGCTATTCTTCACACTCATTCACAATTCATACCTGATGTTCCTGTGATCTCTTTTTATCATGTAGCTTTCATCCTGTAGCCCTCAGCTAAACTTAAAGAAAATTCTTATCTACCAGTGAATGATATATGTTTACATTTTTAGTACAAAGGGTGCATATTTTTGTAAATCTTGTCCTTGTCTTAGTAACAGCCTATCTAGTTTAATGTAATTATCAAAATCATTAATTCAAAAATGATGCTATATTTAAAATTATCTTCTCCACTCCCCAAAATCAAGTTACTTATCTGCATGTTAACCAAGGAGCTGATATTCCTAAACTCCAGTGTTTTAAGAGGCCTTGAAGAGCCCCACAACTCCCCTGTAGTCATCAGGAGAATGTACATTCACTCCTATCCATCAGTGATGGAGACGCAATTGTGGAAATTGGCAGGTAAAATACAGAAGTAATAAACAGAAATAGTATTATTGTTGACTGTACAGAGAATAGCTGAAGGTCAACAGAAGCTTCTGTCAGGTTGACCCATATAGAAAATTGCAAGTAATCTACTTGGTCAAGAAAAAATTTCCAAATAAAAATACTGACAATCTGACCTTTCCCCTAGTAGTAGTAGGCCCTTCTAGACAGAGTAGAAGGCAATCTTTATAATACTCACATTTAGAGATCACTTTAAATTTTTTTAGAGTACTTAAAGTGTACTCTCTTTTAATTATTTTTAACTACTATAAGTATATTATTATGTCCTTCTTACAGATTAAAAGAAAGACAGACTCAGAATACTTAAGTGATTTGCTCGAGATCACACGGCTAACAATTGTCAAAGGCAGGATTTGAATCCAGGTCTTCTCGGCAGTAAGTCGAGAGCCCCGCCTACTTATTCCCTATAAAGATATACAATAATCATTTTCTCCTATTAGTTGACATTATCTTTTATATATATATGGAGGTGTATGCATATATATATATATGTGTGTGTGTATGTGTGTGTATAAATGGTGAGCTGTTTTCGACAAACCAGGTGAAAGAAGAGATATGCATGTCAGATCTAATTAATCAGTCAATAAGCATTTATTAAACACTGTACTAGGCACTGAACATTCAAATCAACATTTCAATTGGCAGAGCTCAGAAGTAGTGGGGAATCTCTGCAGAGATCTGAGTCCTGTCCTACAGGACTCAAATTCTAGTTGACTACCTCTGGGAGCTAAAAGGGTTATTTCATTATAAAGATGACCCTCCACACATCAACTTCCTTTCTAATTTTATATAAGATCCATGTATCTTGTATCATCTATCAGGGTGTGACCTGAGACTGCTGTAAACTATAATCGTTATACATGGCTGTCCATGGCACATCTCTAGTCAGTTTGAAGTGAAAGGTATTTTGAATGTGGGTTTTCATCATTTAAGCTGTATAAGAAGAAACTGCGATGGGTTAGTTGCATTCACTGTACAGAAAGTTGGGATGTGAAATTCTCAATTCTGGAATCACTGTCCTTTAGTAAGCACACCTTCCTTCGAGCTGCTTTTAACTCTTAGTAAATGTCTCATGAATTGACCTATAATAGAATGAGTCTTTTGCAAATGGTCTGTGAGTGAATATGCAGTCTAGGTTTCCATAAGCCAAGATCATAACATCTTTTTTTTCAAGGGTAATACCTGGATTGAATCTCCTTTTTCCTTTCCGTCTTTTTCTTCCTTTTTATTTTGTATGCCTTCTTACTTTTCCTTTCTGCTGTTGGCATTCTCAATCCAGGAACACTTTTAACTATAAGGAAAAGAGGACCCTTTAGGATCTTAGATTTAGAGCTGTAAAGGAAATTAGATCCTACCTAGAACAATCTCAATGTACAAAGATTGTACATTGTATCCAGATAGGCTAAGAGGCCCAGAGATGTTAAGTGATTTGTATGTCTGAGGCCACACAGGTAATAAGTGGTGGCATTGAGACTTGAACCCCAGTACTCTGACTCCAAATCCATCACTCTTTCTTCTGTATCACACTGCTTTCATCGTGGAAAAGTTTTTTTTCGAATACTAAGTTATATTTATGTGGCAGCTGTCTCTGCATACTTAATGATACTTTCTTGAAATGATGAAATTTACTTTCACAGGTCTTTCGTGTCTACATGATGCTTTTCGAATTAGGCATCATGACATAGCTATTCAGGGAATGTTTTACGTCTTTCTAAAGGTTGCATGTTGGACAGTGCTTCCATAGACCAGTGATCCACCTAATGTATTGAGTTGGGAGAGGAGTATGAGGGCAATAGGGTTGTATGGAGGCGGCTACCTTGAACACTTGGGGCTAGGGGTAGAGTGCCAATACATCAGCTCCAAAGACCTTCTGTGATTGGATATGTAATACCAAGTTATTTCACACCATTAAATCTCTCCTAGGGGGGAAAAATCTGTCTTCCCCAATTCTCCAAACTGTTTCTTCTGTCTAGAAGCCAGATCTAGGATTGGCCAACCCAGCCAAAGAGGCTTTTGGCTAGAAACATGGTAATGGAGTTCTGTAGAAAATCTCTATTGACAGTCAGGACAGTCTGGATTTTAACTACTGATTTCATTTATCATAGAAGTGAATACCCATATCACCCAATAAATGATGTCACAACCTTTCCTCCATGTTTCAAAAAAAAAGAACAGATTCATTTTAATCTAGGAAGTCAGTTTGGAATAGTAGAAACAATGACAGATAGTCAGGAGACCTGGTTTCTAATCTCAATTCTGCCATTGTCTCCACTTCTTTAGGCAAGTCAGTTCATCTCTCTGCCCTTCAAGCTTCCTTGCCTGTCAAATGAAGTGGTCATGTTAATTATATTATATTATTAATAGAATATATTATTAGAATATATTCTAATTTTCCACGGCTCTGAAACAGTTTAAAATTTTAAAATTCATACTCTTAAAATATATCATTAATAAATGACTCCTGCTACTACTGATCTCCAATAGAATCCTCCTTTATAACAAAGGAGTGGAGTTAAGCAAAACAAATCATCACATTAGCCATTTCTGACAACATATGTCTCATTTTTGTGCCTATACTCCACAATCTTTCTTCCAAAAGCAAGGAGATGTCTTTCACTATCAGTCCTCAGAAATCATGATAGATCACTGCAAAAATCAGAGTTCCGATAACTTTCATGTTCTTTGCCCCAATCCCATTCCCCTTCATGTTATTATAGTCATTGTATAAATTGTTCTCCTGGTCCTGCTTATCTCCTTCTCCATCAGTTCATACCAGTTTTTCTAAGTCTTTCTAAACTCTTCATATTTTTCATGCTTCACTCCATATTAACATTCAATTACACTGAAACAGAACATCATTTATTTCTCGGTTGATGAGCACCTTCATTCCTTTCTCTTTTTTTGGTACCAAAAATATTGATGCTTTAAATATTTTGGTATATATGAGACTTTCTTCTCTGTCTTTGACCTCGTCTAGCTTGGAAACTTGATGTATCTGTATATATGGGATTTTATAATAACATCTAGCCACTCACTGTATCAAAGCAGTCCTCCTCCTCCTCCTCCTCCTCCTCCTCCTCCTCCTCCATAGTTGATTCCTTATCCCACTCAGCACAGAACTTCCAAATGTTTTCTTCTCTTGTCAAGAGCCACATACCCTCACTTCATATGTCACTAAAAAATCTGATGCTATTTTTTAGAGTTCCTTTTTCTCCCCCTCCTCATCTCATGTTCTTCTAACATTGTCTCTCACTATATCTTCATTCCCCTCTCTGGAGATGAGTTAATCATTCTGCTCACCAAGGCCAGCCTCTGTATTGGTGAGCAAAATGGCCTTTATTTTCTTTGAGTAACTCAGTGTATTTCATTGAGCCTTGCTAGGTGCTAAGCCCCAGGCCCAGAGCCCTATTCGGTGTGGAACCTATGTGGGTGTGAATTGATGACTGAGGTGGGGCCCAGGGCGGAGCTGGCTGGGGGGAGGTGTTGACTCCAGAGCCATGCCCTGTTGGATGTTGACCTAGTCTATGTGGATGTGAGCCTCCCAGAGTCCTAGGGGGAGGGGCCAACTTGGGAACCAATGGGCTCTGGTCATTCAGACGGTGCTTGATGATGTAAGGAGCTTGATGGGAGGAGAGAGGACAACTTGGGGATTGATTGAAAGTTACCTGGTGTACAGCTTACACATTATATAGATGACATCATGATACAAGGAAACAATATAAAAGAAGTGGAGGAGAGTTTGGCACTATTAATTGACCATATGAAAAACAAAGGACCAGAAATCAGCCCTGCAAAAGTTCAAAGGCCAACTCAAACTGTGAAATTCTTGAGGACACAGTGGAATAGAGGACTGAGAGAAATTCTCCCACAAGCTCGACAAAAAATTCAAGATTTTCCCATCCCTACTAATAATAAAGAGGCCCAAAAGTTCATAGGGCTATTTGGTTATTGGAGACACCACATCCCACATTTGGGACAGATTTTAAAACCCTTGTATAAAGTCACCAGAAAGAAATACGAATTTGATTGGGGACTTGAACAAGTAGAGCTTTTGAGGAAGCAAAGGCTGCTATACAATTAGCTCTGGATTTAAGGCTTATGCAAAATGGGCCAGTGGAGTTACAAGTGACTGTACAAGATGACTATGCAAATTGGAGTCTGTGGCAAAAACAACAGAGCCGAACTGTACCTTTAGGCTTTTGGTCAAGGAAACTGCCCTCATCTGGAATGCAATATACACCTTTTGAGAAGCAGCTGTTAGCTGCATATTGGGCTTTAGTAGAAACTGAGCAACTAACTCTGGGTCATGAAGTGGTATTAAGGCCTGGAATTCCAATTATGACTTGGGTAATGAGTACCCCAGCTTCTCACAGAATTGGACATGTGCAAGAGGCGAGCATAATCAAATGGAAGTGGTATATTCAGAATAGGTCCAGAGCAGGCCAAAGTGGAGTTTCTACTCTACATGAATCTGTGGCAAATATTGATGCTGAGAGGAATGAAAAACCCCTTGAATCTAAGCAACACATGGTACCATCCTTAGTAAAATGGAATAATGGATATGATGGACTAAATGAAGAACAGAAGAAACATGCTTGGTTTGCTGATGGGACAGCAAAATATTTGGGACAGAGGAGACATTGGAAAGCAGTAGCCTATAACTCCTATACTAGGCAAACTCTGGAAAGTTCTGGGATAGGTGGAAGTAGCCAATATGCTGAACTGATGGCAGTGCATCAGGCCATCAAAACGGAGAAAGGAGGACAGTATCATATATTTACTGACTCATGGGCGGTAGCTAATGGGTAAGCTACTTTGATACCTATGTGGAGGAATTAGAACTGAGAGATTCATGACAAACAAGTTTTGAGTAAAGAGTTATGGGAAAATATATGGGATGTGTCTTTGGTTACGGATTTGTCAGTTTTTCACGTTGATGCTCACAGGACCCTGACCACACCAGAACATGAGTACAATGCACATGCGGATCGACTAGCAAAGATTGCAACTGAATGTATTGTCCCTACTCCAACTCCAACTGATGACCCGGCCTTAGCAAGATGGGTCCACCAGACCGCCGGCCATTTAGGGGTCTAGGCCACCCATCAATGGGCACAGGATTGAGGTATCAGTATCTCTCATGCATTGTTAAAACAAATAACAGAGGAGTGTTGCATCTGCCAATTAGGAAAAGAACAAACTCTTCCTAGGAGAGTAACTGGAGAAACAGCGAGGGGAAAAATTCCAACTCAAATTTGGCAGATAGATTATATTGGCCCACTACCTCAGGATAAAGGATGTAAATATGTATGTACTTTGTTGACACCTATTCAGGTGTACTAGTGGCTTGTCCTTATAAGGACGCAACTCAGAAAAACACTTGTAAAACCCTAGATAT
>CM053624.1:271979513-272056126 GCA_028646595.1 Phalanger gymnotis | reverse complement strand
TGACATTGGAAGGATAATTTGCCTATTACCTTACGTAATTTGAATAATAGGCCCTTAGGGGGGAGTACACCTCTAGCCAGAATGATGACCCCAAATCTCCAGACTAGAGAACAGCAAACATGTGAGATCCAAAATATTGAATTTTGGACTGTGAGGGAAGATGTCCCACCACCATGTCCAGGAACACCTGGTTTGGCAGGATATTATTTACATTGTATAGAGAATTTTAGTTTGAATAGGAAAGAGACAAGAAAAACCCCTACTGGGGTATGCATGAGAATCCCCAAGAATCATTTTGGATGGATATTACCTAAACCAGGATTAGCAGCTCAAGGAGTACATGTATTGGCTGGAGTGATAGATTCTAATTATCAAAGAGAAATTTTTGTTGCACTCCAAAATTTGGGTGAAAAACCTATACGATTTAGTAGAAATGATAGGATAGTTCAAGTGATTATTATCCCCTGTGAAAAAATACTTTTTGTGAAAACTAACCCTCCTCCTAAAATAAATACTAGAGGAGCAAAAGGGTCTTGCTCCATTGATAGAATAAAATTGGGAGCTAAGGTATGGGTAAAACGGAAGCCAGATGATATTCCAAAGGCTGCAGAAGTCATAGCCCATGGGAAGGACAACACTGTAACAGTTGTGTATTCAGGGGAAGATAATTACCAAATTGAACCATATATTTTACCATGAATAGGACTATAATAATAGATTCATAGATTCCAGAAGTATGGCTGATGCTGATAAATGCCACAAGCCACTCAGAGGGAAGGTGATCTTGTGTGATTAACAGGTGAAAGTTTGTATCTTGGGAAAAAGGCCTGGAGGGCAATCCTAGTCTCCATCTAGGATGGGACCCTTCTAACTTAGTTTCCTTATTGTGTTCCCTTGGAAAGGAAATATTTCCTACCTGAGTTAGGCTATGGGATCCAATTCTTGAATAATTGGAGTCTCAACCAGAATGGGGGTGATTTTATTTGAAGTATAATATCCCATACTTGCTTATTCTTTTGTTCTTTGTCTTGGTCAACCTTGTTGCTAGTTCTGTCTCCTTTAGGCTTAAGCACCCTACACTCTCCAGTGACTGCCTAAGCATGTAGCATTCTTGGAATTCCTGAACTGACCTCTGGAATGGGACTCTTGTGGCAGGGACAGCTCTACGTTCAATTTCAGCAAGAAGAAGCTATGGAAAATGAGACCTTCGCCCCTTACCTGAAGATTTTGAGCCCCAATCATTCGAGTGGGGGTGAATGATGATACTGTTCTGTGTACTTATTTTGTATTATCCTGGCTGTATTGTTTTACTGTTATGGTATTATTGACACCCCTTTCCTATGTAATGGATACAAAGATCTAGGGGTGGACATCTGAATTGTAAAACAAGTATTTTGGAAATGATTGATTGAAGAGATTATCTTGCTGGGACCTAGGTGTGGGTCACATTTGAATTATAAACCAATATTTGGGGATGTCACTGAATGATATGTTTTGCTTTATTGTGAATGACATGTTTTAGTTTCCTTCATAACTGGATCACAATGTATGTTCTAGGATACATAGCTAACTAAATTATGTATCCTATAACAATGGGTGGAATGTGTTGGTAAGCAAAATGGTTTTTGTTTTCTTTGAGTAACTCAGTGTATTTCATTGAGCCTTGCTAGGTGCTAAGCCCCAGGCCCAGAGCCCTATTTGGTGTGGAACTTATGTGGGTGTGGATTGATGACTGAGGTGGGGCCCAGGGTGGGGCTGGCTGGGGGGAGGTGTTGACTCCAGAGCCATGCCCTGTTGGGTGTTGACCTAGTCTATGTGGATGTGAGCCTCCCAGAGTCCTAGGGGGAGGGGCCAACTTGGGAACCAATGGGCTCTGGTCAGATGGTGCTTGATGATGCAAGGAGCTTGATGGGAGGAGAGAGGACAGCTTGGGGACTGATTTTCTGTTGGAGCCAGAGACAGCTACAGCCAAAGCTGAAGATAAAGCCGAAGCTGAAGCAGGAGCTGTGAAAGCATAGCCAACCCAGAAGCAGAGCTGACCCAGAAGCAGGGTCAACCTATGTGTGGGCTGAGGAGTGCCAAGCAAGGACTTGAGGCCAGTGGGTAATCTTCTTACTGGAGAGGGGAAGCATGAATATGTTTTGGTTTAATACCATCATGTTTTTCTGTGGCCTCCTGGTTACTCTTGTGAGGCAGACTTATTGGGCCTGGAAGCTTTTGATCAAAATATCAAAATGAGGAGCCTAGTTCATGGGTCTGTTACTTTGGAGCCTGAATAAATGCTTTAATTCTTCTGCCTTCTACTTAGAGAATTCTTTATATCCTGTGATTCTGAACCATTCAGACATATATATGATTCTCTTTGAAATCATAAATTCTGCCTTCATAATATAGCCTCTTTGCATGTACCTTCGATCCCATCCCCTCCCATTTTTTCTTTAGCAGATTGACCCCACTATCATCCCCACTCTATACTTCTTAATCTCTCCCTACCCCATCTCCTTCCTACAAAGACACTCAAGTCTCCCCCATAATTAAAACAAAACCCATACCCTTACCAGATTCTTCCATGCCCACCAGGACACCAGGTATGGATCCATAGCATCCCTTCCCTTGTTATTTATTTGAAAATGCCATCTACAACAGGTGTCTCTCATTTACTGTCTTCCGAACCCTCTGCAGTCCTACTTCTGCCTTCATTATTCAACAGAAACAGTTCACTCCAAACTTACCCCAAATCCCTCAATTGGCAAATTGAATGTCTTTTTTTGGATCCTCTATTTCTCTTGACTTCTCTACCAATGTTGATATTGCTGACCACCTTCCCCTCCTGGATATCCTCTCTTTTCTAGGTTTTCATGACTCCATTCTCTCTTGCTTTTCCTCCTACCTTTATGACCACTCCTTGGACTCCTTTGATGAAACTTCATCCATGTCACATCTACCAACCAGAGTGCTCCTAAGGCTCCATCATGGCTTGCTGAGCCCTCTTTGGGTCTGCTCATCCACCTTTAGTGTCTACGGGGTACTCATCTCTCACCTGTAGCCACACCCTGATAAAACCTTCTTGGCAGATGGGCTAAGCCAGGACAAGGGCTGACAGGCCTCGAGCCCATCAGTGAGTTAGAGGGGTATCTACCCTAAGCATGTGATGACTTCCTTGGGCAGAATGGATGGATGAAAACAATTTATTCCAAAGGCCATGAAGGCATCTGAAGCAGGCACTGTGGAGCACTTAGAGCATGGTCAGACATTGAATATGCCATGTTTATCCACTGCATCCTGGACCATTGCCAATTGTCCTGACTTTTATCTTGCCACTGGGCTTTGAAGACTCTGGAAGAGTGAGGTTAATGACTTTGTGCCTCACTTAAATACAATTCATACATGAGTCATATATGATGTCATTGGTCCTCTTCAAAAATGAAGGACAAACAACAATTTTCTCACTTGGCGATCTCGTCAACATTCACAAGTCCAATTATCATCGCTATTCAGACGATTCCCACATCTATTTGTTTAGCCCTAGTCTTTTTTCTGAACTCCAGTCCCATATCACCAATGCCTTTTAAACATTTAGAACTGGAAGTCCTGTAGGTATCTCATGCTCAACATGTTCAAAACAGAATTCGTTATGTTTCTCTTCTAATACCTCTCATCTATTGAGGGCACCATCATCCTTTCAATCATCCACATTTGCAACTTCTTCACCCTTGACTTCTCTTTCTCTTACCCAACATGCCAAATTTTGCATCAAGAGCAAAGAAAACAAGATGATGAAGGGCTCTGAGTTTATTTCACATGAGGATTAGTTGAAAGAAGTGAGATTTGTTGTTTAGCCTGGGGGTTGGGGGCAGGATAGTAGAAGGGGGATGGAAGTGGTAGGAGAGGAAAGACATTATAGTTATCTTCAAGCATATGAATGGCTTTCACATGGAATGGCTTTTCACATGTTTGGTCCTGGGGTCATAAATAGGATCCGAGGAAGTGACAAGGGGGTAAACTTAGACTTTAGATTAGAATAAACTTCCTAAGACGTAGTTAACCAAAAAGTAGAATAGGTGTTTTCACTAAAGCCTAATTAACCACTTCTTACATATGTAGTAAAGGTGGTTATTTTTTCAGCTATAGGTTGGACTAGATAGCCTCCTCTGAAATTCTCTGATTTTATGATTCAAGTACACCGGGTGTAGTCATATTAGGGCCTGAAGAAACATCTATGAGAGAATTGAAAGCTGAGGCTACTACAGAGATGCCAAACATTCTTTCAAGATGTATTATAGGGTCAAGCTTCACTTCTGTAACTTTTAAAATGATTTTTGCAAGGCTGATTTTGAAGCTCCCCCTGTGTGTGCCAGCAAAGCAGTCTAAGGAGCTGTGAATTCCTTATTCCAAGCAGGCTTTTCTTCAGGGAGGACTGAAACTGTAAGTGTCTGGCGTTTTCACATCAACCTCCAGAAAATTCTCTCTCAAAGGCCAGGCTTTTGAAAGACCTAATTGAAATCTCTACCTTGTTTATTGCTTTTATTAATTAACATATAAAAGCTGACAATCTGGAATGTGCTAAATAGACATAGAATCTCCTGCCTAGAAAGAAAATATAAGTTCATTTAAAAAAAAACCCACACTTTTCTAGCTGAATGGAAGCCCGCTTTCCTGTGGGCTGAAGTGGTTATGCTTCTTCCAACGGAACAATATGTAACCAGCATCGAAGGACATCTGGGGAACAGCTAATGTGTGTCATCAGCTACAACACATGTACAGAGTAGATGTTTGGGCATGTGTTTTCAGTAAAGAGACCTTTGAATTCTGACTCTGGGAGAAGTATTTTCAGCCACAATCAGCCCATATAGATGGAGGTCAATAAATCACCTAAAATGTATGTCAACTAGCCATTCATTTCTTCATTCGTCTGACCACTCATCAGCAATATTTTAGAAGGGCTTCTTGGTCAGGGACAGGTTGGGCTCAATGGTCTCTGAGGTCCCTACTAACTCAAAGAGCCTATGGTTCTTTAAAAATATTCCTCAAGCACCTCTTATGAGTTTACCTAATCAATATTCATTTCCTTATGCTGGCATTCAAGGTCTTCCATCACAGCCAACTTTCTGCCATTTCACTGACCCCACTCTACTTCTGCCTCAAATCCTTTTCTCCAGATGCCAGCCTGGGACCATACTATGCTGATGATATGTGAGAGTTGGAACTAGCCCCAAACCTACAATGTGACACTCCAGCAATCTTCTTGTCCAACCTTCACATTCACACTCTACCTTCTTCCACTTCTTGTTCTAGAAACAGTAATGAAATTCACAGCAGTCATGGTGAGCTCCTTTGGAGTGGAGATTAGTTTGTTCTTTCTATTTGCATCCCTAGCACCCACTAGTGCACACCACAGCACAGCTCAGCATGGAGTAGGTCCATAGAAAATGTTTGCTGATCGATTAATTCCTGGGGAAAAAAGCATATGAATTGATCGTTCTGAAATCCCAGACCAAAACACTCCTCCCTGTCCAATACTCCCCTTCTTCTATTAAATTATGAGTTCCTCATGGACAGGAACTAGCTTGCTTCTTGTATTGTGTCTCTAAAGCTTAATATAGTACCTGGCACACTGCAAGTGCAAGCTTTCTCTTTCCTCTCTCCGTCTCTGTCTCTGTCTCTGTCTGTCTCTGTCTCTCTTTCATTTCTTTCATTCACCCTTCCTTCTCGTCCTTCCTTTTATTCTCCTTCCTTCCCTCCCTTCTTTCCTTTCTTTTTCCCCTTCCTCCCTCCTTCTTTCTTTCCTTCCTCCTTCTTTCCTTCGCCTCCTCCCTCTATTCCTTCCTTCTCTTCTTTCCTTTGGATTCCTTCTTTCTTTCTACCTTACAATCCAGCTAAACTTAATTATTTAATATTCCCTGAATGTGTCCAGTGCTTAGTAACTCCTATTTTCCATTTCCTTCTCCAGCTCATTTTGTAGATGAATAAACCAAGACAAACAGGGTTAAGTGACTTGCCCAGGGTCTTACTAGATGTGTGCTAGTCAATATCTAAGGCCAGGTTTGAACTCAGAAAGATGACTGTGCCACCTGGATATCCATGACTAGCAAAATGCCTTCCAATTAATTCAGGCACAGTGCATAATAGGACTCCTAGTTCTATGTGCCTATGTGCCTGCATTAATGACATTCCCTTTGTCCAGAATGTCCTCTCCTATCTCTACTTGTTGAACTTCTAAGCATCTTTTCAAAGCTTTCCCAAATGACATATCCTCCATGAAGTGTTCCCTAATCATCCCACCTGGAAATGCTTTCTTCTTCGGACCTCCAAGGTTTTATTTGTTATGTATTTATTCTATTCCATCTAGAATTACACAGCTTATGGCCCCTACTGAATTGTACCCATCAATGTCAGGAACTGAGCTGGAGTAATGTTTGTGTCCACTGAGAGCAGCATAGTATATCAATCACGTTCTGAGTTTGGAATCTGGAAGACCTGGGCTCAAATCCTGCTCCAGGCCCTTATGAGTTATATGGTCCTGGTCAAATACTTATCCTCTCTGATCCTCAGAGAACTCCTCAATACTGTAAGTTATAAATGAGATGCTGTGCTTTGGGGAGCCAGTTCACAAGTCCTTGCCATATCGATATAGGGACAGAACTAGGAACCCTATTATGAACCCTATTATGATTTGCCTGAAATCATTAGTTGGAAGGTATGGCGCAGGCCATAGAGCACCAGGCCTGGAGTCAGGAAGACTCATCTTCCTGAGTTCAAACCTGGCCTTAGACACTAGCACACAGCCAGTAAGACCTTGGGCAAATCACTTAACACTGTTTCAGTTTACTCATCTATAAAATGAGCTGGAGAATCAAATGGCAAACTACTCTAGTATCTTTGCCAAGAAAACTCCAAAGGGATTCACAAAGAATCAGACACTACTGAAATGACTGAACAGCAACTTTGCTCATTACTATGGGGGATACAGGTCAATCAGTCATTAAATATATATTAAGCACCTACTATGTGCCAGGCACTGTGCTACTGCTGAATACAGGTACGTACCCAGAGCTTAAAATGAGGAAGATATTGTACACACTGCCTTCCCCTTAGGGCTGTTGTAAGAAAAGTACTTTGCAAAGAGTAAAATGTTATATAACTGTGATCTATTTATAATTACCTAGGATGAGAAATATAACATAATAACCACAATGGAACGCAGTATTTAAGAAATGGCAGGGTAGTCAGGTGGTCCAGTGCTAAGAGTGCTAAGCCTGAAGTCAGTAAATCCTGAATTCAAATGTGACCTCAGACACTTCCTAGCTGTGTGACCCTGGGCAAGTCACTTAATTTCTGTTTGCCTCAGTTTCCTCATCTATAAAATGGGAGTAATCATAGAACCCACCTCTCAGGGTTGTTGTAAGGATAAATGAGATGATAGTTATAAAGTGTTTAGTACAGTACTTGCTACCTATTAAGTGCTATATAAATGTTAGCTAGTCGTAATAGTAGTAGTAGTAGTAGTAGTAGTAGTAGTAGTAGTAGTAGTAGTAGTAGTAGTAGTAGTAGTGGTAGTAAGTGCTGTATCCATGATATGTAGAATCCTTGTTGAAGGGATTTAGACGGGAGGGAGAGAGAGAAACAGAGAGGGGGGAAGAAAGGAAGAGAGAGAGAGAGAGAGAGAGAGAGAGAGAGAGAGAGAGAGAGAGAGAGAGAAGGAGAGAGAGAGACGGAAGAAGGGAGGGAGGGAGGGAGGGAGAGAGAGAACCCTTATAGCCTAGAAGTACACCTGATATATGATGATCATAAGGCTTTCTTTGGGGAAGTGGCATGTGAGCTGCTGAACCTTGCCAGAGAGGTTCTTACAAATTTTATAAGCGGTGATAAGAAGGAGAACATCCCAAGTAAAGGGTATGGCATGGTTCAAGGCAAAAAACCAGGGGATTCTATTTAAGGAGTATTCAAGGAATGATGAGAAGATTAATTGGTTTGACAGAAGCAAATAGTGTATGTTTGGAGGTTGGTGGGAGATAGAGTTGGAAGGAAACACCACAGCTAAATTCTGGATTGTCTTCCCTGCGGAGATAAGGAGGTTACATTTCTGGGAAGAGTACCTACTCTCAGGTCAGAGAATCTGGGTTCAAATCCCACCTCTGATACTACCTGTGTGTTCTAGAGCAAATAATCTAACCTCCCTGGGATTCAGTTTCCACATATGTAGAATGATAGAGTTGGACTAGATTTCTGAGCTCCATTCCATGTCTAAATCTATGATTCTTTGGTCCTTTTAGGGAATGGGGAGCCACTTCAATATTTTGAGGTAGGGTTGGGGAATTTCATGAAACTGAAACTACTGATTACTACAATGGCATGGTGTGCTGGGTAGAAGATAGGTGATCCAGTAGGAAGCAGCTCCAAAAACCTAGGCATGAGATAATAAAGATTCTAAACTGGGGAATGGGGTAGAATTGAGATAGAAAGGAGGGGGCTCTCTTTCTTTTTTTCTTTCTTTTTTGGTTTCATTTCTCCTTTCTCATGATTCATTCCATTGGTTATAATTCTTCACAACTGGACTATTATGTAAATAATTTCAACGTGAAGGTATGTGTAGAAACTACATTGGATTACATGCCATCTTGGAGTGAAAGGGGAGGAGAGGGAGGGAGAGGAAATTTGGAACCCCCAAAACTTGTGGAACTGAGTGTTGTAAACTAAAAATAAAAAATAAATTTAAAAAAAAGAAAGGAAGGGATGTAAGAAACCATCACATACATACATATTCAGGATATAGTCTGTACATAGCATGTTCTGGCCCAGAGCTATGAGACAATCACCTCTGTAATCAATGCCTTTTCAGGGTTGTTTGGTCACTTCTCTTTGACAGATCAACAAAAAAAATGTAGATCAGTGAAAAAGAGCAGTGACCTTGAGGTGGCAGTAGATTGACAAGAAATTCAGTGTCCAAACTTCTGATGTCAGCGGGCATGGTAGAAAACAAACTCCCCTGTGGATATGTGTGAGGCAATCTCTCTAGCCAATTTAAAAGCCAATGAGGGTATATGGACAAGGATCAGATCAGTCAACAATGGCCTTCTCTGAATTTCTATAATACTCTCTGAGCCATTGGTTTGGCAGTTATTATAATTTTTCCCCATACTTAACATTTCTAAAATGTGTTGATGTGGCACCACTTTATTGAGGGGAGGGACCATATTTTACATGATATTATGTTCTGCACAGAACCTGGCAGCATTGCTTGCTCATGGTCCTGGGACAGTGAGGATGAAAGAGGGTTTTGTGGAAAAGGCAAGACTTGACCTGGACCTGAAGGGAAGGTAGTAGAATTATAGAAGTAGAAAGATGAAAGGAAGGAAGGCATCCAAGGCAAGGCGACTGGGTATGAATAAAAGCATGGATCAGCCTCAGAAAGGTACATTAGAGAAGCTTGGGAAGACTTACATGAACTGATACAAAATGAAGTAACAAGAAAAAAAACAAGATTCACAATAACTACAGCAATGCATATGGAAAGAAAACCACAGCAAAACAGATGAAAATGAGTGTTGTGACTTTATAAAGAAACTTGGCCTCAGATAAGAGATAGAAGACACCTCCGCTCCAATTCTTTTGCAAAGGAGTGAGAGTCCACAGTGCTGAAATGTTGCATATAATGGCAGAGAGTTTTTTTTTTCCATGCCTTGATCATAATTTTCTAGTTTTTTTTCCCTTTTTTTTTCTTTAAAAAATATTTGGTATAAAAGAAGGGCTCTCTGGGAGGGGGAGAGAAAGGGATACAGGGGGAAATTCAGGCTATGTAAAAACGAAAAGGAGCAATAAATAAAAATCTATTTAAAGTGAAAGATGGCTTAAACTTGGTCAATGGCAATAATGGAAAAATCAAAATGAACATTTTAAATCTCTGTTTTAATAGAGTGAAGCAGAGTGGTTCAGGGAAAAATAATACTGTATTTTAGAATCAGAGGATTTGGATTCAAGTCTTGACCCCAAGGTTTGTGTGACCTTTAGCAAGTCATTTAATCTCTTTGGGACTACATTTCCTTATTTATGAAATGAAGAAGAGGTTCAATTAATTAACTTCTGATGTCCCTTCCAGTCCCAAGTCCTAAGATCTAAGCTGCAGTTCCAAATAGTTTAGTTTTTAAAATGCTGATAATAAAACTAGCATTTATATGGCTCTTTGGGGTTTGCAAAGAACTTTCCAAATATTATCTCACTTTATTCTCACAACAACCCTGGAAAATACGTGATCTTCTTATCTCCATTTTACAGATGAGGAAACTGAGCATGAGAGAGGTTAAGTAACATGCCCAGGGTCACATAGCTAGTAAGCGGCTGCATTTGGACTTGAACTCAAATTTTTCTGTCTCCTGGTCAATTATTCTATCCACTTGCACTGCTTAATTATTAAATATCAATAATAAATATGCTTCTGTATATGGGGAAGGTATTTGGCTACTATTACAATAGGCAGCATAAGAGCCAACATTTTTGTTTTTCTCCCTGATAATATTCATTGTGAAAGTGATACTAAATACTTGGAAAGTGCCATTATTGCTTACAAAGTACTATCTATCTATCCATATTTATATCTGTCTATTTATCTGGAGGCAGCAAGATGGCTCAGTGGATAGAGCAATGGGCCTTGAGTCAGAAAGACCTGAGTTCAAATCTAGCCTCAGACATTTACTAGCTGTGTGAGCCTGGGCAAGTCACTTAACCTCTGTTTGTCTTAATCCACTGAAGAAGGAAATGGCAAGCCATTTCTTGCCAAGATGACCCTAATGACAGTATCAACATGCTGACGGTCTACATGGTCACAAAAAGTTGGACATGACTCAATAACATCTATCCATCATCTTATTTGACCATCTCAACAACATTTTAAAATAGGTATGCTGGGTATTATTGTTTTTCTCTCTGAGAAAACTGAGGCTCTGGGAGGCCAAGGATTTTTTTTGTCATGTGAGCAAAATACTGTATACAATCAAGATCTGGGTTCAAATCCTGCATCTGGTATTTTTTATCCATTTTTATGTGAGCTAGCCAAATTACTTAATCTCCTTGTGTGAGAATTCCCTAAGAATCATAGGAAGATTAAGATTGGGTCTTTGATATGTCACTGTAAGTAGCCGAAGTAACCCTTGAATACAAATCTTCCTATTTTTAATTCCAGGACTTGAAGTCTTACGCTGCCATGAAGTAGAAATATCTAAAAAAACAAACTTGCATTCTTTCTTCCTTGGGATCTCCCTGTGATTCAAAGATATCTTTGCTTTACTCTCATGCAGTTTCCTTCCCTCCACTAATGAGAAACTAGCCTAGATCACCAGATTAAAAGTTTGACATCATAAAAAAGAGTCGACTTCCAAAAAACCAAACTATGGTCAAACATCCATGCCCTTCATAATTAGGCTGGATCCTGTGCATTCCTTGATTGCCTTCAGAGACATAGCATCCCATCTTCCCTCTGTTGATATGCTTGCTTGTCCCTTGCTCTCTCTCTTGCTCGCTTTCACTGACGTGGCACCTACAGAACAAATTACCTTCTTTGTCTGAGGCCTGCTTGTTCACAGTGGGACTTTTGATTTGAACAAACCTGAAGATGTCAGGCTGTATAAACACTTGGGGAAAGATATGTTTCATAACGGTTCCTGCTCTTGAAAATTATACGCTACTTCCAAAATGCTTTGCCACATTTTAAAGTGTAATTATACCCTTCTTCTTAATGACTGACGGGGCATATGTTTACACATGTTTTAGCTGACTTATGACAGTACACAGTAGTGCATTGTACAATTGGTGGCAACATCTAAAACACGATGGGGATGTCTAAATTCATCTGTTAAAATTGCCCAGAGATTTCTGGAATAAATAATGCAGGAAATACCATTCAAGATCTTTTTTTTTCCTTTTATCTTTGCTTTGGTGAGGGGTGGGGTGAAGGAGGTGCCAATTCACACTTGTGATTCCATCGATATAAGGAACTTTTTATGAGACAATTCCTTCTACCAATTCAGATCAGTAAGTATTCTGTAACTTTTGGTTCTCTATACAGTTACTTGGGACACTCAGACTTTTAATTACGCTTCCAAGCTCATATAGCCAATATATGTCAAAGACAGACTTAAACCTAGGTTTTCCTCATACCAGCTACAGAACCCCACCCCATTCATCTTTGCATAATAAATTACATTGGCCTTTAGTGCTTTAATCTGTATCACTCTTAGCTAATCTTATTTTCTTGTTTAAATTTCTTGTCTGTTTATTTTTTGTTCAGATTTTTTAAAAGGAGATCCTAGGAAGCACTTTTTGTTGTAGCAAAGAACTGGAAGCAAAGTGGTGATCATCAATTTGAGAATGACTGAACAAGTCATGGTAAAAGAAAATAATGGAATATTATTATTAGCTGTGTGACCAAGGTGATGATGAAGGAAAAAAAAGAGGAGGAGGAAAAAAAGGAGAAGAGGGAAGGAAGGAAGAAAGGAGGAAGGAAAAAGGAAGGAAAGAAACAAGGAAGGGAGGGAGGGAATGAAGGAGGAAGGAAGGGAAAGAAGAAGGAAGGAAGAGAGGGAGGGAGGGAGGGAGGGAGGGAGGAAGGAAGGAAGGAAGGAAAGAAGGAAGGAAGGAAGGAAGGAAGGAAGGAAAGAAAGAAAGAAAGAAAGAAAGAAAGAAAGAAAGAAAGAAAGAAAGAAAGAAAGAAAGAAAGAAAGAAAGAAAGAAAGAAAGAAAGAAAGAAGAAATATGTTGGCAATTCTTATATAGAATCACACAGAAGAATTTGCTAGCATTATCTGTGTGAACTGATAGAAAAGTTCAGAGGCACCTAGGTAGACCAGTAAATAGAGCATTGGGCCTACAGTCACAAAAACCTGAGTTCAAATTTGGCTTCACACACTATCTGGGTGACCCTGGACAAGTCACTGTGCTTCAGTTTCTTCTATTGTGAAAAAGCACCTAGCTCTCAAGGTTGTTGTGAGGTCCAAATGAGATAATATATGTAAAGCATTTAGTCCAGTGCCTAGTACCTGTAGGTAGTTAATAAATGTTTGTTTCCTTCCTTCCTTCTTAAAACAGTTGCTTTGCTATAACATTTAGGTTCTCTTTATTTGTTCTTCAGTACATTTTGAAAGAATTGTAGTATCATAGGTGACGGTCCCAAATCATCCATGCCTTCTGATTTGGTTGTATCTGGGCTTTCCATTATTTTTCCCTTAGTCTCACCATGACACTGGCGCATCTTCTTTTCCGGTCAGGTTGGACAACACATGGCTCTGCTCCATCAGTACATAAACCTTTGATAGATTCTGAACACAGACAATGAGCTGAGAGTGTAATTGAACATAAAGAAGTTGTCTTTGGGAAATTGTTCTATGTTTTTAATTGATCCAAGTGTCTCCCTAAAATAAAAGTCCATCTTGTCAACATCAATATTGTTATCTAGTGATGATCTGTGGCTTTAAGTCATGCAATACTGCTGTTCGGGAAGAGCAGATTACCATAGTCTCCTGAGAATTCTAGTAGGCAATTGAGCCAAGCAGGTAGGTGCTAGTAGGGTGTAACTTATCACCAATGAAGAGTTGTGAGGGGAATCAATGTAAAAAAATTACCTAACTGAACAGTATTGACTTTAGAGTTTGAGCTAATTCCCATCTCTTTCTGAAAGTAGCCAATGAATCTTTAACCCATGATTAATTAAATATTGACATCAGAGGGAAACAATACAGACCTATATTGCCATTGTTTTCCAATATCAAATAAACACTTTCCTCCAGGAAGCACTGAGGAGGGAGCAGGATTGGAGGTAATTATGCTAAAGCCCATAAAATTGACAAAATTTCACCTTGAACAAAACTGATAATTCAGGGAACAAATTTGACATCAGCAGGGAACTTGAAAATTAGACACCACCTCATCTTAAGGTGATGCATAACAAATTGGTTTCTTTCTTTATCTGCTGCATTAATATTAAACTCTGCATATCAGATTGCTGTATATTTGGGAATATTTAGCTACTGTAGCAAATCAGTTGCAGAATAGACATAGAAAAGCAAAATTGTATTTCTAGCTCCTTAGCCTACCAGCTTTAAAAATGTCAGCTAAACTATTTAACCTTTCTGATCCTCAGTTTATTCACCTTCAGAAAGGGTATTATAATACTTACACAACAGTGTGTGACAAAGTAGATACAGAGCTTGACGTGCCTGGGAGTAAGGAAGAGGGAGGTTCAAGTTTAGACTCCCTCCGGCACTTACTTATAATCCTGACAAGTCATCTCTCAATGCCCCAGGTAATTTTCTAAGAACAATGATTTCTTTTTCCAAATTTTATTTATTTTTAATAAGTTAATTTATTTATATTTAATTTTTAACATTCACTTCCATAAGTTTTAAAATTTCTCTCCCTCCCTCTAGCTCCCCTCCCCAAGATGGCATGCAAGCCAATATAAGCTCTATATATACATTCCTATTAAACATTTTTTTCACATTGGTTATGTTGTAAAGAATTAGAATAAATGGGAGTAACCATGAGAAAGAAAAACATAAAACAAAACAAAAAAAGAAAATAGTCTGCTTTGATTTGCATTCAGACTCCATATTTCTTTTTCTGAATGTGGATGGCTTTTTCCATCATGAGTCTTTTGGAGTTATTTTAGGTCCTTGCATTGCTGAGAAGAGCTAAGTCTATCAAGGTCAGTTATCACAGAAAACGGCTGTTACCGTGTACAATGTTCTTTGGGTTCTGCTCACCTCACTCAGCATCGAGAACAGTGATTTCTAAGAACAATTTCTAAGAACAACAAACAGTGGTAGAGAATTTCCCCACCAGAAGAGATTCCCTACATCAATGAAATCATAGGTACAGAGTAAACCAAACTACCTAAATCACAAGGTTCTCGCAAAGATCATAATATCATAGACCAGAGAACCTTAGAGTTCTTCTGGTGCAAATATAACAGCACATAATTTTCATAATATGATTACAGCTAAATTAGAATATTTTTAACCAAAATATTAGTGATGATTATACTGATAATGGTAATAAATGTTTATTGACAGTATACTATATGTCATTGCTATGCTGAATGCCATGGGAGATACATAAACAATGTAAGATAGGATCACTGCCTTCATAAAGCTTATGTGGTTAGCTGCAGAGAATTGTTTGTCAAAGTCAACCTGTTTCCTTCTCATTTTCATTATTAAGATTTTATAAAGTTGACAATGCAGGCATCTGTTTCAGTTTTTACTTGTTTTTCACCATCATCATTTTTGGATAACAAGGTTATTCAAGATTCTTTTCCATTCTTTTCCTCTCTCTGATATATGTCGTATAATAGTCCCCTAATATTTTCAAGACTGTCATCTCCAGAATATATTTCCTTAGACAATTAGTCACTTTTCCCTAACTTCATATTCCTATGAATAGTTTCACCTTCCTTATATAGCACATTATAGACTCAACCATTAGAGTAAAAATTGGAAGTTCCCTTATGTCTGATAATGAACACAAAAAGCTGGAAAATAATTCTTTTTTTTCATTTCTCGATCATCCTCCTACTAGTTTCATCCATGGGTGTTTCTGGGAGCATATGGCTCAGTTTGGCCTTAGACCAGTAGACTCACTGTAAACTTGCTTTTGCTTCCACTGTTTTTCTCTGTTTTGTATGGTGGTACTGCTCATAATCTTCAACTATTTTCCCTCTTTGTGGTTTAGAAGTGAATTTGTATTATAAATGAGTGTTGCACATGGCTATCATGTCTCTGCAATGGCAAAGAAAACAACAAATTATCATTAGATAAGGAAATAACTGGGCTCTTTGGTCCTCCTTAATTGGGATTGGTTCAGATTTGTTATACTTTTGCAAGAAATGATGATTATCAAGTCAATATTTTTTCCTTTTTCTATTTCCATTCTGCACTGCCACTGCCATTCCCCCCACCCAAGATGACAGAGAATTTTGATAGGTCAGGTTCAAGTTTCTGCAATTATATGTGGCATCTTCTCAATTTTAGTCTTTTTTTCTAATATAACGTCTGACCCCACATAGATGATGCTTTCTTTTTCTGATTTGTTTGGTTTTTTAAAAAAATGTTCTGTTCATTTTAATCATGCAAGATCTGCCTTCTCATGCTTACATCTCAATGACCCCCCCAGCCATGAACTGAGAACCTAAGAAAAACAAAACTCATTGCAAACATGTATAGTCATTCAAACTAAATTTCCACATTGGCTCTATCCAAAAAAGATTTGTCTCATTCTGCATTCTGGGTCTGTCACCTCTCTGTCAGAAAGTACATGGAATGTTTCATCGTTAGTCCTCTGGAACGTTGGTTGTCCTTTACTCTCATAAATCTGTAGCAAAGCAGTATTCCATCAAATCCATGTACCATGACTTATTCATCCCTCCTCTTCCCCTACAGTGTATTTCTCTTCCCTTCTCTTTCCATTCTTTTTTTAAACTCGTCAAGACATAAAGAACCACTACTAGTCCTTTTCTAATTTGATTTCCTCTATGAACCCTGATGATGATGTGTTTCAGAGGGGACAAATCTATCATCTTCCCACATTTTAATGTAAACAGCTTATCCTCATTTAGTCCATTATCATTGTTCATTCATGTTTGCCTTTTTGTGTTTCTCTTCACTCCTGTGTTTGTACTTCAAAATTTCTCTGCAGCTGTGGTCTTTCTATCAGGGATATTTGAATTTCCCTCATTTCTTTAAAGGTTCATTCTTTCTCCTGTGGCATTATACTCAGTTTTGCTGAGTAAATTATTCTTGACTATAAGCCCACATCCCTGCCTTCTGGTATATTATATTCTAAATCTCTACTTTTTTATGGTGGTGGTTCCTAAATAGTGTGTAATCCTGGTTGTGACTCCTTGGTATTTGGGTGCTTTCTTTCTGGCTGCTTACAGCAATTCTTCTTTGACCTGGAAGCTCTGGATTTTTTTTATGATATCTCTAGGAGTTTTTGTTTTAGAGTTTCTTTTAGGAGGTGACCACTGTATTCTTTCCATTTCTACTTTGTTCTCTAGTTCTAAGAGATCTGAATAGTTTCCTTTTTTAAGGTTTCTTAAAATATGATATCTAGGCTCTTTTTTCACTACCTTCAGATAGTCCAATGATTCTTAAATTTTTTCTCCTTGATCTATTCTCCAGGTCAGTTGTTTTTGCTATGTTACATTAAACTTTCTTTAATTTTTCAGCCTTTTGACTTTGTTTTAATGTTTCTTATTGCCTTGTGGAGTTATTGGTTTTTATTTGGTCCATTCTAATTTTCATGGAGTTTGTCGCTTGGGTAAGGTTTTATACCTATTGTGCCAAGCTATTAATTCTCTTTCCAATTCTTTCTTCCGTATCTCTCATTCCTTTTCCAATTTATTTTCCTCAAGTGCTTTCATTACATTTAAAAAATATTTTTAACTCATTTTTAAAACTCTTCCTTCATGTATTCCAGGAATTTTAGTTAAGCTTGTGCCCAAGCTGTGTTTTGCTATGAGTTATTGCTTATGGATTGTTTGGAGTCATTCTCTTCTTGTGGATTTGTGTCTTGAGAATCCCTGACACCACAATAGCTTCTTGTAGTTGGATTCTTTGTTTGTTTGCCCATTATTCCAGCCTATTTGCTGACTTCAGACATGATCTGAGGACTGGGTTTTGCCACATTCCTGGAGGCACCGTCTGGGCTTGTCCTTTTGCTATTTTCTTGAGGTTTGAATGTTGTATTGTTCCAGGGTGTTAGGGACAGGCTGGAGACTTACAAGCTTTCAGTGTTCCTGAAGTGGTTTGATTCATGGCAAAGAGATTTCTGCCTTTATGATCTTAGCCCTACAAGTTCCTGACTTGGGTGAGGGTCTGAGCAAAAGTCGAATGCTGCTGGATTGTGCCCCATCAGCTAGCTGGAAAGCTCTGTTGGTTCAGAGTGGTAGAATTGTTAATTCACCTTTGGTCTGTAATAAATGTTTTGATTATTCCTTTGTAGGTTGTGCTAAATGCTGGAAGTAAGACCCTACTCTGAGTCTGGGGTCTGAGCCACACTATCTCCTGAAATTCCTCCTTTTTGCATACATAGCCCAGGATATGGATACATAGGATGCCACTCCCCTGAGCGGGTTCCATCCTTAGACTGCCCTGGATTTATGACTTGAAAGGGTGTAGTGGGTGATCAAGCTGCTAGTTTGCACCTGTTCTCATCTATTGCAGAACCTCATTCTGTGTCTAATAGTTCCCAGTATAGCTCTGGGACCTCATCTTGCTCTGGTGAGCATCCCCTTCCAAGATGCCAAAGTGCTTTTCCCGGTGTGTTCCTATGTCCCCAATGTGCACAAACCTCCCTGTCTTGCTCTGCCTAGCTGAACTGGACAAGTGATTTTTTCTGGATCTCTCCATAAAGATTTCATCTGGTACATTTTCTTGATCTGTTTGTAGGAGTTTATGGAAGATAGCTCACCATATTACTCCCTAACACTCCGCCATCTTGGTCTCTGCCCTATGTAGATGATTCTGATATGATTCTGACATCAATAATCAGGTGTTTCCTATTAAGATAAAATTAGTTTCACTTTGCTTTAATGTTGTTGAGTCATTTTTCAGTTGTTTTCAACTCTCTGTGGTCTCTGTGACAACTCTCTCTGACAATCGAGACTTTCTTGGCAAAAATGCTGGAGTGGTTTGCCGTTTCCTTCTCTGGCTCATTTTACAGATGAAGAACAACCAAGGTTAAGTAACTTGCTTAGTCTGATACAGCTAGTGTGTGTCTGAGGCTAGATTTGAACTCAGGTCCTCCTGACTGCAGAATCAGCACTCTATCCACTGTGTCACCTAGCTGCTCTAAATATATAAATATATATATATACATACATATAAATACACACACATATATAATATATACACACACATATACATATATATACACACATATATGTATATGCATATATACATACACACATTAACAAATAAATGTACACATGTGCATATATACATACACACATACATACTTATATGTATATGTGACCCCATGTGGGGTTCTTCTGGCAAGATACGGGAGTCATTTCCTTGTCTATTTGGCCATTTCCTTCTCCAGCTCATTTTGCAGATAAAGAGCTGAGGCAAATAGGGTTAAGTGACTTGCCCAGGGTCACACAGGTAGTAAGTCTCTGAGGCCAGATTTGAACTCAGGAAGATGAGTCTTCCTGACCTCAGGCCCAGTACTCTACTGCTGTACCACCTAGCTGTCTTTTTTGGGGGTGGGTGGGGGTGATAGTGATGATGACTTCCCATTATCTTCTGGACAAATGCATTCATGAAGCACAGGCAGGAGATTTGTAAGTTGTGTAAACATCCAATCTCTTTTATTTCTTGGCTGGAGTCACATCTCATAAAATACATGCTGATATTCCCCACTGTGTCCTTTCCACATTGATAATGATTATCAAAGATATGTTGACTTGTTTTGGAGAATCATGTCAAGTTCTTATCTCCACCTTCATGCTCTAAAACAGATGTTAGTGTTTATACTACAGTTACTTTTATGGTGTCCTGTTTTGCTTCTTTTTGTCATGAACAGTCCCTGATGAAATGTCTACAGAGTGTATGAAATGCTATTTCTTCTTGCCTTCAGGAACAGATACACTCTGCCAACTTCCCTGTTTTACCTTTCCAAAGAACTTTTGGAATCTTTTCTTTTGCGGTGTTTTAGAAATGATTTTTTTTATAAATTGGATTTTGTGAATTGTTTTGGCAATCCATTATTTAGTGGCCAACATACCGGTGATAAGCCTTGATTTACCTAGGCTGGTCTTAGAAAAGCATACTCCTCCTATTGCTGAAACTTTCTAGAAAATTCCAGAAACAGAACTTGCAAAATGATAGAACTTGCCAAAGAATGCACTTGACTGGTATAGCTTCCAAGGATCTAAGGTCACTTCTATGCCGTAGTGAGGGTTGGAATAGGAATTTGTAGAATATTTCAATATAAATTCAAGTTTTAATTTTAGAGACTATAATTATTTTGCTAGTAACTCATCCCCAAATCCTGTGAGATAAGTTGTAGTTCGATACTTATAGATAAGGAAGTTGAGGCCTAGAGACTACTGTTCCTAGCTTAAATGTCAGTCAGAACTTACTTCTAAGGAAATGTCATTTTTGTTTGACCCACCAAGCAAGGTTATGTATCATTAGATATTTGTCCTTCTAAAAGAGTTCTTAACCTGGGATCCATGGATATAATTTGAATTTTTAAAAATATTCCATAACAGTATTTGATTATAATTGGCTTCCTTTGTAATTGTGTGTATTTTATTTTGTGCATTTAAGAATATTATTCTGAGAACAGGTCTATCTTAGGCTTTCTCAGACTTTAAGAACTACCACTTGACAGGAAACTGGGAGTAAAATTTTTACAGTAAGTTTTCCTGAGCTTAATTTATAAAATATAAGAACCACTCTATAACTGATAATTGGTCAAAGAAAATTAACAGGCAGTTTTCAGAAGAAGAAATCAAAGCTATCAATAGTCACATGGAAAAGTGCTCTAAACCACTATTGATTCGAGAAATGCAAATTAAAATAACTCTGAGGTACCACTTCACACCTATCAAATTGACTAATGTGACAGAAAAGGAAAATGGCGAATGCTGGTAGGGATGTGGGAAAATACGGATACTAATGAACTGTTGGTAGAATTGTAAAGTGGTCCAATCATTCCAGAGAACAATTTGGAACTACACCCAAAGGGCTATCAAACTCTAAATAATATCTAAATAAAATCCAGCAATACCACTACTAGGTCTGTAGCCCAAAGAGATCAAAGAAAAGAGAAAAGGGTTCATTTGTCCAAAAGTATTTCTAGTGGCTCTTTTTTGTGGGGGCAAGGAATTAGAAATTGAAAGGATGCCCATCAATTAGGGAATGGCTGAACAAATCATGGTATATTATTGTGATGAATTACTGTTGGGCTGTAAGAAACAATGAGTATTATGGTTTCAGAAAAACCTCAGAAGTTTGTATGAATTGATAGAAAGTGAAATAAGCAGAACCAAGGGAACATTGTACACAGTGATAGCATTATTGTAACAATGGTCAACTGTGAAAGATTTAGCTACACTGACAAAGACAATGATTCAAGAGAATTCCAAAGGGCACGTAATGAAAAATGTTATCCACCCACAAAGAGAGAACTGATAAACTCTTAGTACAAAATACTTCTTTCTCTTTCTTTTACATTCCTTCTCTACTTCCTTCCTTCCTTCTTTCATTCTTTCTTTCCTTCCTTTCTCTCTCTCTCTCTTTCTTTCTTTTTCTTTCCCTGTGTATTTTCTTTTGCAACATGGCTGATACAGAAATATGTTTTGCATGACAAAAAAGCACTGTTTGAAAGTCATTAACTTTATTAGCTAGTATAGCCACAAATGCACTCCCCCTTCACTTCTATTTTTAGTACCATTAATTTCCTTCAAAGCTTTCTATAGACAACACTTTCTACAGAAGAGGCCCCCAACCTTTTTCTGGGCCTTGTACTTCTTAGCTTTCAGTAAACCTTCCCTTATCTGCTACTCAATATGAAAGGAAATAAACTCTAGAATTTATCATTCATAGAACCATTAAAATATAAATCAACTAATTTCAATAGAATTTTAAAGTTATTCACCAAATAATTTCTGTACACCTTTGACAAGTTTCTCTTACTCCTTTCAGGTATGCATACTCTGTATTGGGACTGGAAATCCCTGTCCTACTTGCTGATCTCTTTCAGCTACTAGTGCCTCCTCAAATTACTTTTCATTTATTTGTGTATACTATGTTTATATATATATATATGTATATATATGCATATATATACATATATATGTATATATGTGTGCATTTATGTGTATACACATACAAATAAATATGTGTGTGTATTCCCTCTGAAGGAATGAGAACAGAAATTGCTCCATTTTGTGTTTGTACCCTCAGTCCTGGCACTGTGCCAGGCACTGAGTAGTCACTTAATGAGTATTTGGTGATAGACTGACTAATACCAGTGATGTACATCTTAAATAATAATGATATTTTAAGGTATGGCTTTACTACTTCAAATTCTTGGTGGAGATCAATAACTCTCTAAAATCATTTCTTTTTCATCTCTGTGCATCTCTGTGTGTGTAGAATGAAATCAATCACTTGTAAAGTTTTTTTTTCATTTTTTTAATTTAAAAAAGTAAGAACAAGTGAACTCCTGTGGAACATGCACCATGAGAAAAGATTAAGTAGTTAAAACTCTGGCTTAGGATTTCCAAGATGCCCAAGTTTTTACCTCCACTTCCTCACTGACTCTTCTCTGACCTCAGGGTGGAAAAACACTTCCTTTTATTGGCTACTGTGTCTCATGTATCCCTTTCAATCCTGCGCCAGAGTCTGTAGCTCACTCATGTGCTCAATATTACTTGGAGGTCCATCTTAACAGGTAACAATTTGTGACTTTCCCCTACAGTGATATAGACCTTGCCTTATCGCCTCAATGGAGCATTTAAAACCTAGAGAGTAGAAATCAGCCCTGAGCTGCAGAAATACAACCTCCTCCCTACCCTGCCCCAAGATTAAACCTGAGAAATAGGAAAGATAGATTCCACCCATCAGCCCCTACTGTCTACTTAAAATAAGAGGTGACATACAAGCAGATATAATTTCATCCAGGACACCAGTGAAAACAAAGCATGCAACTTAGCAAACTGTTTCTTATTTTTATTTTTAACTCTCTATTCCCCTCTTTCAACGAAAGCAAATTTCTTGGTATCATCTAACACCCCTCATTATCTCGATGCCTCCATTTCTTTTCTAGACCAAAACCATATAACTTTTCTCTGTTTCTCTGTCTCTTTCTCTCTATCTCTCCATCTCTCTGTCTCTATCTCTCTCTCTTTCTGTCTCTCTTATAATTTAAGTCTTTATTGCAGGATTGTATCAGTCGACTCTTTTCTCTTTTTGTTATATAGGCTCCTTCCTGTCTCTAATCCTCCATATCATAGCCAGCAGTGTCCTAGTCACATCATGTTCTGTAGCTAATATGTGTGATTTTCAATAGAGCCTATAGAGGGGAGAAAGAAAAGTTTCAAGCCTTATGAGAAACATTATATTTCAACATCACCCCTATTTCTTTCACTAGAACTCAACTTCCTCACTTTGTTTCTTTATTGTATTTTAATCTTTCTGAGCCCCACCTTCCATTCCTTAATTCTTCAAATATTCGTTTCATTATCTCCTCTAAAAATACTGTTTTTCTTCTTCCAACCCCCTGCATGTTCATTCTTTCTAGGACAGGAGATTCATCTTCACTGCAGAGGGACTGTGTTCTGTATAAATTCTGGGTTAAACAACCTATGACAACTGGATCCCGAAGTGGCATTGGAATAGATCGTTGGTGGTGTACTGTGGCCTCTCCCAACACACACACACACACACACACACACACACACACACACACACACACACACACACACACACATTTCTTTATCCTTGGCCTCCTAAGTACTTTTCTTTCTTTGTCAGAGTCATAGAATCACAGTATTTGAATTACCTTCTAATATTCAAAAAAGAAACCTACTATTTGACATTTTTAAGAAGTGGACTAGACTTATTCGAGTGATAGATCCAGATGAAATATAAAGGTGTGTCATGTGTATATCTCTTATTTTTCTTCCTGTTTTTGGAGGGAGGGGAACAATTATCAGCAGACCCCTGAGCCTCCCCTAAGAGAAAGAACTATTTGTCTAAATTGGCTTAAAATGTGATCTATAAAAGGCTTATTCAGACAAGAGGTCATAGGAAAAAAAAAACCATTGTATGCTCAAAGTTAGGAGTCTAGCCTTTAATTTCTGACTGTCAGCAACTAGCTAGGTTTCCTTGAGAAAGGTACTTAAAATCTTTTTGCGTGCAGAAAGCCTGTGTACACTTTTCAGTCTTCAAGCATCAGGCCAAATCTGTTTAATGCTAATTCAGCTCTATATACTTTTATGGGCAGTTAGATGGCACAATGATAGAATTACGGACTGGGGTCAGAAAGGTGAGCTCAAATCCAGCCTCAGACACTTACTAGCTGTGGGACCCTAAGCAAGCCTTTTGACCTTTGTCTGTCAGTTTCTTAATCTCTAAAATGGGGATAAAAAAGCATGTACCTCACACATGTGTAGTGAGGATCAAATGTAATATTTGTGAAGCATTTTACAAACCTTAAAGTACAATATAAATGCTAGTTACTATATTATTTATTTACTTTTAAATTTTTTATTGAAAATTAATTCTACTATATATACCAATGGAAAAAAATATGATTATTTTCTGTAATTATTTCAATGAAGAGATAACTGGGACTTTTCCTAAATGAAAAAATAAAATTAGAAGAGACATTTTCTTCAAGTTTTTTTTTTCTCTCGCTTCGTCTAGACGCAAACTCACATGCACAGATGTACATAGAAATTTCCAGTCACTCGAGTCTCCAGGGTGTTTGAAAATGTCTGAAGTTTCTCTAAAGAGCAGATTAGCCTGTATCCTAAAAGTTCGACTGTAATACTATTTAACTGCTCTATTTTTCCATTATGGGTCTGTCAGCAGGAGTATGTTGCCCTATAGTACATGACAAGTGAAAACGTCGGTAACATTGTTTTTCATAGACAGAAAAAATACCAAAGAAGCAATTTCTTAGCTAAAATGTCACCTGTTAGATGTATGGGGCTCACTGTATTTTGTTGCCCTGGTAACCGATGGTGTAAAATGACTCCTTTGCACAGCTCCATCAGAATGATTGCATCCTGTTTTTTCCATCATTTTACAAGAGGCTGTTTTCATTCTCCCTTCCTGACCATATTAAGTGTAAAGAGATTGAATTACTGTGCTGTACCCTCTCCATCCGATGTGGATTTAAGAGTTGATATTGATGTACTGAGAACTGCGTGCTTCTTCAAAAAAAAAGCTACAAATTATAATGAATTTGACTTTTATGTATCGACCATTCAAGCAGTGAAGTAAGGTTTCTGCACCCAAGGGAGAGACATGGCATGATCAGCATTTTTCACTCGAATGAATCCAATTGATAAAGCAATATACTCAGTGTCACTTTGCTCGATCTCCAGGCTTAACAATAGTCATGCTAAAAGTAGATACATTACTCCATAAATTTCACCCATAAAAAATGTGCTAGCCATAGCTTTCTCCAGCTGCACTCCTTCCAACTTTTAACTGAGCAGGGCAGAAAAATGGTACATACCAAAATTGTGCTGAGAGCGTGCAAGTGTGGGCGATGGGCATCCTAGTCACACATGCGTGGAAAGGCAACAGCGAGTGTAGTATGAGATCATAGCATTCAAAAAAATCCACCTTGTCCAAAAGTACTGTTTGTCCAAACCAATTCAGCCTACCTCAAATGTATAAACTGCTTCAAAAAGCTGTAAGTTTACTATTAATTGTGTAGTTGTTTGTCTGTAGCATTAACAAAAGCTCAAAATACCTCAAGTCAAAAAAATATAATGAGGTTTATCCAAAGAAATGGAAATATGAGAATTGTTTTCTCTAAAACAGAACTTTCTTAAAAGTGCTCTGTGTAACTCAGCTTTTGACTAGTGTCTCCTGATATGTTATTCCAGTGAGTAATATCTTATAAAAACAACTTAGAATTATTCCAGAGAGAGGATAATTTGCTCTCTTCTCACCTCTGTTTCCCAAGATCCCAAAGCTTCCTGCAAAGCACAACTCAAAGGCCAACTACTTCACTAGGCCTTTTCTGATCCCTGTAGTCCAGAGGTGGGGAACCTGCCGCCTCAAGGCCACATGTGGCCTTCTAGGTCCTTGGGTGTGGGCTTTTGACTGAGTCCAAGTTTTACAGAACAAATCCTTTTATTAAGAGGATTTGTTCAGGGAAGCTTGGATTCAGTCAAAGGGCCTCACCCAAGGACCTAGAGGGCCACATATGGCCTTGAGGCAGCAGGTTCCCCATCCTTGCTCTAGTCATTAACATTCTCTTCCACTGTGAACTGCTTCATATTTACTTGGTATAAAGTGTGCATTTGTTACCACTTCTCAATAGACTGGAAGCACCTTGAGATGAAGGACTATTTTCAAAAATAGTTTACTATGTGCCCCTCCAGTGCCAAACACAATGCCTGACACAAGGTAGGATTTTAATACATGTTTGTAGAATTAAATTGAGTTGAATAGAAGAGAATGGCCATGAATATTTCTTGAGTGTAGAAGTTATTCCCTCCATCCCCCTCCCACCTATTTGTCTGTCTGTTATTATTCAAGTGTTCTGTACTCTCCTCCAACTCACCATGACCCCATTTGAGGTTTTCTTGGCCAAGATGCTTGAGCGGTTTGCCATTTCCTTCTCCAGCTCATTTTACAGATGAAGAAACTGAGGTTTCTTCAGGTTAAGTTACTTGCCCAGCTGGTAAGTATCCGAAGGCAGATTTGAACTCAGGAAGATAAATCTTCTGGACTGTAGGCCTGGCATTCTATCCACTGTGCCACCTAGCTCTCCAGTAGAGATTAACTTCAGGCTCAGGTCATAGAAAAAGGCAGCCTAAATTACTCAAGTTAATGGAGTTCTGTTCCTTGAATGGTTACATTTTTTTCTTCAGAAGTTTGTTTTCAAAGCTGTTTGGGAAGTTCTGTTTCTCAAAGGAACAAATGTCGGCCTGTGGTAAATGCACCAGCCTCTGCCTGCAGACCCAGTAAAGTTAGAAGATTCGTGATGACAAACGTCCTGTTGTTTCTATAGGGGAAATATGAGACATTTTAACCATGATCCCATGCTTTTATTTTACTGTGATTATTTAACATATTTAAATTAGGAGACTTGTCAGAGACCTTGTTTTTTTCCCCAAAAGTCTGGTTGGATGCTCATTTAGCCCTTTTGGCTTTCTTTGTTCCCTTCTTCCCTTGCTCATATTTTTTATATCTCTCATCCGGTCATTCAGATTTTTTTCGTCAGGAAAACAGAATACTCAGGTTCTAACATCTATTTCTATTTTTTTAAAAAGCCCTCCTTGTCACTACCAGTATGTTTACTCTGCCATTTTTAATTCCTATTCTTTAATTAAGGGAGGAAAGAAACATGAGATGGAGTTTGGGCTTCTGAAAGAACCCAAAGTTGTCTACTTGTGGTACCCCATGGTGGTCTGCAAAACTCTCCTGACGTCACTTGCTCTTCAGTGAATGGAAGCATGATTATTTCAGAGGATGCTGCTATGAATTGTTGAGCCTTGTTAAGTGGTCTTTTTGTCCCATTGCTAATTTGGCAGGCACTTGTTAATGTCTAATGACATCTGAGGGCTCTTAAGTGAAAAACAGCTAGAGGCTGCCCATTTCCCCAAAACAGAAACAACAGGGATGGTCATGAAAACCAACAGAATGTGGTGGAGTAGAAAAAGCTCTGGCCTCCAAGCCCAGAGACAGGAATCCTCATTTCTAGGTCCAACTCTTAGCTAGGCATTTGTCCATAAGCAAGTCACTTAACCTCTTAGATTCTCCTCTCATTAAGGATGAAATTAATGTTTTGAGAAGTATCAAACTATAAAGAAATGAAATGAATTATTATTACAATTGTTGTTATTTTAAGACATTAAAGTTTGATAGCAATTGCCAAAGATTTGGGCAATTAATGAATGTTGCCACCGGCTTTATTTTTCCAATGTATGAGATCCTTAAAAACCAAAAACAATCTAAGATTTTACCTCAAGAGTTGCTCCTAGGTTTCCTTCCTGTTTAGGGCTGGAGTTCACTATATAAATGGTCCACCTGCTTGGAAGATGGCTCAAAGAGCTGGGTCTCATTTGGTGCTCAATCACTGAAACAGTCTCTCACTCATATTTTAAGGAAGATGAGAGCTGCCATGCATAAGTGCCTCGTAAATAGATTTCCTTTGCAGGATTATAAGATATGGAGAAACTGACAACCGTGGCTAGCCCTTTCTGGAATGTGTCACATCCTATGGGGTAGGGGCAATCAAGTGAGAAGTTTCCTGATGGTTGGACTTTAGGACTCTCTCCCACTCTCTCTCTCCCACTCTCTCCCCCCTACTCTCTCACTCTCTCTCTCTCTCTCTCTCTCTCTCTCTCTCTCTCTCTCTCTCTCTCTCTCACACACACACACACACACACACACACACTCAAGGTATAGAATATAGTGAGAAAAGATGTCAGATGCATGACTATTTTAGATTGATAAAAACACGAACTCTCAGACAAATGGGTGAATATTGAACTCCTAGGAGATAAACATTGAGCACCCATATTTCCTTTTAGTAACTGAGAACATTCCTTTCTTCCTCTCTCATACCATATTATTATTAACAATAATGTATATATATATATGTATATATATATATATATATATATATATATATTGCCATATGCCTCACACATTTGCTTTGACTCCACTGGGCACAATAAGCTGGTCAAGCCTCTCTTTTACCTTTGTCTTTCAGATGCTGATGTTTTTGTCTGTCTTGGCTGAGTGAAGCTTTCTCTGCTGTCTCTGAACAGTAACTGAAAGAGATGATTTATGATTTGGATTCATGAATGCACTGTATTCATACCAAATTGTACTCCTGTTCTCTTCAAAAACAAAAGACTGAAAGCCTCCTCTTTACAGGCTTGGCGATGAACTTGTTCATGCAAAAGAGGTAGGAAAAAAGAAAAGGAAGTGGGGAGGGGAGGGAGGAATAGAGGGAGGCGGAGAGAGAGAGAGAGAGAGAGAGAGAGAGAGAGAGAGAGAGAGAGACTGAGAGAAAGAGAGAGAGGAAGAATAATTGGACCACCTGCTTACAATCAGTCTTGACCTTTGGACAAATAGAGGATTTTTCTTTACACAGTCCTTCATCCTTCATGAGTTTATATAATACTTATTTTTTAAATCCCTAGTTAATTATGATTATATTAAATTGGGATTAAAAGTCCTGACATGATAAAACCATTTAATATACTATGAACTCTGAAAAATGAGTGTTTTTGTGCCTGTACACAAAGGATTTATAAATACACATACATGTATACATGTGTGTGCTTGATTTTTTTATTACTTTTGCTCTGAAATCTTTCTTTCTTATAAGGACATAGTAATCATCTCCCTGAAACTTTCAATACCATCCTTTATTCCCTCCTTTTTCCCAGGGAAGGTCATCTTAAAATCTCATTTGACAATACCATCCAACACTACCATAAATCATAGTGCACATGCAGGCACGTGCACACACTGTCTTCCTCATCAGGGCCTCACTGACTAATTTAGCCCCTCTGATTTGATATAACTGGATAAAATTTTATGACATTCTGTGATAGTAAATATGTCTGCTCTCATTCACAGCCTGGGAAGGCTAGAGAGCCATTACATCTTAATTGGGTAATTTCTTTTTAGATCTCTAAAGGCAAGGTTGCTGCTTTAGAGGCAACTCAGCTCAGAGCCTCCAGCACCAGCTGTTAAGTTATTGGAGATTCTAGAGAGACTGTAGGCCAGTGACAAGGACTGAAACATTTTTAGGCTTGTGAGACTTTTTCTGTAATCTATCTCGAAACAGAGACTTTGTCTTTCAATCTCACTTGATCCTATTAAGTCTCCCTCCCCTTCTCCTTTTCTAGTTTCCAACATGTTTCAGTTTTAGGGGTTTTAACAAATACAATACCCATGGGTTTATACTCCCAATGGATATGTTCTGATTCCTCTTTGCAAAATATGCACATAAAATTTAAGTCTGGAAGAAAATGGGTCAGTTTCATGAAATGATCAATTACACAGGGTGATTTGATTGGTCCTATGAAATAGGCTTGTGCCATTTTTCAGAGACAAAACTAAGCAATATGAGGAAAGGCATACTGAATTAAGCATCAATCCAATCTAATCCAGCAAGTATTCTAAGGATCTACTCTGGGCAACCAATGTGTATCAAAAGTGGACCTTAAAACTACTGCCTGTATGGCCTTAGACTAGTCATTTATCTTCTTAGTTTCACAAGCAAATCTCTAAAATTAGAAATTTCAGAGAAGATGCCAACCTGAATTGGTAGAAAGAACTTCCTTGCTGGGGAAGTTCTGAATATGTATGATAAAATCACAGATCCAGTCTTTATCTCTGTCCTACGATGTGCCAGACACTGTGCTCGGGATACAAAAAACCCACAAAAAAAAACCAAAAAACAAAAACAAGGAGTTTAGTGGTCTAGTGGAAAGAACTCTGAATTGAGTAATGTTCAAATCTCGTTATTTTTTTTAATCCTGTTGATCTCGGGCATATGCCTTAATCACTCTGGGCTTCCGGTTCTTCATTTGTCAAATGAGAGCAGCGGAGCAGATTTTCTCTGCTGTCCTTCTAGGTAAAAGTCCCGTGAACAATGACAACATGAAAAACAGGGAAGAAACAATTGAACAATTGACAATTATGGGGATCGTGAAAGGTAAAATGGTAATAATGACAGCATCTACCTCCTGGGGTTGTTGTGAGGATCAAATGGTCAGATGGTTTCATCTAGGTCACGCAGCTGGTAAGTGTCTGAAGATTTAAACTCAGGTCTTTCTGACTCCAGGCTCGGGGTTTAAGTACGTTCTAGGAATGGGGATAATCCTCTGCAAAGGTTCAGGAAGAGCGAAATCAAAGCAATAGCGTCTAAATATTCGATAACAACGTGACGGGGAAGGGGGTACGTCTGACAAAATCACCAAAAACTCAAATAGAAAGAGGAAGAACAGCCTCAGGGCAACATGCAAGGCGGGGAGGGAAAGACAGCCCAAGGTGGGAAATAGATGTGGGCTCAATTCCCACCACTCCAAAATCTGCACAGCAAATTATCTGTACTTTAAAGAGAAGGAGCAATCAGCAGCGATTGAAATATCCCTGAATGAAGTTATAATGACATTCCTTTTCTCTCTCACTCATCTGGAGTCAAAGGTTGTTACTGGGATTCATGCAGTCAAAGACATTGGGCCTTTTCCTTGGAAGAGTAAATCCTTACATGTAAGCTACTAGACAAGAATCTTTGCGGGTGGGAGGAAAGAGGCAACTAGATGGAGTAAGTGTCTGGTAGAAATATTCTAGAGACTGCCTATTTGTCTGTGCAATCATCAGAAAAAGAGAGAAGGAAAAATGAAATACAGCAAACTTTGTAAAAATGTCCTCACTAACTTGTTTTGAGTGAGGACTGTGGGATGAGCTGCAAGCCCAATTCTTAGCAATATATCCAAGGCTCAGGGGACCATTCTTGCTTCCTCTATCAATCAGGTTTCGTTACAGAGCAGCTCATGTCAGGTCGTATCAAATGTGGCTTGACGTAACATGAGGTCACATGGCCTGATGGAAAGTAGGAGGAGAACTGGGAAACAATCTCTTTCTCTTTAAAAAATATTATGGTTGCAGGAGGGCAGGTATGAAGCAAACTTGGAATGTGGGAGAACAGAAGTGATGGTAATAAAACTAGGCTGCTAAATAATAAATGATGGTCCATGCTTCTTTCTCTAGCTTCTCTCACTTAGGGATATCAAAGCCTCAGAGGCTTGATTAAGTCATTTCATAATATCTGTGTAGGCGCTGAATATAGCAGGTGTGGGTGTAAGAATGCCTTCTGTCCAAACTCTCTTTACCCACCTGGGAAATGCAGCCATCTCAGGTAAGTGGAGATACAGCTGTTATTAGGTATTGCCTTTAGAAGGCTCAATGAAGAGGGGAAGGTGGCCATACTAACCAGCTGAAATTACTGAAGAACCGAAAGAAAAAAAAAAAGCAAACTCTCTGAACAACCTAAATGGTTGAGTGCTTAGCTGTGGCTGCTGGCACATCACAGTGAGGAGCAGGTGATTTGGGGGAGGTGGGGAGGGAAGATAATGTGCTCTGATCACTTAACCTCAGATCTAAAGGGTACCACCTGCCACTGGGATTTGTCACTTTTCTGGTATGATTATACAAGGGAGAAAGGGACTGGGCATGGCAAGCTCTTGATAGAGAGAGACATCCAGCTGTCAGTATTCCAAAACTGTCAACGTGAGATGTCCACTGCCAGGACTCACAATCTCAGTCTTCAGTTGCCTTCGTTAGCGGGTTAAACTATGCCAGCGAGCTGGAGACTATGAATTCTTCCTCAGAACAGGATGAAAGGGTTGGTACAGGGAAAACGTATGGCTCTGGAATGAGAGGACCTGGGTTCAACTGGGACCTGTCACTTAATCTCATTGGCCCTGTTTCCTCATCTAAGAAACCTGCTTGTAGAGGGCCTCTGAAGACCCTTCCAACTCTAGAGAAACTTAAATGAATGAATATTTCATATGCTACATTTAAGTTACATTGTGTAATGCAATACCTGTATACAATTGTGCAAAAAAAAATCCCTCCGTTAAGTGGGGGTGACATAAAGGGCTTGTTATCTTGCCATCCCCCCTATGTCTTATTGAGTATTTCCAGAAAATTAATTCAACAAACGTTTGTTCAATGCCTATCATGTACAAGGCACTGTTCTAAGTACCAGGGATATAAAGGAGAAAACCAATGTAATTCCTGTCATTGAGAGACCTACAGGTTAATGGACCATATGCCTTCTTCAATACACTCCTCCTCAGTGTTCTCTGGTGAATCATAATTCAAGTCACATTCTGTAACTGTGGGTGAACCTCCAAGTTCTGTGGTGGCCTCTCTTCCCTTCTGTCTCTGTTTTCTCATTTGAATTTTGTCATCAGCTTCCACAGGTTTAATTAATTGCTATGCAGAAGGTTATCTGATCTATATTTCTAGACCTAGTGTCTCCCCTAACCTCTATACTAAATCATAAACTTCATACTGGAATCTTGGAACTAAATGTACTGTAGATATCTTGAACTCAACATATCAAAACCAAAAGCCAATGCCTTTTCCTGCCAAACTCACCCATTTTCTCTATTTCTGTTGTCACCCAGGTTCACAAATTTGATGTCATTCAGCATTCTTCATTTTCACTCCACAAATCCAATCAGTTGCCAATTCTTTTCTTTTACCTTTATGTCTTATATTTCCTTCTCTCCACTCACAAGAACTCCATCCTCATTCATGACCTCATCATCTCTAACTTAGGTTATGCTAATTACTTAATAATTCTGCCCTACATACACTTACACAACCTCCCCACAATGGCCAACGTGATTTTCCTAAAGCTTAAGTTTCATCCTTCCACCTCCTACTCAATAAACTTTGGTGGCTCTATATTACATTTGACTGCAAGTTCAATGAAAGCAGAAACTGTCTTTTGCCTTTCTTTGTATCCCCAGAGCTTAGCACAGTGCCTGTCACATAGTAAATGCTTAATAACTGCTTGCTGGCTGATTAACTAGCTTCTAGTTTCAAATTCGAATTCTGTTTCTCATTTAAAACTTGTCACAACCCAGCCCTACCTTACTTTTCCTGCCTTGTTATACCTTACTTCCCTCTATTCACCCTATGGTCAAGCCCAGATGAACTTCTTGCTATTTCTCATACTGCCTTCCACCTTTTGTCTCCATGTACTGGTCTCCAAAGCCTAGAATGATCACCCTCCTCACCTCCACCTTGTGGAATACTCTTGGAATCACTGGTTTCTTTCCACATTCAGCTCAAGTGCCACCTTTTACATGATGCCTTCCATGTTTCCCCCTGTTGCTAATGCCATTCCCCCAAAATGTTACCTTGTATCTGCTTTCTAGGTGTGTTGTATATGTCTATATATGTTCATGTTGTCTCCTTCATTGATTGTCAATCGAATACCCTTCTGTTACATGTACCTTCAAATATAAGGGGCACCCACTAAACCCTCTCTGCTCTCAGAGAACTGAATCTCTTCTTCCTCTAACTCCAACCCTTTTCTGGATGTCAATGCTAAACTCATTAGGTTAGGGTTTGTGTGACATATCCAAAAAATTTCTCAGAGCTCCAACCCCATCCTGCTGGAATAAAACTCTCTCTACCTTTCTCATTCTCCATTCTGTGAATCATTGATTCACTTTTAACTACCAGAACTAATAAGAATTGCATTGTTATAAATCAAAGGTAAAATAAAGTAGAGACATTAATTAGCATCTAGCATGGACAGAGACCACACCTTCTCTCAGATCACTGGTCCCAGACTCTGCCTAAGCAGAAATATTTTGAAGAGTAAAATTCATCTTTCTCTCTTAGGGAGGAGGGGGCGGGATAAGAGATTTCCTGGAAATTCAGTTCTCAGTTGCTCCCAGTTGGGAGCTGAGTAAAAGGGTTTTTCCACTTGCATATCTGAAGTAACCAAAATGAGACTTCTCAGCAATATAATGCAAGAATACTCAGATTCCCCAGGGAGTCTCTCCCACCATAACTTGGGCATGGTAGGTGGCACCAGTCACTGAGGAGAGTGAGAGGAGAGAATTTCCTTCTACTCATGCTCTGTCCTTTGAGCCTGTAGCACTTGCCAGGTTTATTCAGTCCTGTCCAAATGGACACTGGGAGAAAATGGACGCTGGGAGAAAATGTACAGATTCATTTTATCTAGGCATCATATCAAAGTCTCTCTAGCATGTTCATTTTCCTCCTTACAAAAACAAGACAAATTCCTGTCCTTCAGCTTTTTTCTTCCCTCCCCTCCCCTCCCCTCCCCTCCCCTTCCCTTCCCTTCCCTTCCCTTCCCTTCCCTTCCCTTCCCTTCCCTTCCCTTCCCTTCCCTTTCTTTTGTAGGGTTCATGGGCTCACCTACCATCCTGAAGCTGGACCTTGAAGGAAGAAAGGAGTTAAACCTGTGGAAACACAATCAGATAGCTTGTGAGAAAGCACAGTGACAGGAGGAAGTAGGACGAGGTCTGGGAAAACCAGCAGCCACCCAGTGTATCTGGAACTGAGTGGAGTATGTGAAGGAGAGTCAAAATGGAATCCCGAAATGCAGCCTGGAGCCAGATTGTTAAGGGCCTTGGACACCAGGATATAGGAGTTTGTATTTTATCCTGTAGGCAATGGGAGTCATTGAAGGACAGCTTTATACTTGCAAATCAAATTAAGGTGAAATAAAAATGTCAAATTCCAGAGGTTAGCAAATTAACTCCTTAGTTCTGTCAAAGAAACTGGCAGGCTTGGGAAAACGCTTTCGATCTTTGTCATCAAGTCAAAAAGTACTTAAGTGCCACATGTTCATGTGATTGTTCCAGATGTTATGCAAAGCAACCTAAGCCATCCCAGTGTAGCTTGCAAGGGGCTAGTGATCTACAACAGACCTTGATACCATATTGTATTAAAGGCATTGCAGTACCTTTCTTGATTTCTCACTAGCAAGCCCTTTTGATGCTCCAGTCTCTCTGCCATGTGACAGGGACCTCTTCACCCTAGAAGTCCATTCCACCCCTTGAAGCACACTCCTCTCCTGCAGCTTTCTTGCAGTTTCATGGTTTGTTATGGTGGGACCATCTCAAAGAATTCAGACTCAGACAATCTCCAGTCCAAGTGAAGGCATTTATTGAGAATGATGCCTCTAATGGGCTGAGTTCCAAGAGGAACCAGCAACTTAGAAGGCAAGGCAAGCAATTTTATTATAATGTAATATATATGGTGTAGCGATGCTGATTATACAACAGAAATTATGAATATTAAAAAGGCAGAAGAGGTTTGTTAAGGGATTAGGTATTAGGGGAGTGGTCCCAGCCTCAGTGGAATGGCACATGAAATTACCCACAATGCATACAGAAAAACCCAAATGGGGGGGGGGGTATTTATGTACGATCATGACATTATAATAAGCCTCTCTATGTCATGAGTTTTCTCTAGGTCAGTTCTTTACTGTTACTGCTCAGGGGAAGCCCTTTCTATGGTTCAGTGGTCAAACGTCCTGGTCTATATCCTGGTGGTGCTACCTCTGATTGGCTAGCTATTGTAGTCCTGTTTGGTCAAGATGGAAAGTTAGGTATTGTAGTCCTTTCTTGAGCTAGATGGATGATATGGTTGTGGTTGAGTACATGGACACACCTGTTTAAACATGAGAATTGGATCTGGGGGCAGAGAGAAGCTAGAGGCAGTGGCTGTATTGAATCTGAGGTGGCTGTGATGTGGTTAAAGCCTGGTTGTGTGGTCAAATGAGGGCATGCCTGTTGTTCAGTGAGACTCATAAGAAAGTTAGAATACTGGGGCTGGGAGCAGCTTTATTAGGATTCTATCATCCTCTTCCTCTGATTGGCTGGTTCTTCCTAGAATCTCCATTTTCTGGGAAAACATATCTTCATACCTTTCCAGGTTGCACTCCTAACTTTCTGGAATTTCTTTACCATGCCCAAAGACCTTTAATGTATTGTCATACCCTTCCTTGGATTATAAGCTCCTCAAGGGCAGAGATTATCTTTCTGCTTGTGTTTGTCTACCCAGTGCTCAGCATAGTGCGAGCACATAGTAAGTGCCTAATAAATGCTTGACTTCACTGATCTTAAACATTTTCTGTTTTGTAATTGTGCCATTAGGAAGGGAAAATGCAAATTTTTTTTAAATCTGCTTGGCATATGTGTTTGCTTAAGCTAAGTGCTAATGTGTGGACATTTGGCATCAGGAGTTTTAGACCTGCCAACCTTGTGGCACTCCTAAAAGAGCTTATTGGCAAAAGAGGAATTCGGAGAGAGAATGAGATGCAAATAATTTGAAAGAGAGCAGTGTGGGTCACTTTTGGCGTCTGACTTTATTTATAGAGTTCAAAGCCAGCCTGCAGAGACATGAGGAAATGCTTTAAAGAAGCCCAGTTAATCTGATCCATTTTGACTTTTTCACCTGAGAAGAGCTTTGGACAAAGGCCCAGTAAGCACTACTGCTAAGTCCTGCCCATGAGAATCATAATGGCTCAGGAAGGCACTTACTTCTCCGGAGAGTATTGCCTGTGGGGCAATCTGGTGAGTTGTTTTCTTTTCTTCATTAAGACATCCAATATCACAGAGCATTAGAGGAAGTTGTTGTGTGTTTTCACCATTTGGACAACATCCGGAAGAGAGGATCTAAAAGGACTAGAGGTTTGGCCTAGGATCTGAAAGCTGAAAGAAAGGTCCCTAATTAGTCCAGAGAATATTGTGTCAAGGGAATTGGGGGCGCGTGATTTTTAGAATGCTCTTCAAGGATATGGAGTGTGTCAATACTCAGAATAATTTAATTTTACAAACATTGATTAGATACCTCCAATGTGCAAGGCACTGGATTAGGCACTGGGGAAGCAAAGACAAAAAATACATATATAAGTGAATGAAACACTAAGTACATACAAATTAATTTCAAGAAACAGAGAGAATTAACAACTGGGTTGGGGAGAGGAAATCAGAGAAGGTCTCATTTAGGAGGTGGCACCTTTAGAGAAGGTAGGGGCACTAAGAAATGAAAGGGAGGAGGGAGAGCATCTGAGACATGGAGAATAATGAGCAATAGTGCTTTAACTCTGCAGGAGCCTACTGCTAATTAGCTGTGTGACTCTGGGGAAATCACTTAACCTCTCTGTGTCTCAGTATTCTCCATAAAACAAAGAGATTGGACTAGTTGATATCTGAAGGACCTTCTAGGACTGATATTTTATGATTCTTTATGACTGAGTTCCTTGTAAATAATAATCAGGAAATTGTCCTAGGGCTGGTTTAGGAGTCATTGTCAGGAAGTGTCTAGAGTGTGGTGGGAGGCATCCAAAGAAACTCAGGACCCACAGGGGGTGACATTGTAGCTGTTGCCCTCCATCTCACTTATGAAGGCAATACTTCGACACCACTGTTCATTTCATCAGGTATTAAGTGAAGGTTGCTTTTGTCTGTTGGGTTCTTTTTTAGACAAAAGTACAGAAGGCAATAGCCTTTGCCTCTAAACTCCATCTCTGTTATGGGAAAAGTAGACTAGGTGATTGAAAGGTCCATTTTAGCTCTATCAGTCTATAATTCAGCTACCCATAGCAACCTTTGCCTTTATTGTCCCCAACATGGGTAACATGTTGGTTTCAGAAAGGATGGTTGATAAAACCTCCTGTTCTTCGGATAGTCAAATAATAGAAGGGTCGTTAACAATTTCTTTGTCATGAATACACTGCCCTGGGGAGACAGGGTAGATCTCAGTACATACCTATGTCTCTAACTCAGATCAGTCTCATATTTGACTCATTTGTTGTCTATGTCCTTTCAGTCTACCCTCTTTGGACCATTGATAATGATGGAATCTTTGAGGACTGGCATTAGAAAGTGGCCCTTTCATTCCCCTTATCCTGTTACTCTTAACAAGTGAAAAAAACATGAGAAATAACAACCATTCAACTGCATTAAGAGGCTTAAGGAAAGGGAAAAGGGAAATTATGTAGAAATGGAAACAGCTTCAAGAAAGAAGAGTCTTGCAAGTTAGATCTTTGGAAGAAAAATTCTGATGGAATAAAAGTCTAAGAGACTACTTGCATCCTTTCCTTTATCCAACCCCCCAAAAGGAAGGAAAGCAGATAACAGAAGGCTGTATGTAAGTAGTCAAGGCTCTTGGATATTTTTAAAACTTTCTTAATAGAACAGCCCATCAATATAACTATTATCAGATGCCACAGTAGGAGGCAAAGAGCTACCCTTGATGAAATGGACAGATAGAAAGCTAACCTAGAAAAAGGATGAGTATTGTTGAAAAGTCCTTTGAAAGCTTACTGGATGGATCCGAATGAGTGGGGCTTGATGGAGATGCACCAAAATAATTAGCATGCATTAGTGTGGAGTCACTTTCTCTGTGAAATCTTCTTAGAATGTAAGTTCATTGAGAAAGTAAGAGTTGCTTCATTCTTTGTATTTGCATGCCCAGAATATACTGTAGTTCCTGGTATATTGCAGGAGCTTAATAAATGCTCACTAACTGATTGATTGATCAGAGGGGAAATCTGAAGACTGAAGAAGACAAAGGTAGTGCCAAAGTTTACAGAAAAGAAAAATTCTAATCCTTGTGGCCCCAAGCCATTTGCTTACAGTAAAGGCTAAAACTGAACTTGAAAGATACTAGGAGAAGTTTCATCAACCAGTCAGTTTAGAAACACAGTCCCAAAACACAAGCAACCAACACATTGAAGCTGAAATTGCACCCCAGTAATTTTGTTTCCTTCAGTGCTAGAGTGACAGGCTGTGTTGATAAGAGAAAAGCAATAGCTCTAATCTCTCTGGACTCCAGTAAGGGTCTAGATGGTGATTCTATCCAATGTGACATTCTCTTCAACAAGATAGGGAGATATATCCTAAATTGAAGGACTACACTCAAAAGGTACTTATCAATGGCTAAGAGCCCACCTACAGGACATCCTACATGTATAGTGTAGTAGAAGTTGAGATAGATTTGGAGAACTGAGGTTCAGATACCAGCTCTGTTATTTACTACTTGTGTGACCTTGGAAATATAACTTAACATCCCTGGTCCTGTTTCTTCTCCTCTAAAATGAGAGAGTTGAACTAGGGGGTCTTGTCTAATTTGAAATCCACATTTCTATAGTCTGGCATCCCACGAGAGTCAGGCGCAGCTGATAGTCTTTACCAGTGACCTTAAGGCTTCTTTTAACGTATGTTCATTGTCTGTCTGATGGTACCAATTTGGAAATATTGCTTCAAATGATTTTAAAATAATACCTAAAGATTAGCAATGTCATTCATCCAGAATGGAATTCAATAAAGAATAACTGCAAAATAATAAATTAGGGATAAAAAAATAAGGCCTTCACATACCATGCTGGAAACTACTGGATTAGAGAGATTGGAGAGGGGTCACAGAAGAACACAAGCCTAATGTCAGTGAACAAAAGACATGGTTATTTTTAAAATACACAATACAACGTTAGGTTGTATTAAAGGTTGTTGTTCTGGTTGAGTCACGTCAGCTTCATGACCCTATTTAGTTTTTTCTTGGCAAAGATATTAGAGTAATTTATCATTTCCATCTTCATTTTGTTTTACAGATGAGGAAACTGAGGCAAACAGAGTTAAGTGATTTGTCCAGAGTCACACAGCTAGTAAATATCTAAGGCCAGATTTTAACTTACAAAGATGAGTTTTCCTGACTCCAGGCCTAGTACTCTACTCGCTGTGCCACCTAGCTGCCCTCAGGACATACAAAATATAGACATACAATGCTATGTTGTATTGATTGTAGTAGGACACATACAGACCCACAAATAATTCTTCTACTATCCTAAGTAGATCTTAAGACTTTATTGGAATATTAAGGACTGTTTTAAGTGAATTGTCAAGGACCTGAGAATGGTACAGATAAAAGGCCATAAATATTATGAAAGATTGAAAGGAGTCCTTTGAAAAAGGAATCTAAACTTATTTTAATAGGCAAAGCTAAAAATAGATTATTGGGTATAGGACTAACCTTCACACAGTAGAATTTCCAAGTGTTTAGAAGGGTTGCTGAACTTTCCAGATTTGAAGACTGATGCTTGAAATTCTCCCATTTGGGTTCTATTCTTTCAGGTTAAGGTGTTTACTTCTGCTAAAAGGCAGGAGCAGCAGTGCAATGACTCAACTATTAGTCATTTATGAGTCATTGATGTCTTGGTGGGGATTGTTTTTGGATTCTTTTCTGGGACAAGATTTTAATAATGAGAAAGAGAACATCCGTCTAGTTGACGGTGACTGATAGAGTGAAATGCCATTTTTAAGTGGGAGGTGATGCAAGTCTAGGGGCTAATAAAGACATTTTTTCTTGCTTCAATATTTTTCTCCAGGCATCCCAAGTACAGCCTTTGTAAATTCATAGATTCAGAGTCAGAGTAAGTGATATGGACTCGGAGATCTTGTAGTTTAACTGGCTAAGCAATTTCCCCCCAAAAAACAGAGGGCAGAGAAGAGGGAAAGCATGTCACCTATGAGAAACTGATCAAGTATTCGTTTCTTAAAAAACTTCACTTGGCACATATTTATTAATACCTATGATACATAGGGCACTGTTTTCTGTGCCAATGGAGAGAAGATAAGGTTTATTACCTAGGCTTTATCCTTGACTCCTCACTCTTCTTCACCCTATTTATCCAGTCACTGAATCTTACATTTCTACTTTTACATCTCCCACAACCGACCCCTTCTCTCCACTCACTCAGCTAACAGGTCCTCATCATCTCTTGTCGAGATTGTGGAAACAGCCTTGTTCTTGACTTCCCCGTTTCAAGTCTGTCCACTGCAGGCCATCCTACACATCACTGCCAAAGTAATTTTGTTCCTACACAGCTCCGACCATGCAGCTCCCTTGTTCAATCAATTTCAGTGCTTTCCTATTGCCTCTAAGATAAAAAATAAATACTTCTATGAGGACTTTCAAGTCCTACACAGTCTGGCCCCAACCTCTCTTCCCAGACTCATTGTATATGATTCTCTCACACTGCAATCCAAACAAACTGTCCTTCTCTCTATTCTTCATGTATCACACTCCATTTCAGATCTCTGTATCTTTTTATTAGTTGTCCCACATGCTTAGAACGTACTCTTTTCTTACTTCTGCCGCATAGATTCCCTCTATTGCTTCCACCAAAAAAATCAGTCTATCATAGATTTAGGTCTGGAAGACTTTGGAGGGGATCTAATCGAAACTCTTCATTTCATTGATGAATAAACTGAGGATCACAGAGATGAAGAGACTTGTTCAAAGTCACAAATCTAATACAAAATAGAATCTGGATTTGAACCCAGGACCTCTGTGTCTTCTTCCATTTTCCCTCAAGAATGTGGTTATGTAAGGGGAGTGGTATTGGGGGAGAGAATGAGCTCCTTCTCCATATGAATTAGAAATACTTGTTCACAAATAGCATTTTGAATTTCAGGGGGACTTTGCATTAAAGGCTTCCATGGTGTCTTTGTGTCAATCTCGTCCAAATTCGAAGGTATCAGTAAGTTATTGCAATTTACAAGGAAAAAAAAAAACAGAGACTACGACCATTTCTGTGTATTCAATGAATTCTATTGTTTGGCAATTCCAATTTCTTACCCATGTGTGTATGCATTCCATATGAATCCATATATTTGAGTCAATTTTTCTCCTTTTTAGGTTGTGTGGTGTGGTGCATAAAGTCCTGGATTGGCAGGGAGAAAGACCTGAGTTCAAGCGCTGACTCTAAAACCTAGCAAACCTCTGATTATAGACAAGCCCCTTAACCCCTCTGAGCCTCCAGCAAATCCATCAGTTTGTAAGTCTATCAGTTTCAGACTAGTGGCCATCTTTCCCTGCTGGGAATTCCCAAACTGATGAAATCATAGGTCCTTGACATATTGATCTATCAACAAAGAGAGAACAGTCTTGTCTGCCTGTTCAGCTGTGTTGTATGTGAACATGAAGGCTCCAACAATAGAAAACCCACTTTTAAGCAAGGTCAGAGAATGGTTCCTGCAGGCCACACCACCTTCCTTCCAAGTCTATGTTTTATTCTCTCCAGTATTCTCTTTGTAGAGTAAGCGGCCACTTATTTGGAAGAAACTGATGGGCTCTGGGAATATCTATTGCCACTAATGCCTTTTTACAGCCTGGGGCTGGTGACTGAAATGTTGGGGTTTGGGGGGAAGGGTTGATTATTTGGGAGTTTTGGGGGGTTGTTTGTTTGTTTTTTTGCTTTAAATCCAAGAAAGGTAATACTTGAGAAGTTGCTATCAAGTAATTTAATGCTCCTACTTGAATGATTTGCTGATGTTTTCCTAACAGTATGCAAATGAAGGTTTGTGTGGTTGAGAAGGGTTACTCTTAAAGTCAGAAAGACTTGGGGTCAAGTCCTTCCTGTCTCTAGTACATATATGGCTGCCTGTGTGACTTTGGGTCAGTGCCTCCAAGCAACTCTAAGTCACAGGCCAGGTGCCAATCTACATTTATATAAAGAGTCCCCTACACCAATGCAATCACAGGTCCAGCCTTTAATTAAAACAAAAAATTCTAATCATAGATAGGAATGTTTTCTTTACTGACTGATACCAGGTCTGCCCTATGGAGTACAGCAGTGATACTGACTGGGTTTTGTCAAGGCAAGGGAGATAACAGTGTACTTTGCAGGAAAGATTTTCCAAATCTGTCTGTCCTAGTTTTGACGAAAAGTACATTTTCTGTTTTCTTGACTTGTTGGAGAGTTTTGAGCCCTTCCTATTCCCAACAGCTGTGCTTCTGTGATGGGGTGACACCATTTCTTCACATGGAATATAATTTGTGATTAGTTTGTTAAGCCCTCCAGGGAGCACTGAATGAAAAGAATGATACAACTGTCAGCCATTCCTATTATCATGAAAGGAGAAGCCTGGAAGCAGACACTCAGAACAAAGAACATTTGAAATCCCAAGCAACCTGTCAGCTCATTAGCTAGTCTTCAGGACACGGCTCCAAACTTGTTGGTCAGTCTTGTTCCACTGCAGCATCAGGTGATCTAGCTTCCTGGGAACAGAAGAAATTTTGCTTCAGCTAGAAAAAAAAAGAACAGGATGATTTTGTAAAGCAATTGTGATATAAAGCCAACACTGAGCTTGGAAAGAATAAGACACATTGCAAATAACCCTGTTGCTTCAGGGATGCTAGATCCTGTTGTCTGCAACAATTTTGTTCTGTACCATTGCGCCTTGTATATAGTCAGTCAATGCAATCCATAATTACACTAAGTAGTGTGAAAGGAAACCTGTTACAAGGCTAATATGATAATGGGAGTTATCTGGGCAACTGGAGGGAAGGCAGTTATTAGAAATATAATTTTTCATGATTTTTTTTTTGTTCAGGAAAAAAGGAAGCCTCATTAAGTATGGTTTTAAATGAGTTAAATTTTCTCATTTCTCTGACAATTAATTTCCATGCAGCCCAATTACAATTTGCAATTCTGATGCTTTGCTGTCGAGCTACCTCTGAGTGAACTGGTTAGTAAACAGCAGAGGGCAGTGATGAGCTAAAACTGGTGTCCTCATCCTGTTTCTGGCAGTAAAATTGTTCTTGTTAGCAAATGAAATCTTAGGGCTAACTTCGCCACAGAGGAAATTAAACTGCTAATTACATGTGTATAAACCACTAAAAATGAGCCCAGTTGTTGCTCAGTATTTCAGAAACACCCACCTCTCTTGCTTGGACTGAAAATATGTAATTATGGCAGGAAATAGCACCCACTGAATATGAATACATTGTATGTACATACGTACCTACGTAGGTATGTATGCATGTGTGTATGTATGTATGCGTACATACATGCATGTATGTGTTTGTAGAAGTAGTCTAACCACTTACACCATCTGTCCTTTGCTATTAACAAACAGTTATTTCTCAGTCCACCTTTCACACGGCTGTCAATGTGATAGTCCTAAAGTAATTAGTCACACCTCTAATCAATAAACTTGAGTGGTTCCCTGTCACCACTAGGATGAAATACAATCCCCTATTTTTGACTTTTTAGGGAATAAATATTTTATTTTCCCCTCAATTATATCTTAAAATAATTTTCAACATTTTTCTGAAAGTTTTGAATTCTGTATCGTCTTACTGGCTCCCTCCTTGAGATGGTAAGTCCTTTACAATCTGGCCTGAACTACTTTTCCAGGCTTATTATGCATGGCCCTCCTTCAAGCACTCCAAACCAACCAAACTAGCTTCCTTGCTTCTCTATCTCTGGTCTTTGTGTCTTTGAACAGACTTTCTCTCATGCCTTTAGTGCAGTCCTTCCTAACCTTGACATCTTAATATCCCCTGGCTTCCTTCAAAGCCCAGCTCAAGTAGCACCTTGAACATCAGACCTTTCCAGATCCCCACCCTACATGCTAATACCCCTCATCCCCCTGTCAGTTTGCATTTATTTTATATTTATATATAATTTAGATATGTAAAGGTGTGTCGCTCCATAGAATGTTACATTCTTTGAGGTCAGGAACTGTTTCATTTTTTGTCTTTGTATCATACATACAAAGTATATGTAGACCCTTTGAACAGTCCTGCCACATAGTAGGTGCTTAATAGATGTTGGTTAATTGATTTTTTTCTTAGTCATCTATGTCAATGAATTCCTCTGTACCTGCATAGACTCTCATCCTCACTCCCCAGGATTATTGCTACAGCTTCCTAATTGTTTCCCCTGCATCCAGTGTCTTCATTCTCCAATCTAGCCTCTACACATTTGCCAGATTGGTATTTCTAAAATGTCTATGACTGATTTCCTACCCTTTGATACAAAGTGTTCACTAGTTTCCCTATTGCTTCAAAGATAGCATACAAAATACTCTGCCTGTCATTTAGAACCCTTTAAAAATCCGACTCCCACTTACCTTTGGGTTTTATTCTATATTGGTTCACTTCATGTAATCTCCATTCTAATCAAACTGGGCTGCTAGCTGCACCTGATACAGGACATTCCATCTCCTACCCTGGATCTTTACACAAATGATTCATCACTTCTGGAAAATAACTCTTTCCTCACATCCCCCTTTTGGAATCCCTAGTTTCTTTCAAAATATATTTCAAGTGTCTCTTTCTCCATGAGGTCTTTCCAAAACTTCTATCTAAAACCCCATGTCTTGAAATTACTTTGTAAATGCTCACATTTACTTCTTTACGTGCATATGGTAACCACCTCTCCCACTACACCTAATCCCAGTAAAATGCAAGCCCTTTCACACTTAGTAGATGCTTATTTTTTATACTTCAGTTTTTATTTCATAATCATAAGCTAAACTCTGTTGTCTAGAGAGACTTGTGGAAGGAAAAAGGAAGTGAAATCCAAAGAGAAGTGTAGCAACTGAGAGCACAAGGATTATAGGGTATAGCAGCAGATGAGGTTTAGGGGTGTTCTCTCCAGCTATAGAGGAATGGCTTGATGGTTAAGAAAATAAAAGAAAACAAAACAAAATAATCTTATGATGGTCGTCCACATTCAGCGATAGTGATCTGCTTGCTGGTCTTGCCATCTTGAGAACTGAAATGCTCCGTGGCTTCCATGCCTTCTTTCACTTGGCTAAAGAACCCATGCTTGCCATCCAACCAATCAGTCTTAGCAGTACAGATGAAAAACTGGAAGCCATTTGTCTTGGGTCCAGGATTTGCCATAGATGAGATACCAGGACCAGTATGCTTCAGGATGAAGTTCCCATCAGCAAATTTCTCCCCATAGATGGACTTGCCACCAGTGCCATTACGCGTGTGAAGTCACCACCCTGGCACATGAGCCAAGAATGATTCTGTAGAAGCAGGATCCCTTGTAACCAAGTCTTTGGAATCTTGTCTGTAAGGATTTCAAAAGTAATCCAGGGCTCATTATAGATAGTGAGGTTGAAGTACATGGTGGGGTTGGCCAAAGCCACAGATGCCTAGGCTGGACATGATGGCAGAGGCAGTGGCAGAGGGAGCCAAGACAAGTACTCCCAGTAGTGGCATCTGCAAAGTCTTAGTAGATGCTTATTAAATAATTCTTAAATTGATTGAATATGGTACAGTCAATAAGGTACAGTGTGAAGAACTCTGGGTCAATAGGATCATAGAATTGGAACTAGAAGATATCTCCAATTTCATCACATCCAACTTTCTCTTTTTATAAAGAAAGAGCATGAGGCTGAGAGGTGAAGTAACTTTTCCAACATCACATAGAAAAACTACTGGTAGAACCAGGATTTAGAACTTCTGTCTCCAGATCCAGCCCCCCCACCTCTCTCTGCCCCTTTACTGTTTTGAGTCAAGAGGCCTGGATTTGAGTCTCAACTATAATTTTCCACCTCTCATGTCATGGAGTGGTGTTGAAGAAAATATTTTGCACCATTTTAAGCTCTATACTGGGCATCCCAAAAGTCAGTGCAGCTTTAAGCTCTGTTAGTGCATAAACTCAGACTTTTGTGACACCCTCCATAAAAATTAAGTTGCAACAAGGATGGAATTCTAGCTCTGCCATTTACTAGTTGGGCCATTTTAGGCCTGTCTCTTTACCTCCCCTATCTGAAAAATAAGAAGATCAAACCAGATCAGTGGTGTCAGATTCCCTGTGGGCTGGTTAGAAAATCACAAATTAACATAATCTATGATATATTGTATTTTTATTAATTTCATTAAACATATCCCACTTAAATTTTAATCTAGTTTCTGCTGTACTGAATTTTTTGTAGGCCAGAAGAAGGCTTTGAATTTTACACCTTTGTACTAGATGACCTTTAAGGTTCATTTCAGCTCTAAATATATGATGCTTCAGGGGCATTTGCAAATATTTCCCCTCCTCTCTCCCAGTAGCTAAAGGTAGAATTCTGTTTGAGTCAGGTTAAGATCATCATACTATCCTTGATGGCAGGTTTTAAAAAGCAATTTCATAGGAGTTAGGGGAGTGAGAAGAGGAGAGAAAGAATGAATCACAGTAGAAAATTTCGATTAGAGACTATTTGGGTTTGTGTAACAATGTTACTTGCAGCTGCTGTGGGGGTGTAAGAACAATAACACCAGCACAAAGGAGGGCTGCTAGCATAGGTTCTTCAATGTGCTTTTCTAAAGGAAACAACTTTAACAATCTTACTTTAATCACACACACACATATATAGATACAGATACAGATGCACATATACGTGTGTCTCTGTGTATATGTATATGTATATATATGTGTGTATGTGTGTATATATATATATATATATATATATATATATATATACATATGTATCATTCACTTAGTTCAAGAGAAAAGTCAACACCCTGAACTTCAGAGAAAATACAAACAGAAATTACAAGCGGAAATTATATAAACAGAGCCAATACAAACAGCAAAAAATCAACAGACAGGACTTCCAACTGTCTGACCAAAAGTAATATATACATAGTTACCAGAAAGAGAAGTATCAACATCTGGGTTTTTCAAAGCCAAGGACCTCCTTAATGGCTACCCAGCGTCTCATCTGGCTACATCACATGAACACACTTCCTGTGAGTGTGGCCCAAAGCAAAATGTTGACCTTCGAGAGAGTATCACAACCCTTGTGACCCAGGCTCATGTGACTTAGGCTTCCGTGTAACTTAAGCAGGTCACATGGGCCTATTAATGGATGGGAAAGATTTTCCCATCAAGCAAAAAATACATTAACGCTGTTTGCAAGAATATAGCAACAATGAAATTTTAATGTTCTGATATTAGAATTCTAATGGTCTAATAATTATAATCCCGAATTTTTCTTTGGAAGGGAGATGCCCTAGTCACTTTTCAATATGAAGACAATATCCCAGAGGAAGTGAAAAGACATTGACTACTGAGATTATTCTGGAGACTCTAATTTATATCCTGCTACATATTAATAAGGAAATAAAATAAGTGACAGGAAGAGGGTAGATATTCTGGTATCACAGATAATAACAGAATTTCTATAGCATTGTGGGGTTTACAGAGCACTTTACAAATGTTATCTCACTTGGTTCTCATAGCGACTATGAGAGGTAGCTACCCTTATTATCCCCATTTTATGGATGAGGAAACTGAGTCTGAGAGAGGTTAAACAATTTACCCTAGTTCATACAGTTAGTCAGGGTCTGAGGCAGGATTTGAATTTAGGTCTTCCTGATTCCAAATCCAGAGCTCTATCCACAGCACCACAGACTACCTGAAAGCTAGCTATTATCATAGATCTTAAATTATAAGAATTATCATAGAGTTAATACTGGAAGGGTCTTCGATGGTAATGGAGACCAGCCCCTTCATTTTGCAGATAAGAAAACTGAGGCCCACATAGTTTAAGTGACTTACCTAAGTTCAGCCAGCAACAAAGTACTTGCAGCAGGATTGAACCCAAGTCTTCTGACATTAAATCCAGTGCCATATCCAATGTACCTTGACAAGTTTTAGTGACTACTTGGTGCAATCCTACCAACATATTTTCAAACCATGCTCCCATGATTCCACATTTACACTCCATTGTAACTTTGATTTTTATTGTCATTAAGTGACTTGTGCAAGGTCACACAGATAGTGTCTGAAGCCATATTAGAACTTGGGTCTTCCTGACTGCAAGCTCAGTGCTCTTATCCACTGATCCATCTAGCTGCTTCCTTAGAAGAAATCTTAGAAATCCTTAGAAAACATGGAGTTCTGGGCAGCTAGGTGGTGCAGTGAGTAGAGCACCAGCCCTGGAGTCAGGAGTACCTGAGTTCAAATCTGACCTCAGACACTTGACACATTTCCTAGCTGTATGACCTTGAGCAAGTCACTTAACCCCAACTGCCCTGCCTTGCCCCCTGCAAAAAAATAAAATAAAATAGAAAAAAAACATGGACTCCAGTCCCCTCATTTGATAGACAAGGAAACTGAAAATGAGTAAAGTCAAGTGACTTGACCAGAGTCAAACAGCTTATCAGGCTAATTTGCTACTCTCCCTAAAAGGGTAGAGCTCCCAGTAACATCAGTGATGTTCCATGAAACAAAAACCAAAATAACCTAGGGTCCCAAAGTCGCAGTGTAAGGATCTACTGGTTGTTAATATATTTAGAAAAGCCTTTAAAATTCTTAATGAATGTTTGATCTATCTAGTTTTAGTTTGACGAAAAATTTAATGTGCCCCAAAATGACATGAAGTGAGTAACACAATAAATGAAGTCTCCCAATGCTGGGTAATCCCATAGAGGCTCCATATACACTAAAATATTCACAGTAGCAAAACATGGAAGGAAAGTAGAAGCTCAGCACTTGGGGATTACCAGAAAAAAAATTGCCATGGAACAGTATTATGCCATAAGAAATGCCTAACATAAGGAACTGAGAGAAACTTTGGAAGCTGTTATATGAATCAATAGAGAGAGAAGTAGGCAGAACCTAGAGAACAATAAATACAATAGCTGTCATAATACAAAAGAAAGCAACCCTAGAAGGCATCACCTTTTATACTTTACCATTCTAGAGCAGAGAGCTGGATTGGAGTCCCAGCACTGACATTTACCATGAGCAAGTCAAGGAGTGCTTTTAAAGATGTTTTCTGTAAATCTTTAATGATCTGTATGAATATAAGTTATTATGACAATGATGGAATACACCCACAAGGAGGAAAGTGTATTGCAGTTGAAATAGTGCTGGGTTTGGAGTTAGAGGGCTTGGGTTTGAATACTTGGTGGAGACAGCCCAGTGCCCTTTGACACTGGGAACAGAAACAAAAAGCAAAAGCCACAGGAGTAATAACACTTCCTCTTCCGCTAGACCATTGGGGTGCTTTCACATTGTCCTTAAAATCTGTCATCTAGCATGGATTATGGAGAAGGGTCTTGTCATGCCCCTCCCCTGCCATGGCCATCAACATCAAGTGCTGACCAAATGCCACCAATAGGCAGATAAACCCAAAAGTTGGCTTAGGAGCAGTAGCACCTTTCAGACCCCAGACCCTGCCCTCACCTCTCTCTCTCTCTCTCTCTCTCTCTCTCTCTCTCTCTCTCTGTCTCTCTCTCTCTTTCTGTCTGTCTCTGACTCTATCTCTGTCTTTCTCTCTGTCTCTCTGTGTCTCTGTCTATCTCTCTCTCTACATATATATGTATATATATACATACATACATATGTAATGTATAAACACATTATTTATATGTGTATTAATAGAAATGACACTAAAGAAGGTGCCATTCCATCTGTCTTGCTGGTGTATCAGAACGACAACTGGACCTTCCCATATGACCTTGCATCTGGAAAGTCCTCTATTTGTTGTCTTTCCCAGTTAGGAGTAGAGCTCATTGAGAAATAGGAACTGTCTTATTTTTTTATTTGTATCTTCAACATTTAGCACAGTGCTTTCAACAGAGTAAGTGTTTAATAGAGGTTTTTTCATTCATTCGTCCCTTCACCTCAAGTCTCTTTCCCTTCCCATATATCTTCTATTAAACTGCCCAAATGATTTTCCTTAAGTGCAATTCAGACTATGTCACCCCCTACTCAATAAACTCCAGTGTCTCCCTATTGCCTCTAGAAGCAAATATGTCATCCTTTGTTTGGCACTGAAAACTCTTTATAACCTGGCTCCTTCTTACCCTGTCGATGTTCTTATAGTGCCCACCTTGTACTCCTTAATCCGGTTACGCCAGCCTATTTGCTGTTTCTCACACACAGTCCTTGATCTCCTGTTCTGGGCCTTAGCACTGGCTGTCTCTCTAACCCCCTACCCAGGCCTGGAGAGCTCTCCCTCCTTCCCTCTGCCTCTTAGCTGCCTTTTCTTCTTTTCAAGGTTCAGCTGAAATCCCATATTCTGCAAAAGGCTTTTATTGCTTCTCTCAGCTATCAGTGCCTTCTCCTGTAATGTTACCTGCCATCTACTCTGTAGACATCTTATATGCATCTAATTATTTACATGCTGTCTCATTAGAATGTAAGCTCCTTGAGGACAGGGACTGTTTTTCCTTTGCTTTGTATTCTTAGCACTTAGCACAGTGCTTCGCCAAGAGTGAGCACTTAACCAATGTTTTTTGATTGATTGATTGAGATCAACAGGGTGACCATCATTCTAGGGGACTGCTAATAAAACAGCTCTTCTCTCAGTAGAAAGAAGGTGGACTTCCAGTCCATCTTCAGTATTTCTGACTCTTTGTGATCCCATTTGGGATTTTATTGGCAAAGATACTAGAATGGTTTGCCATTCCCTCCTCCAACTCATTTTGGAGATGGAGAAACTGAGGCAAACAGGGTTAAATGACTTGTCCAGGGTCACACAGCTAGCAAGTGTGTGAGGCCAGATTTGAATTCAGTTAAATGAGTCTTCCTGACTCCAGGCCCAGCAATTTATCCACTCCATGTAGAATGTGGAATATATATGTGTGTGTGTAAATGTATATATGTACACACATATAAATGTATATGTGTGCATATACATTATACATATATGTATATATGTACACATATATGCACACACATATATAATACATATACACATGATGCACATGTGTGCATGCAATACATATGTATGTATATGATATATGCACACATATGTATGTATACACATTATACATACATGTATACATATATGTGTATATACACAATACATACACATAATACACAAATGCGTGTGCATACACAATACATATACATATGTGTATATATGTGTATGAGCATGATATATACACATGTATGTATATCTATATACATATATATGCTGTCAAGAATGGTCAGTAAATTAATTTCCTTTCCTTTGCTTAATTGTACTTTGTTACGAGGGAGGGTTCTGTATGTGTGTAGTGATGAGAGCCTTGGGAAATTACAGCAATATTCAAAACAAGAATCAATAGAACATTGTGCAAAAAGAATCAATGAAGGTCACCCATATACCACTTGACTATCTCGAACATCTCACATCCTGATGATGGTATTGCCTGGGTTCACACTGGGTGAAACAATGCCCGCTCAGATTCTATAGGTACGCCACCCCCTCAGTGGAAGGTCTCTTTCCCAGCTTATTCACCTGGGCTTTTCTAGGGTTTTTAAAAAGAAAATAACAATCCGCTGTGGCTATCCATCCACTGCTTTGAACTGAAGGCTTTCCTCACCCCCTGAGGGTATCTTTAGAGCATTAAGGGCAGTATGGGCAGAACAGCCAATCAGAGTGATGAGTCTCTGCTGCTTGGCAAAGTAAAATTAATCTAAATCAAATACTTTCCACCTTGGCAATCTTAACTAATTCCCTCATGAAAGTACAAGAGAGATGTGAAACCCCTACAGTCAGTGTAAACCTCCTGGTAAGATGAGACAGGTAATACCTTTTAAGCTTGTTAATGTCTGAGCCTGCTGATTTCTACGACCGCCTCAAAGAATAGTTGAGTACTGCTCAACCTCTCATTACAAAGAAATGCACCTTTCCATGAGGGGAAGCGGAAGATACTGCTGGGGTCAGCCTTTGTATATTATGACTCAGATACCATAGTGAAAGCCTGTGAGGACACTGGTTCAACTGAGTCCCTGATTGTCGATCGCTTCTGCTTCTCTCCCTTGGATCTCTCGCCAGAAGGCCTTGCCTCTGAATCATTCAAGCCCCAGATGAAAGAAGTTTCCTCTCTGAGAAGACTCCTAGGCCTTTCTGCTGTAGTTTTAGTGGGCTTCATTATGAAGCACAAGTTGGGTCTCATTTGAGGGAATGGTTTGGCATCATCTGTACTGTGTTCAATAAATAGGCTGACTGACCGCTTCAGAGTACCAGCACAGGGGTTCTTGACCTTTTTGATGTGTGACATGGACCCCTTTAAATAACTGGAGGAAATACTTTCACTTACAGGTTAGTGAAAATAAAGTACAGTTATGAGTAGGATGGTGAAACCCTCTCATGGAATTTGGATCTCTGCCTTTCTGTGAGTTGAGTGGGATGAATGGGGACGGGGATTTTTCAGCGTGGCTCAGGGCTTCTGATTGTCAGCTAGGTCTAAGTTTCGAGTTACTACCTGTAGGAATCCGAAACTTAGAGCAGCCTGTACCACGCCCCCCTCGCCAGCACACACCTTGCCAAATAAGGATAAAAGTGTCTTTAAGAGTTGGCATTGGCTAAATTGTACCTGGGGTAGTAGATTTCAGCATTTAGATTGTGAGTCTGAACTCCACCAAAGAGAGTAAAAGGTCAGTGTTGGGTAGGGGTTGTTTGCATTAGGGTATAAAGCTACGTTCTGCCCTCTGGGCGCTGCCTCTTGCTAGCGATTGTCTATCGGTTTAGAGACCACCCTTTCCCACAGGATCATAATAAAATCCATTTCTACTTGAGAAGCCTCTGCGTTTAATTTTGGGTGAAGTTACTGTCCCACACAAGATAGAAATTACACATATTCATATATGTATAAATAAAATATACATGCACGTACACACATATAAATACATACATGTATACAACGCATATTCATATATGTGTATATATACAAGTATGAAGTTGAGAGGGAAATATATATATATTTCCCTCGTAACTTCATGGGCCCCCTTAGAGTTCATGGATCTTTTTAAAGAACTCTTATTCTCAAAAATACCATGGAATTATGACTGCTCTGCCCTTCCTTGATAACAGTGACTTTGACTGAAGTGATCAGTCAACTTATTTATTGAACGCAATACAGAGGTCCCAGCACTGTCTTTGGCACAGTGAGGACAAGTAAAAAAAAAATAAAATAAAAAAAATAAAATAAATATTCCTTCACATACTCTTTCCAAATTCAAGAAAAATTTCCAAATTCTACAAGATTCAACTCTTCAAGCACTTACCTTTTTTTTTTCCAATAATCGTATGCAAAGGGCATGGTCCCTTCCTTCAAAGGATTTGTAATCAGATAAAGCAAATGTGAACTCCTCAAGGCCAGGAACTATTTCATCTTTGTTTTAGCACTTGGTACATTGACACATAGTAGGCGTTTAGTACCTGCTTGTTGTGTTGAATTAAACTGAATTTACAGCACTTATAGCACTAAATTTGTCTTTTGAAGTTTCATGAGCCATAAAAAGCTTAGCTTCCTGTCCCCCCCTTTTCTACCACCAGTTTTACTTCTAGGTGCTAGCCTAAATGGACAAGTAAATCCTCAATCATAGTATGAGCTGTCTCACCTGACTTCATTAATATGCCCTTTGCCATGCATCCACACTAAGACTGAAACTGTATTTTAGCACTCTATAGAAAAGATTATTATTTTTTTTTTTGCTGTTGTTTTTGTTGTGGTGCTTGAGAAGCGGCGTGTTTTCCTGTTCCAAAGGAAAAATAAGCACAGACACTTTAAAAATAATAATACAGTGTTTGTGTGTTAAATGAAAAGGTATTATTAAGAACCTAGCAATTTCTCACAGCAAACTCCCAACTCTCGGAAGGATTTGGCAATGCGGGGACCCAAGGTGGCCAAGTCTTCCCCCTCCCCCGACTCTTTTTACTCATCTTTTGTCAAATAAAGGGAGCCGAGCTTCGGGGAGGAAATAGCTAGGCTTTGGAAATAGTTGTGGAGCTTACTCTATTCTTTCATTTTAAAGGCTTTCCCTGTTATTTAATCCCATCCTTCCCTTCTCCTATGACACCCTTGATTAGCATGCTCTTCAGGCTGTTGAGAAAACAAACTGGGGCTATCAAAACACAAGCTACACTAAATTCCCTAGAGCTGAGATGGCGGGAGGATATGTTTCTCTGCCCCCTGGTGGCTGATCATAGAACAAACCTCTGGCTGAGGTTGCCATCATGGGTCGTTGGTTATCCTTCATCTGATGACCTTGGAGATAGTAACAAGTGTCAAGATTTTGCCCTGTTGCCCTACCTGTAGCATAGATGGAGATTACATGACTGGCCTGTCTGTGACTCACTGAGGTTATCTGCTTTCCCAAGAAGCTGTCAGCTCCAAAAGCAGGTGCCAAGATTTCATTTTCCCATGTGGGCCTGGTAGGATTTGCCAGGTAGGTCATGGGATGGGCTAAGTAGGTACTTGGTGAAAGCCATGGCTTTGGAGAGTAATCCAATATTCATTCAAATTCATGAAATTATCTTGAAAACAAAATCTTCTTCTGCTATTAGAGACAGCATAAAGTAAATGAGAGCTCTTTCTTATTTCTTGCTGGGTTTGTAGCAGCACTTTTAAAATAGCTGAGTACCAAGGACATTTTGACATGATGATAAAAAAACTGCTCTTTATATAAATGGGATCTCCCTTCACTGAGCTGACATTCATCAGCCCAGTGACCTTTGGCTTTTCTATTCCCTGTTCCCTATGCCTGGAATACCTTGCCTTCTCATTTCTATTCCTTGCAATTCCTGGTTTCCTTCAAGACTGAGCTCAAGTACCACCCTCTTTAGGACCCCTTTCTAAATGCCCAAATGCTATTGATTCCTTTTCCTTCCTCTCCACCAGGACCACCAAGGCTATTTTCTATCTGTTATTTTGTATCTGCCACATATACATATGTATATTATCTCCTCAATTAAAATGTAACCTCCTTGAAGTAGGAGACTGTTTTGTTTTTGACTTTCTATAATGGTAACATCACCATCAACAGCACTGATTCATATAATGCTTTAACAATTACAAAGTTCTTTACAAATAATATCTCATTTTATTCTTACAAAAAAAAACTTTGGGAGGGGGCTTATTATCATCATTTTACAGATGAGAAAACCGAGGCAGGGGATTAAGGGACTTCTTGAGAGTCACACAGATAGTGAGTGTCTGGGGCCACATTTGAACTGAGGTCTTTCTGTTGCCATGTCCAGTGCTCTATCCACTGTATCCCTCATTCCAAGTGCATGATAGGTGCTCAATGATTGATCCGGCAAGTCACTAAAACTTAGCTGCCTTCGGTACTTCATGTGTACAATGAAAGAGTTGGACTATATCAGGGGTCTTAACTTTTCTTGTGTCATGGACTCCTTTGGCAGCCTGGAGAAACTTCCAGACCCATTCTAAGAATAATGTTTTTAAGTATATGCCATAAAATACATAGGATTACCAAGGAAACCAATTATACTTTAAAACAGTTATAATATTTTTATGAACGATTTCACAAACTCCAGCTTAAGAATCCTTGGACTGAATGATACATGTCCTGGGTCCCTTACAGTTCCAAATGACAGTGACCTTGTAAGTCAACATTATCACTAAAATCCATCACCCCCAGTAAATATATAAGGTACAACTTACATTATGCCTATACCTAGAAAAAAAGCGAGTTGTTAAGTCATTTAGCTAACTTCTCCAAGATCACATAGTAAATTAGCAGCAGAACAGACAATTGGCATTATAATTTCTTATTCTTTGTCTTATAGCCTTCTTTCTAGCCCATCCTCACTCTCCACATCAGTAATGAACCACTTCATTGCTTCCTAATGTGCCATATGCCTCAGTCAACTTGTCCTTCCAGGCTGCTGGAGGCACTGGGTCACCATGCCACAATGCAATGTCGAAATGTCAAAATAATATCCCCATAACTATGACAACTGAGATGTGCGACACAAGGCACTGAAACATGTCCGAACTTTTGTCATGTTGCACACAGATGTCATAATTTCCTGTTTCACCATTCAAAAATGTCTGCCGGTCATACATAGCATAGTAACTAAAAGGGATCTTTTTTTCCCTCTGGTAATATAGTTTGTTGTATCTTTTTTGCCATTGTGTTTTATCCCAATTACTACTTTTGTGGAGTGACTTATCTATCTATCAAACAATCAACAAGTTATTATTAAGTTCCTTCCATATGCCAGGCACTTCTTGGGTTACAAACACAGCAACTGAAACAATCTCGATAGGCAAGAAGCACATATTCTAAAGGAGAAGACAATTACATATGTAAGATCATACAGAATAAATATCAAGAGAATATACAAATAAATAGAAAGTATTGAATTACAAGGTAGTTTGCGAGGGGTTATATCTTGAAGGAAAAGGGGGACTCTGAGATGGAGGTGAGGAGAGAGTATGTGCCCAGCATGTGGGATGACCATGCAGAGGTGGAGATGGGAGATGGCATGTCATATGTGAGGAAGAGAGAAGGCTATACTGGCTGAATCACAGATTATAGAAGGGGGAGCAATCTATGGGGCTGGAAAAATAGAGTAGGACCAAATCATTAAGGGGTTGAAATGGTGACTTGAAGACATTCTGAAACTTGTAAAATGGTATACAGAACTCTCACTTTTTGTGCCTTGGACAAGAAGAACTCAACACACTCTCAATTCATTGGGGGCAGGAGTGTAACAAAGAAGTTTGGGGGTACTGTGAGGACCAGAGATAAAATATAAAGCAAGGCAAGACCAAATCAGGGAGGGTGTAGTCCATATGGAGAAAGAAGCACCATTTGATATTAACTAATTATTCCTCCTAACTAGGTACAATGTGATGCTATGGAAAAAGTAATGAACTCTGAGTGTGGAACAAGGAATCGTGAACCTGAGTTTACATCCCAATTCTGCCATATACTGCCTATGTCACTTGACCTCTCTGATCCTCAGCGTTCTCATCTGTAAAATGGAGGAGATGGACTAGACAGTCCCTTGAACTCTAAACCTATGATCTTACGATTCTTTAATAGAGATAACACAGAATACTTGGGAGTGACACCTAGCTCTACTATTTACTATTTGTGTAACCTTAGACAAGACAAAATTTCTCTGAGCTTTCTCTTTTCTCATCCATAAAATAAGGATAACATGCTATGAGAAAGGCATGTTATGAACCTTGAAGTACTATAGAATGTATATTATAGCTCTTGTGGTTATGGCTGGCCATGTGGAATTGGGCAAGTCAACAGCCTTAATAATGATGATGACAACTAGTCTTTATATAGTGCTTTAAAGTTTACAAAGGATTGTACAAATATCATCTCATTTTATCATCAGGACAACCCTAGGAGGAGGGTGCTATTGGTATATTCATCTTACAGATGAGGAAACTGAGGTAGACAGGTTAAGTAACTTGCCTATAGTCACAAAGCTAGTAAGTGTCTCTGGCTGGATTTTGAACTCAGGTCTTTCTGACTTCAGGTTCAGCACTCTATCTGTTAATGCCACTTAGCTATCTCACGTTTTCTGAGCCTCAGTATCTTCATTTGTAAAATCAGGGGAGTAATACTTTGTCTTACCTGTTTCTTGGAATTATGGTATGAATCAATTAAAATAATGCCTTCAAAAGAGTTTTGTGCTTTTAAAGAAATACATAAATGTAAGGATATTTTTTTTCTTTTTTTCTCCCTCTCTTACCTGCCCATGAGGTATTGTCTTTTGATCCCTCAGGACCTAAATAATAGCTAAAAACCAAGCTGTAACTCACAATTCTCGTGACTGGGCAGACACAAAAGCTACCATCAACTCACATTTCAAAGACAAATTCAGTTGAGGGTTAAAAGGAAAGGCCAGCTCTCAAGAGTAGAAACCCTAATTTGAAGGTCCTTTAATGAAAGAGGGAACAGGATCGGGCCAGGCAGGAAGGGTGAAGCCACTGGTGGAGACATGTAAACTCTCAGCTAGCCTCCTACATTAACTAAGTATTATTGCTACCAAAGATCATGGCTATATAATTGGCCTCAGAGTCAAGAAAAAGTGCATTCAATTTCCTCTTCTAACATATATTGAATAAGTGACCCTTGGCAAGTCATTTGACATCTTGATTAAATTTTTAAGATTACAAATTGCAAAAAGATGTTAAATATCAAGAGAAATAATTTAAAAATGAAAGGAGAATAGCACTTCTGGACATCTGATTGTATTATAAAGCAATTATCATCAAACCATTCGATGGCAGCTTAAAAATAGAAAAACAGATCACTGTAACTTACTAAATGAGGTGGAATTAGAAATAATCTAACTTGACCCAATATTTGATAACCCTCAAACCTGCATCACCTATGAAAAAACTTCCTATTTTATAAGAATTATAGGGAAAACTGGAAATCTCTCTTACAAAATTTAGACCAATATTTTATACCACATAGCACAATTAACTCAAAATGGATATGGGACTTGAATGTTAAAGATGATAGCCTAAAAACAATTGGAAGAGAATCAGATTAAGTCCCTTTCACAGCCATGGATGAGATTCTAAACCAAAGAAGGAATATAAATGATTATAAAATATGAAACTGATCATCTGGATTACATCTTGCATGAACAAAATTAATGCCACTAGGATAAGAAGAGAAGAAACGAACTGGAAAAAATCCTGTATCAAATATCTTTGATAAATATCTGAGATATATAGATAAAGAAATTAAAATATCTTAGACCAAAAGTAATCTCTCCCCAAAGATAAGTAAAGAATTTGACCAATTTGAACACAATCCTAAACTGTTAAGGATAATTAATATTATTATATAATATACAAATATTAATATATCAATTAATAAATAATAAAATAATCTTCCTAAGCACTAAAAATTAGAGAAATGTCCATTAAAACAAAACTGAGATTTTACTTTATATCTAGCAACTTGGCAAACATGAAAAAATAGTAATAATTAATATGGCAGGGGTTTTGCAAAGATGGACACAATAATTCGTTGTTAGTAGAGCAGCAAATTGGTCTAAACATTTGGAAAACTATTTGGAATTGTGTGATGGAGGCGACTAAAATGTCCATACTCTTTGACCCAAAGATTCTATTGCTACGTTTTTCTCCTAAGAAGGTCAATGACAGAAATGTAAAATAGTCATGGCATTATTTTTTTCCAATAGCAAATAATTGTAAACAGAGTAGATGCCCATTAATGAGGAATGACTAATAAGTTGTAGTACAATAATAGAATGGAATATGAAAGAAATATAGGAAATGATGAATATAGAGAAGAACTGGAAGATGGATAAACTGATGCAAGGTGAAGTAAGCAAAGCCAGGAAAACAAAATGCATAGTAAGTACAACAATATAAATTGAAGGAATAACATAAAAAATCAGTAGAAACCACATGCTTCAAAATTATAATGAATAAGTCTGGCTCAAAGATGAGATATGTGAAGGCACCTCCTTCAACTTCTTTGTAGAGATGAGGGGCTATAGGTATGGAACGCTGCATATAATATCAGACCTTTTTTCTGTATATTATTTAGTTTTGCTGACCTTTTTTTCATTTTGTTGTAAGTTATGATTCCCTGGGAGGAAGAGGGAGTGAAACACCGAGAAATGTAGGTGATACAAAAACAGATGATGTTAATAAAAGTTACTATCAAAAATATGACAATATGTTATAAAGTAGGTGGCAATCTGTATCAATAGAAGAAATTCATCCTAAGCTCCTTAACCAATGAAATCACAGTTCTGGTAAAATATATATACATACATATATACATATGTGTGCATGTATTTGCTAAATAGTTACTCATCTCAGTTATTTCTACCTGCTGAAGTACCGCAAGTACTGACATCACTCTCTCAAACTTCAGTTCTCTGAAGGAGAGTCCTAGTCACACTTACTTAGTTATGGGTTTGGCTAGGGAATTCTTCCTGTCTTTACCACCTTCCATTCACTGTGATATTCCTGCTTATTGTCATCCAAAGAAGAAAGTTTAAAATCTGTATTTGTTTAAATCATGGTAGAATTATGGTATGGGAAAATTTGGAGCCAATATGATGTTATAGTTAAAAATAAATAGAGAACACCCTTTATTTTCCCTTTAAGAATCTTTAAGGAGAAGAAAAGGGAGATGGAGAAAAATAATAGGTTAAGAAAATTATAATTCAGTGGTGTCCATGTAGATATTGTTATTATTTATGTTATAGATTTTATGGAACTTCAATTAATGTTGAAAACAAGCTGATAGCACAAGCGTATAACCATGGCAAAAGCCCTTGAAAATAGAACTGTAATGGACTTCAGTCTATCCCAGATGAAATATTACTTTCCAATTTTAATCATAATATTCGGGGTGACTCAGAAAGAACTTACTTATGGTATTTGGAAGGATATTGACGTGATCATTTAAAAATTGATAACATAAATATTTCAAGTTAAACCTAATATCTCTTCTCAAGTGCATCTAGGTCAGGAATGTTCTGTTTCATTTTGTTTCGTTTTGCTTTGTTTTTAGGGTTGAATGAAACCCTGTGATCTGACTTTGAATTATTGTTATATAACCAGAAAAAGTACATTTGGATTGTAAAAGATATCATTATCATCATCAAAATCATCACTGTCATAGGAGCATAGAACCAGAAAGTTCCTTAGAGACCACATGGTGGTCTAGCCCATTTTAAAAATGATGATACTGAAGCCCAAGAAAATTTAAGTGACCTGGCTAAGGTCACACAGATAGTTAAATAGCAGAGCTGGATCCCATGTTCTTTCTATGACACCAAATTATCTTTTGTCACTGTTTGCATCTCAGACATTCATTGTTTTCATTATTATTATTATTAGCATCATTATTTCACTTCTGGGTTTAGTACAGTTACAAATGGATGAAGTTATCAAAATCTAACCTCCAAAAAATATTATTATATAACACTGAATAACAAAGTTAATATTGAAAAACATTTTCCCCCTTGAGGAATTGCGGTAGCTCTGACTTGCAAATAATCAGTTCCTATTCCTAATTGAGGAACTCTCTCACTGATGCAAATTAGTATCTGCATGAAGGAATTTATCCATTAGACTGTGAGTTCCTTAAAAGCAGGGACTGGATTTTTTTGTTTATTTGTTTTTTGTCTTTTTTATATCCCTAGTGTTATGCACAATAAGCTTTGAATAAATACTTATTGATTTGACTTGACTTGAATGAATCAGTTCAAGATACACTATTCTCAAAAGTCTCAAACCTAGTAGGGGAGTAGGGAAAAAAGCATCTAAAGAACTGCTGTGTAACCAGTGCCAATGAGAAGTTAAGTTGAAAGAGCACCAGACAGCCAACTGTTAATGATTTGTTAGGATAGGAATAAGAAGTAAGCTTAGAAATAACTCTTTTGAACCCTTGCCAAGCTGTTTCTCAATGAGTCCCTAGCTGGAGCCAAGGCAAAAGAAAGCTAAGTCAACAGCACTTCTTTCGTTTCCATCTATAATGACCTATTTATTTCCAAAATTCAGAGACTTCCCCCAAAGATCCAGGAGAGGAAACCATTCGAAAACCTATTTTATCTGACTATAGATATTGCGAGAGCAGTTTAATGAATGACTTGGAATGGCAGAATCTCAGAAGTCATCTGGTTCAACCTCTATCTGAACAAGAAGGCTCTCTATAACCATCCTTCACATGCATTCATGCATTCTAGAGGAATGCATTTTCATGATATATAAAAGTAATCCCAAATAAATTCCCATTCTAACTTTTGTGAAAGTGATTTTAAATCAGTCTGTATCTCATTTTGTTTGTTTTTAATGACAAGTCATAATCATGTCTGATTTAAATTTTTGATACTGCCCAGAGTCCTCTTGTTGTGAGCCCTTTCTAGGCTGCATCATGATCATAGCAATTTTGGTGTAGTCATCTAGTCAAATTCATAACTCTGAGCCCCCGTTGATATAAATCTTTAAACTATACCAAGGTATATGGCTTGTGAATTCAAAGCAAAAGACATTCAATGAAACAGAATAGAAAATTCATAACAAGGAATTGCCTTGGGCATTCAATGTTCACAGCATCCATTTCCATATGACATCTACCCCTAGCATGCCTCCTAGAAATGCTAGCCTCAGCTTCCTAATAACCCTTCTGTTTTCCCAACTCAGCAGAAGAGGTACACATCACTTTATTCATGGAAAGATATGGAGGAAACTCACTGGAGATGCAGTCTTGGAGGCCTGACTCCTTGGCATGGCAATTACAACTACCATTGTAGATTTCACTATCTATTTCTCTCTCTCTGCTGCAGTCATTAGTCCTGATATGTTCTAGATATAAATGCCATGGTTTGTCATCTCTCTCTCTCACTGGCCTGCTTGATGAGATTCCCTAGTCTTTTAATCAGTGTGCACTGGAAGCTTGTCTACCTAATCAGAGTTCACAATGGTTAATGTCACCATGCTATAAACCCTGAAAACCATGTGTTTACAGGAGGTATGTAGCAAAGAGATTTTCGTCCAATAAGTGAGATTCTATTATTCCCAAATGTTACAGAGAAAATAAGGTCAATGAACAAGACTGACCCTGTCATAATAGTTGATGCAGGAAGATCTACATATAGCATTTTAATCAATATTCCTTTTAGAGCCTTCTGCTTTAGGTCCTAAGAAAATCCTGAACATCTTCAGTTTATGCACAGCATTCTTGTAGGATCATAAATCTAGAGCTAGAAAGGACCTTATATTCTACATGTACACAAATAAATGTAGAAAAGGGAAAACTGAGGAGGGAGAGAACATTTACAACAGTGAATAGTCCCATTTGGCTAAGTGATTTGTTCATAGTCGCACAGCAAGTCAGTGGCACAGCTGAGATCAAAACTCAGGTCTCCTGACTATATCACAACTGATCTTAGCAGGTTATATACTAAAATGTCCAAATTAATAGTATATTTATTTAACTGTCAAAATGCAAAACTTTGAAACCTCTTTTGCCTGACTACTCTTCTAAAGACAAGTCTTGTTTTCTTACCAACAAAAATAGTGTCACCTACTCTAATCTTTAATTAATTGCTCCAGGATTTCCAGTTGGACCATACTAAGAAGAGGAGGAAATGGCTATTTTTGAGCATTGATGGTTAAAGGTAATGAAACTTCTCCTTCTTTTTGAGTCATTTACCAGGCATGATTGAAAAAGTAGTAGGTGGGTTTTATTTTCAAAGCAGCAACAGCGGTAGAGGTGGAGAAAGAAAGAGGGTTGGAAAGGAGAATAAGGGTACAGCATATCAGATATTTAACTAAGACAGGCTAAAAATCAGTATTAATCCTTCACTGGTGGCTGAAATTTTCAGACAACTTAAGCAGATGAATGGACCACAATGTCAGTCAGTAGTATTAGTCTATCCATTGGCTCACTCTTGCACTGAATGAGAACTGTTGTTGATTAAAAAATCCATTCCAGGGATGGCACCTCACATGTTAAGTAGTTCTCATCTTAAACCCTAACCCAATCCTTGGACAGAAAACGGTCCTCTCTTTACCTTTTCAGACTTTTCTGTAATTGCACCAATCTCCCATGAGTAACTAACTTTCACTTGTGGATGGAATTCTTACCAGCTCTTCAAAGATCGGAGAAGTTAGTTTCTTCCTTGGGGAAAATGGTAGCATAGACCCCTCTTTTCCTGGAGTACTCACCTCTTGGGCAGAAGAATGCCTTTAAAGCCATGGAAACCACACTGACTGAAACCTGAGCTATTGCTAACTGGACCATAAACTAAGTACTGGAGGTTTTTAGCCATGTTCATCTCTGGAACTTCCATGGTGGAGCCCCGCCGTCCTGATGATGTCCTCAGCTGATTCACCATTTCCAGCCAACCTCATCTATGTTCTACTTTACTCCCTGTGCCTTAGCTATTTTCTTGACAGCCTCATCAGTAGCCTTGCCATATGTTCTGTACCCTCTTTACCCTCTCCCACTTATTTCCCTTCCACTTAAGGAATCATAATCAAATCAACTCTTCCATTGTTCCAAGAAGGAAGAATCTACTTCTTTAACGTCTTACTCATCATTCCTATAACTTTCCAGACCCTTGTGAATTGTTTTTCTCATTAGAATGTAAGTTCCCTGAGGCCACCCACTGTCTTTATTATTGTATTTTTATCCCCAGAGCTTAGCTTAGAGGCTGGCACATAGTGTTTAGTAAATGCTTTTTTTTTTCATTTATTCCCTTTTACCCCCATAAAGGAGCTGTGTCTGAAACATAGTAAATAATTAATTAATGATTGTGGCCTACCTACCTACTGGTAAGAGATACAATGTGGTATAGAAGATGAAGGACTGGCTTTGGAATGATGAGGACTTGAGATCAAACTTGTCTCTGAGCTGTCCTAGCTGAGTAACTATAAGTTAAGTAACCCCACTTCAGCTCCCCAGGCAATTCTCTAACATCTAGATGAGGTACTGTGTTGCATTTCTGGATGAATGCTTCCATACCAGGAATTCCTTACACTGATGAAATCATAATTCTAGAATACTATCCTTATACATACACACACACACACGTACACACACAGGTGGGGGAGAGAGAGAGAGAGAGAGAGAGAGAGAGAGAGAGAGAGAGAGAGAGAGAGAGAAATGAATGAATGAAGACAGGCTTAAGAATGGATCTGTTTGCATTTCATAGTTGATTTAAGAAAAAAAAACTCTCCCAGGTATGAGACTGCAGGTCCTAGTTAACAGGACTTCTTCCTGCCTTCTAAAAGGGTCACAAGTCATAATGAATGGATGAACACATGATTTTTTTTCACTTTTTTCTTTGACTTCTCTGTTTATTCATTGGAAATGATCATACATTCACATATATTTGTTCACTTGAAACAGGCTCAGTTTACCTAAACTGTCATCTGTGACAGAAGCAGAACTTCAGAGAATTATTGAGGGTTCAGGTAGAACTAAGGTGGCTAATGAGATCTGTGGGCTCAAGGAGAGGAAAGACAGGATGGCTGTATTACCCAGAAGAGGGGATCTTACCCTACACAAATGGGCTTTGGAACATAATTGCTTTGATAAAGAAAGGCGATATTAGTTCTACCTCTGTTTTGCTACAGACTCTGAACTTTTCAGGAACAATATAATCAGTGCTACTAAATTTGAAGAAAAGACCAGGGTATTCATTAACCTAAACTTAGACACCACAAGGTACAGAGAAAGGAGGAAAAAAGAAGTCATTTGTAGCTGTAGTTAAAAATAAAAGTATGGAAAACCTATCCGAAATAAAGTAGTAAATAATAGCCACATTTTAGCTCTGAGAGGGAGCCACTTGATTCAGAAAATGTTTATTAAATAAGTACTATGTGCTAGGTGCTCTGCTAGGTAGTGGGGATTCACAGACAAAAAAGAAATAGAATCTGCTCTCAAGGAGCTTAAATTCCACTGCAAGGAGAAAAAGCCCAAGTTACCAAGTGGAAATTCATTGGGCTCAACTATTTCCTTCCATTGAATGCATTTTCTAAAATGTAGAGGACCATATGGAAAGAGTGAGAAGGAATTACCCCACTGGTTTTACTACCCAGTGAAGCTCAATGAGTTAAATGTGGAAGGAGAAGTCTGATATTAGTAGAAACAAAAGATAAGGTGGTTGAATTATCTTTCACATGAAGGGAGGAACTATGGTGTAAAGCACCTGGAGTGGAGAGACTTGTATCAGTCCCAGCTCTGCCAACTGACTGAGTGGGTGACTTTGGACAAATCATATCACAATTCTGGGTCTTGATTTTCTCATCTGTAAAATGAGAGGATTGGACCTGATGTTCCCTCTTCTATCCCTAATGGTCCATGACTCCATGATAATCAAATATGGAAGTGGTGAGATGAGGCAATTATCCAAAGATATGTCATTACCCTTGTGTGGGTACTCCTTCCCACACCCTTCCAGCACCAAAGCCCTACTTTTCTTAGTAGACAGTATTCAAATTCCTGCACCCCAAAATGAAACGAAACAAAAGATCACCTAGCTGCTCACCTACAAGAGAAGAGACTCCAACAATAGGTAGGTGAATCATTCCACCCAGCTTTTTCAGCTTGATAAACCCTGCCAGAACATATAATTCCTTGGCCCTGCCATTAAAAACCCAAGATCACCTCTGTGAGGCATCAGAGTAAGACTTGGTAAAAATTTCCTCTTGGGGCAGAACCATTTTTATATCTTCAGCTATCTGTATATTTTAGAGAGTTTGCTTCCTTGGGTCTGAAATAATGAGAAAATATCTCACTTTGGAATCAGGAGACACAAATTCAACATTTGGATAAATCTTTGGGTATCTGTTTCCTCGTGTAAAAATTATGACCTCTCAGGTCACTTCCATTTCTAATGTTTTAAAATTTTAAGTGATCTCTGGTCATACAAATGTGAGAAAATGACCTGAACCTACATGTCTAATGCAACCTACTTTCACTACACTCCCTTTGAGTATATGCTACTCTAGGCTTTCCACATCTAAGCATTCATTTCCATGTGTAGTAATCTACATGTATGGCACTGATGGTGGTTACTTTCATTCTTGGAACTTTGCCTAGTCCTTCTAGCCATCAATGTAAGTCTACTATCTTTTTCAATGAAACTAATGCCAATGAATTTTGATGCAATTCGGTGGGCATTTATTAAGTGTCCACTATGCAATTGTGTATTGTGCTAGGCTCTAGGACACAAAGACAGAGAGAAAGGAACTTTCAGGAGCTCATGATATCCAAGCAAGTGAACAGAGAAATAAACACAAAAAGATTAAGGGAGTGGAGAGAAAACTGTAGTAACAACTAGGATAGAATTAGGAAAAAGCTTTATTGGGGTTTGGACATAAGTTAAGCCTTGAAGGAATATAGGATTCTAAGAGGCAGAGGTGAGAAGAGATTAAATTCCTCATCACAGAATTATAGAATTTGAGTTTGAAACCTTTCTCTTTGCCGATGTTCCTCAGTCCAAAAGGAGCGTCTGACTTTAGACGATTGCTTGACCTCCTTGACTCTAGCAGGAACTAGATTGCCATGGACTGGGGAGCCTCATGGTAGATGTACTGATATTAACCATTTTGAAAAAAAAAAGATATATTGATTAACAATTTCGATTACATTTTAGAGTATATGAGTTGTAAGTAATTCAGTGGAACACAAGCCATGTAGAAAGGGGAGGAGCTTAAGTAGGATGAGAGCTGAACTCAGCTCTGAATTGACTAGATAAATCTGTATTCTCTCTTGTTACAAATCAAACGTACTAAGAAATTAAACATGGCTATCCACGACAGCATCATGATTATAAGAAGAGAGGTAGCCAGCTTTCTAAGAGTCAGAGAGAGCATGGAGTGATCCTGGAATACCCTGTAATATTACATGTTGTGCATAACAGCTATGGCTGAACATTTGACTAAGAGAAATCGACACTTACTACTGAGTAGGGTTAGGGAATTTGTAGCCCCTGGTCACCACGCAAAATAGAAAAGTTCTTTACAACAACAGTGACGATAGCAGACAAATTTTACCAAGGGTGATAAAAATGTCTCTTCAGTGGATTTTTTTACACTCAAATAGATATTTGGTTATAAATAAGAATATTTTCCAAGTTGGGATTGATATTTATTGAGTAAGAACTTAAAGAAAAGAAGGGCTGTCCCTTCCTTATACAAGAAGACTAAACTTGAGAGAGGAGTGTAGTGAGAAGGAAGGACTATTTATGAGAGAGCATCATATTTTAGGCTTTATTCAACTGCTTTTTTTTACTCTTTCCCTCATATGGAGCATAATGATCCTTGGCAACTGTCCACACAGAATGCTGGAGGTATTTTATTTTTCTTTTTTTGTAAATCTTATTTCTAAACCATAATGAAAATATCATCCACCCATTTTGTGAGCAAGGCAGTAAATTATCCACGAAGATCTTGGCAGCAGTTGCTGAAATAGGTGAACTCCAGACTGGAACCTGTGGCTTACTAATTGCTTTGTATTGCCCATTATAGGAGAAAAATTCAATGCTTGTATGTCATTCCATTACTGCTACATTCTTGTGCTTTCATTAGTGATGTGAGAGACATTTGTTCTTTTTCTCATTCCTTATTTCATACGTTGACTAACAACAAACCGTTAAGCCTATGCCTTAAATATGCCTATTACTTCAGTGGCATCAAGGTGGGGCCTTGCTTTTTAATGCAAGTTGGTAGAAATTAATATCTCAGTAACAGTTTGTGCAATAAACTCATAAGTTGCTTAAATCCCCTGAAAGATATTGGAGTGTTGTTTTTTAAGGTTTTAACTCTGTCCTCTTTGCAGAAAAATTCTTGCTTTTCTTGTACAATAATAGTCAAGTCTTATTAATGCCAGTGCATCTGGTCAAGGAGTAGTATGTCTCCCTCTGAGGAAAAATGGCTTAGACATCTGGTACCTGAGTGTTTTAGGATCACAGAATCATGGATTTACAGCAACAAGTAACTTTAGAGGTAACATCATCCAACTGTCTCATTTAACAGAGGAAGAATCTGAGGCCAAGAAAGGTGACTTTAGAACCCAGAACTTCTGTCTCTAAATTCGGTATTATGTGCACTCTGCAATACTACTTCTCTTTGAATTCAGAATCTCTTAGTAGCCAACTGCAGGAAAGATGTTATAACGTTTTTAGTGGGTAACATGAGAGGCTACGTGATCTTGGGCAAGTGTGTTAACCTCTTGGTTTTTGAGTCAGTTCTCTAAGACTAAATGTTGTGAAGAAGGTGCCAATTTGTATTGATAGAGAGAATTTCCTCACCAGGGAGCTTCCTATACTACTGAAATATGGTAAAAGATAGATCCAGTCCTTATTGCTAGTATCTAATATATGGTCTATAATCGCGGATTATTTAGTGTTTGAATTGAATTGCGAAATTGGATTAAAATTATTTTTAAAAAACCAACCCAGCTAAGAGTTACTATAAGGAAGAATTATAGAAAAATAGAAATTTAGAACTGGAAGGGACCTAAACTAATAATCATTGAATCTGATCTTCTCATTTAATATGAGTAAAACTGAGAACTGAAGAAAGGTGAAGGGATTCATCCAACGTCACATAACTAGTTAGTGATAAAGGCAGGACTTAGCTATAAAATGAGAGAGTCTGAGGAGATGATTTAAAGGTTCCCTTACCATCTGTCCATGTACCCAATGAGCCAGCAACACTGACCTTCCTGTTCCTTGAACACACCACTCAGTCTCTCACTTCTGTACCTTCTCACTGGCTGGCCCCATGCTCTCCTTCTGGCTTCCTTTGAGACTCAGTTCAAAATCCACCTTTGCAAAGAAACTACTCTTCTGTCTTCTTCCTGGAGCATGCTCAGTCAGAATTCTAGTCAAGCAAATGGAAGTTTGCAGTTGCCTGCTTCTAGATAGAAAAACACCTTCAGAGCAGGCTCTGCTATTTTCTGAGTGCTTCTTATTACCCTTGATGACCAGGAAGTATAGTGCATGGTGAAGTCTTGTAATTGGCAAAAGGATTCATATGCCCTTCCCTCAAGTCTTTTTCTACTTTATTTTTCCCTTGGAAAGCTTTTGAACATGGAAGACTCTTGAGGCAAGGGACACAGCCACTCCCTCATTTCTCTACTCAGTTACCATATAAATAACCATAGTTCCTCTGTTTTGTTTGTCTCTCTTGTGTTAATTCTTTCTTGAACTTAGGTAAATGAATATACGGGGCTGACTAGGTTATAACCTTGTGAGCTTCTAAAACTTAGAAGAGTCATCGGAGATAACCTTACTAGCAAGTCAGTGGCAGAGAACACCAAAGCTAGCTGCATAACAGTGGAGTCTGATGAGGAACTAGCATAACAACCAAGTGACCTGCTTGACCCTGATGAGCCATGGATTGACCTACTTATTCCATTACCTTTTATACTTTAAGCCTGAGCCTACTCTCCCCAGTAAGTAGTAAACACTCACTCTGGGAGCAATGTTTTTGTAACTTATGTCCTTGCTAAATCCATTTAAGTAAATCCATTTAGTAAATATCTATTTTAAAAAGCTAATTGATATTAACTATACAGGTGAGCTTGTGAGTAATGGAATTAGCAACCACAAGCCTTCAGAGATGCACCAAGAATCCAGAGGGGAAAAGTAGTTAGCTGCTTTCTGAGAATGTGGTCTGCAATCTGCTTTCTGATCTGTGCTCAGGAAGGGGAAAAGAGACAAAAAGCCTTGGGTGAATACATGTATTTCCTATGTGCTTCTGTCTCTGAACAGTCACTCATAGCTACTTGGGGGGGGGGCAGTACAGAGGAGAAGAATTTCTCATATGTATTTACTTACAACACCACTGCAACCTTTTTTGGAAAGATGAAAGGCAAAAAAAGATACCTAGAGTCCTAGATGAGGACTGATTTCATAAGCCAATGGAAAGGGTGGCTCCTTCCACAAGGACTCATCCTCTCTAAAGTCTGAGAACAACAATTCATTTAGGCAAAAGCTTGAGTTATTGAAAACCCATTCTCTATGAGTCCTATTGGGAGACTCCAATGCAACTAGTCCATCTTGGAGAAGACTCAATCATTAAGACTTAATCAAGAATTGTCTTTTGTTAACAAAGCGCTGATAGGCAAGTTCATGTCCTCTGTGAGAAGAGGTATGGCTAATAGGTTCCAAACAAATAAAGGATCACCTCTCAATAACATGTTGATCATGAACTTACGTAATCAACTACTCAACAAGCATTTATTAAGTACCTATTATATGCCAGGCACAGTGGTAAATGCTATCAAAAAGAGATGATAGATACATACATAGAGTATTTTGCAAAATGTGAAATGATATATAAATGTCAAAGACAGTGTCTGAAAGAAGTGAAGATACCAAAGACATGGAAAAAATATTGGACCTTATAATAATTTTTAAAATGCAATTAAGAGAACCTTAATACCTAATGCATGCATTCTAATTGTATCTTCAGAATGTCAATAGAATTTGACAAAAGGCCCTAGTACACTGAGTAGTCCTCTTATGGTAAACTTAGGGAGTACCTGAATTAGAGTCACATAGGACAAGCAGACATAGATGGGCTGCAAACCATATCATTAATGAGATAACAGGTCCATTGAAGTATAAATGCCAATTATTATTATTAAATACATACTCTTATTTATTAATCAATTACTAGACTGGAAGTTCCATGGGGACGTGGACTATTTCTCATGTAAACTGTGTGTGTTATGTTCCTCTAGGACAGCACTCTGCACACTAGACACCTAATAACTATTTACCACCCTTGTGTATAGGCATTTACAGATGCTTTACATATATATGTATATATCTCTATCTGTATATATCAATCAATCTTTACATAAGTATATGTAAATTGAAAGTTTATGATAGAAGAGATTCTAGGTTCTGGGGAAAGTTCTTAGCTTTCAAAGAAAGACAGATGTCTGACTCCAACTTACCATGGCCCAGCTAAGCAGCAAATCAAACACAAGGTTGAAGCCAGAAAGATGTCCAGCAGTTAGAAGAGTGAAGGGAGATGGTTTGAGGATGGTAACAAGGAGAGCAAAAGGGCACACACACACACACACACACACACACACACACACACACAAAGATATTAGTAGAGGGAAGGATAGGAAGACTTCTATTAAATAATGCAAAGTGAAATTAGTAGAACCAAGAAAGCAATATACGTGACTACAACAATGTAAATTAAAAAAACAGCAACAAAAAGAAAATAATCAAAATGAAATGTTTCAAAATTTTAATAACCAGCTTACCCCTAAAGGAGAAATGGGAAAAAAAAAACCCTCACTCTGCTTCTTTGAAGAGGTGGGAGACCATACTATGTGGTACTACATATAATGGTAATGGCACATTTTTTTTCCATGTTTCAATTTTCCTAGGCATTTTTTTGTCCTTTAAAAAATCTTTATTATAAGCGATGACTGTCTAGGAAGGGATGTGTGGAAGGAAATAGTGGGAAATGTAGGTAGCATAAAAATAAAATCTATCAATAAAATTTATTATTTAAAATGGTAAGAAGATATACCAGCTTGTATTAGAAGCTATCGTAGGACTGGGAAGTAAGAGCTCTTGAGACTTTTCAAGAGTCTGTGAATTAGAAGAACCTTGACTAAGCATCACAATAACACCCAATCCAATCTAATCCAATGAAGATTTGTTAAGTGCCTTCTATTTTCCAGGAACTTTGCTAAGTGCTGGGGTACAATTAATAAAAAGACAGTCCCTGGACTCAAGGAGCTTACAATCTAAAGGGGGAGACAATACACAAAAGGAGACTGGACTCCGGGGGGTTTCTTGCATAGGGGCATCTTGTTCCATCTTGTTTCATGGAGCTGAAAGTTGAAACCAGGCAGTGTAGCAGATGCAAAGTGGAGTAAATGGACTCCCAAGTACAGTTTCTGTCCTCTTATAAAGGAAGGCATTGGGGTGAGTTTGATACTCTGCCCTTCTGGCATCCTATCAGAGGAGAATAGAGACTGAGGGAGGTGGTATCAATCAAGGCCTGAGTTGAGAAGTGATAAATTTACCCTGAGACACCTTATTCCATGGAATTGAAACCAGGCAAGGCCGCAGATACAAAGTGGAGATCACATTTGCCCAGGAGTCCATTTCTGATTAGCCAAGGCAGGCAACTGGAAAAACCAGTGAATGGGGCAAGCAATTGGTTAATTTTATATAATTGGACAGAGGGCCCAGGACCGAAGAATCTCCGATCTTAAGCTATACACTCTAACTAAAATTTGCATTTGTTAATTATCTGTCTATATGAACTTGGTTAATTTTCACTTGTAGTAACACAATTTGGGCTTGAGATAATTATCTGGATAGATTTTGTTATTGATGCATTATTGCTAAGTATGGAAAGAGAGATGTCATATAATAGTAATAGTTAGAATTTGTATAGTGTTCTGAGGTTAGCAGAATGCTCTAATATATTATATCACTTGATTATCACAACAAACCAGTGAAGTAGGTGCTATTATTAACTTCATTTGACAGATAAAGAAATTGAAGCTGGCAGAAATTGATTGAATTACACAATGGCTTATATCTAGTAAGCATCTGAGGCAGGATCTTAACTGAAGGCCACCTTATTCCAAGCCCAGAACTCCATCGCCTCTGTCACTTAGTTGTTTGCAAATAGTTAGACAAAATTTTAAACTGTGTACTATAAAGGACAGAGATAATGCACAACCTATTTTGGTGTACTAGTATTCATGATGAGAACCTAGCCTTACTCGTGGAAATGAAGTAGGGCCAAAGGAAGGATTGTGGAAAGATAAGTAGCAGATTTTTCTTCATGTTGAATGCCAGCTAATAGCAATATTGGGGTAAATGTCATGGATAGAATGACATGTGATGTGTAATGTTTCTATTTTTTTAAGGCAGTCTACCCAAGCCTGGTGGCTCATCACACTTGAGATTCTATCATTCTCATGTGTGTGTGTGTGTGTGGGGGGGGCTTTTAAAAAAATTAAAATGTCAGTAATTTTGGGAGGTGGGGCAGCTAAGTGGTACAGGCCTGAAGCCAGGAAGATTTGTTTCCTCATATTTAAATATGGCCTCAGACATTAACTAGCTTATGTGACCTTGGGCAAGTCACTTGACCTGTTTGCCTCAGTTTCCTCATCTGTAAAATGAGCTAGAGAAGGAAATGGAAAATCCCTCCAGTATCTTGGCCAAGAAAACCCCAGATAGGGTCACAAAGAGTCAGACATGACTGAAACACCTGAAGAACAATGACAACGCAATCTCTGAAGGAGTAATAGCTCAAACATATCAGGTTTTGAGGGGCAGCAAGGCATAGTACATAGAGATCTGGACTTATAAGTAAGAAGATATAGGTTCATACCTGCCTCTGACAAATACTGGGTATATGATTCTCAGCAGCTCACAGTTTATCAGTGCCCCTGGGGAGCTAAGACTGTGAGTTGCCAAAATGATGCTGATATCTATTGGTAGGAGTGGTTTCACCACCTGACACTTTCCTAAGCCAAAGGGATGTGATACATCCCATCCCTCCTAATTAAGTATCCTGAGAAGATGCCTCACTGATGTAGCACGTGAGGAGAAAGGAGTATTTTATGTTCCCTGTCTCTTAGTTCAGGCTCTAGTCTTCTATCTCTTGGAGAGCTGCCATGGCCTCCTAATTGGTCTCCATTCCCCATTCTAATCCACTCTCCCAAGAGCTGCTGAACTACTCTTCCTTAGGTACACATGGGACCATATCACTCTCCTACTCAGTAAATTCTACTTCTTCCCTATGGTCTTTTAGGATTAAATAAAAAATCCTTTACTTGGCTTTTAAGGCCCTTCGCAGCCTGTCCCCAACCCATCTTTCCACCCACATTAGACATTATCCCTCTTATTATACTTTATAGTCTAGTCAAACTGTCCCTATTGTCCCCCATAGTACTCCATGACTTTGTACTGATATCCCCCATCACTAGAACCTTATAGAATCCTTTGCTTCTTTTGAAACTATGCAAAAGTTTCATCATGAAGTTTTTCCCAACTACTACCCTCTCCAACTGCTATCGTACTCCATTTCTTTCCTATCTGGTACCTATTTTATATTAATTATTGATATAGATATGTAGCAGATGCTGTTAGGGTGGTCCTTTTCCTCTCAAAGTAATTTCATAGACAAATATACTTCTGCTAGAATATAATAAACTTCTTGACAGAAGAAATTATGTCATTTTTGTTTTTGAAACCCCAAATACATGTTGTTTGTTCCAGTGATTGGTTGATTGTGTGTATCCGCCTATCTGAAGAGCTACCTGACTGAAAGTTCCCTTCTCTCCACAGCTCCTACCCTCCACCCCAAACTTCACTCCAGTGAGGTAAATTAGATCACTTCTACCCACAGGGCCCAAGATAGTCATGCTTAATTAGGTTAGATTTACTGTCCTGAATAGGAACTACATCTAAATCCCCTAAGATAAGGATTTGATTCACTGTTACTGCTATTGCCTAGAATCCTGGGGTACTCTCCAACCACATACTCCAGCAAGTCTCTCTAAGACTGATGATACAAATGTAAGAAGGGAAAGTTAAAGCGCTTTGAGATGACATCGCTACCTCTGAAAGATAAGTTGAATCCCTAGAAGAGAACTGTACTTTTTACTTTGTAGCTCCAGAAGCAGGGGCTTCCAGTCTGAATCCCTCCGGAATTAGTATGAGTCAGTGGGAAATATGTTGTTATTGCTTCTGGTACTCCTTATGAGGTCATCAAAGTCCAAATCTAGGCATTTGTACCAGCTTTCCCCCATATCCAAAACTCTCTTCCTACTATAATGGATAAAAAGTCCAAGAGACATAATTTCTAGGTAATTAATGATCAATTTATTAATTACTGCTAGCAAATAATCATTGAAATGAAGTTAGTGGCCCTCTTGGAAGCCAGAGATAAACTTTGGGATCCCCTGAATCCTTAGAACAATGGGTGTTCCCAACAGGTGGAAGTCAACTCAGATTGGTTAACAATTAGTGAAAGAACAAATATTATAATGAGGGGTGGGCTTATTCTAAGGAGGGCCTGGGGTAGGACTCTGATTATGTTACTCCTCAACAAAGAGACTCATTTCCACCCAGATCATTCTGCCTCCAGCAATCTATACAAAAGGATCTAACCTCCACCCAAACAACTAAGCTTTCCCTGTTGGATGAAGATGAGTCTTTTCCTTAGCAAGTTTATATATATATATATATATATATATATATATATATATATATATATATATATATATATATATATATATATATATATATA
>CM053624.1:271921623-271979013 GCA_028646595.1 Phalanger gymnotis | reverse complement strand
GAAAGAAACAATTTGAGTATTGTGGAAACACAATCAGAATAACCCAAGATCTAGCAGCTTCTACATTAAGAGATCGCAGGGCTTGGAATATGATATTCCAGAGGTCAATGGAGCTAGGATTAAAACCAGGAATCACCTACCCAGCAAAACTGAGTATCATGCCACAAGGCAATATATGGACTTTCAGTAAAATAGAAGACTTTCAAGCTTTCTCAGTGAGAAGACCAGAGCTGAATAGAAAATTTGACTTTCAAACACAAGAATCAAGAGAAGCATGAAAAGGTAATCAAGAAAAAGAAAAAGAAATAGAAATTGCAAGGGACTTACTAAAGTTGAACTTGTTTGTTTATATTCCTACATGGAATGATGATGTGTATGATTCATGAGACCTCAGTATTAGGGTAGCTGAAGGGAATATGCATGTATGTATTTATTTGTGCATATATATATATAAATATATATATATATATATAAATATAAATATATATATGTGTGTGCGTTTGTATATATATGTACATGTGAGTGTATGTATATATATGTATGTGTACATACATATATATGTATATATATATAGAGAGAGAGAGACAGAGAGAGAGAACGGGCACAGGATGAGTTGAAGATGAATAAGGGATGAGATAGGAATATATTGAGAGAGGGAGATAGGGAGAGATAGAATGGGGTAAATTATCTCGCATATAAGTGGCAAGAAAAAGAAGTTCTGTAGGAATAGAAGAGAAGGCAGGTGAGGGGGAGTGAGTGAATCTTGCCTTCATCAGATTTGACCTGAGGAGGAAATATCATACATACTCAGTTGGGTGTCTTACCCCAAAGAAAAGAAGGAGGAAGAAGATAAAAATGGGGGGGGGGATGATAGAAGGGAGGGCAGATAGGGGTGGAGGTAATCAAAAACAAAGACTTTTGAAATGGGACAGGGTCAAGGGAGAAAATTCAATAAAGGGGGATAGGTTAGGAAGAAGCAAAATATAGTTAGTCTTTCACAACATGAGTATTGTGGAAGGGTTATACATAATGATATGCATGTGGCCCATGTTGAATTGCTGGACTTCTTAGGGAGTGTGGGTGGGAAGGGAAGAGGGGAGAGAATATGGAACTCAAAGTTTTCAAAACAGATATTCAAAAATAAAAACAAAAAAGTTTTTGCAGGCAACAAGAAAATAAGATACACAGGCAATGGGGCATGGAAATTTATCTTACCCTACAAGAAAGGAAGGGAAAAGGGGATGAGAGGGTAGTGGGGTGACAGATGGGAGGGCACACTGGGGAACAGGGCAACCAGAATATATGCCATCTTGGAGTGCGGGGGAGAGTAGAAATGGGGAGAAAATTTGTAATTCAAACTCCTGTGAAAATCAATGCTGAAAACTATATATATTAAATAAAATTTATTTAAAAAATGGAAGCAGATAACAGAATGGATTAAAAACCATAATCCTACAATATGCTGTTTACAAGAAACACATTTGAAACAGGGGGATACACACAGGGTAAAGGTAAAAGGCTGGAGTAAAATACATTGCACTTCAAGTAAAGTAAAAAAAAAAAAAGCAGGTGTAGCAATCCTAATCTCAGACAAAGCAAAAGGAAAGATAGATTTAATGAAAAGAGATAAGGAAAGACACTACATCCTGCTAAAAGGCACCATAAACAATGAAGCAATATCATTGTTTAACATATATGCACCAAGTGGTATGGCATGCAGATTCTTAGAGGAGAGGTTAAGAGAGTTACAGGAAGAAATAGAAAAAAAAAAACTATAATGATTGGAGACCTCAACCTCCCCCCTCTCTGAACTTGATAAATCTAACCTCAAAATAAATAAGAAATAAGTTAAGGAGTTGAACAGAATTTTACAAAACTCAGATATGACAGACCTCTTGAGAAAATTGAATGGGGATAAAAAGGAATATACTTTCTTCTCAGTGGTGCATGGGACATACTTCAAAATTGAACATGTACTAGGGCACAATCCAGTGCAGAAAGGCAGAATTAGTCAAAGCATACTTTTCATATCATGATGCAATAAAAATTATTTGTAATAAAGAACCATGGAAAATAAGCTAAAAGTTAATTGGAAACTAAATAATCTAATTCTAAAGAATGAGTGGGCCAAAGAACAAATCAGAGAAACAATTAATAACTTCATCCCAGAGAATGACAATAATGAGACAACACACCAAAACTTATGGGATTCAGCAAAAGCAGTTCTTAGAGAAGTTTTATATCTCTAAATGCTTACATGAAGAAAATAGAGAAAAAGGAGATCAATGAATTGGGCATGCAACTGAAAAATCTAGAAAAAGAACAAATTGAAAATCCCCAATTAAATACCAGATTAGAAATACTGAATATCAAAAGAGAGATTAATAGAATTGAAACTAAGAAAACTATTGAATTAATAAATAAAATAAAGAGCTGGTTTATGAAAAAAACAATAAAATAGATAAACCTTTGGTCAATTTGATTAAAAAAAAACAAAGAAGAAAATCAAATTACCAGTATCAAAAATGAAAAGGGTGAATTCATCTCTAATGAAGAGGAAATAAAAACAATAATTAGGAATTATTTTGCCCAGTTGTATGCCCATAAATTTGACAACCTTAGGGATATGGAGGAATATCTACAAAAACATAAAATGTCCAGGTTAACAGAAGAGGAAGTGAAATTTCTAAATAACCGCATCTCAGAAAAAGAAATTGAGCAAGCCATCAATGAACTCCCTAGGAAAAAATCTCCAGGGCCAGATGGTTTTACATGTGAATTCTATCAAACATTTAAAGAACAATTAATTCCTATACTTTGTAGACTATTTGGGAAAATAGGTGAAGAAGGAGTCCCACCAAATTCTTTTTATGACACAAGTATGGTACTAATATCCAAACCAGGTAGAGTCAAAACAGAGAAAGAAAATTATAGACCAATTTCCCTAGTGAATATTGATGCAAAAATTTTAAATATTAGTAAAAAGACTGCAGCAACTTATCATGAGAATAATACACTATGACCAGGCAGGATTTATTCCAGGGAATGCAAAGCTGGTTCAATATTAAGAAAACTATTAGCATAATTGACCATATCAACAAAAAAAAACTAGCAGAAACCATATGATCATCTCAATAGATGCAGAAAAAGCCTTTGACAAAATACAACACCCATTCCTATTAAAAACACTTGAAAGCATAGGAATAAATGGAGACTTCCTTAAAATTACAAATAGCATCTACCTAAAATCATCAACAAGCATTATCTGTAATGGAGATAAGCTAGATGCATTCCCAATAAGATCAGGGGTGAAACAAGGATCTCCATTATCACCCCTACTATTCAATTTGGTACTAGAAACGTTAGCTGTAGCAATAAGAGGAGAAAAAGAAATTGAAGGAATTATAATAGGCAAAGAAGAAACTAAATTATCACTTTTTGCAGATGATATGGTGATTTACTTAGAGAATCCTAGAGAATCAAGTAAAAAACTGCTTGAAATAGTAAACAACTTTAGCAAAGTTGCAGGATATAAAATAAACCCACATAAATCCTCAGCATTCCTATACGTTACTAACAAATCCCAACAGCAAGAGATAGAAAGAGAAATTCTATTCAGAGTTACTGTAGAGAGTATAAAATATTTGGGAGTCTATCTGCTAAGACAAACCCAGGGACTATATGAACATAATTATGAAACAGTTTTCATGCGAATAAAGTCAGATCTAGATAAATGGAAAAATATCAGTTGCTCATGGTTAGGCTGAGCTAATATAATAAAAATGACAGTTGTACCAAAATGAATCTATCTATTCAGTGCCATACCAATTAAACTACAACAAATTATTTTACAGAGCTGGATAAAATAATAACAAAATTCATCTGGAAAAATAAGAGATCTAGAATATCTAGGGCATTAATAAAAAGAAATGCTAGGAAAGGTGGCCTAGCCGTACCAGATATTAAACTGCACTATAAAGCAGCAGTCGTCAAAACTACCTGGTACTGGCTAAGAAACAGAGTCATGGATCAATGGAATAGGATAGGTACATAAGATGGAAAAGTCAATGACTATACCAATCTACTCTTTGATAAACCTAAAGAAGCCAGTTTCTGGGCTAAGAATTCATTATTTCACAAAAACTGCTGAGAAAACTGGAAAATGGTAGGGTAGAAACTGGGCATAGACCCATATCTTACACCATATGCCAAAATAAAGTCAAAATGGTTTCATGATTTAGGAATAAAGGCTGATACTACAAGCAATTTGGGAGAGCAAGGAGTAGTTTACCTATCAGATTTACGGAAAAGAAAAATATTCATGACACAACAAGAGATAGAGAGCATTACAAAATGCAAAATGGATAATTTTGATTATGTTAAATTGAAATGTTTTTGTATAAAAAAAGCCAATGCAACAAAGTTTAGGAAGGAAGCAGAAAATTGGGAGAAAACTTTTACAACCAGGGTCTCTGATAAAGGGCTGATTTCTAAAATATACAGGGAACTGAGCCAAATATATAGGAATACAAGTCATTCCCCATTTGAGAAATGGTCAAAGGATATGAACAGGCAGTTTTCAAAGGATGAAATTAAAGGTATCTATGGACATATGAAAAAATGCTTGAAATCACTACTGATTAGAGAAATGCAAATCAAAACAATCTTAGGTACCACATCTTTCCTGTCAGATTGGCTAAAATGACAAAACAGGAAAATTACAAATGCTGGAGAGGATTGGGAAAATTGAAACATTGTTACATTGATGGTGGAGTTGTGAACTGATCCAGCCATTCTGGAGAGCAATTTGGAACTATGCCCAAAGGGCTATAAAATGTTCATACCCTTTGACCCAGCAATACCACTTCTAGGGTTGTATCCCAAAGAGATCACACAAGTGGGAAAAGAACCCATATGTACAAAAATATTTGTAGCGGCTTTTTTTGTAGTAGCTAAGAATTGGAAATCAAGGTGATGCCCATCAATTGGGGAATGGCTGAACAAGTTGTGGTTTATGAAGGTAATAGAATACTATTAGGCTGTAAGAAATGGGGACGATACGGACTTCATAACGACCTGGAAAAAACTACATGCTATATTGCTGAGTGAGGGGAGCAGAGCCAGGAGAACATTATACCACAACCACAGATATATGGATTCTGTGAGGACTAATCCTGGTAGACTTTGCTCTTCTCAGCAACACAAGGTACAAAGACAACTCCAAAGGACTCACGATGGAGAATACTATCTACATCCAGAGAAAAAACTATGAAGTATGAATGCAGGTTGAGGCACACTTTATGCTCGCCTTTTATCTCCATTTTTTCTCTCTTTTGCTTTTGTTTTTGGGGTTTTTTTGGTTCTGTTTCTTCTTTCTCATGATACATTCCATTGGTCATAATTCTTCTCCACAACTTGACTAGTGTGTAAATTAGTTCAATGAGAAGTTATATGTAGAAGATATATCGGATTCCATGCCGTCTTGGGGAGGAAGGTGGGGAGGGAGGGAAGAAAATCTGGAACTCAAAATTACGTAGAACAAAGTATTGTAAACTAAAAATCCAAAAAAAAAGAGTTTTCTCTTTCAAAAAATATTACTAGTGTAATAGATTTGAGTACAAGTCTCATAATGTATCTGTCAATGGATGACCAGCTTTATTAAGCCCCCAGAGGCTCAACATCAAAAGAATGGCTAACAGCTGATTTTTTTTCTATAACAACTCATAAAGAACAAATGCCAAGTTGTGTAGCGTCTGTGATGGTAAAGACATGCAGATGAAATAAATCATGAATGCTTGAAATATTGAAAAAAAGAAATTAATATGCAATATATCACAAAAGAACTGAAATCCTACTTTGCTATGATCCATTTAATAAGATGAAATTGTGATGTGTCAATTTTTTAAAAATTTTCAGGTTCTCAATCTGTATGGAATTCATACTAGAACAATAAACATTAGTTGAAATTGTTAAAAAAAAAAGCAAAATGTCTTACATGTACAAAAATTTTTAAAGCAGCTCTTTTTTTGGTGGCAAAGAATTGGAAACTGAGAGTTTTCAATGCCTTTCAATTAAGGGATGGCTGAACAAAGTTGAGGTATATGAATAGGATGGAACAATATTGTGGTATAAGAAATGAAAAGTAGATGCTTTTGGAAAAACCTGGAAAGACTTACACGAGCTAATGTAAAGTGAAGTGAGCAGAACCAGAACATTATACTTAGTAATAGCAATGTTGTACAACGATCATTTATGGAATGACTTAGCTATTCTCATCAATACAATGATTCTAAACAATCCCAAAAGACTTATGATGAAAAATGTCATACACATCCAAAGAAAAAACTAAGGGAGTCTGAGTACAGATCAAAGCAGACTTTAAAAAAACTTTCTTCATTTTTCTTGGTTTTTGATTTTGGGGTTTTTTGGTCTTTGTATTTTTTTGCAACATGGATAATACAGAAATATGTTTTGCACTATTGCACATGCATAGTCTAATCAAATTGCTTGCCTTCTCAAGGAAGGAGGAAGGGAGGGTGACAGGGTGAGAATTTAGAACTCAAAATTTTAAAAAACAAACATTAAAATTGTTTTAACATGTAATTGGAAAAATATTTAAAAAGAAAAAAAGCAGAAAAGTATCAATAAAATATTTTTTAAAATTTTTTATAAAGAAGCTGAGAGGCAGAACTAGTGATTTTTTAATTGTCAAAATCTGATGATCTTTCCCTGGTCTTCATCCTTGTTCATCTCTCTTTAGGATTTAATGTTACTGACCCACCCCTTCCTCTTGGATAGTCTTTCCTCTCTGGATTTTCATGACACTATTTTCCTCTCCTAACTGACTGATTGCTCCTTCTCAGTCTTCATTGCTAACTCATCGTCCATATCGTTTTTCCCCTAGCTGTGGATGTCTGCCCTAGGCCCTCTTCTCTATCCTCTCAGTGCCTCCTCTCAGTGATTTTATCATTCATATAAGTTCAATTATCATCTCAAGTCAGATGACTCAGATCAATATATCTAATTCCAGTCTCTTGCCTGGGCTTCAGTTACAAATTGCCAAATGACTATTAGAAATTTCAACCATGATGTATTAAAGATGCCAAATTCAACATGGCAAACTGAATTCATCTTTCCCTCAAAATCCACTTTCTTCCAAATGCCTGGATTTCTGTTGAAAGCACATCATTCTTTCATGCTTCTGAATTTGTAACCTCAGCATTATTCTTAACTCCTCAGTCCTCTCAGCCCACATATCCATTCAGTTGCAACTCTTGTTTTTTCTACCTCTCTCCCATTTGAATCCTTTCCTCTCACACATAATTTAAGACCTCATAATTTCTCACCTGGATTGTTACAACCACTTCCTAATTGGTCTCCCAGTCTCTCTCTCTCTCTCTCTCTCTCTCTCTCTCTCTCTCTCTCTCTCTCTCCCTCTCTCTCTCTCCCTCTCTCTCTCTCTCCCTCTCTCTCTCTGTCTGTCTCCCTTTTTCCCTCTCCTAGTCTAGCTGCCAAAGCAGTTATCCTCAGTCTCAGATCTAACCATTTGATTGCCTTACTCAAGAAATCCCAGTGGCTCCAAATTGCTGCTAGGACAAAATAAATACTCTTCTGTGTAGCTTTTAAAACTCTTTACAACCTGCCTCAACTTATATTTACATTTTACACATACATGGTTTCATTGTATATTACTCTCACTTCTGTCCTCTGTGATCCAGCCAAAATGTCCTCTCTCTGTTTTTCACAAATAGCACTTCTTCCTTCTTTGTGGTTTTGAACTGTCTTCCATTCCTAGAATGTGTTCTCTCCTCACCTCTAGGACTTAATATGATCCCTCTTCCTTTATGGTGCAGCTGAAGGAACCTCTTCTGCATGAAACTAATTTTTAAAAAACCTTAACTCAACTGAAAGTCTCCCCTTCTTTTTTTTACTTTAAAAATGTGTTATTTATTTTTAGCATTCTTTCCTTTCTGAATTTTGAGTTCCACATTATCTCCCTCCTTGACCCCCTAAGATGGCAAAATCATACCTGTAAAATCATGCAAAACATATTTCGGTATTAGCCATATCACAAAAAATTAAAAAGTGAGAAAATTATACTTCAATTTACTCTTAGAGTTCATTTGTTCTCTGTCTCTGGAGATGGATAGCATTTTTTCATCAAAAGTCCTTGGAATTATGTTGGATCATTGTATTGATCAGAGTAGCCAAGTCTTTCACAGCTGATCATCATTACAACATTGCTATTACTGTGCACAGTGATCTTCCGGTTCTTCTCACTTCACTTTGCATCAGTTCGTATAGGGCTTGTCATGTTTTTTTGGGTTTTTTTTTCTGAAGCCATCTCTCTTGTCATTTATTATAGCACACTACTACTTCATCACAATCGTAAGCCACATCTCATCCAGCCGTTCTCCAATTGATGAGCATCCCTTCATTTTCCAATTCTTTGCCACCACAAAATGTGAACATTTTTGTACACATAGGTCCTTTTCCTTTTTCTTTGATCTCATTTGGGTACGGGCATACGAGTGATATTGCTGGGTCAAAGTGTATGCACAGCTTTTTAGCCCTTTGGGCATGGTTCCAAATTATTTTTCATCATGGTTGGACCAGTCATGAAACCATTCTTGATCCCCTCCAATTGCTAGTTCCTCTCCTCTTTGACTGTTTTGTATTTATTCTTTTTTATTCATTATGTGTATGCTTATGTGAAGTTTTGAGCTTTAATAGCTTAGCTGTATCTGTTGTTTCTCCTATTAGAATGTAAGCTTCTTGAGAGCAAATTGTTTTATTCCTTATATTTATATCTCCAGTGCCCAGTATCGTGCCTGACACATGAAAGTGCTCAATGAATGCTTGTTAATTAATAGCATTGAAGAATTAATTCAGTATGCTGCATTCTCATTACTTAGCCAGGGCACTTTTAGTACTTATGTACATAAGTCAATCAATCAATAAACATTTATTAAGTGCCTGCTGTATACTAGGTACTGTGCTAAATGTTGGGGATACAAAGAAAGGCAAGATGGTCCTTGCCTTCAAGGAGCTCAATAATTCCACCATTCTCCCCAACTAGAACTTCATTGAAAATGCATCCATGGAACCAAATGGCCATATGATAACTGGAATTTTCTCCATGACTACTCTGTTAGGCAATTTTGAATAGATGAAGGAACATTCAAATCTTATTCCTCTCATCTCCTTCAAGCATTTACAGAGGTCAAAAATCTTAGGGCATAGATCCAGAGGCAGAACTAGAAAATTATTCCTTGGTCCTCACCAATCATCATCTTGGAACCAAAAAAAGTAGGGAGCATCTGTAAAACATCAGAGGTGAAGCTTTTTCCCATACAAAGAGGGAAAACTGAGATATCACCTTGGGACCTTCCATATGTCCACCCCAATTTGGATGCCAATTTGGAGGATCACATCACTGCATCTCTTGCTGTCTCTAGCTTTTCTGAAACTTTGGTCAGCTATACAGGATATACTTTAATAAATGTCATTTAAACAAATATTATATATGGGTTTTATCATGTTTCCTTGCCTAGTGTAGATACTGAGTTACCACGTAATCACTTGCTTGGCAAGACTTTCATTGTCAAAGTAGAAATTGAAATGAGGAGGACAGATTGGTCAAGTCTCTTCATTTTAAATCTTCTAGAATTCATACAGAGGACATTCTTATACAGTGTTGATATGATTGGCTCTAATTCAGAGGCAAAACAAGAAAGAGCAAGGTCACAGAAAACCCAGATAAACAGAGAGCATTTGGTTAGGTAGCTGCAGAACTGGATACATTAATGAAGCCAAAAGATGATTTTTCATGATCTGATGTCAACTTGGAGGGTGGGTCTACAAGGGAGGAAAATATGATTCAATCAAAATCTGGCTGACTTTGATATCAGACAACCTTATTTCAAGTCTTGCCTTTGCCCCTTATTCTCCAAGTGACTTTAACCCAAATCCCTTAATCTTTCTGGGTCTCAATTTCCTCATATTATAATTTAAAAAAAAGGTTGGAGTAGATGATCTGTAAGGTTTTTTCCAGCTCTAATTTAAAGAGCTCACAAATCTCTAGAGCAATGCCTCAGTGGTCCTGCCTTTGTTTTATGTTGCTTAATATTTTTAATCAATGATTTGAATAAAGGCACAAATGGAAGGTTAATTAAATTTATTTACAGAATAAACCTAGGAGGAATGGATAATATATTACATGACAAAGTCAGGATTCAAAAATGTCTTGATAGGCTAGGATATTCGGTCACATCCATTTCAGTGTAATTTAATAAGTTTAAGCATAAAGTTCCTTTAAGTTAAAAAAAATCACGTTTTCAAAGACAAGAGCATGGAGACATGGATAAAGAGCAATTCATCTGAAATTTACCTATAGGTTTTGATGGACTGAAAACTCATTATATGAGTCAACCAAGCTTCAGCTACACTGAGAAGAATGTTGTCTGGACTATGGGTGAAATGATCCTATTGGAATCTAGCCTGATCAGATAACTTCTGGAATTTTGAGTTCAGCTTTGGATGACACATTTTAAGAAGGCCATTGATAAGCTGGAGATTACCCATGGGAAGGTGAATAGGATGCCAAATAGAATAGCTATATGAGAATCTATTGAAGAATAGAGCAGTTTGGCCTGAATAAGAGATTTCGTGGGCACAAGACAGCTGTCTTCAAGTATTTTAGGCATTACCATGTGAGAGAGGGATTAGACTCAGTCTTCTTAAGCCCAGAAAATACAACCAGGATAAGAAGTGGAGGTTGCTGAGAGGAAGATCTTGGCTAAGTGTAATAACTTTTTTTTGAAAGTCATCACCATGAAAACTGTCCAAAAGCGGAAGGTAAAGGGTTCTCACTCTAGAGATATTCATAGAAAATTGCATTCATGTATAGAAGGGTTCAGCAAGCTATGATTCAAACTGGTGGCCCAAAATTGGGCCACTACCTGTTTTTGGACAATCCTGTAGGTGAAGAATGTTTTTGTTTTTACAGTTTTTAATGAAAGCTATTTTTTTATTTCCCTCATTCTCCCACAATTATTTTACATTTTAAAATGCAATAAAACTTTATTTAAAAACCATTCTTAAATCACGGGCTATACAAAAAAAAAACTGCAGACCATAGTTTGCTAACCTTTGAGGTATAGTATAGAGGGAATTCCACCTACGGATTGGAACAGATAGGCTCTTCAGAACCTTCCAAATCTGATAGTTCCTGATTCTGAACAAAACTTCTCTCAAAATAATAATAATCATATATTTATTTTTCAGGATATGTACTGACAAAATCAGATTCACTCTAAGACTGTCTAGAGACTAGACATGAAGTTTAACTCAGAACGCTTATTGTGATAGCCCGTCAGTGGCAGACAGAGCTATCCCCAATAAGAACATTTAAAATCAAGTGAGTGGTAGGTGGAAGTTAGCCTGGGAAAGCTGATTTCTTTCCTAAGTTTGCTGACTGAATAACTGACTGAACAACTAATCTTGACCACTTGATTAGTGCCACATACTTCATAAGATTATTTATGAGCATTGTGGTATAGTGGATAGAAAACTGGACTTAGAGTCATGGTGGGAAATCTAGCTGTGATGCTTACTGCCTGAGAGTGCCAAAAAGTCACTTTTTTGGCAAGTCATTTAAACTCTCTTAGTCTCAGTTTCTCCCTCTGAAAAATGGGAACTATATTTACATGATTTATCTCACACAACTGCTCTGAAGGAAGCACTTTGTAAATCTAAAGATGTTATACAAATGTGAGTTATTATTATTACTTAAATATGGAATCAGAGAATTTTTGAGCTGAAAGCACATGAGTCTAATATAGTGTCAAAGATAGAAGTGTCAAATGACAATAATTTAGTTGAACCCTCTGGTTTCACAAATAGAAACCTGGGCCACAAAAGGAGAAATAAATTGTTTACTGCCATATGGTCAAACCACAACTGTAACCCCGGCTTGCCTTAATTCCCAACCAGTGGCTTTCTCAATATGTCACAGAACGACCCTATTATAAGATAGCAATCAGCAAACATTTAATAATCATTTACTATACTCTGTGTGCAAGAAAGTATGGATACAAACACAAGACAATCCCTGAAATCTCACAGAGCTTCTCCAACTAAATAATAGCACATAAACACAGTACCAAACCCACTCAAGAATGTATTGGAAATTGAGGAAATTACTTAGAATGGAATGTTTGAGAGTTGTCTGATCACATCCCATTACTTGTTCACTGAATTTAGCCAGTAAGCTTCAAGTTTTTGCAAATAAATCCTTACAATTGAAAACTGAGTCCTGCTCATACTTCTAATTTCCTTCTTAGCCTGGCTTCATTATAATGGGGAGAGAGGAGAGGGAAAGGGCTTGCCACCATATTTTTCACAGCATTATAAATTTATGCATTAGGTTTATTCAATTAATAGTTGTTTTAACAGGTCAGACTATTCCATCATTAACTCAACCTTTCATTCATTTAAAATATCATTCCCTCATTAAATATTCTTTAAGAGGATTTCAGTTGAGTAAGAATATTTAAAATGTGGCACCATAAATCTATTCTTTTAATGAGTTTATTCCTTTTTAAGGAATTAATTAAACTTGGTTGTGGAAGAGAGATATACAGTAAATGGATGAAGTAGTGTCCAGGCAAAAGGTTAAGGATTTACAGTCATTAAATGAAATGAAGCTCATTCTAAAGGCACCTCATTAATGGAAAAATCTTCTTTCCTTGCATGCACCAAAAAGAAGTTCATTACCCAATGAACTTCTGCTTATGTCAGATTACTATTTCTTTCTTTAAAAATGTTTCTAAAAGATGACTTTATTCTCTCATTTTCAGATACGTCCATGTTTGTATTGAAAGCTCCTGCTGCTATGTATAAAAATGGTCATAAATTTTGCTAATTCAGTGGAGAAGATGTAGCCTTCAGTAGGTTAGGTGAGGAAGGTAAAGGACATTGGCAGGAAGACTGGTTAGAGAGATGAACTCTTGCAGAGGATGGGGTTCGAGGGTGGAAATTCCTTGCAAATTTAATTCAGACAGGGAATGGAAATGTCATTGCCTCACTCAGAGGGTTAATCACTTTCTAATTTGAACTGGCAAATTTTATAATGACACTGTGAAATTAGCAGCATTTTATTGTGTTAATTATCTGCAGGACACTACATCATTACTTTTAATAAATGTAAATGAGATTGTGTCTCCTAGGACAATATACAGACAAGGTGAATTTTTATTGGCTATTTACTGGATTTCAGGCAAATCTTTTTTTCCCCCTGTAAAACATTTTTCAGTGTAAATCTTCTGTGCCCTACCAATTCCCTTCTATTTTATTCAATAAAGTTTTTTAAAGGTCATTAAAGTTCTCCTTAGCTCATTTGAACTCATTTTCACTCAAAGCAATGTTGAACATTAAATATCATTTCAAGTGCCAGCCCAATCAACCAAGACTTTGGGATTTGAAAGTCCAACCATCGTAATAATTAAATATTAAGCCTTTCTCTGCTTTCACCCTACTTTAGAGCTGCTTTGTACCGTTCTCAAGACCAGATGGTATGTTTCTAAAAGCCTGCCTGCCTGCCAATCATTCACTCAGATGAACTTCTTTGCTACTAGAGAGATTAAGTACAGTAGAAAAATATCACTAGTGTTAGTAGAAAGCAAACAGAGCAGATTCTCCCCCTTCCTCAGTGGACAAACACTAAACTTAGAAATATTCAGTGCTGTGTTTTCCCACCACTCCGACATTTAAGTCTGCTGGCCCTTGGAGGATTCAGAGTTGGAAGGAGCTTCACACTTCTTTTAGTCTAGCCCCTTCATTTTATAGTTGAGGAAACTAAGACCCCCAAAGAGATAAAGTGATTTTATCAACATCCATCAGAATTTGAACCCAGGTCCTCTAGTTGCAGACTTAGAACCCTTTCCACTATACTACCTTGCTTCATACTGATGATTCATTCTTTCCACACTTTGCTTCTCTTCCTCCCTTTTGATGTCCACTTCTACCACTTCTAAATCCAACTACATGTCTATATCTATGTCAATATCTAGATCTAGATCTAGATCTATACCTGTACCTATTCCTATATCTATATCTTTCTATATCTATATCTATATTTCAGGGTGAATCATATATATATGTATACACACACACATATATTTTGTCCTCCACTCTACTTACCAAGGCATGCAGGGGTAACCTTGGATTCTGGATGGTTATGCTAACATAGTCCAAGCTCTGTCTGATCTTATCAAGCTAAAAGTTAGTACTTTGAATATGGACCAAGTAACATATTAGTTATGATTCGACTGAAAATCAGATGAACCTAAGTTCATCACCAGATGGTTGGCACAGAAGGAGTACGTACACCTATGAAAAGACAAATCCTTCAAATAAAAAGTATCATGTTTCCTACAAAGGATGAGAGATGGAAATTAAATCAATGCTAAACTTTTATTACTTACTAGTGGATCTTAAAAACAGGAGAGGAAGTTGAAAGTAATGGGTGAAATAGCTACCAAGCAACAAACAAATATTTAGCAATCATGTTGTAGATTAAAGTCACAGATTTTAGATTTGGAAGGTTTGTTAGAGGCCATCTACTTCAATCCCCTCTTTTATAAATGATGAAATAAGACCCAGAGATATGAAACAACCTCCTCAAGGTCACAGAGGCAGCAAGTTGCAAGCTGGGATTGGAACCAGGAGCCTTTGGCATAATTCAGCGCCATTTCTACTTTACTACATAACATTTTTTAAGTGGCCAAAGAAAGCTAGAGCTGAGTGGGGTAATACGTGTCTGTGGTTCCTGATTTTGGAGAAGATGAGTCTGGTAGATCACTTGAATTTGGAAGTTCTGAGCTGTGGTAGGGCTAAAGCCAATCCTTTGTCTGCACTAAGCATGGCAGCAATGTTCTAAGCTCCCAGGAGCAACAAACCAACAGGCCGACTAAGGAGGGGTTACCATTTCAGGTCAAAAATAGAGCAAGTCAAAACTTTGGGCCAATTAGCAGCAGTGTTGGGCCTAGGGGTGGTCACTGTGCTTCTGGTCTGGATGAGATAGGGAGATGGGAAGAGAAGGGAAGGGAAAAGAAGGGAAGGGAAGGGAAGGGAAGGGAAGGCAAGGCAAGGCAAGGCAAGGCAAGGAAATTGAGACTTCAAAGGCGATCAGGTCCAAACCCCTTATTATACTACTATATTATACTATATAACCAAGGCCTAGAGATTATTTTTCTCAGGCTCATTGCAAGTATAAGAGTCAGAATCTGAACTCAGATCCTGACTCCAGAGCCACACACAGCTCATTCTACCTTAGCATGATGCCCATGATGTCTCCTCAAGCAGTAGATAAGATTTGAGCATGTGCTGAAGGAAACATGGTTGAGTAAGTAGGTTAGGACTATCTGTGCATCACATTTGTGTATGTTGCTCTTGCGTGTCATTACCTGAGAGGGAAAAATTATTCCATATTCATCAAACATTTAGGAACCTCCCATTATATATGTAACCTCCCATTATATATGTACCCTGTGCTTCTTTGGGCATGGCTAGTTCTAACATGAAGGAACCTTTTGAGCGTGCCCAATTTGCCAGGCACAGAGCCCACTGCATCGCCTACTGTGTGTGTTGGAGGGAAGAGGGGCAGCCCTCTTTGATTGGCTGTTGACAGCTTTAAAACTGGCAAAACTGAGTTATTCACTCTTCTCTCAGCTGCACTCTTTTGTCATATTCTATTTTCTTTTCCTTTTATCAGACACATCAAGAGAGTAAAGATCCCAGGTCATCCACAGCAAGGACACCATGAACTGAAACCCTGAGGGAGGAAGGACTTTCCTTCCTCTACCTTCTTTTTTTACCTTATCTCCAAGAAATGGAAATGTTACGACTACTGGCCAATGAAATTCCAGGTATACTATCCAGGCTGCTATAGTATCCACCCTGCTCTGCTGTTGGCAGTGACTTACATCTCATTTTGGATGTTATAACATTATGTCATATTTTCTTTGATTTTGCACAGTCCCTCCCCACCTCTGAGAGTGCTATATGGAGGGTGCTTAAATACAGAGGGTCATTAAGAGTATAATCTAGCTAGTGTTATTTGCAAAAGCTAGTGAGATGCCACAGCATGGGGCAAACCAACGATACCCTTGAGTTATTGAAAAAAATAGTAGTTCATCTGGGGCAACAGCTTTATCTGCATTTGCATAAGGTAAAAATCCTTTTGGAATCACCCTGAATACAGTAAATATGTCTTTAGAGCTTAAACATTTTCCCCCCATAATGTTTTTGGATATTAGGATGCCAAATATTCTCCCTCCTTCATTATCTCTATCTCTGTCTCTTTCTCTCCCCTTCCCTCCATCTTCTTCCCCCCTTCTCTGTCTCTGTATATCTGTCTCTCTGTCTCTGCCTGTCTCTCTATTTCCTTTCATTCATTATAGATGAAACATTAAACCTCTTATCCATCTGTGTAAAAGCCTTAAATCTCCGTAAATCTCCTGTATCTCGTACTTTCTGCAGTACTAGGTATGCAATAATGGTTCATATTTGTCATGATTATTGTTATTATTAATGCTATTACAGTAAAATAACAGTGATATGTTGTATACAGACCAGGATACTCTAGCACTCAGTGTGCATTATTACAACCTGTCAAAGTTAAAAGTGTAAGTTTCATCCAGGAAGATTGAGGCCACTGGGCTCCTAAAATGATCTCGGCAAGAATTGGAAGGGAGCATTCTAACTGCTTGGGAAGGAATGAACAAAAGGTCAGAAACACTAAGGGAGACCAGCAGCATGATTTGGTCTCAGCACTATGCTGAGAGGCAAGATTCATAGGATTTCGCCCCAACTCCAGTGCTGTGTGACTTTGGGCAAATCATTGAACTTTTCTGTGCCCCAGGTTCTTACCTAATAAAATATTGGAATGATGCTATGGCAAAAAAAACCAAAACAAAACACTGGGGTTAGAGTCAGAGGACCTGAGCAGGTAGTGACATAGTGCTTACGACACTGGACTTGAAATTCAAAAGACCTGGGTTGAATCCTGGCTCAGACCATTGCTAGATGTATGTGCCTCCTCTAGTCTCTTAACCTTTCTATACCTCAATTTACCCATCTGTAAAATGAGGGTATTGAACTCTGTTACCTCGAAGGTCCCTTAATGGCACCAAATCTACAGTCATATGGTTCAGATCCCAGATCTTCTACTCACCGACTGTGATGTTGGCCAAGCAGATTAACCCTTTTCTGAGTCTCAATTTTCTCATCTGGAAAATGAGTGGGTTGGACCTGATAACCACCCATGGCCCCAGTTTTCTCATCTAGCAAGTGAGGGGGTTAGGCTAGAAAGTCTTGGAGACAATTAACAGCCTAAATCTACCATCCCTTTGTCTCTACTGAAGGAGTGCATATGTTAAATTTCCCTGCTGTTTAAATCTTCTATTCTGTGCTTTAGAGATTAGGTTACTTATCCAGAATTACATAGCTGCAAAGTGTCTCAGGCAGGATTGAAACTCCATTTTTCCTGACTTCAAATTCAGTATTTTATCCACTACATCCTCTGCATGATGGAGGTAAAGGGAATCTGAGGTCCGATATTGTCTGAGTAGTAGAAATGAGATGATTTACTCCTGGTAGCTATGGGGAAAGAGAACTACAACCTGTTTTCTCTTTCCCTTCCTCCCGGTGACCCATAAATAAACCCCCAAGGTAGTTAGGCGGTGCCGTGGATAGAGCACCAGCCCTGGAGTCAGAAGGACCTGAAATGTGACCAGGCACTTTTTATCTGTGTGACTCTGGACAAGTCACTTAACCCTGATTCTCTCATTTCACATCCCAAAAAAGAAATCCCCCAACTTGCTCCACACCATCCTCTCTCCAGAGCTTCCTCCTTTCCTCCCTCCTTTCAGGAAGAGCAGTCTCTCTTTTAACTTTCCTTTGCAAATATTTTCCCCAAGAAGGGTAAGAAGTAATCCCAGTAGTATCTTGAAAGGTTGGACTATCAGTGGTGTCAAACTTAAATAGAAATGGGGGCCACTAAACCATACAATAAGCTGGTGCAGATTAATTTAGAAAACCACATATTAACATTATCTATGTTCTACTGTATTTTTATTTATTTTGTTAAACACTTTCCAATTATATTTTATTCTGGTTCTCAGGCACTGCCCAATGTTGTGGGCCTTGTTTGACCCCTCTGGACTAGATTATCTCCTTCCATCTCTGAAATTCTGTTCCTTAAGCTGTTACCCTGACAAATTCTCTCCTTATCTTATTTCTAGTTTTATATCTCATCAATTATAAATTTGATTAGAGGGCACAGTTCATGCTGCTTGCCTCAGCTAGTCCTACAGCTTACCCAGGCACTGAAAATGTTAGTTATGGCTTGCTTGTCTCTAATATCTCTTCCACTCAGATGTAGGGCTATGACGAAATGATCTCTACAAGACCTTGGTGCTCTGACCTTCTGCAATCAATAATATTCTCTAATGGGTTTGCGTGACTATGATATTGGTCAAACTACGGTGGCTGTAAACTCTTTTAAGGCAGGGACTGTCTTTTTGTTCCTTAGTGGATATTGACAACATTTCAAGGCAGATAATAGGCATTCAATAAATATTCCATTAAATGGCTGCCCAAGGAACGAGCTATAACTAGCATCCTGGGCACCTGGGGCAAATTCAGTTGAACAAGACTGAGGAGAGTAACACTCAGGCTTACAGAGAGAGATACAAACAGACAAAGAGACAGAGATAGAGGTGTGGAGACAGAGAAACAGAGACAGAAGTAGACAGAGAGACAGAGATAGAGACAGGGTCAAAGAAACAAAAACAAGACACAGAGATAAACACAGAATGCAGAAACAGAGACACAAATACAGTCATAGTCAGACTAGTTAGTCATGATAGTAGAGGTGGGTAGCCATCTCCTCTTGCCCCTGATCTTTGCCAGTCCACAGCTCTGCTTTCTCACCTAATTCCAGGTCCTGCACCCCATAAACTTCTGAATTGCCATCCAGCTGTAGGCTCAAGGAAGGTTATAAGGTATGAAAATGGCAGTCTACAGACTGTTGCAGGGAATAAACATGCCCCCTAGATACAGATACTTGGGATGAAGCCATGACTACCCCCAGCCTGCACATTTCAACATAATTAGGTAATCATTAATAGAGGTTTTATATTGTACATATGGTTCTATACAATCAGAAAAGAAAAAATTATTCTGCTATACCCTTAAGCTGTCATCCTATATCTCTCCTTGCTTTCAGCTAAACTCAGAAAAAGCTGTCTACACACTGAATCCACTTACTCAACTGCATGCAATCTGGATGTAATATCCATCATGTGACTGAAACGATTCTATCCACAATCACTTGTGCTCTCTTTATTACAAAATCTACCGGCTTTTCCCAGTCTTCATCCTTTAGGACCTTTCTGTAGTGTTTAACATTGTTGACTACCCAATCTTTCCTAATATTTTCTCCTCTTTGAGTTTTTGTAGCACTTCTCCTCCTACCTGATTAATCGATCCTCAGTATCCTTTACAGGGTCATTATCCATCCACTTGTTTCTATGACTTACCTACTTTTGGGCTCTGTCCTTGGCCCACTTCTTTCTCAACACTCTTTTCGGCCATGTCGTATTCTATGAGTTCAGCCATTCTTATGTATATGGCACCCAAATCTTCTTATTCAGGTCTTTTCTGTCCAATCTCATATCTCCAATTGCCTTCGAGACATCTCCAATATAACACATCTAGAACAAAATCACTTATCTTTCCCATTAAAATTCAGTCCACCTCATAACTATCCTATTTCTGTTGAGGAATCCACCATTTTTCTAGCTGCCCAGGTTCACAGCCTTGTAGTCCTCCCCAACTCTTCCTTCTCCTTCCTTCTTCCTTCCCCTTCCTTCTCCGCATATCCAATTAGTTGCCACATCTGGTTGATTCTATCTCCAAGACATCTCCCACCTTCATCTCCTTTTTACTCACAGTACAACAACTCAAATTCAGGCCCTCATTACCTCGCATCTAGATTATTGTGAATGTTCCCTAGTCGATCTCGTGTTATGAGTCTCTCCCCTCTCCAGTCCATCCTCCACGCAGCTTCCAAAGTGATTTTCCTAAAGCACAGGCCTGATCACATCATTCTCTCACTCAAAAAGCTTTAGTTGTTCTCTGTTACTTTAAGATAAAATAGAAACTCTTCTATTTGGCATTGGAACTCCTTCACAGTTTGCCTCCAATCTCTCTTTGCAGGTTGATTGCACATTATTCCACTTCATGTAGTCTTTGTTCTAGTCAAACTGACCTACTTGTCATTCCCCCAGATGACATTCCATTTCCCGGTTCTGTGTCTTTGTGTAGTCTGCACTCAATGTCTAAAAGGCTCACTTTATTAACCTCCAGCTCTTGGAATCCCTGAGTCCTTTCAAATCTCAGCTCATAGTGCTATCCCCTATAAAATGTCTTTCCTGGTTCCCCCAAGATCTAGTACTGTCCATCACCTACTTTAGCCCCTGTAATTACCTTGAATTTATTTTTATGTATTTTATATTTCCTCATATGAGTATATATTGTTTCCTCTCAATAGAATGGTTGCATCTGGAAGGCAGATACTGTATTGCCCTCTATCCCCAAGCAGCTTACAGCCATGTCTGGCATATAAGAGGTACTTAATTGATGATGTCGAACTTAATTTTAAAAATAACCTCAAAGAGTAAGAACATTCAAAGAGAAAAAAGCATTCTTTGCTCAGATTTTGTCACATGAAATGTGTTCATTTTTGTACCATGGTTACTGTCCTAATGATCCCAACATCCCAAGTCTCCTAATAACCTATGTTGGGGCTTGGACCAGGGGAGTCTCTGATAAAATTGAAGAGCTCCCCAATCAAACTGACTGGACACAAGGAACTCTTACTTTTTGGCTGGCTGAGGACATGCTTCTGGCCTAAAAATCAATTATTCACTTTCTGGAGTTCTTAACTTAGGAATTTTGCTCTTCATTTCTGCTTTCTTCCAAAATGTGTGTGTGTGTGTGTGTGTGTGTGTGTGTGTGTGTGTGTGTGTCCATGAAGGAGTAAGGCAGGAAGAAAGAGATGAGGGAGGGTATTTTTTCCTTCCACTACCACTGCTATTAGAAGTAGCAATGGTAACTTATAGTTGAAACACACCTTATATGGGGGCTGGGAGGGGGAGTCAAGACATCAGTCGAGAACATCAGCTTCTTATGTGTAGAGAACAGGAGATTTTGAATTTCTTAAGCATGATCTCGGAATCTAGCCTTCTGACAGAGAAAGGTCTTCTTTCAGGATTGCCTTGGTCAATATCCCTGAGTTCTAGAGTCCTAAACCCTGTATCGAGAGAATATTCCCTGATGCATCCTGCTCCTTGGAGAAGGAAGAAGACAGTTCCCGTTGTTTCTGTGCAGGGAACTATTTGGATCCAGAAGCCAGTGAACAATTCAGATATTTCAATTCTACTGGGGGGGGGGGGTTCACCTTATTCAGTAAGCTATAAAGCATGCTTACTTTTGGGTGGTGGGGAGGGAGAGTCTAGACAGATTAGAGTTGTAATAATACAAGTCTTAAAGAGACTCTATGGGACTCTCCTGGAAAGAGAGATTTACCAGAAGGGTGGTGGGTTGTCCCCACATCAGTCTTAAGTTCAGCTATCTTCTTGGGTGTGGTTAATGAGCTATTTGCCTTACTCTTCTATATCTGTTCATGGGTTTTGTGGATCCTTGTTTGTTTTCTTGGGGATGAAATGAAAGCTGTCTCATACTCAGACTGCGATATTGTATGTTGGATGCTTGGACAGGATTTGGAGGTCCTGCTGCTCACATTTGAAGACATCTTTGACATGGCAGCTAGGGGATATAGTGGATAAAACACTGGTTTTGAAATCAAGAAGACTCATCTTCATGACTTCAGATACTAGCTGTGTGACCCTGGGTAAGTCACTTAACCCTGTTTGCCTCAGTTCCTCATCAGTAAATTCAGCTGGAGAGGGAAAGGGAAAATTACTCTAGTATCTTTGCCACAAACAAAGCAAAACAAACAAAAAAAAACCCAAAATTGGGGTCGTGAAGAATCAGACATGATTGAAATGACCCAGCAACAACGTCATTTGGATGAATTTATTGGATTAATTCAGGTGGTGGCAACTGAAGAAAGATGAACCCTTTTAGGTCAAACCTTCGGGAACACAACTGATGAGCCTTTGGGGTACCCCAGGCCATGAGTCACTCTTAAAGGAATCCTTCCCCAAGGGTCCCAACCAAAGGTGCATGATTACTGCATTTTAAAGAGATTCTGCTCCCTTTTTGCTCCTTAATATTCCTTATTGCTGATCTACTGCTCTTAATACACTAATCACCCCCTCAGTGCTTATTTACTGATTGTCCTGTACTGACTTTTCCTGAACCACTTGAGATCTTGCCGGCTCTAAGGGCCACTCCAATTTTTAAGGATTCTTAAACTGAGACGTCTTGACTTCAGTTTGATGATACCCAACTTGACTGGTCAGGACTGAACCTTCCCAGCTCCCCTGAAATAAGCTTCTTAAGCCTTTTCCCTACGAAGCATCTGTAAACAGTTGAAGGTCATGATTGTTCACTCTGCACGATCGATATGCCATTAAATTGTGACAAAAAGGACTGCCAGACTATTAAGTCCTCTCTCATACCCTCAATAATCCTGATAAAGTGATGAGCTGTTTTAACCTCACTGGCTCCTATTGCTAACCACCCAGAAAACCCCTAACTGCTGAGATAACCCTTGCTGCAAAGTCAAGATGACCCACAAATGACACATGCTGCTTCTGTAGGTGATTTCCTGTCCCTTGCTATTGTGGAATTTTCTCTTCCCTTTTTTTGTTTGTTTTCCTTTTTCACCATCAGTGTAAAGTCTAATGTTGGACTTCTCTGCTTTAGTACCACTCCATAGTTCAAAACCAGTCTTTGCGTAGGGCTCAACCAGCTTTCTAAATGCCCTCTTTGAACTAATGGAAAAAATCCATTTACTAGCCAGTGCTGAAGAAGAGTGTGGGAATGTCAATAGGCTTGAATTCTCTCTTCTCTCAGCCCAGCTGGACACAGAACTGATAATAATACAAGGCTAGTTCAAATCCAGACACTTCAGGAAACTTGGCACAGACTGTATAAGCTTCTGGCATGTTCTTAGTAAAAATCTCAGTGAAATTAACATATTCTGCTCAGGAGCAAATACATTTTAATAAACATGGATGAACAAAGTCTGTGGACTGACTAAAACCTCTATGCAACAAAAGTTCCTTAAAATGGTTTCCATGTAGACCAATTTAGGTCCAGCATCAAAATTATTTGACTGGATCATGGCATCATCACATTAAGATCATATGGCTAAGGTTGACATTGTCAATATCAGCATATGTCAGCAAATGTCCAGCACATTTAAGAAATCAGCACATCTGTGTTTAATTTGATAATATCCTTATTAACACTAATATCTTTTGTCTAGTGTATGAAAGTATTGTTTTCCTGTTTGGGGTTCTATAGCAGTCATTCTGTTTAATGTTGAGATTAGTTTAACTCATTTCCAAACTTCTAACCCTAATAACAAACGCACATATATTATTAGCCAGCTATCTTATAAAAAAATTAATCATCCAAGGAGAATGACCAATTTTTATCTTCTCCACCCACAATAAACACGTATTCAAGTAATTAGAGATGCCTCAGATTAGAGACAATAAATGTTTCTAGAATGGACTTCAAATTTGGCACAAGTGCGCATACCTTAATAAATCTGAACATTTTTGCTTCTAAGGCTTCTTTTGAGGTTGTCTAGTTGCAAACAGGCCTCTGGGGTTGCAAATGACCATTCCTTGACTTGTTTATCTGATTTGCAAGAGTTAGCAAATTAGCATGTTTTGTAGGAAAACTTTAGCCTCATCTCAGGTTTGGCCCTAAATAATTTATTATGTCAACAAAACATATCTTGAATAAGAAACTAAATCCTTGAAGCCAGCAGGAGCTGCTTCTAGTAAACAGAAAAGAAAGCCAGTTTAGGATGGGCAGTACCCATTAGCTCTTGCCTGTATGCGTGGTTTTGGTTTTTATTTTTGTTTTTTGTTTTGTTTTGTTTTTTGGTATATTAGTAGCATCATCCACAGAAAACACTAGGAAAAGAACAAAGCTGCAGCTCAATGAAACCATCCTCTGAACCTTCCTATCTCCCTTTGTACCATGATAACTGGTTTATTAATTTAAAATCCCTGGCATGCTGCTTAGACACCATCTCTTCTATTTTGAAATTTGACAAAGAGATCCTCTTGAAGGATCCTCAAACCAAACTGACTTTTCTCTCCTTGATTTTCCTTGTTCTCACCCTGAAGTTAATCCTGGCTTTAAATTAGAGACTTTGAATTCAATCCCAAAGATATGGAGTCTGGTGATAATAGATATGCTTGAAAAAAATCCACTGAAACAGAGAGTCTTATCTCTGCCTGGGTGCTGATATCTACCTATGCCCATTGACAGGATTATTTATAAATGATAGGGTATTTGGACTTTCGCCACTGTTAATCTCTTTGACTTGATAATTGATAGCTGATTTCCAACTCTGTAAAGACTGTCACCGCAGCCAAACTTTAGTTGGATTGTTGTCTGAGGCTAGACACTTCTGCTCTTAGCAAGAGTCTAGGCAGCTAGGTTGCATAGCAGATAGAGTGCTGTCCCTGGGGTCGGGAAGATATGAGTTCAAATATGGTCTCAGAAACTTACATCATGACTCTGAACAAATCACTTAACCTCTGTCTGCCTTAGATTTCTCAGTTTTAAAGTGAGAAGAACAGCATAGCACCTACTTCAAAGAGTCGTGAGGATCAAATAAGATAAATTCATAAAGCACTTGGCACAGTGCCTGGCATACAGTAGGTGCTTAATAAATATTCTTTTCTGCATTAGGAAACTACTTCTTACTCTATAGCCCACTGGCAAAATGACACATAATCCAAACCTGGCACTACCATGCAGTTTATACTAACAGCATCAAATGTGAAAATCAGCCTGGCATGTAGGATCATATATTTAGCATTATAAGGGACCTCAAAGATCACCTATTTTATACCCTCATTTCAATAGCAGAGGAAACTGAGGCAAGAGGTCACATAAATAATACGTCTCAGATGGTATTTGAAGCCAAGTCCTTTGACTTCTAATTCAATCAATACTTTCTTATTGGTTGATTGTGAAATAATAACACTTCTTACAATTTAATGGATGAAGTTTGAGAGCTCAGAGAGGTTTTGATTTGTCCATAATCACACAGCTAACAAATGTCAATGATGGGACTTAATCTCAGCTCTTCCTGACTACAAGTTTGGCATTCTATCTCATATATCATTTACCTCCCAGCAAAGATATCCTGAAGGCAAATTTTCCTATTATTTTCATTACTTATGCAAAAAATCAATCAATGTAATAGTTTCAACCAATAGGAAAAAAAATCACTATTAAGGGGCACAACACCTTGGCTTAATCTCTTTCCTTTTTTTCTTTTAAATTTATTTATTTTCAGTCTACAACATTCAGTTCCACAAGTTTTTGAGTTCTAAATTTTCTCCCCTTCCTTCTCCTCCCCCCTCCCCACCCAAGATGACATGTAATCCAATACAGGTTCTACATATATCTATACATTAAACCTATTTTCACAATATTGATCTCTTTTCTCCTATAAACTAGATAACATAAACTTAGGTTATTTACTTGAACTCACTGGGCCTGAGTTTGTTTTCAGGTTTTCTTAAAATACATAAAATAATTAAAGTTGCACTTAAGAAACTTCCTTGTTCTGAAATTTCATGATTCTCATCATTGAATGGTTTATTTAGAGTACCCTGTTCAGCTCAGAGAGGTTCAAAAGAAAGAGCACTATCAGATGGGAATACTCCTTTTTCTGAACCGATCATATCAATTTCTGTACTCCCTTCCACAACCACTCCTATCCTTAATTTCATGTATTCATTTCAATACTTACAGTATCTCTGAGTCCATAAAATGGCTACTCCATTCCCCAAAATATGTCTCCATGCTTGAATATAGTCTTAGATACTTGCTATGACCAAAAAGGGTGGAAAGAAAAAGGAAGAATCACTCTAAAGGTCAATCTGGTAAAGAGCCTCTCTAAATCGAGTTAGACAATTGACATATAGTGAAGGCATCACTAAACCCATGATCTAATCCTTTGCAGTTTGTTAAACTTCCTGGAATCTTTTCCACCACAGGCATAGTCTTAAAGAACCAAAGGATATCTCTACACCACATCGGGACCTTGGAAAACAGGATGTTAATGTAGGAATCTCCATACACTTAAAAAAAAAAAAAACAACAACCAAGTATGGCTCTAAAAAATAAAAATTCTGGCAAAGATAGTATTTTGGTAAAGTGCAAAGGGTCATGTTGTGGCTTATTTTACTCTTAATCTTCCTTGTTTTGAATAAGATAAGAAAACTGTAGACTATGTATTTACATGCATCTTGGGAGGTATGGCTGATGCCAGTAAATTTGCCCTCTGTAGATTGCATCACATCCAGCTGTTACTATAGTTCATCCACTCCGATTTTTACATGTCAAATTGATCCTTTTGATGTCAGCATTACTTTCTATTTTGTTTTTAGTGCCTAAGAGTTTCCAGCTGGTCCTAGCCCTGTAAGTTGTCTTGAGATCTGACACCAGCCCAGGGTCATATTGCTCTGCTTTGCAGTTGTCTAAACAATATCCAGGTGACCTCATTCATCTCGACAACCATACCACAGACTGCTGTCCCACGTGGCTAAAGTTCTTCTTTGGCCACTCTTCTTGTTTTTCCTGGCTACTCTTTCCAATGCTCACTTCTAGGCAACAGATGTGGTTGACCTCCCTTTCCAATGGAGCCATTGCTTATAACCAACACTTATTTGGAACCAAGAAGAAAACGTCCTCATTTTTATTGATTATCACCCAATCTTGCATGTCTTTTATTCTCCTTTAGGACAGATAACATCTTCAGTGTTGAATCATTTACAGATTGGTTTGGTGGTTCTAAATAGCCTTGAGAGTAATGATTCAACATTTATAGGGCACTATGGTTTTGTAGTTTTCCTTCTAATCCTTTGGGATTCTTTATGAGACAGACATCTATCATTACCTTCATTTTATACATGAGGTACCTAAAGCACAGAAAAGATAGGGAACTTGCTCAAAGTCACCTATTCAGTCTTCAGTCTGCAGTTTTCTCTCTCTCTCTCTCTCTCTCTCTCTCTCTCTCTCTCTCTCTCTCTCTCTCTCTCTCTCTCTCTCTCTCTCTCTCTCTCTCTCTCTCTCTCTCTCTCTCTCCCTCTTTCCCTCTCTGTCACCTGTCTCTGTTCTGTCTTTCTCTGTCTCTCTCTGTCTCTCTGTGTCTGTGTCTGTCTCTGTTTCTGGCTGTCTCTCTGTCTTTCTGTCTCTGTCTCTCTCTGCATCTCTTTCTCTCTCTCCAACACTACCCCTTGCCTCTATTCTGCCTCTGACTCTCTCTGAATCTCTGAGTCTCTCTGTCTCTCCACCTCTTTCTCTCTCTGTCTCTGACCACTGTCTCTGTTGTCTTTCTCTGTCTCTCTCTGTCTCTGTCTCTCTGTCTCTCTCTCTTTCTTTGTCTATCTCTGCAACCTTACCCCCGCCTCTGTTCTGTCTCTGTCTCTCTTCCTCCTTTTCTCTCTGTCTCTCTTCTGTCTCCTTTTCTCTCTACGTCTGTCTCTGTGTCTCTCTGTGTGTCTCTGTCTCTGTCTCTCTCTTAGCTCTTCCTCCAACAACTTTTACAAAATATTTTGTCTGTAGATCTGACATCTATAGAGAAGGCCTGTCAGGGCATGTGTTATTGCCCATGTGCTAATTATGCAAATTAATGCCTCATTATAGAGTCCTTTTATAGAAATGTGGCAGAAGGCAGTAGATCAAAACAGTCTTCAGAGAGACAATAATTCCTGTTGCCTCTGCGACTGCTCTTGCCGATTCTGAGGAAACCTTCAAATCCGTGGGCCTCGGATGTGGTGTATCGGGATCACTAGAAGCAGCCCCAGAGCAGAACTAGCTATTGTCACATTCACGTTTACTAGTCAGCTAGGTGACTTAATAGATAGAGTGCTGGGCCTGAAGGCCCAGGTTCAAATCCAGCCTCAGAAACTCAGTAGCTGTGTGACCTTTGGCAAGTCTGTCTCAGTTTTTTCTCTGTAAAATGGATGTAATAATAGCACCTTCTTTCCAGGGTTGTCGTGAGGATCAAATGAGAAAAGATTTGTAAAAAGAAGCTTAGCACAGTACCTGCCATATAGTAGCTGCTTAATAAATATTTGTCCCCTTCTGTAATTGGGATTCAGTACTCCAACTGCATTATTTCTTTGACAAACCTTGGTTATTGCATTTTTGGAAGGGGAAAGGCAGGGCAATTGGGGTTAAGTGACTTGCCCAAGGTCACACAGCTAGTAAGCATGCCAAGTGTCTGAGGCTGGATTTGAACTCAGATCCTCCTGACTCCAGGACCGATGCTCTACTCACTGTGCTACCTAGGTGCCTTTAAATTTATAATTTGTACATTTTTTCCAATTAATTCTCATTTTCACATTATATCTCTAAAAAAGGGATTTTTCCAAGAATGTTTTTTTTTCTAGAAAAATAAATAATGACATGGAAAGGCATAGCAGTTGAGCCTCAGCTTAGTAACCCCTATTACTATGTTTCTTAAGAATGGCATGATTTTTATCTCTTTAGTTAATTTCTGTACTTCCTTTATGTATATCTTAGCTATCCTCAGAATGGAAGCTCCCCCAAAGCAGACTGCGACTGTTTTGCTATCATTTGGTGCTCCATTATACATAGATTATTGTTAAATATATACTTTTTGGTGACAGCGATGAAATTAACAAAATGAAAACACTCACTTGTTCCTATTATCAGACACAAAGAAGCAGATTTATAAAAGGAGATTCTATTGGTTTCGTTTTGTTGGTTATTTTTTCTCTATTATTTAACTGACCACTATCATAATTTGGTTGAGAGGCCACTGAAAAACACTTCCAGTGGGGTCATTTCTCTACATAGCACCTAAGAATAAAAGAAGTAGCAACACATTTGTCCTACGGTGGCCACTATAAGCTCAGTATCTTCAAGAGCTATTGTGCTACCAAACCTAATCTCCATGGTTAGAGAAGCTTTAAATTTTAATAGTCCAATTCCTCCAGTCTGTTAAATTGATGCAGACTGCAGCAAGTTCAACCAGGAAAAGGAAACAAAGGAAAGACAAAAACCTAAGTTGAATGAAAAAATATTTAATGACTAAGAGACACGGCCCAAGAGAGGACATGGGAAAATGTACTTCGTTCCCTACATCACAAAGATGTGGAAGGTGCCTATGGGTGTGAAATACAGCATACATTGACAAAGTCAATTAAGGTATTGGTTGGTTTTGATGAGATGCTCTTTCTCTCTCTTTTTTATTCTTTCTTACAACAAATGACTTGTTAGGTAGGGAAGGCAGAAAGATCTATTTGGAAATAAGGTGATACAACAATAAAAGCAAAAAATCCATATTAAAAAAATTCTTTAGCTTGTGCCTTGATCAGATGGAGAAAGGAAAGGAAATCAACTCTGTGTGTGTGTGTGTGTGTGTGTGTGTGTGTGTCTGTTTCTTGGTGTCTCTGTCTCTCTGTCTCTCTGTGTCTCTCTCTGTGTCTTTCTGTCTGTGTCTCTGTCTCTCCCACTTTGAAAAAAGGGATTTATTGATAAGGTATAGTAAAGACGGTTGGCTTCAAAACATTTCCCCCATCCCCATACATACACATATACCACAACTTGTAGAAGAGATCTAACTCAGCACCTAATTTGAATTCATAGAAAGTAATCATTGTTTTGTTTTGTTTTGTTTTGTTTTGTTTCTGAACCAAACGTACCTCTCCAAAGATGACTTTCTTTTCCAGGCATGCACTAAAATATTCTTGAAGACAGACTGTAATTCTGGATGAAATCTTATCAGTCTAAGTGGTAAATTTTAATGGGAGCATTCTGTACAATAATGTAATTGTAGAGGACAGACAAGATAGTGTGTTAATAACAACTCTTTAATTTCATGTTTGTTGTTCTAGGGATTTAACCCCTAAGGGCCCAGGGCACAGAGAAATGTTTTCCATGGTGTCTAACACATCCTAAGACAAATATCACCTATTTGGGGGTATGAGAGGGTCCTGGCATGTGTTTCTTAGTGTTATCCACTTACTAAAATGACTTTCAACTTGTATTCTACAAAACCCTGAGGTTCTAAGCAAGGCATGTCAGTGATTCCTTCAGGGAAAGTGTAGTCTTAAAGATAATCAAAAATGTTTTATTTTTTTCTGTGCTTCCTAAACTCCATGGCCTATCTCCAAACTTAGCTCTGGTTGACTTTTGAGTATTTCCAATATCAGACCCATCACGAGAAGATAAAAAATTGCCAGCACTGAGGTTATTCAAGATACTGTGTGACTGATACTCTCTGGAGGCAATTCCAGAACCATAACTAGAAATTTTTGTGCTGATATTAGGCATGGATATAATCTCAGATGCTGCTAAGCTGGGGAATTTTGGAGAAGGGAAACAGAAAACCAATAAGCCTGAGAAGAATTCACTTAATATATGCCACCCCTGAATCACCTAGTAGTTGCTATTTTAACTATTCTTGTCAACTAGATGCTGGGCTTAGTTGTTTCTGTGTTGCTGAAGGCTGCTATAGTCAACGCTTTTAGAATTTTCAACTCTTACTGATTAGGTGATTTTAACATATGTGGTTCCCTTAAATATTCTAATTTCCCTGTTCCTTAATCTACTCAGTTTGCTTGACTTACTCTTCTATTCTATCTCAGTTAACTCTATCCTGGCATCCTCTACAAGTATTCCATGCTCAAGAACTCTGAAATTTCTTTATCTGATCACAATTTTTGTCAGGTATTCTTTCCCTGTACTTTAGTCTTCCTAGACCTATTCTTTGTTCTTAGCTTCAGCCCCATGCCTCAGTATTTTCTCAGGCTATTACCATTTTTCAGGTTACAGTTTTGTCTTTTTCCCAATTTCAGTCCTTTAGTAAATCAGTTCAACTCTACACTATCTTCAGATATCATGTCCCTTGCTACTTATACCTTGCCAGCTCTAAACCTGGATTACTCCAATCATCTGCCTCTTTCAGTCTCAGTGACGTGCTGCTGAACACAGGTAGAAGAAGGCATACAACCAGTTCTGATGGTAGCCATGAAAAGTTTGTGTTATTTAAAACCTCAACTGTGCATTTGCTATAGGAAGCACTCTTTTTATTACTTCCTAATTGATTCTCTATCCCACTAACTACAATGGCTTTTCCAAACTTTAAGTTCCCTATTCAGGCTTACCAAAGCACCACCATCACCACTTAAGTTGGGAGTCTGACCTCATACAAAGAAAATAACGGCCATTTTACACAAATTCCCTGTTCTCCCCTTCTTCTTTTTTCATCATCATCATCATCATCATCATCATCATCATCATCATCATCATTTCATAACGCTTTGACATCATTGCTCATGATCTCCTCCTTTACATCCAAGCCTTGATAAAAAGATAGCCCTTCTCTTCTTCAAGGTCTTCCCTTCAATTTGTACCCCGAATGCCATTTCCCTGCTTCTTCTCCAGCAGATGGCCTTCACTGTCCCCTTTCTCTTATCTTCATTTTCTTTCTATCTGACTTCTCATTTCCAAGTTATTCTCATTCTTAAAAGACCCTCACTAGATCCTACCATTCCTGCCTCCTCTTGTACTCTATCTCTCTTTCTTTTCTTAAACAAACTCCTTAAAATCTCTGTATATGCTCAGTATTCTACTTCCTTCCCTCTCACTTACTCCGCAAGCCTTTTTCATTTGGCTTCTGATCTCATACTCAAATGAAATTTCTTTCCACAGAGCTACCAGTGACCTCTGAATTGTCAAGTCCATTTGTTTCCTCATTCTGTAGCCTTCTTGACCCCTCTGGGTACAACACTACAATCCTAGATTCACTCTCTGTTTTCAAGACACTACTTTCTCCTGTTTCTTCTCCTATCTGTCTAACTACACCTCAGTCTCTTTGGCTAGATCATTTATGACATGCCCACTAACTGTGGGTGTCTCCTTAGGCTCTGTCTCAGTCTCTCTTTAGATACCTTAGATACCTTAATTGATGACCTTATTAGCTCCCATGAATCTTTAATATCTCTGTGCAGATGACTCCTAGATCTATTCACCTTGCCTCATCTGTCTCCTAAGCTCCAATCCCACATCACTAACTTCCTACTGGATATTTCAAACTGATTGACCTTCTCAAACTCAACATGTTAAAACAGAACTTATTAAATTCCCTCCCCTCTAAAAACATTTTCAGATGGAAGGTAAAGCTTAAGCTTAATTTCTAAGGAAACCAGATATTTCAAAAGGTAAATTTTCCTTTTAATTTCATGAGCACCATCATCCTTCCAGTCATCCAAGTTCATAACACTGTTGTTATCCTCGACTCCTCATTATCATTTATCCTGGGTAAGCCTTGAGGCTTTATCTTGGTCCCTCTTCTCATTTGATGACCCAATCAGCTTCAGTGAGTCCAGTTACCCCCGCACTTTCATATCCAATTAGTTCCCAAATATTTTTTTCATATCTGTCTCACACTCCCCCTTCTCTACACTCACAAAACCAAAATTCCAGTTCAGGTTCTCGTCACCTCTCATTTGGAATATTTCAATAGCCTGCCAATTGGTCTCTCCCAATTGATACAGATCTCGCAAGGTCATTTCTCTCCTCCCCTAGGTCAAATATAAAATATTCTGCTTGCTATTTAAAATTTCTCACAACCTGACCCCTACAGTCTTTTTATATGTTATTCTCCTCCATTCACTCTAAAGTGAGTGATATCAGACTATTTGATATTCCTCACACAAGACTGTCTAACTCTCATTACATTCTCTATACATTCACACTGGCATTCTCCCATGCCTGGAAAACATTCTTTTCTCACCATCACCTTTTGGAATGGTTTCCTTAAAAATTAAGCTCAAGCATTTTACCTTCTGCCTGAAGCATTTGCTGATTCCCCAGTTTCTAGTGTCCTCCCCTCCAAAATTACCCTGTATTCATCTTATCTATAGTCCATATATACTTATGTATGTGCAGTTTGTCTCCTCTGTTAGAATATAGGTTCTTTACTTCTAGTTCTGTATCCCAAAGAGATCATAAAAATGGGAAAAGGACCAACACGTACAAAAATCTTTATAGCAGCCCTTTTTGTGGTGACCAAGAAATGGAAACTGAGGAGATGCCATCAATTGGAGAGTGGCTGAACAAGTTGTGGTATATGATTGTAATGGAATACTATTGTGCTATAAGAAATGATGAGCAGGCAGTTTTTCAGAAAAACCTAGAAAGACTTATATGATCTGATGCTGAGTGAAGTGAGTAGAACCAAGAGAACATTGTACACAGCTACAGCCTCATTGTGCGATGACTAATTTTGATAGACTTAGCTCTTCTCAGCAATGCAAGGTCCTAAGACAACTCCAAAAATCTCATGATGGAAAATTCTATCCACATCCAGAGAAAGAATTGCAGAGTTTCAATGCAGATTGAAATATATTATTTGCTCTTTCTCTTTTTTGTTTTGCTTTGTTTCTTCTTTCTCGTGGTTCATTCCATTGGTTATAATTCTGCTTTACAACATAACTGATGTGAAAACGTGTTTACTATAAATGTATATGTAGAGCCTATATCACATTACATACCATCTTGGGGAGGGAGGAGGTGAGGGAAAGGGAGAAAATTTAAAACTCAAAAGCTTGTGGAACTGAATATTGAAAACCAAAAATAAATTTAAAAAAAAGAATGTAGGTTCTTTGATGACAGGAACTATTTCCCTTTTGTCCTGGTATCTCAGTGCTTACAAATTAGCCTTGCATACAGTAGGCACTTAATACATGCTTATTGGTTGGTTGATTGATTGATACTATGTCATTTTGATGTAAAATTATTCTTAGGTAGTAAAACTTACAAGAGCTAAGTCTGAAGACTGGTTTCTTGAACCCTACTAGAATTATCTTGGAAGAAGTGACTATCCTGGGAAGTATCTTCTCAGCTCACCAGAAGGGGTCAGTCTTACCTAATCCTAACTGAGACATCTGCAAAAAGGAGATTGGCCTGAATCAGTATTTTATTAGTTAAGGATATCCTTTCTTTATCCTGTGTGAGATTCTCTTCAAAGGCCTTATTTAACTGTCACTAGGCCTGGCCTAGTTTTGCTTTGCCTCTAGAACCTGGAAAACATACTGCCCAAAGTGTTATGACTGCAGGAAACCTTAAGTCACCACAACATAAATTGTATCACACTTGGAATTCCCACATAGCTAGTGTCCGCATTCCCAATATTTTGGAATCCTCCTTTGGGCTTTGGAAGGTGGAAATACAAACATCCACCAGCTCCCAAATGCTAGGACAGAAGGAGCTTGGCCAGGACTGAGCATACAGGCTTGGAGCAACTGGAAGAGAATATAAGGGAGTCTGTTCAGTACATTTCCAACATAACTTCTAGTGTTCAACGCAAGCGCTGGTATTCGCACTGCATGAGGGAGTGGAGGGGGAGATTTGATGTGAATGGCGAATTATGAGAAAAAGTCCCCATTTCCCATTTCTATTTTAGTTCCTGGCAATTGAGACTCACAACACCAAAAAATCAAAACACAAATTGTAACACACCAAGGCCCACATAAGTGACAGATTTGAAACCCTCAATGTGTGACTTCAAAATATTGGTGCAGAAAAGGTTTCCAGTTCCGGGAGGCACTTGAGACATATTGCACAAGGCTCTTCATGGGTGGGGAGGATTCACATACCAGAAGGGGCTTGGAGAGCCTGGCTGATAAAAATGAAGCTGTGTATAAGCTAGTAGGAGGAGCTGAGGCAGGCATATGGCAAGAGTCCCCAGCGCCAGTAGCAAGATGGGATGGCACAGGCAGTGAACAGAGATGGAGGAAATATTGCTCAGTGAAGAAGCTGAAAACATAAGGCCTAGAGGTAAAAAGGAAAATGATTGTGAGGGGGGAAAAAACAGTCCCAAGAAAGAGAGCCAAGAACTCTAGAAAGAAGTAGTAGGAAGGTCATGTAAGGAAAGTTTTTAAATTGTCTATTCAAATTTGAAGAGTTTGTCTAAGAAAATGAGGGAAATTTGACTGAGGCATGGGGTGAGTGGTCTTGATGTGTGAAGGCAGTCTTTGAAGTAACACAGTGGTAAATGTAAGATGACTACAAAGAACAATATACTTTATTCTTTTTCCTTTCCACTTATGTATCACTTTTTAATCTAGGAAAGCCTACTGTTTTATACACAGGATCATGGTCCAACAGACAATAGTAGAGGAAAAGTGAGAATTGTAACTGAGACAAACCACTCTTGATGAGTCAAATGGGAGTCCAGTTCAGGTAGCCCATGGAAACTGATACTGCTCTGAGAGTTTATGGATTGCTGTAGTTCATTCTCTTACTGAATGTATCACTACTGCTTAGTGTTCTACTGTGATAGAAAGTGATAGAAAGCTACCTTTCTTGGAGGTAAAGAGAAAGAGCTCTGGATTAGGAAACAGAAAACACAAGTCAAAACCCCAACTCTGATACTTTTTGCCTATGTGACCTTGGAGAAGTCACAACTTCTCTGATCCTATTTCCTCAAATGTAAAACAAGGGTATTGGACTAGATAGCACTGGGGTCCCTTTCTGCTCTTAATATATGACCCTATGATCCTTTGCCATAATCAAATTATCTCATAAAACTCAAATGGATCTGTCATCACATCAATATGTTTATTCCTTTGAGTGATGAAGGTCAACACCCATCCATGCTTGCCCATCTTGTGAGAATCTTATGTATGCCCTCTCCTAAGATCACCAAAGACTGTTCCACTATGTTTGTTGTGTCTATCCTTTCCCTCTTACCATCCCCCCAGCCCCCAACCTCACCTACCAATAGATTAGCAGCTCATTTAAAGTAAAGACCATATAATACTTTATTGTGTCCCCAGCACAGTTTCTTTAATTTTGTTAGAGTTTCATAAATATGAATTGAATTCACTTGTTTTGTTGCCATTTTCTGGATCTCTGCTTATAATCAGGGACATGGGTATTTACTTTCAAATAGGTCACTGAAGTTCGGCCATTCTAGGCAATGGAGAAATCAGCTCAATTGGAAATAACATAAATAGGATTCCTTCAGGACAACAATGTGTTTTTCTCCATCTATCCATTTGATTTTCCATATTCATTAAGCAACATTTAAAGTAGGTATTTCTCTTTTGTGCAGACACACACTCAGGTGTCTCTCTGTCCTTGTATTTAGTATGTCCGTTTATGTGTATGTTTGTGCGTGGGTGTGTGCATGCATGTATGATGTGGCGGAAGGGAGAGAAAACCAATGATTACTACATATTTAAAATATATATATATAAATGTTATAAGGTAAGCATGGTATGGCAGATAAAGCCCACCTTCAGAATCAGAAAAACCTGTGTTCACATCCCATCTCTGACACATACTAGTGACATGACCTTGGGCAAGCTATTTAATCTTCTAGTGCTATGAGCCACTCTAAGACTAAAAATGATTAATAAGGTGCTATTCTACATTGGTCAAGGGAATTTTCTCACCCAGGAGTTCTCTATAACAATGAAATCACAGGACTAGCTCACTATCCCTATGCTTATGAAATATAAAATGTATTCAATCAACAAGATAAAGGTTTGGATCAATTTTGTTTTTAATATATGGAGCAGATAGATGATAGGCATTGGGACTGTGTTTTCATTGCTATGCAAACTCCTGGATGAGAAAACTCTTTTTACCAATGCAGGACAGATCCTTCTCCTCAACCTTGAGTTTTAGAGAGCTGTCTAGAGTACCAAGAAGTTGTGTTCTACCCAAGGTCCTGTAGCCACAGTATGTGTCTGAGGCTGGACTTGAACCCAAGTCTTCTTGCCTTTAAGACTGGCTCTCTATCTACTATGGCGCACTGCCTCTTACAAAACAGAAATATAATTGGATCACAGAATGATTCAAGCAACTTCAAGCTTCATTCTGGTCCTCAGAATACTAGGTATTAAAATGGAATTCATGGAATTGGCTCTGAGTAATATCAAATCTATCCAAAAACTTAATCTACCTCGCCTCCCCGCCCCATTCTGACTTCCTCCTTTCACACATTGATGCCTAATTTCCTCTCCTTTAAAGGGAAGTTCAAGCACACAGATGAGGGGAATATAGAAAGAGAGAAAGATCTTCCATACCTAAAATTAGAAGTTGCTCTTGAAAATCTGTCCCAGAAATCAAAGTAATCATAGGGACTGCACTTGATTGAATTCGAGTTATACTGTTTTATGTCACACACTGTAGAAGTGAGGGACATGGGTACCTCTCAACACGATAGCAATGACCCAGAATGATTTGTTATTAAAACTACTCAAAATTCCTTTTAAAAGAATGTGCCTGCCTGCAGTACCCCACTCTCCTAGTAACTGCTTTTTTCTGTCTGATAAAAAGTATGGTTTGAGCTTCAAAAACATGCTCAGTGCTGTATGAGGCTCTGAATAGATATTTCCTATACTGTGGGGACTGACAATCCCAGTTATATAACACACATCCCATTGTAGCTTGAAATCTAATATCAGAATCGTTATGTAAGAAATGTTTTGAGGGAAGGCTAGAAATACAGAACAATGTTCTACAAACTTATGCCACTTGTAAGCCTGTGAATAACGTTGGTGTAATGGGAACAATGATATTGTTATCTGGTCATAAGTCATGGAACACTACAGTCTCCAAAGAATTGACACTGAGGATTACCCAAAGGCGATGGAGAAGCAGACTATAAACATGAAAATGTGATGGGAACGTAATTTTAAGGAAGGATGTCATCAGAGAAATACATGAAAGATAAAGAAGATGAACTGTTCACGTGGCAGGAATGAGGCATAATCAACGGTCAGTCTATGTACTCCACTCACTACCAAGGGACATCGAAGGCTCCAAGAAAGTTGGGCAGATATGCTGTGATAAACTTAGGGGAGGGCATGGAGGATATTTGTGCAGGATGAGCAGGTATGGATAGACTGTGATCTGCACAATCTGAAGGCATGGATGTGATCAAAGATTCATTTCTCCATTAAGTATCTGAATAACGGGAATGATAATCTGAATGAAAGAGAAAGCACAAAAACTAAGCGAGAGGAAAGATGATGTTTCTGTGGTGTGGAGAAAAGCAAACAGGATTGGAAAATGACTGAAAGATACAGAATGAAGTCGAAGCTTACAAAATGGAAGGAAAATATTGTAAATGTGGCCACAATAAATGATTTTAAAAGTTAAATATAATTAATGATAAATTTATATAAGGTTTACAAAGCACTTTACATATATAAATACAGATAAAATATACAATTATATATACATATATATTCATATACATATATGTAATACATATGTGCGTATAATTAATGTGTATAAAATTAATATATAATTAATAAATATATAATATACAAATATATAAATAAATAATATATTTAAGAAACCCATGTTTATAAAGATAACATATAATATATTTGCATGTGCACACACAACCTTGTGAAATTGATGCTATAATTATCAGCATTTTACAAATGAGGGGCCTGAGACTGACAGAGGTTAGTTGATTTGCCCAGGGTCACATAGCAAGTAAGTGTTTGAGGCAGCATTTGAATTCAGGTTTATTAAATCCAAATCCTGCATTACACCATATAGCAAGAACAAAAGGCCAGCATGGAAGACAATAGCTTCTCTTAGGCAGAATAAAGAAGGAAGAGGAGAACAGTTCAAGGATAATAAAAGGAACGTTGAACTTGGAGTCGTGATGCCTGGTTCAAATTCTCACTTTGTGATGATAAGCAATGACAGGCAAGCTCTCTGAGTCTACATTTTTTTTCATCTGCCAGATGGATATAAAACCTGCACAGACTTGTCGGAAAGCACTTTACGGATCTTAAGTTGTTATATTTATGAGAATTATTATTAGTACTTTATGTCAGTATGTGGTAGTAGGAATATTTCAAGAGACCTGAGTTATAGTCCTTCCTCAGAGTGACCTTGAATATGTTACATAACCTTTAAAGGTCTCGTTTTCCTCATCTGTAAAATTAGGAAATTGGGATTGTATTATCTCTGAGGTTCCTTCCAACTCATAAATCCTTTGATCCTATGTTATAATCCTGTGACATGACCCAACAATTTGACTCTCATTCATTGTTTTTTTGCATCCAATTTTCCAACTATTTCATACTTCACCCAGTGCATTTGCATCCAGGCTAGGTTTCTCAGTATTGCCCACAAAAGTACTGTTAGTCAAAAGTCTTGTTGAAATACTCAGTATATTATACCTATGCCATTCTAGGATTTACCCATTTAGTGACCCTGTTCAAAAAGGAAATGATTTTCCATTTCTATTGCTATTTTTATAATCATATTACATACATGTATGTATATACAATATGTTTGTATGCATTACATTACCATCATTTCTGAATATATTTTTCCTCCCTCCCCTCCCCAGCCAATCGTTCTTTTTCACAAAGACTTTTAAAAGGTGGAGTGACGCAGGGGATAGAATGTTGGCCTCAGAATCAGGAAAACCTGGGTTCAAGTTCTACCTCTAATCCAATCCAATAAACATTTATTAAGTACTTACTATGTGCCAGGCACTGTGCTAAGTGCTGGGGATACAGTCAATAAAAATAAAGACAGTCCCTGCCCTCATAGAATTTATAATCTAAAGGGGGAGGTAACACACACAAAAAGGCAAGAAAGCAGGACAGATGAACAAGGAGTACCCAGGAAATGCAATCTTGTTCCACAGAGTTGAAACCAGACAGGACAGCAGAAGCAAAGTGGAGTGAGTTTCCCTCTAAAAAGGAAGTCATTGGGAGGAATTTGGTCCTCCACCCTCCAGCCTTCTAATCAGAGGGGAGGTGAGTTAGAGGCTTGCGTTAGCAGGATAGTGGCAAGTTTAGAAGTGATGAGTTTATTCTAGAAGGAGCATCTGGTTCTAATCAGGGTGATAGATGTGAAGTAGAATGAAACATATTGGCTATATGTCCCCAGGTAAGTTAGTTATTTAACTTCTCTGTGTTCTAGGCTAATTTATTCGACTACAAGTTGTAGAGAAAGTGCTGACCTGCATTGGTAGAGAAAAATTCCTCATATGCCATTTCCCTACACTGATGAAATCACAGGGTGAGTATCTATCTCTATTTTTTAAAAAAAGAGGGGAGAAAGGACATTCATAAAAAGTAATTAATCCATGTTATGTATGAGTATATACAGTATTCCATACCCATAGCATGCCACCTCTGCAAAAATATTCTTTTTTAAAATAAATTTTTGATATCTTTTCATATTGTTTAAATGTCCCCTTACATTTCTCTCCCCTCTCAAAGAGCTATCCCATATAACAAAAATTTATTTTTAATGGAAAAAAATGAGGAAAAAAGTCAATACATTAAAAATAAAACAACATATACAATTTTCCACATCAGTGGACCCCCTCACCTCTACCAAAAAGAGAGGGAGGTGTCTTCTCATGTCACTTCTTTCATGCTATTATCGGGGGGGGGGGGGGTAATTTTCTTAAAGTTCTTTATAATTTTGTGACATTCATTTTGGATGATTTTGTCTTAATTTTTTTCACCTGGCTACACTACTCTGAGTCTTCTCTGGCTTCCATTCCAAGCCCCAAGAAGCTCATTATTGGGAAAACTTTATCATCCTACAGGATCCCATCAGCCTCAGTGGTGCTCCACCTTTTTACCACCTTCTGTCCCTCTGATTAGAAGGTGGAGCCATGAACTCCAAAGCCTCAATTTAAGTAAGGAGTTCAGCTCAGATCACCTCTCATTTCTCATCTGTCTGCTGACTTTAGGACTTTTCTGACTTCTCCGCCAGGTCCTTGCATAGGATACTGTACTTTACCCACTCAAGCCCCCACCCCACCCAGTCCCCACTGCCACACACACCGTTAAGCTCAAGGGCAAGAAGTTGTCTTTCTGTCTTTGCATTTGTATCCCAAGTGCTTCTCAAGGTGCCTGGAACATAATAGATGCCTAATAAATGTTCCCCCCCACCGACTGATTTTGTATTATTCTTTTCATTTACATTGTTGTAATCATTGTGTATATTGTTTCCTTGGTTCTGCTTAACTTCCCAACAATTCTTGGAAGCCTTTCCATGCTTTTTAGCATCCATCACATTTGTTGTTTCTCACAGAACAGTAATGTTCCATTATATTCATGTGCCACAGTTTATTTAACTGTTCCCGAGTAGATGGGCATTTACTTTGTTTCTGCTTCTTTCCTACCACAAAGAGTTGTTCCGTAACTCTTTTACTGTAGCCTTTTCTTTATCTCCTCTCCAAGGCCAAGCTTGGCTATTATAATGATAGTGTTCAATCTTTACTTTTTTGCTATTGTCTTGTGTATATTAATTCACTGTGTATATTAATTTCCACGTTCTGTCACTTGGCTCTGCCTTATTTCATGAAAGTCTTTCCATGCTTTTTTTGGACATCTTTATATTTATCATTTCTTATGGTATAATACTATTCTATTATATTCATTACCACTTTTTTTAGTCATTCTCAAATCCATAGGCATCTACTTTGCTTCTAATTTGCTACTACAAGAAATGCACTATAAAAATCCTGGTGGACATGTGACTTTCTGATTAGAATCTTATCTTTTTTGGGGTTTATGCCTAGCAATGAATGAGATCTCTGAGGGATGTTTTAGCCACTTTCTTAGCTTAATTCCCCAATGCTTTCCAGGAGGGAGAAAGATTCATCGATCCATCAACAGTGCACTAGCTCATCCATCTTTTGGCAACCTCTCCAACATAACTATTCTAATCTTTTACTATCTTTTTTTTTCTACTTTCTTGATGTTAGATACAACCTTAAAGCTGCTTTGATGCACAATGCTTCTATTATTAGTGAATTGGAGTTCTGTGACTTGTAAAGTCATTCATACTTTATGGGCACCTAAGTGAGTGTAATGGATAGAGAGCCAGTTTCAGAAACTTACTTAAAAGAGAATAGCTTTGTGACCCTGGGCAAGTCACTTAACCTGTTTGCCTCGGTTTCTTCATCTATAAAATAGGGACAATACCTCCTGACTCCTACCTCCCCTGGTGATTGTGAGGATCAAATGAGGTAACTGTTGTTACACTCTTAGCATAGTGCCTGGCATATAATAAGCATTATGTAAATATTAGCTATTATTGTCATTATGTTGATTGAAGTGATCACCACTTTCCTTTCTGAGCGCTCACACAGAATCTCTTTAATATGATAATCTACTTTAGAATTTTTAGGAATAACTTTGAATTTCAATGGCCCAAATTTTCAAAGAATTGACTTTTCCCCCTTCCTGAAAATGGGAACAATATTGGCCCATTCCTGCTCCTATAGTAGCTCTTCCATCATCCACATTTTGGGTTTTTGTTTTGTTTTATTTTTGTTGTTGTTTCGTTGTCATTAACAGTCAGTCAGCAGCCATATCTTCAAGTTCTTTCAGTACACTGGGCCTTAGTTCATGAGAACTGGGAACCTTAATATCTCACTGAGGCCAATAAGCTACTCTCTTACCATTTTCTTACTTATCTTTGGTGGCTAATCTCCTTTAAGCTTCTCTCATCTTTAGATAGCTAGGTGGCAATGTGGATAGAATGTTTTATTTCATTTAGAAAGACTTAAATTACAATCCTGCCTCTGACACTTACTATCCATGCTACCTTGGGTAAGTCACTTAACTGCTCTCTGCCTCAGTTTCCTCATTTCTAAAATGGGAATAACACCTTACAGGATTAGTATGAACATAAAATGAGATAACATATGTAAAGTGTTATATGAACCTTGAAGTGCTACATAAATGTTAATTAGTGTTTTTAGTTTCACCCTAAACCTGAAAGGTCATTGGCAAGGAAAACAGAAGCGAAAGTTTTCTCTTTGGTGACCATTTTCATCATCCCATTCTCCTCAAACTGTTGCCCTGTCCACTGTTGTTCTTCTTGCCCCAATATCACTTAAACACACACATATGCATGCATATATGTGTGTGTGTGTTTATATATACACATACACACACATGCACACACATATATGTGTATGTTTGTATATATACACACATACCTATTTGTGTCTACTGGTGGCCATGTAGGATCAGGAGTAGGGAGAGGGAAGAAAAAATAAATTGACATGATAATTTTGTCATATATTTGAAAGGAATAACAAATTGTGCATAGTAGATTTGTAGTTTCATATACAATCATCTTTTTTATTGTACTATCCTATGGAAATGCTTATTTTATTTCATAAATTGAAAATAATTTTTTAAAAAGCATCCTTTTGTTATCCTTAGTATCCTTTATTTTTGACGGGGGAAGGCAAGGCAATTGGGGTAAAGTGACTTGTCCAATGTCACACAGCTAGTAAGTATCAAGTGTCTGAGGCCACATTTAAACTCAGGTCCTCCTGACTCCAAGGCCAGTGCTATATTCACTACACCACCTAGCTGCCCCTTATCCTTAGTATTCTTTAGAAACTCTGTCTCCTTTTGACTTTTAGCCTTCTTGGTTGTTTTTATCACAGTTATAATCACCACTTGCATTCATAAAACACTTAGCTCTCAGGCTCTTGAAAAATATATAAAACCCAGTCATCAGAATGGCTCTACTAGTCAGAATCACTGAGGAAGGGGAACTTTAATGAATGCTTGTCAAATGAGGTTCACTGAAAGAATAAAGGCTAGCTGGACAGGTTTCCTATGTTGGAGGGCAAAAATGAAGACAATCCAGGAAAAGACTGACTTCGAGAATTGTTTTGTCAGTGGGGAAGATGCCAGAGGAACGAATCCAGGAAGAAGCGTTGCAGGAACATCATGATATGCTCCCCCTAATTAAGAATGAGGCAGCATGAATTCACCAAAGGTGATCTCACGGAACACATCTGACAAAGCTATTTGAGGAAGTATTTTAAAGAGTTGACTGTAGCAAAGCCATGGGCATATTTTACCTGGACTTTGCAGAAAGCTTTTTGATACTGTGCTATCCAGAGGACTAATCTGTCAAATTGTCATTAAACATAAGAAGCAGCAGCATTCCTTGTCTGGATTAAGCTTGGCTTTGTGAACTAAATCAGTCTAAGGTAGCAAGCAGAGGGCCACCAAGAGATTGGGCTCAGGAACAATTTGGTTGTTTCCATGCATTAATGAGCTCGGAGGGGGATGAAAAAACGAGCATCAGGCTCACCCCATTTGTGATGATGGGAGGTGTATATTAAGGAGGGAAGGACAACATTTTTTATCTTAAGGGGAATTGAGCTCCATCCTGGATAGCATTGGGTGGAGAGGGGGAGGGTAGAGGTTTACTATGCTCTGAGGCTTTCCAATTTCGTTCTGATTTTGCTTTTCCTTTAATAATACATGGGATTTGTATAGTGCTTTTCTTCCAAAGAGCATACAGTATTTTCCCTGGATTCAGTCTCATTAATTATCTTCCAAATCCTGTGTGGTTGGGAGGATCAGGCATGATTCTTTGTTTTCCAGATAAGGAAGGAGGGACTGAGAGGAACTTGGGGGATTATTGGACCATACAGCCGGTAGCAAAGTAAAGACTAGAACCCAGGTCTTATTTTGTAGTGAAATGTTCTTCTGGTTGTGTTTTATTTAGTTTTGGGATCCCTCCCCAGCCCACCTGTCCCCTATCCCTACCCCAAAGGAGCTGTTAATTGGTAATGGGAAATTCCAGTGTGGAAACTTTCCACCAGTGCAGGTAGGCACTACGTTTGTAACCTATAGTCATAGACAATTGTGTAGAGTGCCTAGAGGTTGCAGGATCACATAACCAGTGTGTCAAAAGCATAACATGAATGCAGGCCCTCTTGACTCCAAAGCCTGCCTATTCTTCTCATGTCTCCTGAAGACTTCCCTCCATTTCTGAATAACTGTACCCGCTTATTTAGCAAAACTGGACAGATTAATGAGCCAGAGGGGTTTTCAAGCAACTGGTTCAGCGTTAAAGAGCATTAGTTAGTTATAGGAAATCCAGTAGCAGGAAAAAGCTTTAAGTTAGCTCTCCCTAAAGTCCTGAACTTCCTACAAGGGAGTGACTTACTCCCAAGCCTAAAGGAGGCTTATTTGGGGATTTAAAACCTCTTACTTTTTACAGTTATGTAAATCTTTCAATCCACAGCAAACATACATCTGTAGGTCTGATTTTTACTGTTTTGAATCCCTCACTATTCAGATCGTTTTTTCAGCTAAGCACAAAAAGGGGTTTACTTTGTTTGGGGTACAGGCTTCTACCAAGAGATGACCCATTGTTTCCCATGCCTATCCATAAGCAACTAAAAGCTTTGTATTACAGATATAATATATTACATACTTAATAGTGCTTGGTGCAGGCCAAGCACATAGATCCTCTTTGGAGAATCAATACAAACTAACAAGATACCATCTATGGAAAGAACAGAGCACAGTCAATTGAGGACTAATGCTGCATCAAGCATCAGACAAGTGTCTTGGCTGAGTCCAAAGACAAGAGAGAGGCTTTGCAAAATGTGAGTGAAAATAAAGATAAGAAAGTAACTAGTGAAGATCTGGGCTGCTCACAAGGTTAGATTTTGGGTGCCTAATGAGAAAATATATATCCTTTGTTTTTATGGTCTCCCATGCATGGAATACATTCATCTTTCTTACCATAACTTCTTAGCATTCCTAGCTTCTGCCAAAGCACAATTCAGGTGAGGCTTCTTGTCTTTTTCCTTTCCTAATATACCCAGCTGTTCATGCTCTTTTCCTTTGGAAATTAGTTTGTACAACTGTTTTGTATCATATGGGGTCTGCATAGGTCTGCAGTTAACAAGGTACTTTATGGTCAGAATTCTCTCTAAAATATCTCTCACAAGCTCCCCATCAATAAGCTTATTTTAATAGTCTGTGAGAGGACACAGTTCAAGGCAAAGGCACCTAATGAAATCAGAATGGGTAAAAATAGAATAAAAGTTACAAAAATGTTTTCTACCCTAAATATTGATCTTACTCTAAAAAAATACATACACCTTCATTGGAAAATACATACACCTTCACTGGCACATAGTAGGTGCTTAATTAGTTCATTTTGATTGATAGAAAGAATGGGAAGTCATAGAATATGTTCATGGAACATATAAACATAGGGAGTGCTGCAGAGCACATACACCAAGAGACACATGCAGGTAGCACATATGGCTGAGTTACACGCATCCATAGCATCATGTCAAATGAAAAGTATTCCAAGACAAATGAGATTATTCACTTTTCCCTGTGTATGTCCCACATTTTCCTACCATTGTTTTTGCCTGTATCATCTCTATTGCTCCCATGCCCTCTACCTCTGCCATCTGAAATTCTACCAAACCCATGAAGTCCAGCTCAAATCCCACTACATCCTTGAAACCTTAGCTAATTTATCTCGCTTTCCTGTCCCAGTTAATAGTCCTTGTGCATCTCAACTCAGCATTTTACTTATACACTTATACACCTCCTAGAGGGGTATAATGAAAAGAACACTAGATTTGGAGTCAGAGGGTCTGAGTTTGAATCCTGACCCTGACCAATATATGACCTTGGATGTGTCACAATCTCTTTCAACCTCAGTTTCTTCACCTTTAAAAGGAGGTAGATTGGACTAGCTGACTCCTAAGCTCTTCTCTAGCTCTAAATATGTTCCTTACCTAAGCGTGTGTTTCCATTGTTTATGAATATGTCCATATTCCCCTGAAAAATTGGGAAATCCATTAGGCAGGAATCAAGTTATGTTTGATCCTTCTCATCTTTCCCAGCAACTCATACAGCACTGTGTCCACATACCAAAATTGTTTATTGAATCAGTTGCTGAATTACTACCAACAGAACCAAAGGTTCACTTGGACCCAGAACCTTTAACTCCTTCTGAATGCAATTGACTCAGAGTTCTTGGAAGGAGGTGAGTATCAAGTATTAGGACAGAAGGTAAACCAAGAAACAAAAAAGACAGAGGCAGCCAGCTTAAGGTCAATCAACTCAGAGCTGGAGAAGTCAGAAATGGAACTTTTGACTCCCAGTCTATTTCCTAACCTTGGGGCGATGGTGTGAATTGCTGCTTTGACACCTTAGTCTAGCACTCTTGTGAGCCTAATTAGTGGTGAGTCAACTTCTCTAGAAAATTTCCAGGTACAGTTGAGGAAACTGAGACTGAGAGAGATTAAATGACTTGCCCGAGGGAAGGTCATCTAATTAGTTAATGTCTGAGGCAGGAATGGAGCGCTGTGTCTAACCCTTTTACTGGCTGTAATACCTAATTGTGTGGAAGTCCATAGACAAGAATTAAAGATTAGAGAAAACATGGATGATTTGCTCTATTTGTGAAGAGAGTACCCACACTTATGAAACCATGGGTCCTTCAAATATTTAAAGTACTGAGCAATAACAACACTGATTAATTGCAAGGGGTCTCAAGTATTTTATGTGTTAGCATAATCTTTCAGAGCTCTAATCAAAATAAGAACAATTCGGAAATGTATTTATATATTACATATATACATTATATAACATACAATATTGGAATTATAATTTAGAAATGTATTTCTTTATATATACATTATATAATATACAACATAAACACAAATAAAAAACATCAACAAAATTTTTCAAGTGTATTGCAAAATGAAATTTCTTCTTAGCCTTTTATTGTGAAAGGTGAGAAGGGAATAGGGAAGGGTGTGTGTGTGTGTGTGTGTGTGTGTGTGTTGGTGGTAGGCAGAGAGAAAAAGTGATGAAAACTCTTTCCCAAGCAGGTCAACCAAAAAACTGTTTTCTGGAACAATTAGAAGTGAACAAGAAAAAAAAGGACAACTGCTACTTGAGCCATATACCTCCACAGAAGAATATGTTCAAGTAACTATGTGAAAAAGGTAAATATGCAAAAAAGTCATCTTGACATCACATGAAGAAGCTAATGTAAGATATCTTAAGATGCCAAATGGTATTAGACATCATTAATATTATTCAAACAAATCTAGCTGTAATGTATTTTATTCTATTCACCATACTAGTATGTCACATATCATAACTTGCCTATAGTTACAGAGCAGTCAAGTGGCACAGCGGATAAAATGTTGGACTTGGAGTCAGGGATACCTGAGTTCAAATCTGACCTCAGACATTTATTAGCTGTGTGGACCTGGACAAGTCATTGAACTGCTTCCAGCTTCAGCTTCCTCATCTGTAAAATGAGGATAATATCACTTCCCAAGAGTTTGTGAGGATAAAATGACCTAATATTTGAAAAGAAATTTGCAAGCCTTAAAGCGCAATTGAAATGCTAGATATTGTTATGCCTACTACTAATAACGATCTTGTGTTCCTTTAGGAATCTTCTAATGATAAAAACAAGTACCTAAAACATTTCCTTATCATCTGGCTTAAGTATGTGATAAATTGGTGGCTCTTAGTTCTTAGGGCTGTCTAGCTGATATGCCTTGAACTAACCTTAATACGCATGTTGAAAATTGGTTTCACTTTGATACATATAAACTCTACTTCTGATTTGGTTTTTGGTGAGAAAAAGCATTATTTTATCTTACACTTGAAAGATAACTCTTGAAAGAATTATCAAGATGGCTGCAGTGTACTGTCCTCTAGCAGCTAAGTTACATGGAACCACTTTAGGACTTGAAAATTTATTGCTGGGAAACTCTAAATTAAAGAACTGTTCAGGGGACTAGGAGACTATTGTACGTTAACAAGTTTTGTCATATGACAAAAGGTCATTGTCATTGTCATTTGACAGAAAGGTAGATCTGAAGCTTTTCATTCTAAGATGGAGGTGATTGGGTACACAGGAGGAAGTTACAATTCAAGGGATTAGAGGAGATTAGAAGCCACATGATAAGTCAGCTTGAAAAGATGTAGAGAAATCAAAAAGAAAGGCAAACTAGAAGCTGCCAAGCCTCAGAAGAAAGACCATAAATATCAATGGAGTTGAGAAGCTGACAGAGCTGAGGCCTGACAGAATTGAGACTAGCTGTCTAAAGGTAGGTACAGCTGATTCAGGGAATTTATCTGATTAGAGGAAAGCTTGGATGTTGGGAGCTGATTGGAGAAAACAGCATGTTACATTGCGTGAAGAGCTGGCTGGGAAAATGCTATGTGTTCTGTAGTATAACTTAAAAGAGGAGAAACCCCTCAGAGGCTTGCCTACTTTGACTTTTAACCCTTCCCTCTTCTGAACTTCCCTAGTACTATTGAGAGAATCATCTTCTCTCAATCATCTAAGCTTAGAATCTTGACATTATCTGACTCCTCAGTTGCATCCGCCCCAAACATCCAATCTGATGCAGTATCATCATTTCTACCTTCCCATCTATCGTATGTGTTCCCTTCTCTCCTCTTACACAGCCACCACCCTGGTAAGGTCACTCCATCTCATGCATGGAGTATTGCAATAGCCTGCTGGTTGAAGTTCACTGCCTTAGGTCTCTCTCATATACTCTTCTCAGTTTCCAAGGTGATTATCCTAAAGCACAAGTCTGACTATGTCACACATTGCCTCTCTTTCACTTAGTCAACTTCAATGATTCCCTATCACCTTCAGGGTCAAATAAAAAATCCTCTGTTTGACTTTTAAAAGGATCCATGACCTGGCCCGTTCCTATGTTTCTAGTCTTCTTACAGCTTACTCCCCTCCACATACTCTACAACCTAACACTGCCTTTCTTGCAGTTTCTACTATTCAACAATCGATTTTCCCTGTGTGACTTTTTACTGGCTGTCCCTTATGCCTGAGACACTTTTCCCCTATTACCTCCTGGATTCTCTGGCTTCCTTCAAAATTCATCTCAAATTTCATCAACTGCAAGAAATCTTCCCTGGGCATTTTTCCCTATCCCCTCACTACTAGTACCTTCCCTCTGAGATTACTTCCCATTTACACTGTATTTATCTTGCGTGTACATCATTGTTTTTAATGCATCTCCTCCATTAGAATGTGAGTTCCTTGAAGTAAGGAGTTTGGTTTTTTTTTTCAAAATCCTTGACATTCATTACAAAAGGGCCTGGCATATTTTAAGTATTTAATAAATGCTCATTAGCTGACTAACCTCTATGGTTCAAGGAAAAAAAAACCTTAAAAGTCCATAGAAAGCAGACCTGATTAGCTGTACGGCATCTAAGCTTACAGGGCACTGCTTTTCACTGACCAAAGGAACTGGGAACCTCTGTAGATCTCAAGCCAAAAATTGTGGGTAAAAAAAAAGTTTTGGGTAGGCAAAAATGGTCAACAGAGCTTCAGGGTCCTGAGGACAGCAGAGAAGCAGCTTCAACTAGCAAGAAAATAAAGAAGCTAGAATAAGAACAGGGCTATCCAGCAGATAAAATGTGGCACATGCTATACCAGAAAGAGACAAAGGACCTTAAGGCCTACTGGACAGAAATCACAAGTTTTCCCAGGTACACATGCCTCACTGATAAATATTTGTAAGTTTGTGCCTACTGCCCTCCATAGACGTTATGCACTTTATTGGGAGAGTATGATCCAGGTTTATTGGTAAACTCAAATTGTGATTGTTCCTTCTATTAACATCTATTTATTGTATGGTACATTTTTATTTTTCTTGCTCTTGCTTTTAGTAAATGCTTCATGTTAACAATGTGACTGATTCGTGCGTAAAGGAAGCATATTAATGGGGTTTCAAGAGCTACTGTTCTAAGCAGTAAGACTATATTCCTTCCATTCTAGGGTTACCTAAGAGAGGGATTTGTAACCATATTGTTACCCTCGCTGGGGAACTCTCCCAGCTGGCCAGCACAGGTTCAGGTATAGAGTGAGTGAGCCAGGGACAAATAAAGAGAGAGTCTGGCCAGAGTTGGGGCAACAATTATAGACCCATTATATGCAATTTCAATGTTTTGCTCAAAAGCTATGTGAAATATGTGAATGGTCATAGAAGTGACCATAGGTGCCTAAAGGCTGTGCCAATGGAGTAGAAGTTGCTTAAGGTCCTATCAAGTGGAAAATGCCTTATATAAGGACACAGTGATAAATTACTTATCTTTTTATTGAAGACAAAGTCCAGCTTAGTTAAATTTGGAAAGGCTCACTAAAGATGACGGTGGCCACAGAAGGATGAAATTTTCAGTCAATCAAAATTTGCAGCTCTGAACAACTATCTCCTAAGGCATAGAGAGGTTGTGATCTGTGTCTGGGGAAAGAGTACAGATATGGCCAATGACAAATGTTTTAATTACTGAAATATAGTTGTTTGTACATGTGAGCTAGGAAAGGAAGGGTATAGTGTCTTATCTAAGCCTTGAATCTCCATAGTACCTAGAACATTCCTCTTAATTGATTGATTTTGAATGTTTGGATAAAAAAGAGTCATTTGGCTAATTCTTCAATTCCTACAACAGGTGGCTAATCCCTGTTTCCAGGTGAGTCCGTGAGAATGTAACACACAAAACAAAGAGAAAACCTTTTCCTACTGAAGAGGAATAAGGGGATTTTCACAAATTCATTGGGTTCCTTACAAGTAATACTGCATATCATTACTTCTCTCAGGAAATAACTAACTCCTCCGAGTTTTCTCTATCTCATTAGTGTCTATCCTAAGGCTATTTATGAATGTCATTTTGAACAGAACCCTGAGGAAGTTATGACTTGTTTAATTTGGAAACTTGCATCTAGAATGGCTTAAATTATGATAAAATACTAGATATTTATGCAGTACCTACTGTGTGCCAGAAATTGTCTTAAAGATGTATCTGTATCTATAGCTATAGCTATTTACGTAGATGTATATCTGTCACTCTTTCTACCTATACACCTACACATACATACATACATACATACATATGAATGACATGGTCCTTGTCCTCTAATTGTTTCAAATTATGATTAAAAGATTAATTAAATTACCTACTTAAAATTACTCTTTCTCAAAATTAAATTACCTACTTAAGGCAAGCCCAGCAAACTTCCAGGATACAAGCTAGAATTTCCAGGCCTAGCAGACCAGTGTTATAGGCTACTCTGAATTCTATCTATGTGCTGTACCAACTTAAGAAACCTGTTGCAAGAAAAAAATCTCTAATTAAATAGAAAAAGAAAAAAAAGACATATTAAATCCAAGGCCAGCCTGGCTCGAGAGATCAGAATCAAAGCACGTTGGGGTAAGAGTCCACAAAATCTTCAAATCATGACTGTTTTTGAGGAAGGTGAGTGTTGAAGGGACAAGGCATGTCACTGGGAAATATTTCTATATTGGCGTGGGCAAAGATATATTCAGTACCACTTTTCACCACTAAAACCCTTACCTAAATTCATAACATAAACTTGGCCCCACACAACCCTGGTTGAAAACTAACAAAAAAAATAACCTACACCTATGCTTTTTAAATATCCCAGAGACCAAGGAAAAACCACAAGGTACCAACCTCAACTCTCAGAACAACTCTCCCTTTTTCCATTTGTTTGTTTATAGGGCACAGTACTGAGAAACTAACTCAGACCCTGAAAACCAGATTTCCTAGGGTGGCTCAGTCTGTGATTAACTATGCATCGATTACCCACACATGGGACCAGACCTGCACCTGTATCAGCATTACAGCTTTAATGGTGGCATATTGGAAAGAAGACACTCAAATATGTCACTGCCCCCCAAAAAGTGCTATTTGTGAATAAGTATGAATCAATGACCTCAGTGTTTTGTGGATCATTTTGTTTTTTCAAGTAACATTAGGTAACCTCTCCAAGCATTTCCTTTGTGGCCTGAATCTTTACCTTCTCTAAAAGGCATGCAGAAGGCTTCCATAGAGAAGTAAGGCTATTAGACTGGGAGAAATGGCGGATTTCATTTTAACATTCAAAATAACAACAAAAATAATTTTTAAAATAGTTTCACAGCTCAATATATGTGTATATTTATATATGTATATATAATATGTAGATATATATATAGATAGAGAGATAGAGGGAGGGAGATATATATATATATATATATAGTGTGTGTGTGTGTATATAATATGTATACTTGGAATGTATTTTATCGTCTGTCAGTTTTGCCCTATGATATGTCCTCTTAAATTGGATCTGTAAGCCCTTCATAAAGTTTAATAAATCTTCAGCATTTCACCCTAAGGAAATTATATTAAAAACCTTCAAATGTGAAGTTGGGCCCGCAGACACACAGCGCTGGGAATTATATCACCATAATCAGCTTGTAATGAAAGCCTCTGTCGCTGTTCTTTCCCAATCATAATCTGCCTGTCTTTATGGAAAAAAAAGGAGGTTGGGGGTGGGGGTGGTTTGTCTGGGTTCATCTACAAGCTTTAATTGGAAGATGTCTTCATTTCATTCCGGCCTACTGGGATAATAACTCAGCCCCGTGTTTAAACACAGGCCCTTGCCGCTGATATTTTTTCATTTAGTAAAGCATGTCTCTTTAAATGATTTAGCAAATCATCATGAATGCCAAGTCTCTGTGATTGGCAGCTCATTGCTGGTGCACCATTTGCATGACATTTGTTCTTCAGCTAAGAAAGCTGCAGCAGGTAAACAAGCAGGCCCTGTACTGACTCCCTTTGAGTCCCTTTCTGTTTATATTCTCATAATCAAATGACATTTATGGAGAAGCAAATGCAGCTGCACATATATGGGGGGAAATGCAATCAGCCTAAACATGATGACTTCATTCAGGTGATATTTTGATTAGGGAAAGGACATTTTTATGACATAGGGTTTCTTGCCGAGAAATCAGGCAAATTCCCTTTTGTATAACTAACAATCTATATTTTTAATGTAAAGGCTGGATCCAAGTAATTGACTTTGGGGAAATGTGCCATGAGGGTTTCATTAAAATAAGGAGAAGCACCAAGAAGGAGATAGTAGAATAATCTTCTTTGTCCCATTTGGAATTTTTATTAGAGGGGAGGTTGTCCTTTCCTGTAGGGAATTTCTGGTATGGAAAGTCCTTCTACCGATCTGGCTATCCTATTGTAATTTATATAGTTGTAGAGATTTTCCTGGGGACACTCAGAGATTGAGACCTACACACAGACTTTACATGCCAGAGTTGGGTCTTCTTGGCATCAAAGCCAACCCTCTCTCTCTTACTCCATGTTATTTCTCATCATTTGAACTGAGTTTGATTTTTTTCCCTCTCTGCCTTCAGCAAGGAAGGAAGAAAAAAATGGCTAGATGATATAAAGTTATTTTATTGCATCAATACAGCTTTTCCTAAAGGAGATTTCAGAGAGAAGGTTATTCTAAAAGTTAAACATTTTAAACTGCTTCTCTGTTATCATTGCTATCCAGGGACATAAATCATAATGAAATTAGAGTTTGGGTGGACTGTTTTCCCCCCTTATATAAAAACATAACCTATAACACCTATAGAATTAGTGTAGAATGGGGTGTGTGTAAATAGAAAAACGGCAGTAAAAACAACAACCCTCCCCATCAATGGTTTTGTCTCAAGTGAAGTCTTTCTAGCATTTATAGTGGCTCAGTTTTCCCCTCCTTTTGGAAAACTTCCTTTTTCTTTTTTTTTTTCCTTTCAGAGATGGCAGAAAGAAGCCAGTGTTACAGGACAACTTAGATTTTTAGAAATTTCCTTAGTTCATAAGAGAGTTGGTGCTCAAGGAGCTATGCATCCATATGATAGTGAGAGCCTTTTACAATAAACTGCTGAATCCCACACTCAAGAAGAGATCTGTGAGCCAGAGATTATCCAGGGCTTTATGTGATGGCACAATCACTCCAGGAAAACTACCCATCACTTATGGCCAGGAGAGGATGGATTCTGGTTCTGTAGACTGGAGGCCTAGGACATTGAAGCTGATTTTGAATTTAGCTTCCATTTTGGTGCTATGTGCATATGTGTGTTTGTGTACACATGCACACCCATTTATGTGAATGCATATGTGTATTCCTTTTCTGACTCACACCTGTGCTTTATTTACGAAAGTAAGGATGGTGTGGTAGATATACTGCTGGGCTTGGAAGCAGGAAGGTCTGGGTTCAAATCTCTCTTTTGAACATGGGTGATTCACCAGCTCTCTCAGCCAGTTTTTTCATCTGTAAAATGTGGGTAATAATTACTATATTACTGAGAGACAGGATAAAGTAGTGGCTAGAGAAATGAGGGCAGAGTTAGGAAGACCTGGGTTCGAGTTTCACCTCCACTGTCAAAAACAAAATTCTCTGCTTGGTGTTCAAAGCCCCTCATAACTTAGCCTACCCCCCACATATACACACCTTTCCAGTCTTCTTCCCTCTCACACTGGTCTCCTTTCTGTTCCTTGCCCAAGAGATGCCATCTCTTCTCTTAGGGCACTTTATCTCTCTGTCTGTGCCCCATGTCTAAGATGTTCTTCCTTCTTATCTCTGCCTCCTGGCTTCCCTGGTTTCCTTCAAACTCCAATTAAAATCCCAACTTCTGCAGGAAGCCTTTCTTAATCCCCCTTAATTATACTGCTTCCTCTCTGTCGATTATTCCTCATTTATCTTATATATAGCTTGTTAGTACATGGTTGTTTGCTCGATGTCTCCCTCATTAAATTCTGATCTCCTTAAGGACAGGGACTGCCTTTTGCCTTTCTTTGTATCCCCAGAGTTTACCAGAATGCCTGGCATATAGTGGGTGCTTAATAAGTGCTTATTGACTGACTGACTGATTCTATGATGTGGGCAAGTCATTTAACCTCTCAATCAAACAATCAGTTACTGACCCAGATGACACTGTGTGGCTGTAAATTGCAGAAAAGGTATTTTCTTGCAATAGTACTTTGTCGCTACCTCACAGAAAGTTCCCTACACCAAATAAATCAGAGGTTCATACCAAAATACGATTAAGAAAACTGTAGTACTTATCTCATACCTCACAGACTTGTGAGAATCAATCACAATTTTAAAAGTATTTGTAAGTGATAGCTATTTTTTTATTAAATGATGGGGTGATTCACCCATGCAGACCCTAGAGTGTTACCAGTTCATTATAACTGACATCAAAGCCTGCCATAGAATAGTTCCCATAGATCGGGCTTAGGCATGGGATGAATAGGATAAGATACCCAAACAGCTGTTCTATAGAGCATGTGGCCTAAATGGGCAAAAAAAAATACTATAAGGAGATGCCAAAACACATCCTTGAGTGGGGAGACAGATGTTGCCTTCACTCAGGCAGATGCTGCTGATGAACAGCAGTTCAACCTGGAGTGGCTTAGTTTGAAGAAAGAGTAAATAAATGGCTATAGCCACAAACCAAAGGACAGGCTTGGGTGTAATATTCAATAGCACTCTTCCTTCATCATTAAACATATATCAGCAGCATCTTTTAACACAAATGTTCAGTTTTATATATTATGCACAGCACAGTGCTTTGCCCATAAAGAATACCTAAGTGGGGGGGGGGGGGGCAGAGCCAAGATGGCAGCTGGAAAGCAGAGACTAGCATGAGCTCCCCGCCAAGTCCCTCCAAAACCCTATAAAAATGGCTCTGAACCAATTCTAGAACTGCAGAACTCACAAAATAGCAGAGGGAAGCAGGGCTCTAGCCCAGAACAGCCTGGATAGTCTCTAGGAAAGGTCTATCCCGCACGGAGCTGGGAGCGGAAGGGAGTGGAGCTGAATGGAGCAGAGCCCAGCGTGGGTGGTGTGGACCAACCACACCAGGAGCCAGGTAGAGCATGCCCTAGTGCTCTGAACCAGTGAGCTAGGGCAGTTACCAGACTTCTCAACCCACAAACACCAAGGACAACAGAGTAGGTTAGTGGGAAAAGCTGCTGGGGACAGGGAGTTTGCTGTTCGGCCACTGTCCCAGTGGAAGCTGAGGTGGAACAGCTACAGAACTACAACTGCAGTTGCTTCTGGCCCCAGGCCCACCTGGTGGGAGGAATTAAGTGGCAGATCAGAGCAGGAGTGCAAAGCCTGCTGAAGATCTAAGTCCAGTCCTGGTTGGGGGTTCTTGGGGAAGGAGTGCTGGTGTGGCAGAGCTGGTGCATCCCCCCCAGGCTTGGAACATAGAAATCTTTAGTCTACAAGCAGTCATACCCCACTGAAAAACTCAAGGGTCAAGTGAGTTGCCTGGGAACATGGCCAGGCAGCAAAAACACACCCAGATTCAGTCTCAGACTCTGGAATCCTTCTTCGGTGACAAAGAAGACCAAAACATACAGCCAGAAGAAGTCCAAAAAGTCAAAGAGCCTACAACAAAAGCCT
>CM053624.1:271886972-271921123 GCA_028646595.1 Phalanger gymnotis | reverse complement strand
AAAAAAAAAAGAAAGAAAAAAAAAAAAAAAGAAAGAAAGAAAAAAAGAAAGAAAGAAAGAAAGAAAGAAAGAAAGAAAGGAAGGAAGGAAGGAAGGAAGGAAGGAAGGAAGGAAGGAAGGAAGGAAAGAGGGAGGGAGGGAAGGAAAGGAAAGAGAGATGGAGAGACAAAGGGGCAGAAAAGAGAGAGGAGAGGAAAGGAGACAGAGACAGATGAGAGAAAGTGAGGAAAAAGGAGGAAGGGAAGGAAAAGGAGAAAGAGGACAAAGAGGACGAGAAGGACAAGGAGAAATTACTTTTTAAAGTATGTGTTACAGATTGTATTATCTGCATTTTACAAATGATGAAATACCTTAGAGAGGTTGACGGATTTGCCTATGATCTCAAACTAATCGTGTTAAAGGCAGGATTTGAACCTGGAAAGTATCTCCTTCCTCCAAACCAGACCGAAGCTGTAAGTATAGCTGAATGTGGGTCTAATATGAGCCCTGGCCAAGGCCAGTCTTATAGGTACAATGATTATTAATCATTAGCATTATGTTTTGTCTCTGAATTTGCTAGATTTCTGCGTTAACCATTAACCAATAACCAATTATGCATTAACCTCACTTCGCTTCCTAGTCTTTCTCTCTCATTCTTTTTTGCTAGCCTTACTTTCCAAGATCACATCAGTGGGATCACCAGGTGTCTAGTAAGGGCAATAAAGGAGATTACATAATCGTGGGCTGTTTCTCAAAGCTATAATTTTTGGCTCTCAGAAGATCAATCTTTATTTGATTCATTTCTCTAGGATAAGCTGGAATTCTTATTCATTTACTTTTAGTCTTCTTAAATAGTTTGCTGTTCTTTATGTCTCTAAAGTCCTGCACCAATATCTCCTCACAGTGCGAAAGCGATTCTGGGTTCTTGAAGGCTGTGTAAGACAACCTAGTCTTCTACCATGTTCTACAAAGCAGGAAACCTTTTCAATAAGAGACCAGAGTCTATTTTGTTCAAGTACCAACCTACTCAATCTTGAAGAGATTTGTTTCCAAAAAGTTGGCCAATACAAGATTTTTTTAGGAGATGTGCTCTTCAAGTATGATTCAAGACTCTTATTAAGGTATGGAGGTAAGGTATTCCATTTAGCCTATGGAATCATGTCTCTTTTGATATGAAGATGTATTTTTTAAAATGTAGAAATACCTAAAAATTATACTTGTTTTCAATGATTTTATCTTAACTTAATAGGCACCGAGCTTTATATCTAAAACATTACTGATGCATTTGCAAAGTATTTATAAGGACATCTTTTTTAAAAAGTGAACAGTTGTTATCAGTTTCAAAAGCAAACAATTATTTCCTATAAGTCATTGTAACAAAAACTCTAGATCCCTGCCTAAAGGAGTTGTAGTAGGATGCAGGATGAATAAAGATAATAAAAGTTATTATAGCTAAGATTTCATGCTTTCTAAAGACTATTTGGGCTAATGTCCAAAAATAAAGAACAGTTATTAGCAAATTCATAAATTAGTGTCTGTTTGAAGTTCTTTTCTAAAGGATAATTATATAATTAGCCTATCTAAGACCCTGAACAGTTCAGAAAACTGTCACTACATTAAAATTTGACTAACAGAAGCAGAATAGTTGGATAGAAAATGTTGAGTTCGTACATGTGAAATAGAAACTCATTTTCTCTTAATGATAGGTAGACTGCTCTAGGGAATTGACAGTTGAAGTATAAACATGATAGGTAAATTAATTTATTAATTATTGTTCCCAATTTGCAAATAGGTCTTTAAAATAATTTGCATATAAATTACATAGTTCATGTGTACCATGCAAAACACTAATGGGCAATCTGGCAATGAGGGAAAGTTAGATACCCTAGGATGATGGGAAATCATGTCTATCTGAATTAGTCACTAAGAGTTGCCGCTCACTGGTTATCTCAAGGCTCTAAACTTTTAAATCATATAAAATGTCCAGGAGACAGAGATGACTTTTTCTAAGCATAGGAGACAGAACTAGCAAATGTTTCAAAGCAGATAGTGATCACATAGGCAACATAATTAGTCCCACGATTGGTATAGAAAATAGGATGCAGATGGACAGATAAGTATGATTATCTATTATGGGGCCGAATTATGTGTTTTTTCAAACGTAACAGTTTGGTACTGCTTTGGAAGGCTAGTAAGAGCTTCAGGGATGCATTTTGTCCGTTGATAGGCTTATATTTGCAATTTTATCCCTATGCATAAGTAGGCTAATTCTTCTAACACATTACTTCCATAGTTTTGGTAGCTGCTAGCAGGTGACCCCTTACATTAAGACTATAATCTCCTTAGACTTGACTGCCTAAGACTCACATCATTTGGGAAGGAAGCATTTACTAAGTACCTGCCATGTGCTAAACATATTGCTAAGTATTTTACAAATATGATTTCATTTGATACTCACAACAACTCTATGAGGTAGGTGTCATTGTTATCCCTAGAAAGCAAGGTAAATAGAGGTTAAATGACTTTTTCCTGTATCACAAGCTAGTAAATGTCTGAGGCTGGATTTGAACTCAGTTCTTCCTGCCTCCAAGTTCAGAGTTCTATCCACAGTGCCATTTAGCTGCCATGAACTAGTCAATATTGTCTTTTCTATTTTAAAAATATTATTTATTAAAATAACAACAGTAAACTAAATACCAGTTTCACATTACATTCGTGTAGTAAATCTTAAGAAAAGATACCAGTTAATGCAAAAGTCAAAGAAATATATACACCAAGTAAACCAATAGCTTTCCTATGAAAACATCAACTCATTAATCCTCATATAACCATCTAATTTTGGTCCTTTGGTCCTTTGGGCCATTACTTCTAACAGCTTTAACTGCATTGCGAATAAATGTACTGTCTAAAAACCAGAACTTTTGCTGATTAAATATGTTCTTACCTCTTTTCAGGTATAACTTGTTGATTATATGGGAAATGAGTTATTTGTTTGCTTATGCTACCTTTGTATCCAGAACTTCCTGAAACTTTTCTCTCCAATGGTAGCAATGATCTCTTAATTGTGAAATGTGTGGCCTTTTTTCTCAAGTCTCACTCCTCTTGAATTCTGTCACCTTTGACACTGTTGACCACTTTCCTCTCTTTGATATTGTCTCTGTGTTTTTGTGACTCTATCTTCTCCTGGTCTTCTCTTGCCTGTCTATCCTGTCCTTCTCAATGGCCTTTGCAGGTCATCCTATCACCCACTAAAATAATGGATGTTATCCAAGGCTCTACTTTGGCTCATTTCCCTTCCTTCTTTACTTTCTAGAAGACATTTCAAACTGGATGTCCCAGAGACATCTCATATCACATATGTCCAAACCAAAATTCCCCTATTCCTGTCAAAGGCACCACAATCTTTCCAGTCATTTAGGTGCATAATCTTGGTGTTATCCTTGACTCCTCTCTCTTACTCCCCTTAACTGCCAAATCTTATGTTTCTACCTCCATAAAATCTCTCCCATCTAACCCTTCTCTCTATACCTACAGCTACCACCTTAATTCAGGCCATCATCACCCTTTCCTGATCCCCCAACTGTTAATGCCTTACCTTCCAAGTTATCTTGTATTTGTTCTCTGTATAATTATATGCGTACTTATTGTTTCCTACATCAGAATTGAAAGCAGGGATTGTTTCATTCTTCATATTTTCATTTCCAGAGTCTAACATAATGTCTAGAACACAGTAGGCACTTAACAGATGCTTGTTGATTGATTGTTTGAGTCTTGACCTATGAAAACCTATTTGCTCCAAGGGAAAAATCATTGCTGTTAGGGTGATTTGGTGACCCATAAGCTTTCCTGTTTCAGGGGGAGAAACTTTTCAATCTTAAGGCAAGAAAAATGCTTCAAAGTCAATGAGTTCAATAGAAATCTGTCAGTCTTCACCTGAGATTATAGGCTAATGGAGAGAGCAGGATTAGTCAAAGTTCCACCACTAACTAGCTGTTTGACCCAAGGCAAGGTACTTGACCTCACAGTTCAATAAATTCAATGAAAAACAATGGTAATTAGCAATACCTTTTCCTCGACTAACTCAAAGAGTGGTTGGAGGGATTTTGAATTATGTCTATCAAAATTTGAGCTTTTCAGAGAAAGGTGCAATCTCTGTGTAGGATATGAAGATTATCCTTTCTATAAGATACAGAGAGAGAGAGAGAGAGAGAGAGAGAGAGAGAGAGAGAGAGAGAGAGAGAGAGAGAAACAAAAAGAAACCAGTATTGCCCGGTATGTTCCTGAAGAAGAACCAACTTCTCTTTGAGAAGCTCACCAAACAGAAGGGGGAAGATTGAAATCATTATCTTAAGAAAAGGAAACACGGGCAGCTTTAGCTAAGTGATTTAGTTGGTAATGTCAACATTAATGGACTATCCATGTTTAACAATGTAACCAAAGAATTAAACTTTAAGCTTTGAAGTTAACCATTAGCCCAACAGAGACTAAGGTTCTGCTTTATCTCATTTATGATTTTATTCACCCTTTTCCTCTTTGATAACATGAAATGGTCTGTTAAGTTCTTTTTTTCTGAATCCCATATTTTATTATTCAACATTTTTTAGTTTTCAGCATTGATTTCCACAAGATTTTTAGTTACAAATTTTCTCCTCATTTCTACCCTCCCTCCCACTCCAAGATGACATATATTCTGATTGCCCTGTTCATCAGTCAGCCCTCCCTTCTGTAGCCCCACTCCCCCTCCCAACCCCTTTCCCCTTACTTTCTTGTAGGGCAAGACAGATTTCTATGCCCCATTGCCAGTATATCTAATTTCCCAGTTGCATGCAAAAACAACCTTTTTTTTGAGCATCTGCTTTTAAAACTTCGAGTTCCAAATTCTCTCCTCTCTTCCCTTCCCACCCACCCTGCCTAAGAAGGCAAGCAGTTCAACATAGGCCACACATGTATCATTATGCAAAACTCTTCCATAACAGTCATGTTGTGAAAGATTAACTATATTTCCCTCCATCCTATCCTGTCTCTCTTTATTCAATTTTCTCCCTTGACCCTGTCCCTTTTCAAAACTGTTTGCTTTTGATTACCTCCTCTCCCATCGCCATCCTTTCTATCATCCGCGCTTTTGTATCCCCTTCCCCCTACTTTCCTATGGGGTAAGATGCCCAATTGAGTGTATATGTTATTCCCTCCTCACGTCAAATACTATGAGAGCAAGATCCACTCATTTCCTTTCACATGTCCCCCTTCCCTTCCAACAGAACTGCTTTTTCTTGCCACTTTTATGTGAGATAATTTACCCCATTCTATCTCTTCCTTTTTCCCTCTCTCAATATATTCCTCTCTCACCCATTAATTTTATTTTATTTTTTAGATATCATCCCTTCATATTCAACTCGCCCTGTGCCCTCTGTCTATATATCTATATATGTATATACATAATATATACATATATATGTATATATATATACATATATTCCACATGTATATTCCCTTCAACTACCCTAATTCTGAGAAAGGTCACATGTATTACACACATCATCTTTCCATGTAGGAATGTAAACAAAACAGTTCAACTTTAGTTAGTCCCTTAAGATTTCTCTTTCTTGTTTACCTTTTCATGCTTCTCTTGATTCTTGTATTTGAAAGTCAAATTTTCTATTAAGCTCTGGTCTTCTCACTGAGAAAGCCTGAAAGTCCTCTATTTTGTTGAAAATCCATATTTTGCCTTGGGGTATTATACTCAGTTTTGCTGGGTAGGTGATTCTTGGTTTTAATCCCAGCTCCATTGACCTGCAGAATATCATATTCCAAGCCTTTCTATCCCTTAATGTAGAAGCTGCTAGATCTTGTCTTATCCTGATTGTGTTTCCACAATACTCAAATTATTTCTTTCTGGCTGCTTGCAGTATCTTTTCCTTGACCTGGAAACTCTGGAATTTGGTGACAATATTCCTAGGAGTTTTCTTTTTGGGATCTTCTTCAGGAGGCAATCAGTGGATTCTTTCAATTTCTATTTTACCCTCTGGTTCTAGAATATCAGGGAAGTTTTCCTTGATAATTTCTTGAAAGATGATATCTAAGCTCTTTTTTTTGATCATGGCTTTCAGGTAGTCCAATAATTTTTAAATTACCTCTCCTGGATCTATTTTCCATGTCAGTGCTTTTTCTAATGAGATATTTCACATTTTCTCCATTTTTTTTATTCCTTTGGTTTTGTTTTATCATATCTTGATTTCTCATGAAGTCACTAGCTTTCACTTGCTGCATTCTCATTTTTAAGGTGGTATTTTCTTCAGTGGTCTTTTGGACCTCCTTTTTCATTTGGCTATTTCTGCCTTTCCAGGGATTCTTCTCCTCATTGGCTTTTTGGAGCTCTTTTTCCATTTGGGTTAGTCTGTTTTTTAAGGTGTTATTTTCTTCAGTATTTTTTGGGTCTCCTTTAGCAAGTCATTGACTTTTTTTCATGATTTTCTTGCATCTCTCTTATTTCTCTTCCCAATTTTTCCCCTACTTCTCTTACTTGCTTTTCCAAATCTTTTTTGAGCTCTTCCATGGCCTGAGACCAACTCATATTTTTCTTGGAGGCTTTTGATGTAGGCTCTTTGACTTTGTTGACTTCTTCTGGCTGTATGTTTGATCTTCTTTGTCACCAAAAAAAGATTCTAGAGTCTGAGTCTGTGTCTGAGTCTGAGACTGAGGCTGAGTCTGCATCTTTTTTCACTCCCTGTCCATGTTCCCAGCCAACTACTTGACCTTTGAGCTTCTCGTCAGTAGAGTAGAGAGTGCTTTGTCTCAAGCTTTAGGGGCTGTGCTGCTGTTTTCAGAGCTATTTCTACACAGCAAGCTCTGCCACAACAGTCTCCTCCTCCACCAAGAACTGCCAGCCAGGACTGCAACCCAGATCCAAGCAGGGCAAAGCAGGCTCTGCACTCTCACTCTGATCTGCCACTTAATTCCTCCAACTGGGTGAGCCTGGGGCCAGAAGCAACCACAGCTGGAGCTCTGGAAGCAGCCCCAGAGCTGCACCACCTCCTCCACCCCAGGAGCTGGAGCAGATCATGCACGCCTCTCACTCCATTCCAGCAGTTTTTCCACTAACCTGTTCTGTTGTCTTTGGCATTTGTGGGTTGAGAAGTCTGGTAACTGCTACAGCTCACTGATTCAGGGCATTAGGGCCTGTTCCACCTGGTTCCTGGTCTGGTTGGTCCTGGAGCCCCATGCTGGACTGTGCTCTGTTCCCAGCACCATTCAATAGACCCTTCCCAATGACCATCCAGGCTTTCCTGGGCTGGAGGCCTGCTTCCCTCTGCTATTCCGTGGGTTATAAAGCTCTAGAATTTGTCCATAGCCATTTTTACAGGTGTTTGGAGGGACCTGGGGGAGAGCTTAAGTGAGTCCCTGCTTTCCAGCCACCATCTTGGTCTGTTAAGTTCTAACTCAGTATCATGATAGGTACTATGCAGGTTATTTCTGTACTGAGGCTGCTTCTCCCATGTAGCCCAGGGGTATTGTTTTATGGCTTAAAAAAGAAGCAAAATAGATACTTCTAGGCTATTCTAGCCTGGCTTATCTCCAGAGAGACTTTAATTCCTTCCCACTGGGGAAGCACGAGGTTGGGTCCAGAAGTTTAGCCACTCTGCTTTCCTCAGAAAGAGGCATACCAGGCTAGAATTATACCTATCTGCTCCCATAAATATTACTAAACTAGAGAGTATAGTTTTCACATTCAAGCTAAACTTCTTATCACTGTTTCTTAATAAGGAAAAGAGGACCCTAAGATCTATAACCAAAGTTTGACTTCTTTCCAACAAATTTCTAAAATGAACACATGCATAGCAAACAGAAAAGAAACCACTTCATCTAAGTTGATAGCAAAACAGAAATCAGAGAAAGTATACATAATATAATATGTACCAGACAATACAAAGTGAAGGAGTATAATATCAATTAAGTTGGGACTTTTTTTACTTTTAGAATGATAAATTAAATAAGTGTCTTTGATCGAGCCTTACTAGGTGCAAAGCCCCAGGCCCAAACCCCTATCTATTAGGTGCTAAGCCTTTGTGGGAGTGAAGCCCTCAGGGCCCTAAGGGAAGTTGCTAAGAACAGAGCCAATAATAGGAGCCTAAGTTCTGTTCACTCAGATGACATTTGATGATGGCTAAAGAGTATATAAAAAGAGAGAACAGAGCTATTTGCAGGGGCTCTCACTTCTGGAGGCATGGGACTCTGGGCAGCCACTCTAAGAACCTCCCAGTTGAACTCAGATGTTGATGGTTTCTTGGTAACTATGAATTGTATTTAGTCTGTTTATAAATGTATGTTTGTAATTTGTTTGTATTTGCTCTGAAGTTCAGGGTGCTGGTTCTTTCCCCTCAACTAAGTGAATGGCATTTGTATGTTGGACTGAAATAAGATTGTTAACCCCTTAACATTGCTTTCCTTAGTAAAGCAGATCAAAAGAACCTGTGCTGGCAGCATTCTTGTTGTTGGGCTTGTGTTGGTCTTTCACCCCTACAACAGCTGCTAGCCAAATTGTTGCAACAAGGAGCTCTCCCATTGGGAGTGAAATAACTCAGCTCAACCATAAGAGAGTCCTAGATCTCACCCACAGGGAAATTTCCTAAATTCTCTAGGGTATCAAGTTGGGGATAGGGACATAATGGAGATGCCAGCTCTTTTTATGTTGGCTTCTTCCCAGAGTTTTATTTTCCCTTTAACAATCTGAAATAGCATTGGTATTGTACATCTTCTCACACGAATTTGGAAGCCAGAAGCACCCAAAACAACTGCAAAGACTAAACAGATTTCCAGAGATTGAAAGGAACAAACCTCTTCTCTCTCTGCCTCTTGCCAACTCCACCCTGCCCCTCACACAGGCTTAGGACATTATTCTCCATCAATGAGGAGAAAGTCCCATTCCAATGGGTTTGGGACCCAAGTTACACTTCAAACAAATGGGATCCTTGCCTTATAAGTTGTCTTTGCTCAAACGTTGGTTGAAAGTGGATATTTTTTTAAATAGGGATATGATATAAGAAACCAGCTATTCATCCTCATTTTTTTTCCATAGAGTCCTCCTACATGGATTTAGGCTTTTAATTTCCAAGGGACATATTTTTTCATATAAAACATGGAGTGGTATTATGTATGCTAATTGTGTAAGACATTCAATAAATATTCATTGGAAATAATTGATGATTAAACCTACTCTCTCTTTCTCTCTCTCTCTCTCTCTCTCTCTCTCTCTCTCTCTCACACACACACACACACACACACACACACACACACACACACACACTTCTCCAAGAAAAATCAAGACTATAGGTACAAATGATGAACCAGAACACCTCTCAGGATCCTTTTCTAGCTGCTTTATGAAGATGAGACTGTATTTACATGTTCATTGTTGTTGTTCAGTGTTTCAATTGTGTCTGAATCTTCATGACCTCATTTGTTGTTTTCTTGGCAAAAATACTAGAGTAATTTGCCATTTCTTTCTCCAGCTCATTTTACAGATGAGGAAACTGAAGCAAAGAGGGTTAAGTAACTTGACCAGGGTCACATAACCAGTAAGTGTCTGAGGCCCTATTTGAACTCATGAAGATGAGTATTCCTGATTCCAAACCCAGTGCTTTATCTATCGCACCACCTAGCAGCCCTATATGTACATGCCTCAGTTAAATATAGATTGTTTCTTCCTACACTATAACCACCATCACCTCCATTACCCCTAGCAATCTAGAATTATAGGTTCCCCATTGGACTGCTCCACCAGATGGCAGCATAGAGATCACTGGACTAGTACCCAGAAGCTAGAGAATCTAGACTAAGATCTGCCATTAAGTAGGCATTTGATGAGTCACTGTCTCTCTGGGTCTCGTGTGATCATAAACCCTAAAGACAGAAGGGACCTTAAACATCCTCTAGTCAAATCCTTTTATCTTTATGATGAAGCACTAATCCCAGGGAGATTGTGACTTGCCCAAATAAATACAGTTTCCTCCTCTGGAAGACAAAGGGCTCACAATATGAGGATGTTCTCTAAGTTCTTTTCCAGGTATAAATCTCATGAACGAATGGGCCCCTGTAGGCCAAGGTGACTCCATTTTGTGAGGTCGGTCAGTTCACACAGCTAATATAGAACTGAAATAAGAGTTATAAACAAGTCAATTAAATGGGGTGGGGGGAGAAAAAGGAGTGCCTAATAAGTGAAAGGCATGCTGATAAGCAAGCACTGGGGAGACCAAGCTGAAATAAGACAGACACCTTTAGTGTCCATGTATATCTTTGTTTTACACCTAACTTGATATGACTCATTGAAGGAATTTCTGTTGTTTCATCTATCAAAGAATCATATGTGATCTTAACATGGGCATGAAAGAGATCTTTTGAAGGCCATATCTTGCTCTACCAAATCAAATGGTTTTTATAGTCAAAAAGTCAAATTCAAGCAACTAGGTGGTACAATAAATAAAACACTGGATTTGGAGTCAGGAAGATGAGTTCAAATCTAGTCTTATGATAGTAACTGTGTGACTCTGGTCAAATCACTTAACCCTTGTCTGTCTCAGTCTGCTAATGTGTAAAATGGGGGTAATAAGGGCACCTATTTCCAGGGCTGTCATGAAGACAAAATGAATTAATATTTGTAAATCATTTTGCAAATTTTAAAGCACTGTATACATGCTAGCTGTTATTAAGTATTAAATTAAACCGTAGGATTTTGTATTCTTTGCACCTTTCAGTCGATTGTTTAACTGTAAAAATGTCATATGCTAGAGACTATCATTTTTGAGAACATGTTCATTCTCTTCTCGTATCTTCATCAAGGATGCCCTCAATATTTTTGTGGGCTCTCTTCAGGATGATTTCATATAGAATACAAATTAGGTTTATGAGTTAATAGTTACTCATGCTCTCAATCTCTTGTTCATACAAGTTTTCCCAGATTTCTGAAACCATGCCATTTATCATTTTTTATGGGGACACAGGTCAAGCTAATAAACATTTGTTAAGCATCTACTATGCACCAAAAGCTGTGTTATATACAAGGGATACAAACAAAGGGGTACAAAAAATGTTCTTACTCTCAAAGAAATCATAGTCATTTAACTACGATAACTTGTTCAACCATCCACTGAATAAATGGACATTTCTTTAGTTTCCAGTTTGGGGTTATTGCAAAAAGAGCTGCTATAAACCTTTTTGTACTGTTTTTTTTTTCTTTCTTTCTTTGATCTCTTTGGGGAATATGTATAGTAATTGTAAATCTGGTTCAAAGGGTATTCTCAGTTTAGTGACTTTGGGGCATACTTCCAAATTGCTTTCCAGAATCAGCTTATTGTTCTCCATGTTTAGTTAGGCTGATCTTGAGCTAGGAGAGTATGTACGCCTGGTGCCCAGATCCTACCCAACACCTTTCCAGCTCAAAGGAATACGCCAGAGTTATCAACACTGCTGGCATAGCCTTTGGGAATCCAGGGTGACCTCTACACCATGATGAGTTATCAGAGTCAGACATTTGTGGAGGTATCATATTAAAAATGCTTTAAATAGCAACTTTGATAAAGGTTGTGGACAGGAATTTCATATCTTAGATATTGAAAAAGCAGAGAAATGGTCCATTTGAAAAATACACTGAGACAAGCGAAATTCACAGCTCTCTTTGAAAGATGCCTGAAATTTCCTTGGCCAAGGCTTGAATGACAAAATAAAAAAGTTAATGAATTTGCTTCTGCCAGACAAATAGAGTATCTCCTTGCCTCTTCTTCCTCTAGTTTTTTTCTCTGTCTAAACAAGGTATTTTTATCCTTCAAAGACCATCCCATATTCTCTTTCTTTTATAGAATCTTCCCCAATCACTCATTTGAATTAACTGATATCTCCTTCCTGTGGCAAAAGCATGTATTTTCTGAACTACTTATCTTATCACTTATTTATATATCCTTGAATTGCTACTTAACTATTTCAATAAGGTATTTTTCTCACCCTCCTCCCAAAAGGATTGTAAACATGTGCACAGATATATGTATTTGTGGTTTATAAACCTCTTTGCTGACAACAACCCTGCAGGTAGATGACACAGATGCTATTTTCCCCATTTTACCAACAGAATAACTGAAGTTCAGAAACATCCTATGTCTTGCCAAAAATCATATAGCTTTCAAATGACAGAGGTAAGGCTCAACCTCAGATCTTACTCTAAAGTTGATGTCCTTTCTTTCAGATGATGCTCTGTTCAGGGACCATATCCTAACCTAACTTCTTCTATATCTGTATTCTACATCTTAAGATTAGCACTGTGCCTGGTACAGTAGGCATTTAATAAACATTGGTTGAGCAACTGATCTCCTAAAATGCCCCTGACAACGCTATGTATCTAGTGCCCCCTACTTGCTGAAGTGAGTTGAATTGAATAAGTTCAATTGAACAGATTCAAGTGAGTTCAACAAACTTTACATAGCTTAGAGGTCAAGTCCAATCCCCTTACTTACAAATGAGAAGCTGCCAACTATGTCAGACACTCAGATAGGTAATGGAGCAATAACGATAGATATAACACCATCCAAGGGTGTGCAGGAGCCAGCTCAAACCAGCAAATTTTCAGTATGAGCATTTATACTTCAGAAATCAGGAAGGATTACAAATTGAGGCTTGACTTACTACATTGTTGATTGTCTAGGCTTAAGAAAATGTCGATGGTGTATTATTATTGTTTAGTCACTTTTTCTGCTGTGCCCAATTCTTCATGACCCCTTTTAGGGTTTTCTTGGCTAAGATACTGGAGTGATTTGCTATTTCCTTCTCCAGCTCATTTTGCAGATGACAAAGTGAGGCAAACATGGTTGAGTGACTTGCCCAAGGTCACACAGATCATTAATAGCATAGATTAAACTTTAAGTGGTGGTCATATTCCCCCCAGTTGATTGTTAAATATTTACTAGCATCCCCCTAATACTGTCCCTGACCAAAGGGGGCATACGCAGAAGATGTGCAACACATACGTTGAGAAATGTATTATAAATAAGAATGAGAAATCTCAAATGCTCTAGGAAAGTTTCAGGAAGGAAAGAATACTTTTTAACAGGAGGTTAAAGGAGGAGTTGTATCCGAGTATACATGAGGGTGCAGGGGTGGGGAGGAGTGCCTTGCACCAATGTGAAGAGGCTAGAAATGGAACATCTAGTTCAAAGAAGTACTAGAAGTACCATTTAGCTCGAATAGAGAGTCCACGAAGGGCAGTAATATGAAATAAGTCAGGAAACAAAGATTGGAGCCAGACTGTGGAGGGCTTGAAGTGCCAAGTTGAGCAGTTCTCATTTTCTCTTACAGGCAGTAAGGAGTTACCATAGTTTTGATTTTTGTTTTTGCTTTTGTTTTGAGTATGGGAGTGACAAGGCAAGACCTGTGCCTTAGGAAAAAATTGAGAGTAGTGTGAAGCACAGGTTGGAAAGGGAAGAAACTAGCATGGGGAAAACAGTTGTCTAAAAGAGTTAATTACAATAGTCTAAGTATGCGGTGATGAGGGCCTTGGAATTTGTTGCTATGGGGATGAAGAGAAGTCAAGGAGTAAGAGGAATGTTATTAAGGTAGAATCCACAGCACCGTGGTATTGGACCAGAAGATGATGAAGAAATGCACTTTCACTGAAACACTAATAATACCCCACAACAGTCTACTTTACCAAGTTCATCAGGCAAACCAGAATGCATGCACCCTCTCCTTCAAAAACATTATTTGTTGACCCACATTTACCAGTTTCATCCCGAGAACTCTTTACCATCCCAAGCTCCTCCTACATCATTTAGAAATAAGCCCCAAACTATAGCAGATACAGTGAATACCCACATTCATGGATTCCCTTTTTAAAAAAATCTTCAAGAATGACCACTGTATGGAGAATAATGTGGGAGGAGAGATTCAACTACAAATAATTTAGGGAAGGATGGATAACAGGGCTGCACATATTGTAGCCCCCCGCTTAAAACTCTGAATCTGCGGGAAATCAAGGGCAGGAAATTCTGCAGATGTTTTATGGAATTCGGATACCCTTCTGTTGTTTGGTTCTAAACCTATAACCTGACCCCCTTCTCTGGACCCCCACCCTCTAGGACCACCTCTTCACTTTGCACTTTGTATTGATCCTGGTCTTAACTCTTGCTTCTCATTGGGTCACTATTGTCTTCTGCCTCTGGCCCTTCAGTTCAGCACCCTGTATCCCTGGCAACCAACTCTGGCTTTGGCAGACCAATCTGATGCTCTGGCCTTTCCTGGATGAGAAACTTTCAGCCTCCTCCTTTCTTCATCCCCTGGCCTTTGAGACTTCAGCCTTTCCATGGAAAATTCAGTCTCAACTTATGGCAGGTCCTATCTGTGTCCATGTCATATGACAGAGTTGGTTTTCTCCCTCTTATTCAAGGATTTTGCATAACTTATTTTGATGATTAACCTACAAATAATTTGAATTATGTATATATTTTTAAATAGTAGAACATAAATCTTTGTTTCTTTACTGTCTCCTGCCCATTTACTCCCCACTCTCACCCTTATATAAACACACACACACACACACACACACACACTCCTTAAGACCCATACTCCATTCAGCTATTGTATTTTTAATTTTTTATGTGATTTTAAGCAGCATTTGGTGGAAACAGTCTCAGTTACTTTGATTCTCTCGTTACAAACTTCTATATTATAGGCTGTCACTATGGAATATATAGTATAGAGGGAATTTTTACAGATGTTCTAATACAAACACACACATAAACACACATGCACATCTAATTATTAAAGAAAACTCAAAGGTTTTTGTTGTCGTTTTAAGTGGTAAACCAATTCCAGACTAAAAGTGAGTCCCCCAGTTGTTTTAGTTCAACCCAATTTAATGTCCCAGAAGTGGGTCTCTTTTGACTTTTATTTATTTGTTTCCTAATTTAAGGATGCTGCTATATGGAAAGGGATTGAATCCTCAAAAATGGATAATATAGATAACATATAGAGAAGTTCCCTCTTCCCCCCCAAAAAAAAATAACCTACATTTAATGGCAAGAAATCACCAGCAAATTCCATTATGTTTGTGGGCTTGACATGGTGTGCTTATTAAATGTAGGAACAAAGCCACTTTATACATCATAATGTTCGCATTACAAATTCACTGCTCATAATGGTGCTGCAAGTGTGTGTGTGATTTTTCTGAACTTATGAAATATATTTCTGACACCTCAGGTATTGATGTATGCACGCATGATATTGTCCCAGTGCAGTAAGGGAGACTTAACTGATGTCTGCAAGATTTGATTTATTACAAGTAAATATGATTGCCTTCATAATCTGATTTTATTATGTTCGGGGCTCTCGCAGGTAAACTTTTAGTAGAAGGAAGAAGGCCAATTTTATTAAACCAGTCTGTTCCTGCAAACCAAATAGTTGCTTGGGCGGGGGGGGGGGGGGGGGGGGGGGGGGGGGGGGAGAAGAAAGACTGATACAGCAATGGTTTTGAAAGGGGAAAAAAATTACTTCTAACAATCCCAGTATCCTATCTTCTCATTCCTTGAACTATTTCAAATGTTCTTTTGCTATATTGGACTTGGTTTTCTTTTTAAAGAGCTACATTTAAAAGAAATGTAATTATCCAAGGAAGAGGTTACCACTTGTAACAGTTACAGAGATGACGGAGCGGGGAGAAAGGCACTGAAAAGCCAGGCTTACTGTGCCAGAGATATGGGGAGTAAGAAATAGTCGCTTTTATGATTTACCCTAAACAACAGCAGCAACAAAACAACAACGAATGGTTCAGGGGATCTTGAAAAGAAAGGGCTGTGCTTTCTAACTTCTAGGGTTTTTACTGATAACAGTGATAGCAGAAAGTTGACAATATGTATCAGAAAGTCAGGGTCACAGCTTGAAGTCTCATCATAACAATAAGAGCTTCTAATCAGAATTAAAGTAGGTCATCCTAGTAACAGCGTTGTCCACAGGGACAGGAGATTTGTCCCTCATTCCTCTGTGTTGCCAAATTGTTGGCCAATGACTCAGAGAGGGGGAGGATGGGAAAAGATGGCTCAACAAAATAGCACTAGGAAAGACGTGATGGTGTTCACAGTCCTCCAATAGTCCCCATATACCCCAGTGGCAAGTAATAAACAAACAAATAAATAAAAAGCTGTAGAACTAGTCTTTTTTTCTCCTTCACACACATACCCCCTTCCCAGATGTTATATGACTATTTCTTTTGTCCCTCAAAGCTGCCCTTAATGTTCATTTTAGTGGAACATGCACCAAACTTGCAGTCAAAAGGTTCTCATCCTGCCTTTGCCAGTTGCCATCTGGGTGACTTTGGGCAAGTCCTTCAATCTCTCTGAGTTCCAGCTTCATCATTTATAAGTGAGAAATACTAAGTCTTGAAATACCCACTTTACAAGGCTGTCGTGAGGAAAATGCCTAATGAACTTGCAAGTATTACAGAAATAAGCAGTATTGTAGTAATCATTATTCATTTTAACTTGATCTTCCCAGAATAAATTATTTAGGGAAAGGGCAGAAGTGCACAATACAATTTACCCTAGGCTGTCAACAGTCAGTCAATAAGCATTTATAGAGTTTGCTCTGCACCCAGGTATACTTGAGGATGGCTGTGCTTATCATTAACGATAAAGGCATACCTCACCTAGCGTTGTTCTGGCCATCGTCATTTTGAAATAACGTCAATAGATTATTACGAAACCCCACCGAAACAGCTTTAAATTCTACTGTAACTCTCTTATATTTATAACATTGTTCCTCTGGAACTAACCATCCCCTGTAGCATTGTTTTTACATAATGTGTTTTTGTGGAACTACTTAACGGAGTTCAGAGAGGTATGGAGATCTGTATCTATTTGTTTGGCCTCAAAATTTAAATTGTAGCAACCTTTCTCTATCTTCCTCTTGCACTCTATGTAGTAATGACTCTTTTATACTTTAAAGGAATGTTTTGTACTCTGTATCATATCTGAGTATTTCTTACAGCAGGAAATGTCAGTTGGAGATCTCTCTCTTTGTTTCTCTCTCTATAAATATATTGAGAGTGCATAGATCAATGGCTTTTTTGGGGGACTGCGTATTTCAATGCCTGAACATGTTGAGGTAAAGAGGACTTAAAAAAAGATGTGGAGAGAATTCTACTAGGTGAGGATATTTACAAACTAGCCTGCATTATTTAACCTAAAATGTTAACCCTCAAAGTCAGGATATAGCTCATTAACCACCCATTAAAGGCCAAACGTATAAGTATACAGTGACCATGTGGCAAAGAATTGGAAATTGAGGGGATGCTAATCAATTGGGGAGTGGATGAAGAAGTTGTGGTATATGAATGTAATGGAATGCTATTGTGCTATAAAAAATGATGAGCAGGTGGATTTTAGAAAAACTTGGAAAGATTTACATGAACTGATGCTGAGTGAAGTGGACAGAACCAGGGGAACATTGTACACAGTAACAGCCACAATGAGTGATGACTAATTTTGACAGACTTAGCTCTTCTCAGCAATACAAAGATCTGAGACAATTCCAAGAGACTTGTGTAGAAAATGTTGTCCACATCCAGGGAATGAATTGATGTATTCTGAATGCCAATCAAAGCATGCTATTTTCACTTCTCTTGTAGTTTTTTCCTTTTGTTTTGTTTCTTCTTTCACAACAGGACTAATATGGAAACATGTTTTGCATGTTTGCACATGTGTAACGTGTCAAATTGCTTGTTGTCTTAGGGAGGAGGGAGAGAAAGGAAGGAGGGAGAATAATTTAGAACTCAAAATCTTATAAAAAATGAATATTAAAAATTGACTTTCCATGTAATTGGAAAAATAGAGTACCATTAAAAAAACCAGTGACCATACCTATAGGATTATCAGTTTAGAGCTGGAGGTTAAAGTACAGTGGAAGGAATATTATTTATGAAGTCAGAAAACCTAGGATCGAATCCCACCTCTGACTGTGTGATCTTGGGCAAGCATTTAGACTGTCGGTAAAATGAGTTTCCTTCTCTAAGCAGAGCAGAAGTAGGGTGGGATAGTGTGGAGATCAGGCTTGTTTAATCACTCTTATTTGCCCCTAACCCTACTATTGAATCTTTAGTGAGGTGAGTTTCCCCATATGTATTACTTCTCTGCCCTGGGAAGTAGTACCAAAGGAACTGTAATTGTGTTTATCCTTCTGTCGCCTAAAACTCCACTCTACAGCAGCACTTCTGGCAAAATATCTCAGTGTTAGATCTGCGTCTCCTTTTTTTTCTGGTAATGTTTTCTCTGCAGTGGCCTCCTCCCAAACATATTACTAATAAGTACACTGGACTATCAAATGCTGGAGGTTAACACTATAAAGATAAAGCAAACATTTAAAATAATGAAAGGTAAATAGATTTTCCCATGCTTAGAGGAAAAGGTTTTAGGCACCCACGAAGAAGCACCAGGGGAGAAAAAAGATACAGGATTACCATCTTGGTGAATGCAAGCTGAGGGAGACAGAAATAACACATCTTTTCCAACAAACCACATGCTCAATAAGCCCAACCAACTTTACTCTGAGAGTCCTGGCCCCTTTGTTTATGTTTGTTGCCTGTGCCTGTACTTCTGCTGTGTCTCTTCTACCCTGTTTGTCACTCATCTGTGTTTTATGGAGCACAGAATCATGTATCTTTTACTGGCTAGATTTGGGTTCTAAGCTCCACGCATCTTCTCCTGGTTAGAGTTGGATTCCTCTTCTAATATGTCTCCCAGATTTACTGAATGGACTTCATATGGTCATCTCAAGGCATAGCCTGTTCATCCCTCACATTTGCTTCCTTCTCATTCACTCAAGGGACTCATTTACATTTCATTTGCATACATAACAAGATCACTTGGCATGTCAGCATTTTTATAGTTAGGTTAAAACCCTTGTTATCTACCTAGTTTTCTCTAATTAGGTTTGTGAAAGACCAACTCCCTTACATGCAAAATGAGGGGGTGGTATAAAATGGCTTCTGGAATTCCTTCCAACTCCTGTGAGATCTCTGTAGGACCTTAGAGACAATCTAATCCAATCTCCTCACTCCGTAAATGAGGAAAACGAATTCTAGAGAAAGGAAATGTCGTGTCTAAAGCACACAGGCCATAAGTAGTAGAACTGTGATTTTTACCTACATTCTCTGATTCTATATCCAATATTCTTTCTACTACATGCATATTGAAAATTCAGATGGTTTTTCTAATCATTCTTCTATGACAAGAAACTGTATACAGTTATCCTTTCCACATGCAGGTCAGAATAAGAAATTAAATGAGAATTTGGGAAGAGTTTTATGGAAGTCGCAAACAACTTGTAATGGCCAGCAGACAGCACAGAAAAAGTTTAAAAACTCAAAAATGCATGAAATATATGTATAATATTGTATAATATCAACATATTTTATCTTTTAATATCATAATAATTCAGACTTCTTCTCTAATAAGAAGGAAGAGCCAAAAAATTTACTCAGATTTTCCAGATCATGGAGGTGCTATGCCCTTAACCCCTGTGACATGGAAGAGATAACTATATAGTCAACTTTATTTTATTGTACTAGGTAAGAAGGGATATAACTATTACTAGAAGGCTGGAAACGACCTCACTTGAGCTGTCATCATTTCTCAAATAGGATTAGAAAGAACAGTTCATACTTCCTTATTAAACTTTGCCTGATGAGTTCTTTGTAAATTATAATCGCCTATTAGAGGAAATCACTGTGCTTTGGAAATGTCTTTCGTCTTTTCTCATTGCTTGAGGATGCTAAGGAGGCAACAAGCAATCCTGAAAACTGCCTTAGAACCTCTGAACTGAATTGGCATTTTGGTCTCCCAGCATTTCCTGTGAGCACAGTCTTTATTCAAGCCTCTGTCATGTGAACTGAACAGCAAGGTTGAAATGGGCCCAGGTACCTAAACAGAAAATCTCCTTAGTAAAACTTATCACAGTCTCGAGCACATTTGGAATAGTACAGCTCCAAAGGAAAATTAAAACTCAATAGCTTAACTAATCCAAGACAATCAACCTTGATTGTCACGATACAGGCATGTATCAAGGCAACTTACAAATCAAAAAGAGAGAGATTTTGTCCCCCACAAAATACAAATGAATGAGGAGAGAGTAGACACGGTGGCTCCCATATAACATTTCTAACATAGTTTTTACCTAATGCGTCTTCTGCCTTTCAAATACTTGGAGATGCCCTTGCCCCCAAGAAAGATTCTCTCATGTAACTGGTCATGTTGTTTTTGACCATGTATGTATATGTTTAGGGCTGTCTTCAAGAGCAAGCAGAGTTTATGTGGTATGTGACTTGAGGGGCACTGGGCAATTCTTAGCCCAAAATATCTATACCACCCCCACTTATTAAGGCTTCTGAAATTCCACCATGAAGAACTGGATTCTTTCTTCCTTGAGATTGCCTTCCACCTCCTCAGTATACATCTTGTTTGCATGTAGCTATTGGTATCTCCCCCATTAGACTGTGAGCTCCTTGAGGGCAGGGGATGTTTTTATATCTCTAGAGCTTAACGTTATGCCTAGAACATAGTAATCGGTTAATAAACCCTCATTGATAGATAGCTGTACAGGTCCTAAAGGCTTTTCTGTTAATAACAGCTGTATCTTACATAGTATCCTATGTGCACTATCTCATTTGAGCCTCACAACAGCCCTGAAAAGTGGTACTTAAGGTTCAAATTTTATGGTTGAAGAAAATGAACTCAGAGAGGTTACCCCAGCACGAGGACCTAGTAAATCTCCAGAACCAGATCTGGACTCATTTTTCTCCTAGTTTCTTTAGACTTTAGTATACTATAGAAGTTCAGTGGGCCTTACACTGTATAATAATAATACACTGGAAAGAGATTTGGCCCTAGAAACAGAGTACCTGGGTCCACATCTTATCTCTGATGCTTACTTAATATGTGACCTCAGCCAAATTACTTAGCCCTCTTGCCCCTTGATTTCTTCCACTATAAAATAAAGGAGTTGGACTAGATGACCCCTCAGGGGTGCTCTATGATCCTAAGAAATATGTACATGCATAAGTTGCCTCCCCTGATAGATAGATTCCTTGAGGGTAGGGACTGCTTTGTATGACCAGGACTTAGCATAAAGGATGCACATTTAATAATTTTTTTTGATTGGTTGTTTTTCTCTCTTTTGTATAAAATGCAAATATTTCTAGTAAGAGGTAATACCTTAACTTCCCAAAATACCTTGTAGGAATTAGCTAATAATAATCATAGTAGTAATATCTATGATAACTCTTATATAGTACTTAAAAGTTTACAAAGAGCTTTACAAATGTTATCTCATTCGATCCTCACAACAACCCTGGGATGTGGATGCTATTATTATCCCTATTTGATAGATTAGGAAACTGAGTCAAATGGTGCTTAAGTGATTTGCCCAGGGTAGTACTTGTCTGAGGGTGGTCTTCCTAATTCCAGGGTTAGTGCTTTGTCTACTGTGTCACTTAGAATCACAGAATCACACAATTTGAGAGTTGGAGGGAATCATAGCCACCATTATAACATACTAGATGAGTTGAAGCTGAAAGGAATATCCTGTGGGAATTAGACTTAAGAAATGTTCCCAAAGGGGTTGGAAGGACCAAGGAAGAATAAAGAAAAGTAGCCTAAAAGCTGAGGTAAGAAGCTGCTAAAGACAAACCTCACAATTTTTCCTTAAGCCAGTCTTTGTTCTAAAGGATTCATAAAAGAATTAAAAGGCTCATTTTTGAGAGCAACATCAAAATTCTGATCCTGCCTAATTCACCCAGGATTCCCTCTAACTAGAAATTGCTCCCCCTGCTCTCTCTTCCAAATAAAGAGAGGCATTATTGATCAACCGAAACCAGAAACTCCTCATAAATCAACAGCCGTTGGAAAGAAAAAAAATGAGCCAGTGTTGAGTGTTGAATCAGGGACAAAACCACTAAGTTAAGAAAACTTAGGTTCTTATTTTGTTGTGTGTGTGCTCTTTTGGTTTTTTTTTTTTTTTGGAGGGGAGGAAGGTTCTTTTTTTTTTAGGATAAAGAAATAAATTTTAAGTGAAAACTTAGAGCGGCCAAATTAGCACATTATCAAGGAATGGCTTGTAAATCTACTTACTAAATTAACATGGTGTTAGATCAAGTTAGGAAGGAGTGAAAACCAGCCAGCAATAATTTCTTATATTTCTTCAACAATATTAATAACTAAGCAGCTATGTAAAACTAAAAATGTATTTACTCTGCAAACATACTACCGTAACATGGCATAAATATTATACAGGATGGTGAGCAATGTAATAGACTTATTATTTTCATTCAGCAAGGGTACCTATATATAATCCATTCATAATTTAGCTTCCCTTGCCCACCCCATGGTTGTCTCTCTAATTAATGAGAATTAGGAATTGCCCTGGAAATTCTAATAGACATTGCTATAAGTTGATGCTACATGTCCATGTAGGAATACCATATACTATGTGTTATTTGTATACAAACTCTATTACCTAGATTCTGGGTAGTATAGACATCAGTGTTAACATATATTCATCCTTACTTTCCTTGAGTACATTAGGGAAATTGCTGCAACTAAGTAAGGCCATTGGTACTTTGTCCTGGGAAAATGACATCCAAGAGGTATATTTCTTCCTCAGCATTGCTTTACTTCTTCTACCATACCTTTCACACATTGCTATCTTAGTCATTCATGATCCTCCACTATTCCATACCACACAGAGTGACCTCCCAATCCCTCTCCCTACCCCAGGGTGTTTTGCCATGGTGATCTCCCAAGGTAATCTTGCCCCTACAATTCCCCTGAACATGAGGTTGAAATGGGCCATAAGTTCCCTTTCCTGACTCAACTGCACCTGTGGTAGCACACTACATTACCAGATGCCTCATCCCTCATTGAACTATCCTCTTTATCAGCACTCCCCCAACTATCTACACCTTCTTCAGCCCTACCACTGAAGTCCCTATCAGCCTTACCCACCCCTAAATGAAGGAGTCTCTTGTGACAACTCATGCTGGGCTTCTTACACACTTCTAATATATCATGTTTGCGGTGAAGGGAGAGACACTTGCAGCACCCTCTTCCCCCAAATATCCTCCCTCAACATAAAACATATCCCTCTGCCATACAGAGAGGCAGTTTTATTGAACAGTACTTCATTCTGTGGGTTTGAGGACCATGCATTCTGGAAAAAGGACGCGGAGTATTTGGGGACATGGAACAAGAAGTAGCATTCTGCAGAGAGAATGGCAAGTATGAGCTTTGCCACAGACTAGGTGCCCTAGTTGAGGTAGGTTTACTGACTTAATTAACAGAGGGTGGAGGTTAGCTAAGGAATGTAGCTTCCTCACAGTCTCAAGAATACCTTATCCCAAATCTGATTGAGAACCACTGCCCAAAATTTAGCTTCAACCATCCTATTATCTGACATTTATGCCCAGAGATGACTGTTCAGAAAATAAAGATGATAATTCACCCCAACATGAGAAGGCAGTCTTTCTCTTACTTCATCTCCTTTGCCGAGACACACAGCCAATAGCAACCTGGTTGGTCATGCTTCCTTCAAGCCAAAAATGCTATACTCCTGACTGAGGTTGGGATGGTTAGTGAGGGGGCAAGGAGAGGCAAGGAGAGAAAAGGAAAGTATTCTTCAATTCAAACTTAGGAAGGTTCTTGCCTAGCCCTTTCCTGTTCTTAAAGGAGAAAATAAAGAATCACATACATTCATGAGTTTATATTGATTCATATGGCCCCAGAAGTATAAATTGATAAACATGCCTAGTATAAAATGGCAATAGAGTCTATCAACTAAGTTATGGTAGAGTGGGTTTCTTTGGTTTTTTGTTTTGCCCTAGTATGATTATCAGGAATTCAGAGAAACTTACATAGACTTGTATGAAATAAACAAAACCAAGAAAATAATATATGCAACAACCATAGGAACGTAAAGGCATTAAAACTCTAACCAATGCAATGAGCAATTGTGACGTCAAATGACAGGTGATGTAATATATCAATGACAATAATAGTTAATATTTATATGGTGCTCTAAGGATTGCAAGGAACTTTTTGTGTGTTATCTCAATTAATCCTCATAATATCCATGGCAGCCACTATTTTTGTCCCCATTTTTTCAGATGAACCTGAAATTGAGAGGTTAAGTGACTTGTCCAGAGTCACAGAACATGTATGTATCTAAGGGAGGATTTGAGACATCTTCCTAACATCAAGTCCAAAATCCTGCCCACTAGGCTCATAGGTATATATTGCTCCTAAGATGTATATTCAGGCAGCTAGGTGGCTCATTGGACAGAGTAGCAGGTCTGGAGTCAGGCAGACTCCTCTTCCCAAGTTAAAATCTGGCCCCAGATACTTACTTGTTGTGTGACCTTGAGGAAGTCACTTAACCTTGTTTGCCTCAGTTTCCTCATATGTAAAAAATAATCTGGAGAAGGAAATATTCAGTATCTTTGCCAAGAAAACCCCAAGTAGGGTTATGAAGAATCATACGTGATTAAAAACAACTGAACAGCAAGAAGCTTTATATTATCATGCATAGTCAATATGATTGTTTTGTTTAACTGTCCTTCCTTATATTGAGAAGGTTCTATTAGGGAAAGAGGGATTACTGGAAAATGACAGTAACATCAAAATGCATCAATAAAACATATAAATTTTATTTAAAAAAAACAATCATCTTTAAGCTATAAGTGAAACAAAAAACTTCTTAGAGTTTTGCCAACCTTAGGAAACTATGTCTATGTGAAAAAAGTCAACATGTGACATATTCTGCCAATATAGATTTTAGCAAATTAGATCTGAAGACTCCCACATAATAACAACTAAAGCAGTGTATCAAGTCATTTTAGTGTTCAAATACATTCTCATGTTCACACATTCATACTTGTAGGTATTTCTTCTAAATCTATAAATATTGATGTCCATGGTGATGACAGGGCATAGTAGGAGTTGCAGCTAAGACCTGTGGAAAAGTTGGTAACAGGGTATAATTGTGTTATGTGGCATTCTAGCCATCTATTAGAGAATATGAGTTCTTTGGGAGCAGAGATTATTTCATTCTTTGTACTTGTATGCCTTGCATCTCAGTGGCACTTAAACCTGGCACAGAGTAGGTGGTTAATAAATACTTGTTAATGGATCGATTTGTTGCAGATAGCAAATTGACTTATAGTAATGGAGGAAAAAAGGCAGTGCATCTGTGTAAATTTGTGGGTATACTGTGTTCCCTTCATTCCTAGGCTTTTGGTTTGGCCTCTTTTATAAGCAAAAGGAGGAGGGAAAAGTAGACCGCAATAGAAATAAATACTTAGGGAATGGATCAAAAGTGAATCATTCTGTTATTTCCTCTGTCTTTATTGGCATGATCCTGCCTCCCAACAGGAGAGAACACAAATCATGGCCCTGGGTGTTTGTTTGGCTGAAGATGAAGTTTCATGTGGTTTTCCATCCTAGATCCCAGTAGGTCTTCAGCCAGAGCTAACTTTACAGCAGATTGGTCTAGGAGAGAAAACTCTCTAGGACAATAATCAAATTCTAACAACTGCCCCAGGGCCACCAAGGGAGAGAAAAGTCAGCAAACTGACTCCTTGGCCCTAGAGCAACAACATTTCTAGATTATGGGGTGTGGTTCTTCCTCCTACCTTTGTTTTTTTCTCCACTAAACCCAAGTTGGGCAACTCTAGATGTCCGATGTTACCTGGGGCCACCACTGAATAGTAGAACATTTATTAGAGCAAAAGCAAGAAGAAACATCTTTTTCCCTGCTCCCTGGTCATTCTCCCCCCTCTTCAAGTGATTTTATTTAAAGACAATTTATGTTTAGCTACCTCATTTGGAATCCCGCCTGGCGTATACCACCTGCATACTAGCTTGCTTTGACTGGTATTTATTAGGAAGAATCAATCTCAGAATTAGGTACTGGGGGGAACATAAATAACTCTGAGCCCAAATAAAAGGGAGTCACTTAAGTTGTCAGATTCTAAAGGTGACAAAAAATGGAGATTCCTTTCAGGGAGTGGTGTTCAACGGAGTATAAGCAATAAAGACCATACACTGCTAAGTTGGATTGAATGCACATACACACACAAACACACACACACACACACACACACACACACACACACACACTACAAATTCTAGAATTAGCCATCCTGTGGGCCATGATATAAGCTATAGAAATAAAATTTCTATTTATACTTTACATCTACAAGTGGACTGTTTATGTTGGTATTGAAGAGATGGCTAGATAGTTTAGCGAAAATGCACACTAAATATATAGGGAACTGAGTCAAATTTCTAAAAATAAAAGCCATTTCCCAATTGATAAATGGCCAAAGGATGTTGAGTTTCCAGAAAAAGAAATCAAAGCTATCTGTAGTCATATAGAATGACACCCTAAATCACTATTTATTAAATAAATGCAAGTTAAAACAACTCTGAGGTACCCACGCCTATTAGATTGACTAACACAACAGAAAAGGAAAATGGTGAATGCTGGAGTGGATGTGGAAAAATAGGTAGACTACCGCACTGCTGGTGGAGTTGTGAATTGGTCCAACCATTTTGGAGAACAATTTAGAACTATGAACAAAGAGCTGTGCATACCTTTTGACACAGCCATACCACCGCTAGACCTATATCTCAAAGAGATCAAAGAAAAAAGTATCTATTCATACAAAAATATTTATAGAAGCCCTTTTTTTGGTGGCCAAGAATTGGAAATTGAGGGAATGCCATTAATTGGGAATGACCAAACAAATTGCACTATATGACTGTGATGATATGATATTGTGCTGTAAGAAATGGTGAGAGAAAAAAAGAAATGGAGAGCAGGATGGCTTCAGAAAAACCTGGGAAGATTTATATGAAGTAATACAAATTGAAATGAACAGAACCAGGAGGACATTTTAAACAGTAATGGTGATATCGTAAAAATGATCAATTGTAAAAGGCTTAGCTAATCTTATCAGTGCAACAATCCAAGACAATTCCAAAGAACTCATAATGAAAAAAAATCCAGAGAGAGAACCAATGAACTCTGAGCACAAATTAAAGCATAATGTTTTCCTTTTCTTTATGTTTCTTGCTTTTGTTGCAACATGACTAATATAGAAATGTGTTTTGAATGATTTCAAATGTATAATTGATATAACTGCTGACCTCAATGAGTAGGAGAAGGATAAGGGAAGGAGAGAATTCAGGTCTCAATTTAAAAAAAAAAAAAAGAATGTTAAAAATAAATAAATAAATTTAAAGAGTTAAAAAGTGCACACTAAGTACCTTATTTTATTTTTCCTTTCTATCCTCAAAACTTACCACAAATGCTTTATAAATGTTTGTCGACTTTACTTGGTTTGACTACAAGATCTAAAATTTTGCATTCTTTCTCTTGCTCTCAATAAGACCCTAGGAATTACATCTTACAGTGTTGGCCAACCCCTCTTTCTCATTTTACTTCTGGTTGATCTTGAGGTGCTTTTCCTCCCTATCTTCCTCTCATCTCCTCTTCTGCACCAGGCTACCTAGAAGCCAACAGACATGCTTGACTGTTCACATGGTTCCGATGAGATGAGAATAATCAATTCTATTCCTTCCACTGAGATGGATGATTACTAGCTCTTATCATCTACTCATCTACCCTACCATTGACTCTGGACTTTAAGCCTTGTTATATGACCTACTAAGGTAATTTAAGGAGCCCTAGGCCTTGACATCAACCCTGCAGTAATACCCTTAGTATTTCCAGGAATTTCCATCCATCTTACAACTAAACTTTACTTTAGGATATGTTTCCTCAAATGAATATGAGCTCCTTGCAAGCAAGAATTATCCAGTCTTTATTCTATTTGTATCCCTAGGGCTTGGTGCATAGTGAGCACTTAATAAATGGCCTTTTCAATCATTTCTTCTTTCCTTCTTTCTTTTATTTATTTCATGGCGCTGAGCTATTTTGGTGGTGCTCCTATGATACTGATCATTCTTTCTCTGCCTCCTTCTCTGGCTTTACTTCCTCTTTAAAACCTCTAAATAAATCCATCCTTCAAGCTCCAAGGCTCTGTCTTTGACATCTGATCTTGACTTTTCTCTAGGCTTCTTTACTTGCTCCTATGACTTCACGCTCAGAGATTCTAAAATCTGTATCTCCAATCTGGATAGTTTTTCTGAATTCTAATCTCTCATCTAATTAGAAAATAACAAGATAGTGTAAGCTCTGTGAGCATAAGGACCATGTGTTAACTACCTTTATATTTCTCCTAGTAACTAGGACAATACTTTTGAGATAATGGGCTCTCTAATTTAGAAAAACTAATGGAATTTTAGAACAGAAAGGGACCTTAGAAGTCATCTAATCCAAACCCTACCTAAATTATGAATTTCTGGCATAATTGATATCCAACTTCATAGCTAGTCACATCATTCTCCTACCATAGTTACTATGAGATTGTATTCCTCTTTGTCCATAGATGTATGGATTGTACCATGATTTTAACTATCAACTATATATGAATGACCTCAAATTTTTATCTCCAATCTTATCCTACCCAGACCTGAATCTCTACCCGCCTAACTAGACATGTCCATCTGGATTTCCCACCAACATTTCAAACTCATGTCAAAAAGTGAATTTATTATATCCCTCTTCACAAATCTATTTCTTCTTAAGATTTCTCTATTTGTTCTCATTTTTATTGTTCTGTCATGCAGTCATGCGATATTCTTCATGATCCCATGGACCATTAGCACACCAGGACCTTCTATCCTCCCCTATTTCCTAAAGTCTGTCCAAGCTCATATTCATCTCTTCCATGACACTATCTATCTGTGTTATCCTCTGCTATCACCTTCTCTTTTTGCCTTCAATCTGTCCCAATACCAAGATCTTTTCCAATGAGTTCTGTCTTCTCATTATGTGGCCAAAGTATTTAAGCTTCAGCTTCAGTATTTTTCCTTCCAATGAATAGTGTGAATTAAGACTGATGTTATCCCTTTGATTGTCCAAGGGTCTCTCAAAAGTGTTCTGCAAGATCACAATTTGAAAGCATCAATTCTGCAGTGCTCAACTTTCCTTATAGTCCAACTCTCACAGCCATACATTGCTATTAGAAAAACCATTGCTTTGACTGTATGAACTTTTGTCAGCAAGGTCATTTTTAAATATGCTTTCCAGATTTGTCATAGTCTTCCTTCCAAGGAGTAAGCATCTTTTAATTTCATGGCTGCAGTCGCCTGCAGTGATCTATGGGACCAAGAATGTAAAATCTGACTCTGCTTCCATTTCCTCTCCCTCTATTTGCCAGGAAGTGATGGGAGTAGTTGATAAGATCTTGATTTTTTTATATTAATCTTCAAGCCAGCTTTTACACTCTCCTCTTTCATTCTCTTCAAGAGGCTTCCTAATTCCTCTTCCCTTTATGTCATCAGAGTGGTATCATCTTCATAGCTGAGATTGTTGCTATTTCTCTCAGCAAACTTAATTCCTATTTTTGATTCATCCAGCATAGCATTTCATATAATGTGCTCTGCATACAAGTTAAATAAATAAGGTGACAATATGCAGTCCTGTCTTCCTTTCCCAATATTAAACCAGTCAGTTGTTCAATGTTCAGTTCTAACTGTTGTTTCTTGACCCACATACAGGGTCGTCAACAGACAAGTAAGATGATTTGGTACTCCCATCTTTGTGAGGACTTCACACATTTTGTTGTGATACACACAGTCAAAGACTTCACTGTAGTCAATGAAGCAGAAGATTTTTTTTCGGGAACTCCCTTGCTTTTTCCATAATCCAGCAAATGTTGGCAATTTGGCCTCTAGTTCGTCTGCCTCTTTGAAAACCAGCCACTCTTCTGATTACTCTCAGTGCACATATTGCTGAAGCCTAGCTTGCAGAATCTTAACCATAACCTTGCTGGCATATGAAATGAGTGTAATCGTTCTGTAATTTGAACATTCTTTATCATTGCCTTTTTTTAGAATTGGGACATAAACTAGTCTTTTCCAGTCTAGTAGCCACTCTTGAGTTTTCCAAATCTGCTAACATATTGAGTGTAGCACTTTAGCAGCAGCATCTTTTAGGATTTTCTGGCTCTAGAATAATGCTAAGAACAACTAGAACAACTCTCTACACCATCATTGTTATTAGTGATATTCTACTGTATATTTTTAATTTCTTAATTTGAACTCAAAGCATCACCATTTTGCTAGTCAAGCAGGTTTGAAATAAAGTCATATTTAACCTTTGCATCTCCCTCACTTCCTATATCTAATTATTGCTAAGTCCTAAAGATTGTATCTCTTCTTCAGTCCTTTACACATACTGCCCCAACCCTACTTCCATTTCTACTACAAACAGCCTAGCTCAGGCTAATTAGCCCTTGCTTATAGCATTACAATAACTTCCTTGGTGGTCTCTTGCCTTTAGTTTCTCCACTTTCCTATCCATTCTACAAATCATTGGCCAAACAAACTGTGTAAAGCAATCACTGATTATATCATTCTCCTTTTCAAAATCCTTCAGTGTTCCTCAGTCACTGAAGAATTTAGTCAATTCAACAAATGGTACTACTTCCTCCACATGAAATTTCATGTACTCTATCCTGTTAAGATCCTGTTAAGATGCTACCAAATCTTCAAGTTCTTTCTCTCAACTGCCACCTCCTCCATAAAGGCAACATGGTGGAGTGGAAAGAAAATTGGCTTTTGAGTCAGAGGATGTGGATTCAAATTCTGCCTTTATTACTTACTACCTATGTCACCTTCATATATCACTTACTCCCTTTGGGTGTCATTTTCCTCATGTTTAAGATGGGGTGGGGTGGTTATTGGTTGACCTCTAGTGTCCTGTCCTTACATAAATGTATATCTATGATTCTATGATCTATGAATCTTTCCCTGATTCCCTCAGAATATTGGTTCTTTTTCCTCTTAGTCCTCAAAAGCCCTTCATTTGCGACACTGTGGTGGTGCTAACCATATCCTGCTACATATTATAAACATGCATATACTTTTCTTATATAGTTGCTTGCCAAGTTTTGTCAGTTTTATAAGATTTGATGAATCTACAAGACCTCTTGCATCTATTCCCTCCTCTCCACTCTTGAGAGTCAGCCACTGCCCTAGTTCAGGTCTTTGTAGGCTCTCACCTCGATAATGGCAATGGCCTCCTACTAGGTCTCTCTGCTTCTAGTCAATTTTTCTCTTCTCTAATCTATCCTCTATATGGTTTCCAAAGTAATATTCCTAAAATGTAGTTCTGACTGCTATATCACTCTCCTATCCAAGAAGGTCCATCAAGAAGCTTGATGTCTCTAAGATAAAACAAATCTTTTTTTCTATTTTTTTCTAATTTTCCATTTTTTATTCTTTTATAATTTTTTCTAATTTTTTTCATTCTTTTATTTTCTATTTTTCGTTCAAAGCACTTCACAATCTGGCTCCAACTTCTTTTTCTAGTCATAATGAATAGTACTCTCATTCATGCACTCCAGGTTACAGTCAAATTGTCCTATTTGCTATTCAGGGTACCAGACATTTCATCTCTTGTCTCCATGCCTTTACCTTAGCCATCCCTCAAGCCTGGAATGCCCTTCCTTCTCATGTATACCTCTTATAACTCCTAACTACCTTCAAGACTCAGCTCAAGTGCCATTTCCTACATAGTACCTAATTTAATTCTTCCTCTCCCTCAACTGCTTCTAATTGTCCTATGTCCTAAATTACTTTTTATTTACTTTGACGATTTTTTCATGTTTTTTTATCTGTGTACTCGTGTAACAACAATGTTACCTGCAGCTACTGTGGAGGTGTAAGGCCAATAACACCAGCACACAGGAGGGCTGCTACCACAGGTTCTTTGATTTACTTTTCTAAAGGAAAGCAACTTTAAGGAATTAACAATCTTACTTTAATTAAACATACATATATCATTCACTTAGTTCAGGGGAAAAAGTCAGCACCCTAAACTTCAGGGCAAATACAAACAGAAATTACAAACAGAGAAAATAATACAAATCAACACACAGGCTTCTGACCATAGCAATACATACATAGTTACCAGAGAGAGAAGGACCAATATCTTGGTTTTCAAAGCCAGAGGGCTCCTTAACAGCTACGCAGATTCTCATCCGGCCAAATCATATCAATAATCTTCCAAAGAGTGAACCTCGAAGCAAAATGCTAACTGCTGAGTACATATACTTTTTCCAATCAAGAGTTCTTGATTCAATCAAAGACTCTTATTCCAATCAAAGACTCTTGATTCAAACAAAGGCAAGATTCAATCAAAGGCACTTGATTGCCTTAGTGCTGAGAAGCACTCCAAAAGGAAAAACAGCAAAAAGTCCCACTTTGCTTGCTATTATTCTTCCCCCACCATAGAACATAAGCTTCTTGAAAGAAGAAGTTACTTATTTTTAGTCTTCATATTCCCAGCACCTAGAACAGTGTCTGACACATAGTATCCAATAAATTTCTGGTGAAGGATGGGATGAATAAGATTTTTGGGTCTTACTCATCTATGTGTATTCTTCAGTGTGTCTAATAGAAACTGAGTGGATATTTACCGAATTTCATTGAACTGAAAAACCAGTTCCAAAACAGGGTTCAGATGAATTATACCATGGTAAAAGTAGAAGTTCCCTTTATAACTAGGTGCAAGGAAGCCTTCTTTTCAGTTCCCATGCACTTAAATTAGAGGGTGTGGTAGGGGATGGTAAGTATGGCTTCAGCTGGCAACACAGGGAATAGGAGTGGATTTCTTCTTGACATTAACATTTAGTCACAGACTAGGTTAAAAATAAAAAGCCATAACTAATTGCTTGCTTGCCTTCTCTAAAGCATTTTTTTCCATTTGACAAAGCTGAAAAACTTTTTACCCCACACATTTGTAAACCTCAAAAGTTTAGAGAATTTAAAGAACATGATGTTCCTTTGTAGTGTGGTGTGGTATGGTGTGGTGTGGTATGGTGTGGTGTGGTGTGGTGTGGTGTGGTATGATGTGTGTGTGTGTGTGTGTGTGTGTGAGAGAGAGAGAGAGAGAGAGAGAGAGAGATGGGGGGAAGTGTGTGTTAAGAGTTATAGGAGGGGCGGAGGCAAGATGGCGGCTGGAAAGCAGTAACTGGTGTGAGCTCCACACCAAGTCCCTCCAAAAACCTATTAAAAAATGGCTCTGAACCAATTCTAGAACTGCAGAACCCACAAAGTGGCAGAGGGAAGCAGGGCTCCAGCCCGCGACAGCCTGGATGGTCTCGGGGTAAGGTCTGTCCTGCATGGAGCTCCCAGCCCCCAGCTGAGGGGAGCAGCGCTGAGCGGAGCAGAGCCCAGCTTGTGCAGCACGGGCCGACCAGATCACAGACTGACGAGACCAGGAACCAAGCCGAGAGTGCCCTAGCGTGCTGAATTACTGAGCTGTGGCATCCACCAGACCTCGCAGTCCACAAACAGCAAAGACAACAGAGAAGGTTAGTGGGAAACGCTGCAGGACAGGATGTAGTTTCGGTTCGGCCACCGCCCCTGGGGCAGCGGAGGCGGGGCAGCTTTAGAACTACGGCTGCAGTTGCTTCTGGCCCCAGGCCCACCTGGTGGGAGGAATTAAGTGGCAGATCAGAGCAGGAGTGAAGAACCTGCTGAAGATTTAAGCCCAGTCCAGGTAGGGGGTTCTTGGGGAAGGAGAAGGGCTGATGAGGCAGCACATCCGCCCAAGCGTGGAACGTAGAACTCTTTAGTCTACAAGCAGTCATACCCCATTAAAAAAAACTCAAGGGTTAAGTAAGTTGTCTGGGAACACGGCCAGGCAGCAAAAACACACCCAGATTCAGTCTCAGACTCTGCAATCCTTCTTTGGTGACAAAGAAGACCAAAACAAGACAGTCAGAAGAAGTTAACAAAGTCATAGAGCCTACAACAAAAACCTCCAAGAAAAACATGAACTGGTCTCAGGCCATGGAAGAACTCAAAAAGGATTTAGAAAAGCAAGTTAGAGAAGTAGAGGAAAAATTGGGAAGAGAAATGAGAAGGATGCAAGAAAACCATGAAAAACAAGTCAATGACCCGCTAAAAGAGACTCAAAAAAATACTGAAAAGTATACTGAAGAAAACAACACCTTAAAA
>CM053624.1:271849258-271886472 GCA_028646595.1 Phalanger gymnotis | reverse complement strand
GAGGTGGGCCTACTGGGCCTGGAGGCTTGTGTTCACAATACTGGAATGGGGAGGTTGGTTCACTAATTTGTTGCTCTGGGCCCTGAATAAATTTTTTGATGCCTTCTGCTTGGAGAATTCTGTATACCCAACGATTTCGAACCATTCAGATATTTATATGATCCTTTTTGAGATCATAAATTCGGCCTTCCTACTACAGTCTTATACAGTGGTTGTAGATTTTTTTACTTGTATTTCCCGCTTTTTCTCACTTGTTTTTGAGCTCGTTGTTGTAGATTTTTTTACTTGCATTTCCTGTTTTGTCACATTTGTTGTCTTTGCGCTCATTGTTTTGCATTTGTTACTAGTATATTAGGTTATGTTTTGCCATGTTCTGCGCAGAAATGGCTTAGAAAAGATTTTCATACAATGCTGAATTCAAGTTAAAAGTGATCCAGTGTGCAAAAGTGAATGAAAATCGTGCTGCTGAAAGTAAATTTGATCCTTCTACAACTGAGAAAACAATCTGAGATTGGCTATGGGAACAAGAAACCCTATTGAAAATGCCATGGCAGAAGAAGGCCATGAGAGGCAAGTCAGCAAAATGGCCTGATTTAGAGAGGGAATTGAAGATATGGGTTGAAGAGCAAAGGGCAATTGGAATTCCTGTGTCCACAAAGATGGTTCAGCATGAGACAAGAAGAATTGCTGATGAAAAAGAAGTTACTGATTTCAAAGGACACAATTGGTGCTTCAGGTTCATGAAACGGAATGGACTAATCACGCATACATGCACCAGACTTACCCATAAGATGCCTGAATGCTATGAGAAGATGAATAAAACTTGAGTTCAATAACTTTATTTAATACATTTGTTTCAAATTTAGAGCCCCAAAATTAAGATGCCTCTTATACCTGGGGAAATATGGTAGATTTTTTTGAAGCCAAGTTTGAACAGAGGAGGAAGGTAGTCTAAATTTAAATCAATGCAGTGTAACCTGATCTATACTGCTTCAAAAAAAAAGTTCTGAGCACATATAGACCACATTCAATCTTAAATGTTTCTCCATAATTATTGCTTTAGCTCATGCTCCCACCCAGAAGCTCTGAGAATATATGAATTTTATTTATTGGTAACTCTTATTTGATATCCCTCAGTTCTCTTATGAGTAGCAAGCTAGCAAGACATGGAAAATCCAAGTTTATTACCCCCAAAAAAATGTAGAAAAGACTCATTCCTAAGACCAGAGATGATCAAGAAAACTTTTTCAATGCTTCAAGGAAGTTAAAGACAGAAATAAAGATGCAGTCTATGTTAAAATATTTGTAGCAGCACCACTCAGTGGTAGGAAGGAACTAGAAATCACGTCACATCAACTGGGCAACACTTGAGAAAATTAAGTTATATGAATAAAATGGAATATTATTATGCAATAAGAAGTGGCATGAGGAATTCATAGAAATGAGGGGAAATTTAATGAATTGATAGAGATATAAACACAACCAAGAGCAGAAATTACATAATGTAAATGAAAAGATCACCAAAAGGAAGTTGAACTCTGAATTATGAAGAAAACTAGTGAAGGTCCTGAAGAAGAGAAATGAAACCTATCTCTTTCCTCTCAGGCAAGGGGCAGGGTAATACTAGATCAGCATATATCATACTTGTCAGACAAGTTTCTGAATCAGATTTACAAGGAGGGGATGGGAGAGAGAAGAGGGTTCCATAATCATACCCCTCTCCCTACCCACTTTCATGATGAGTCTAGAGACAGAGACCACTGCCTAATGCATAGGAGATGTAGAGCAAGTGGTTGAGAAGAAAGTTATCTCTTTTAACTAATGTAGTACCTCCACCTCCCTGCCCTAACTGTGGGGCAGGAGAACCAATGGACCAATAAGAACTTGCCACATTGTATCAAATCTCCCAATTTAGAAGTAGTGGGCCACCACATGGTTGGAGCTAGGGCCTGAAGATCCATCATGGTCTGTTAGAACCAGGAAGGGAAATTGTGCAAATTCTCCATGAAATGGACCTCTCTGTGACCATGATGCAAAAAATCAATGGATATTATTTAAACAACTTTGTTTAAAAAGAAGCTTTCCTCCCTGATTATCCCAACCTTCCCTAGGAATCTGTATATTTCTCCAGATTTCTGGGGCCAAGTTGGGGTCAAGAGCCTCTCACGAAAAGAGTTTAGAGTTACTAGAAAGTCAAACTATCCACCTGTGAGCCTCACTTTCCCCAAGAACCCTTATAGTTACTCTAGATTCAAAGCACCGAGCTGGAGTTTCAGTATGCCCAAGCAGGGTAAGAAGTCAGGGTAACTAGAGGTTGATCTTCACCCTTACCCCCTCATAGGTCTACACAGTCCATAGGACTTAATATACCAATAAAGGGCAAATTCTAAGTATGTTCCTTCACGTTGTGGTCCTCTATCTTATTGCTCTCAATTCTGGCTCCCATGACTCCTGGTTCTCTTTTTGGTCTACAGACTAATTCTTCGACTTTGTCAGAGAACTCCTTTATCACCTATACCACGTCATTCTTACCAGTTCAGACTCCTACGGCTACTGGCTTGGGCCAGAAACTCTTCCGCTTGATTCAAGGACACATCAGTTTGATTCATGAACAACTCCATTGATTCTGTCATTGTTATCTACTTCCCAAAGCCATTGCCAGCATTACTACATCTGCTTCCTCAGGGAAGGGCTATTGGTCTTTCAGGATGAAGCACGTTAGACTATCGTGCCCAGTGGCTAGTCAATTCATCTCTGGCTTTTTGTTAATCAAGCCCACAGTTCTAACCTGCCCACAAAAATGTCCCTTCAGCAGCTGTGATAATTTCTTGACTATCCATCTCCACTGAAGGTCTACAGCCCTTTCTCCCAGCCAAGATAGGACAACTGAATTTAATCCCCCTCTTCCTTTCATCATGGTGAAAGCAGTGTGCAACCCGCATTGTTGCCATCTCTTTCTCTGAATCCTTTTGAGGCTGGTGAAAAACACATTTACCCTTTCCCCTTTAACTGTTTTTTTTTAACTTCTATCGACCTCAGGGGAAAGGGCTAAGCTAGTGACTATCATTGTATACCATAATGGATCAGCAGAGGCCCACATCCCTATTACGTTACATTTGCAAATCAAAATCTGAGCAACAGCCAGTTTTTTAGGTAACTATATTAAAAGGAAATTCTTCTTCCTAGATGTACCAAAATACATCACAAAATAATTGGCTGAAAAACTATGGTAATGCTTTCCAGGTGTTGAGAACATTTTCAGAGAGAATGCTTTGTGAGCTATCAGTTGATTATGAAAGATCTAAAGACAAGAGACAGTGTCTGTGTTGTTTACTCTTGAAGTGTAGTCTGGGAGCTCAGGTAAAAGGAGTTATTACACTTTAAGCTGAAAGGAGGAAGGGCCAGCTCACATGAGGATCACTTGACTCCCCCACCTCCATAGGCTCAAATTGAGGAAAGATTTAGAGAAGTCTCACTCTTCCACTTTCTTCCTACCCTTCCTATCCTCACCCCAGAGGTTGTGAGAACCTATCAAAGTGGTGGAGTGGAACTTTCTAAGGTATTAGAGGCTCCTACAATGAGGGAATTTGTGGGTCAAATGGAGTCCAGTAGAATATAAGTTCCTTGAGAGTAAGGTCTGTTTTCAGTTTTCTTTGTATCTCCAGCATCATACATAACACAAAGCAACAATCAATAATGAGTGCTTAATAAGTGTTAGTTGAATTGATGTTGATTGATTGATTAAAATGAATCTGAATGTGTCATGAAAAAAGAATACTTTAAGTCTATTCGGTTCCAAACATAATTTCTTTATGAGAAAGAGAGAGAGAGAGAGAGAGAGAGAGAGAGAGAGAGAGAGAGAGAGAGAACACACACACATCATGGTAGAGAAGGGAGATATTGAGATGGGTTATTGGGTCCCTGCACACATGTTGGAACAAATAACTTAGACTGAAGCTGCCAGTTAGACTGAAGCCTCTTCAGGGACTTAGGGAAATTCCAAAAGGTCAACTCTTTCTTCAACTTCCCCTCCCCATGCCTGTCCAGTAACAAATGCTGTTATTTACTCTTTTCCCTTTTCTTAGCTAAGAAAAGATATGTTTCCTGTACCATGATTTTGCTTCATATATAAAGAAATCCAGTCTTCAGGTCATGCAGGATTGTACTATATATTTACACTATGCCAAGAAAATCATAATTGAGGAAGTCAGAGGTTATCTGGAAATATGCAAAATGTAAATTAGAACAAAGAACCAAGTCTGTACCTAATGTTAGGAATTTTCCTAACATTTCTGGGGGCTCTGAGCTATTGTGATTGAATTAATAACATTTTATATCATATAAACTGCATAAAATAGTGAAGAAGGGTCCCACAAGGACCAGAGGATCATTATATTGCCTCTACGCTAAAAGTGAAACAATTATTGTAAATCATATGTGACTGATAAATCTCCATGGAAGAAGGGGGCATGAAGGAGAGGGTGATGGTCAAAGAAAAAATCACTACCCAGGGAGAAGATAAGCAAACTCTGATAAAGATTCAGCTTCAAACCTTTTCAGAAGGGAGGCAAGAGCCAAAACGATCAACTACTGGCTGACTAACTCTACCCTCCCCATCAATGTGATGATATTAGAAACAGTAAGTAATGCTACTGAGACAAAAAAACCGTTCAATATCCTTCCCTTTCTATCTGTACCTGCCTTTAAAGTGTTTAAAAGGCCATATGGAAGAGGAGCTGAACTTATTTTGCTTGGCCCTAGACAACAGATTCAGTACATAGAGGTTGCATAGAAGAAAATTGTAGCTCTATACAATTTAAAAAAAAAAGACCTTTCTGATAATTTGAGTTCCGCATTACTAGAGTCCTTCAAGTGGAGACTGGATGACCACTTCTCAGTGTTGTTGTAGAAAATGCCAGCTGGCCTCCAAGGGCCCTTCTGTAATCCTTTGATTATTATTCAGGTACCGACTGGGTAAGTGTGGCCTCCGAGACCCATTCCAACCTTGAAAATCCATGATTCTTGTAAATTTACTAATACTAATACTTTAGATTTAAATTGTACTTTACCTTTTGTAAAGTCCTTTCATATAGATCATTTCTTCTGATCCTTATAATAGTCTCTGAAATTGGCAGAGAAGGGATTATTTTCCTTAATTTTCTTACAGATAAGGAAACTGAGACAGAGATTAAATGATTACCTGCCTACTAAGAGTGGCAGAGCCAGAACCATAGTCTAGTTCATCTAGCTTTTACTCTATGCACTTTAAGACCTGCTTATTAGCATTAGGTTTTTTTTTTAACTTATGTGCTCAAGTTGAGGTTGGAGTGGAGAGAATGACTGGTTCTACCAGCCACACACCAAATTCAAACTCAGTATGGTAACCATTCCTATCTGCAGAGATCATAAATGTATATATTTTTGTAGTTCTTTAATTCAAATAACCTCAGGTCTCTCTCAATAAATAAATTACTAAATGCTACTCTGTGCTAAGAGCTGTGCTAAATATTGAGAATACAAAGTTTAAAAAATAACCATTTCCCTCAAGTGGCTTATATTCTTCTGGAGGGATACGGCATGCACCTGGAGAATTTAATACAAAACATAGATTTTGAAAAGTCATTTCAAGAGGTAAAGAATGCTAACCACTAACAGGATTCACAAAAGTCCTTGTTTAAGGGTAACACTTGACCTATGTCTTGGAGGAAACAGGGGAGTCTAAAAACAAAACAAAATACCCTTAGTAAATGTTATTCCCATTACATGGAAAGGAGGTGATTTGCCATATTTGAATAGGGGCTTCCTTCACAAATAGACACTGGCATTTCTGATTACTAGTCTTTTGTCTCAACCAACAAACCACATCATCAGTGGACTTGTAAGTGAGGCCAAATAAATAGCACACATTGAACACTCAAAATGAAGTTGCAAAGGTATTTTCTTGAAGGCTGTGTTAATACAAAATGAGATTCTTTTTTTTTTCTTTTTTTGCTTTAGACTTGAAATCAAATATATCCTGCTTTGAGGAAATTATTTCTCTGGTTCCTGAGTGTGCCTGGGCGTGATGGTTAAAAATGAGTACTGATGGGGGTGAGGGGGAGAGAGGGAAGATGGGGAGAAAGAAAGATGCCAAGTGCTTTTCCTTCAGTAACATTGCTTATTGTTATTAATACAATTAACCTTTTGCTCTTACTAATAACCAAGGTTATTCCCCTCGAAGTCATTAGTTTCTCTCCTTCTCTCTCTCTCTCTCTCTCTCTCTCTCTCTCTCTCTCTCTCTCTCTCTCTCTCTCTCTCTCTTTCTCTCTCTCTCTGCCTCATTCCCCCAAATCAGGACCCTGGCTGTAATTTGTAATTCCTGTTTGTACGAATGTGGGCGGTGCAGGACATCCCTGGACAGTTATTAAACCACTGACCGGTGGAGGCTCTGCTACAGATGGATTTCATTCAAGACTTGTGCTATTATATTAATGGGTTTAATTTAAACAGGACTAGCCTCGCTCGCCAAATTACTGCCATTTAAATCAATTGGTTGAGGGGGAAAGACAGCCTGACCATGGCTATTAGACTTCAATTTATTACTGTATTGGCTTTTAAACTGGATGAAGCAAGTTGCTGTCTGTCCTCTGTCCTTTGAGCTCCTGCACAAAATTCAGTAATAAAAGTCTTTGGTGTTTTAAAAAAAAGGGGGGAAGAAGAAAAGAAACATCATATTAATTTAGAGTCAATGTTTCATAAGCAAAGACCAGGTAGTGAAAAAAAAAAAGAAGAAAAAAGAAAAAGAAAAGCCACTGTAGGATCCTGTGTGCGTCTTTGATGTCACCTCATTAAATTGAGATTCAAATGATCTAACAGATGTATTAGTTTAAAAAGGCTTTTTATTCTGATTTTTTTCCTTCATAAAAAAATAAGCTATGCTTTTTTTCACACATTTCAACCTGATTCAAATAGAAAAGCAAAAGGGAAGAAAATGCTTTAGATGTGCTCTTTTGATTTTTTCCAATCTCGCCTGAATAAAATAGAATGGGAGATCAAGAACACTCAATTAATTGCAACACTGGGTGTCACTAAGAGGGGGAGGGAGAGATGAAGGGGGGTGCTTTATAGATGCACAACACTTAACAAATGCATAGATTCAAAGAAGGAAGAATAAGGGGGAATAAAAAAGCGTGTCTGTATTTTATTGCACTCGGTAAGCTTTTCGCTTGTATTTATAGCTGCAATTATATCTCAATGAGGTTTGTCTACAGTGTTGGCTTCACGCTAATTTTCCCCCTCACTGCATTCTTGGAATAGGCTCGGACTGTTTATGAACCAGACATATTGACCTCATTTACAGCTAGCAGTTTAAATCCATAATTTTTCCACCCACAATCCCTCTTTGACATTCCGGCAGTGCGGCCGGCTCAGTGAGACTGAACTAAAAGTCTCACACTTCATTGAACACCATTATGCGGCTTTATGCTTATAAGCCTGTTTCCCTCGGCTGCCTTTCAGTTTTGCTGGAGATCCGTTTGGCCACAGGCCGGCAGTGATTAACTGGAAGAATCCAATAAATCAGCCTGTCAGCCAGCAGGCTCTCCTCACTATGTCTACAAATCGACATTTGGATTTGCACTCTCTCTCTCTCTCTCTCTCTCTCAATCTCTCTCTCTCTCCTTTCTTTTTTCTTCCATCCTACCCTCTCCTTTCCTTGATCCCTTTCTTCTCCCTCTCCTTTCATTCCCTTTCTCTTTCTCCATCTCTTCACCCTCCTCTCCTCTTTTATCTCTCCCACCCCCCTTTCTTTCTTTCCCCTTCCTTCTATAGAGCCATTAAGGCCCTCTTTTCTCACACACAAGGTGAACTTGAAATGCTATTGTGAGCATGACTGGGTCCCTTAAGCAGTCCTCTGGTGATACAAGCTCCTTTGATTTGTGCAGTCTTCCTACCCTCCCCTTTCCACTCTCCCATTCCAATTAATTCACCCCTTCTTTAACTCTTGAAGCGCCACTTATCCAGCAGCCAGGAAGAAAGAACAGTGTGCAGGGAGGGGGAAGGGGAGGTACTGAAATGGAAATACAGCTGATTCCTCTAAACTCCCATTCATTCTTGTTAAAATAATAATAAGGAGGGAAGACTGAACCTGGGAACATTGACTGCTTCTGAACGTGTGTGCTATAATTCTCTAGGCCTTGTGTGACCTGATCCTTAGCTGACTTTCTATATTAGAAAACTATAATTAGATACGCTTGCTCTGTGGTGGGCACATATATGGGCATGCATAACTTTGGGCTAAATTGTACTGCCCATGTTTAGTGGAGTTTAAAAGAATAGCAGACCCCAGGTTTAAAATTAGAGGTGGAGAAGAGCTGCTGATAAATTTCTAGGAGAATCAGCCCTCCTACTACTCCCATCCTCAAATAAAACTATTCTGAGGCAAAACTCTAACAACATGAATGGATTTTGTTTGTAAAATGGGCTCCTGTTTGGCTTTTAATAGTAATCCCCAGACTCTCTGCCCTGCCATATTCTTTATGCAGCCACCATCTTCTTTTGTCTAGGATTATTTCTGCACTGTGAGCACGAACATCTGTTTGATGTCCCAGACATCAAATATACTGTACACTCTCCGAGTGTCCAATGAAAGTGGAATTCCAGCTTTTGAAAACTCCAGTGGCAAGAATGACAAAAGACAGTCTTACTGGAAGCACAAAAGATGAGCGTGAGAGAAAGGCACAGGGCCAGTCAGAGGTGATTACTGTCCTCTTCCTCATAGCAACACACAAAGGGAAAAACAGTCATCCAGCTCAGCCTGTGGCTACACTGTGGGCACACGAGTCCACTATAAACTGTCTGTGAGGACGAGAGAGGAAATAGATATCACTGCAAAATGCTGGACCTTATTTTGTTAATTAACTCCAAAATGGTGACTAGCTATGGGAGGAACCATTCTTTAGGAAAAAAAGGCCCTTGCAGGCCATACTCTTGCAGACAATTTGAGAAGTAAAATAGGCAGCAGATGAAAATGCGCCTATCTGGAAGGCATACACAGGCCAGCCCACGAGGTTTTTAGTTACCAGGTCGATTATCTGCTTGGTGAATTTTTCAGGTCCTTTATATCTCTTTCTCACCTCTATTACCCACATTCTGGCCATTTTATGAGGCCCAATAATCTTGGGGCAGGGAGCAGAGAAGAGGTGTAAGGTGAGCAACTGACTAGTAAATAAGAGGACTCATGAATGAGTCAACTCTTCTGCATTTCCGAATAATAAAAATAATAGTTGCCGACATTAATTTAACACTCAAAGTTTACAAGGTAATTTACATACTTTATCCCATTTGATTCTCCTAACAAACCTGTGAGGTACATATGACATGTTCTTGTTTAGTTACTTAGTTAATTAGGTCTACAATAGATAGTATTAGTACAGGGAATTCCTGGTGAGGAAACGCCCATGGGCGCTGACCAGGAACTGCTCTGAAGTTTATAGTCTTAGAGAGTGGCCCGAGACACAAACAATTTAAGTGATTTGGATCATCTGGCTAATAAATTTAAGAGATAGGACTGGAACCAGGGATGTGCTGGTAAATATTTAACAACCAGCTTGGGGGGGGGGGGTGTCCATGAAATACTTTTCAGTGTAATCTGCATTGTTAACATTTTCTCCTTCACTTTCTTAAGGCTAAGCAAATAAATCAAGCCCTGATTTGCAACATTGGCAGATGTTCAAGGTATAAATGCTTATACTGAACATTTGACAATTGGCTTTCAGGAGCCAGTTGGAACTGACTTCAGCACACTCCTAACTGGAACCCAAGTCTTACTGACTCCAAAGCCAGCACCCTGTCTACTCTCTTCTGATGATCCTCTTAATAAGTTTAAATTTTATCGTCTTGATTTTATAGACTAAGAAACTGGTCCTAGGAGAAGTTGTGTGATTTGCAAAGTCTGATAGCTCCACTAGGTAGGGAGGCAAATTAAACCAACTGGTGGAAATGAGATTGAGGAAAAACAGATTCAAAGGGAATAACTAAAACTACATTTATTCTAAAGTCAATGAGCATTGAGAGACTACTATGAGCCCAGTGATGTGCTCTTGAATTGCAGGTGAATAAGAATTAACTTACACAGGAATGAATATTGGTTTCATGAGTCAAAAATTAGCGTCAGTATTATAAATGTGTACTAAGGCAGTGTATTCTTTAGGAGAAATATAGTAACATTTATATGAGCCAGGATTGTATAACATTTACCTTTGACTCCCCTTGGCACCTAGCACAATGCCTCCCTAGCATATAGTAAGAGTATAATAAGTGTTGAATTGAATGGAAACCAGCCACATTAACAGAAGTAACACATGATGCTTAATTCTGTCCAAAGAATGTTGCATTAGGCACCATGTGGAAGAGATTAGACAGGTCTCTCGCCTCTGTGCCTTAGAATCCTTAGCTTCCTTCAAAGTTTAGTTGAGACCCTACCTACTACAGAAAGCCTTCCTGATCTCCTTATTGTGAGTGCTCTTTTCAAATTATCCTGTTTTGACTTATCTGTTTGTATGCTATGCCCAGCTCCTAGTATAGTTGAGGGGAAGATGTGGGCGGGAATGATGAACTTAGCTTAAACCTTACTCTTATCAGTATTGGCTCAAAGAGGGAATAATATACACAATTAGATGAATATAGAAATTGATCTTACCCAACAGGGAAGTAGGAGGGGAGGAGGTTAAGCAAAGGGGAGAGTAGAGATTGAAAGAACGGACCAAAAAAGAGATAGAGAGCTTTACAATATGTAAAATGGATGATTCCGATTACGTTCAATTAAAAAGTTTTTGCACAAATAAAACTAGTGCAACCAAGATTAGAAGGAAAGCAGAAATCTGAGAAACAATCTTTATAGCAAGTGACTCTGACCAAGGCCTAATTTCTCAAATATAAGGAGATGTGAGTCAAATTTATAAGAATATATGCCATTTTCCAATTGATAAATGGTCAAAGGATATGGATAAGCAGTTTTCAAATGAAGAAACCAAAGCTACCTATAGTCATATGAAGAAGTGCTCTAAATCACTTTTGATTAGAGAAATGCAAATTAAAATGACTCTGAGATACAACCTCACACCTATCAGATTGGCTAATATGACAAAAAAGGAAAATGATACATGTTGGGGAGAATGTGTGAAAATTGGGACACTAATGCACTATTGGTAGAGTTGTAAACTGATCCAACCATTCTGGAGAATAATTTAGAACTATGCCCAAAGGGCAACCAAACTAGGGTACCCTTTGATCCAGCAATACCACTACTTGGTCTGTATCCCAAAGTGATCATAAAAAAGGAGAAAGGACCTACATGTTCAAAAATATTTATAGCAGCCCTTTCCATGGTGGCAAAACACTGGAAATTGAGGGAATGCCTATCTACTGGGGAATGACTGAACAAGCTGTGGTATATGAATTTAATGGAATACTATTGTGCAATAAGAAATGATGAACAGGAAGATTTCAGAAAGACCTGGAAAGACTTGTACAATCTGATGCAAAGTGAAATGAGCAGAACCAAGAAAAACATTGTACACAGTATCAGCAACATCATCGTATGATGATCAACTATGAATGACTCAGCTTTTCTCAGCTAAACAATGATATAAGAGAAGCACAAAAGACTCAAGGAGGAAAATGCTATCCATGTCCAGACAAAGAACTGATGGACTCTGAATGCAGATTAAAGCATATTTTTCTCACTGTGTGCCTTCTCGTGTTTTCTTTTGATCTGTTCCTTTTTTTTATAACTGTGACTAATATGGAGATATGCTTTTATGATAGCACATGTTTAACCAAATCAAATTGCCTACCATTTTCAGAAGAGGGGAGCGAAGGAAGAAGGAGAGGAAAGGAGGGAGAAAAAAATTGGAACTCAACATCTTGTAAAAACGAATACTAAAAATATTCTTGACATGTAACTGAGGAAAAAATAAAATGCTAATTATGATAGGTAAAGCACTTTAATGAAGAGGTAGTATTGGGATTTATATCAGCACCATCACTACATTTTTCCTCCAAGGGACTGCCAACATTACGCAACATTGTTAGGAAATCAAGATTCTTATTCTGGTTTAGGCCCTAATTGGCCATGTGACCTGGACCAAATTACTTAACCTCTCTGAGCCTTAGTTTTCTTCTGTGTAAGATCAGGAAATCAGGTTGAATAATGCTGTCTGCGTTAGTTTCTTTGTCTTGAAAATAAGGACAATAATACCTGTTCTGTTCATTTCAATGGAAATGCTGTACGAATGTGAATTATCATTATTGTCAAAGGCAACCTCTTATGGTAGAAAGGGCTTTGGAAAGATTTGGGTTCAAGGTCCCACTCTGATGCTTGCAAACTGTTTGATCTTGAGCAAATAGCCTGAGTCTCTCTGAGCCTCCATTTCTTAAAAATGGGAATAATCCCTGTATAACCTACCTCATTGGTTTACTAAGAGAATCAAATAAGAAAAGGTATACAAAAGTACTTTATAAACTACAAAGCACTGTACATATGTAAAGGGTTATTGCCATCTAAGGTTCTTTCCAGCTCTAAAAATCTCTGATTCTACATTTCAGCAATTAAAGAACAAAGAGGTTAAGTCTTAGGTTACACAGTAAAGCCTCTAGGCTTATATATTCCCTGGGCTTTTTATATTAGAAAAGAAATGAGAGGGTCTATAATTTGGCATTTCAGGAGAGATTGGTACTTGGTTAAGAAACGTATTCTAAGCTATGATGGATTGGGGGGAACCTGGCATACCTGTATATCTCTGTGTGTGTTTAAACATTTAAGCCAAAGTGCCTATGGAGCAACAGAAGCCAGTAAGAGATCAAAATGATAAGCCTCATTGCATAGAATTTTTCGCTACTAATTTCAATGGAACCTGAGGCAAGACTTTAATGGGACATAGCAGTTGAAAGGGGAAAGGGTATCTTAGTGAATCTCAGAGTTGGGACTTCTTTCTATTTGGAAGGAGACTTTCATCTGAAAGGTTGGTAACCTTGAGAAAAAGACAAGAGAAACTTGGAGGATATCCTGCTTTGTTTCACCAACTATCCCCCACATACATACTTCTACCTTCAGTATTCACACACACACATACACATACACACACACACACACACACACACACACACACACACATACATATAAAAGAGGGTACGAATACAGGAGGCAGAAAGCTGTTTCTGATCTTTTAGGCCAAATGTGCCCAGGAACTTTGTACTTCTAGATACATAAACAGCCACCACAAGGCCAACCATTATTATTTCAAACTCAGTTATTGGCAGAGCAGTCAGATTCTTCCCTCCTCAGATTCACAAATGCTTGAATTAGACATGTGCTTTGTGTGAGTGGGAGGAATTCCAGTTAGGTCCCTTGAGTGGTGGCACCCGAGAAGGATTTAGATGTGATCTGGATAATATTAATTCTTAGCACTCATGTCGGGCCTCTCATCTTCAAAGCACTTCACAAACATTATTAACTAATTAGTCTTCCCAGCACCTCTTGGAGGTAGATGTGAATTACCTTGAGCTTCAGACAAGGAAACAGTACACAGAAAGGTTGAGTGACTTAAATGAGGGAGGCAGGGAAGAACTGAAACTGTTATCTCACACGTGGGTAGATCAGAGCTTAATTCCTTTGATCAAATGTTTACTGAGAACCTACTATGGGCAAGATACTCTGCTGGGTGCTGTGAGATACAAAGATGAATAAAACTTAGAATTTTCAATCTGGCCAGAGAGACAAAAATGATTTTAGAATGGAATAATTCTAGTGGAAAGAAAGTGGCTTTGGAGTCAGAGGACTTGGGCTGGAATCCAGATTTCTGTTTATAGGGCAAATAGGCAAAGATGCATTGTTTCAAATATCATTATAAGTCAGTCCTGATTATCTGATAATAACCACCAAATCAAAACCTTCACCATTCATTGTTCAAGCCACATCTATACAATTCATATTCTTAGAAAATTGACTAAAACAAGGAGAAATTAAAGTGCCTTGTCCTGGGGCAAAAAGCCAGTATATGGTAGGTAAGACTTGAAAACAGGTCTTCCTGGTTCCTAGGTTACTTCTGTATCTACCTCTTTTGTTGTTGATCAAGACAACTAAATTATGCCCTTAGCCTATTGCTAAATCCCTCAAACAACTTCTCCAGGTAACTGCATTGACTTCACTCCACAATCTGTGTCCAGGAAACTAAAGTGAAAATTTGGAGACTCAGTCATATTATTTAGGTGACTTCTTATCTCCATGTAAAAATAATAAACTGCATCTGCTATTGAAAGAAGTAAGGGAAAATTATTTTTATTTAAAATTGTCCTTTTTTGTTGCTATTGATTACACTCCTGTGGTCATTTTTTTCAGCTTTGTGTTGCCTCTGCCTGTGTAGGAAGAGTCTCCCTCTTAGGCAGTTGATATGGGGACATGAAAATTGAACCAGGGTTACAAAGCCCCATAAGAAGGAAAATCAGCTGCCGGCCAAAGAGGTATGGTGATATCGAGTTTTGAGGACTAGAGATAGTTCTCATCAGAAAGCCTCAGTCTTCTCTGGAAAGTAGCTGATTAAGACAACAGCTATAAGATGGGAGGTAGGAATGGAGTAGGAATGTAAGAAGAGAGGAAATTGTTTAAAACAGTAACTGTGGGGGAACAGATGAATGTAATGGCAAGATTTCAAATCAGCAGTAATGGCTCAGCTGAATTCTTCAAGGTGAATTTGTGTCAGGTGACATCCAGGTGGAGATGTTCAGCAGGTGTCTGATGATGGAGGACTAGAGCTCCAGAAAGAGATGAGGGCTACATATGGAGATTTGTGAGTCATGGAGATGATCATTGCACTCATGGGAGCTGATCAGGCCACCAAGGTAGGGTAGACAAAGAAAGAAGGGGGAGGGAGAAAAAGGGGGGAGGGAGAGAAAGAGAGAGAGAGAGAATATGAAGATGGTACAGTAGTACAGGATAGAGCCATGGGTTATAGTCATTCATGGGAGAAGGGAAGAAAAAGGAAATAAAGGATAATAATGATCCAGCAACAGAGACTGGTCAGACAGGTGGGAGGACCAGGAAAAAGAGGTTCCATGAAATCCTAGGAAGAAGGTGCTCTTCAGGAGAGGGTGGTCAACCGGGGCACATGATGCAGAGAAAAGTCAAGAAGGGTGAGTACTGAGACAAAGCCATTGGATTTAATAATTGAGATCACTGGTAGCAGCTACAATTACAATTTCAGTCCTAGTCAAGTCAGATGCCAGATTGAAAGGGGCCAAGAAGTGATTAGGCTGTGAAGAAATGGAGTCAAGGAGCTTAGATCACTTTTTCTAGGCATTGAAAGAGGAGAGAGATAGTACAAAAGCTTAGGGGATGGCAGGGTCAAGTGAAGGTTGTTTAAGGTTGGGTAAGAGCTGGGCATATTTGTAGACAGCAGGGAAGTAGCCAGTGGATAAAGAGAGATTGAAGATTAGAAAGAGAGAAGGAATGATCAAAGGACTTGAATCTAGATTTTGTTCAGAGCTGTTTCCATTAGACTCAGATGCCTCTGAGCGTATGAGACCTGCAAATCAAAAGTGAGTGAGAGAGGATTTACCCTCTATGATCTGCAGATAGAAGAGCATAGACAGAAATAAAAGTATCCTCAAATTAAGAGTTTGTTAAGTTGAAAATGGTTGGTATTATTTGTGAGAAGACTTCAAAGCAATCCCTATAACCATAAAGCACTGATTTTCTTTTTATTAAATTATCTTTATTATAAGCCTAATAATCATCAACACATAAAAAACGCATTTTTAAAAATTCGTGTTACTATCTTTGGTTTTTATAACATTTTCATTTCTCAACATATCCCTTTCCCTCTCTCTCTCACTGAGGGCCATCTCTTATAACTAAGAATAAAAGTAAAAGGAAAAAATAAGATAGCCAAACTGGCCAGCAAACAGCCAAGTCTTAAATTAAGTAGAGGGCTCCATACACATCATCCTCCTCCTCTTCCAATGAGGGAGAGAGTTCCATTCTTAAATGTCTTCTTTGGAGCCACCCTTGTTCATTAGAATTCATAGTATTCAGTTTTCTTTTTATTATTACTGCTCTTTCCATCTACGTTATCATAGCTTATCTTGTGCATATTGCTTTCTTGGTTCTGATTACTTCACTTTGTATCAGTTCAATTAATCAATAAACCTTTTTAAATGCCTACTATGTGCTAAGCACTTTGCTGAGTGCTGGGGATAAAAAGAGAGGCAAAAGACAGTCTCTGCCCTCAAGGAGCTTACAGCCTAATGACGCAGTAATTTCCTTTTACATTCATGCATCATGATATATTTACCCATTCACCAGTAGATGGGTATCTCCTTTGTCTCCAGTTCTCTGCTGCTACAAAAAAGGCAAACACTCGTTTTTCTTCATGGGGTCTAGAATTTGAAGGAACTTTAAGAGTCATCTTATCCATCAGCCCCCACAGAGCACTTACTTTTACTCATACAATCTGAGATGGAAGGGACCATCATAGACATCATCTTGTTTAACCTATATATTTTACAGATCAGAAAACAGATTGAGAGAGGGGAGGTAATGTGTTTGCACAGTTAGGCAGCAGAATTGGTTTGAACCCAGCCCCTCCAAATCCAAACCAGTGTTCTTTTCCTTTTATTGCACTGCCATAATACCAAGGGGCTGTGGCATCAGCAGGGTAGAGAAGAATCCTACTTCACTCATAGTTTTCCTACCATTACCTTGAAATCTTTAGTAGTCAAAAGGCAAAAATTTGGCAGTTGGTCAGGGATATCATTGGGGCCCTGATCTCACCTTGGTGCCCACCAAATATATTGTCTCCTCTTCCTTAGATCAATGGTGAAATGAGGGAATCATAGGAATCAGAGCCCCACAGCATCACCCATCAAACTGGCCGTGAGACACTTCACAAGTGCCAAGCACTGTGTGCATTGCAAGATGTTGATTTTCAATAATGACAGCTACATACATAACCAGTAGCACATTCGGTACCTGGGGATCAGATGGCAGCTCCCGGGTATCTGTGCATTCCTCTATAATTCTGAGGAGCTTGAGCATCCTCTAACCGGAGTGTTGGTGAGGTCTGAAAATGTAGTCCTGTAGGGAAACTCCTAATTGCCAGTGAGTCACTTTCCATTCTAAGCAAAGAGGTTTCTGTTGGTGACATTAGAGAGCAGTAGCTTGTCTGTATTGTAACAGCTTAATTATAAGTATGGGTATAATCACACAATCTGTCATTATACCTTTTTCTTTCCACCCTGAGAATTTGTACTGCAATCACCATAACAGTGTAACAACATGAAAAACAGACTGTCTGGTCTCCCCATGATCATTTCCTTTGCCATGCCTGGTAGGGAGGAGCAGGCAGGGCTGGATGAAACTCACATCTTGCAACAAAAACAAAACCTGAATGTCTTGCCGCCATCACATGGGACAATTGATTTGAATCTCTTAAAAGAGCATTTAAGACCTCCTGCATTACCGGTCAGTTTAACAGCCCCTCTTCCTAATTCAGTTTGCTTAGTACTAATTTCCATCCAAACTAAGTGAAATAGAAATAACCCCAGAAAACCCACCCATGTGTTATCCCTTGTCCCTGCAGTGAAGGAAATTTATTACTTGCTGTGCCTCAATGCCTGATATTGCCAGAAAGCCTTCAGGGCGAGGAACAGGGTGAGAGCACCACTCTGTCTCTCTCTGAGAAGGGGACCACCTGCCTGGTGCTACCAGCCTCTGGAACAATGGGATTGTTCGACACCAGGAGAGAGCCCAGCAGTCTCGGAAGATGGGAAAAAAGAGAGAAACCCCAGAGGAACCAAGCCTTACTCTTCTTCATTGTCTCAACTGCTGGGTAAGTCAAAACTAGGTGACAGGTTTTATGCTGTTCCAGAAGGTTGGCCATGTGGGGCTTCCCTGTTTCGGGAAAAGTTGGCTTAGAAGAGCCAATGAGTGAAGATCCATTTAAGCTCAACAATTATTCATAACTATTTATTAAGCATCGTTAATAAGGTTCCACAAGTTGCAAAAGGAGGAAGAAAAAGTTAAATCAACTCTCCTACAGTGCCCTTTGCATTTTTTAGTTAAAAAACCCTTTTAGGTGTCTGCACAATAATCTCCTGGTAGATTGGAAAGAAAGAATGAATGAATTTACATATCTAGGATGTGCTGGACCCTGTGATCAGTGCTGGGGGTACACATATAGAGTGATTGCTCCTGCCCTTGAAAAGCTTACATTCTATCAATCCTTGTGCCTTAGCACAGTGCCTGTACGTAGCAGACATTTAATAAATGGTTTTTGACTGATTAACATGTCTTTCTGGGCCTCCATGTCTTCGTTTGTAAAATAAAATGGTTGGACCAGATAATATACTTCAAGGGCAGTAACTACATTTTTGTAACAAGTCCAGCTAGGAATTATCCCAGAATGAGAGGAACTTTATCTCAAAGCACCAGCTTCTAGGAGATGTGGTCATATAGCCTTTCCTAGAGCTACAACCCCCTCCCTGCATTGCACCTTACTTCAACATCTTCCACTAGCCTGAGGCACAGTTACCACTCCCAAGGTCAAAGGCTGCTCAAGTTCCTCTTCCCATAAAGCCCATTTTACAAGGTCACCTTCCCCACTTACCCATAAGAGGCTGACAATCAAATGACTGTCTCTTCTAGGCTGACTGTACCTGTCCAATTTTTTCACCCATTGGTCCCAGTTCAGCCTTTAGAGGTCAATCAGAGACAGTCTTTTCCAGGACAATACTTCAAATACATGAAGATAGCACTCACCCTGACTGCACTGCTGGTTAGCTCTATGGCGGTGGGCAAATCACTTTATGTCTTGGAGCCTTAGTTTCCACATTTGTAAAATAAGGTGATATAGTAAGAAAAGCATTGGATTTAGAGCTGAGAGACCTGGATTCAAATATCAGTTCTACTATGTGACCTTGGGTAAGTCATCTACAACACAACCTCTCATAGACCCAAATGCTTGAATTTGAAAGCATTTCTATTTATCCGTCTGGTGGCTTGTCAGAATTTCACAGCAAGACAGTGGTGTGCTACAAGTCGAGTCCACTCTTCTAGAATCTCTTGTCTTTACTTCACATACTCCTCTGCCTTCTTCATTATAAGTCAGGTCCAAAAAATGGATCATTGTGTTATGCTTTAGCACCCACTGAATTTTAGTTTTAGGTCCTCTTAAGTTCCCTCAGACAAAGAAAGAGATAATACTGCAGATGTGCTACTTATTCATCAGTCATACTTAACATTACCACTTAGGCGAATGTAATTCTGAAAAAGAGGAAAGGAAGGAAGGAGTGAAAGAAGGAAGGAAGGAAGAAGGAAGGAAGGAAGGAAGGAAGGAAGGAAGGAAGGAAGGAAGGAAGGAAGAAAGGAAGGAAGGAAGGAAGGAAGGAAGGAGGAGGGAAGGAAGGGAAAGAAGGAAGGAAGGAAAAAGTAGAAAGAAAGAAAGAGAAAGAAAGAAAGAAAGAGAGAGAGAGAGAAAGAGAAAGGGGGAAAGAAAAAAGGGGGAAGAAGGAAGGAAGGAGGCAGGGAGGAAAGAAGGAGCTTTAGAGGCCATCTGGACTAGTCTAATTATAAAAATAATTTTTCTAAGGTCACTAAGGTGATAGTGTCAGGATTTGAACTCAGGACCTCTGCCTCCAAATGCAAATATTCTTTCCATGAGAAATTCTACTGATTTTTATTTTCTCATCTTAAACATATATTAGCAATATCATTGTCCATGTTAAATGTATAGATATGTAATATATTCATATATAATATACATATTATTGTAACATTCTGTAACTTGTAACTATAAATATATATGTATATGTGTGTGTATATATGCATATATATGGGAGGAGAGAGAGGAAGGTAGAGAGAGAGAGAGAGAGAGAGAGAGAGAGATGTACAAGCATTACAAAGAATGAACACATAAGGTGTCCCAAAGGTCATTTGTTGTTCAGTCATGTCTGACTCTTTGTGACTCCATTTGGGCATCTTGGCAAAGATACTGAACTGGTTTGCCATTCCTTCTCCAGTACATTTTACAGATGAGGAAACTGAGGCAGAGTTAAGTGACTTGCCAATGGTCACACAGCTAGGAAGTGTCTGAGGCCAGATTTGAACTCAAGAAGATGAGTATGCCTAGCTTCAGGCCTGGCACTCTATCCACTGTGCCACCTAGCTGCCTTATCTGCTATTTAAATCTGTAAGAGCAAAAAAAACCAAACTAAAACAAAAACAGCACTCAGATTTTTGGGACACCTTGTATTGTATGGAAAACATACTGCAAAGTTTTAGGAATTAGGGACTGTGTAAACTTAATACCCAAAGAGAACTTATTTTTCATGCACTGTGAAGACTATCTTACCAATGAAAATCAATAAGGCATAAATTCCAAGTTTGTCCTGAAATGGAAGTAGATTTGTGTTCCTCCTTCCACATTTTTAGCCTATTCCCCTTGTGACCAATGGTGTATATTTTCAAGATGGTGCCCATATAGGTTATGGTTATGTAGCCATGGATACAAGCCCAGTCCATTGGTTCATCTGGGAATGGGATCCTCTGACTTTCATCTCATCACTCTCACCAAGATGATCAACTTCACTTGTGGCTTAGATTGCTCTCATTTCTATGCTTGGCATCTCTGAAATCAGAATTAATTATGACTATAAGGCATATAAAACTTCAGAGTTCAAAGGCACTCAGAAGGTCATCTTATCCCTATCTGATGCATGAGTGATGGAATGGAAAGAGGATTGAATTTGGAGTCAGAGGAGCGAGGCTTGAATCTTACCTAGCTTTGCTGCCTGCTGCCAGAACATGGGCAAGATTCTCCTTCTCTCTGGGCCTTGGTTTCCTCTTTGGAAAAAAAGAGAAAAATCTGGACGGAATTACTTTTAATGTCATTTCCAGGTCTAAAACCTTCTAACTTCCTTTACAATCACTCAGTCTATACTAACTATTGACAAGTAGGGTGGTATGATGGAAAATGCACACTGCACTTGGAGGTCCTAGAAATCCTAGAAATAGTTCCTCTGTTGACTGTCAAGTAACCAACCTATCTGAATCTCAGACTCTCCACCAAAGAAAAAGGGATAATTACTCCCTGCCTCTCAGAGTCCCTATAGGAAAAGCTCTTTATAAATCTTAAAACATTATGTAAATGTGAATTATTAGCACTTCCAGTGATGAGAAGCTCACTACCACAGTAAGTATCCCATTTCCAGTTTTTTAGACAGCTCTAAGTATTAGAAGTTCTTTCTTAAACACCCCTATTTGAAGGAGCTGTGATTTCTCAAGCTTGGAGTAACCCATCAATGACCCAGTAGATAAATCCTGAAAAGTAGCCTGAGACACACAGAAGAATAAAACCTTCATTGAGAGCTGGAAGAAACCTCTTGGGTCATCTGGCCCAGGCCATTCATTTTATAGAGAAGGAAAATGAAGCCCTGGGAGGTTAATTGATCCATTGAGAGTCATCCTGCTAGAGGAGGGATTAAGGTTTTCCTTAATTCCTGAACCCAAGCTCGGAATTCTCTCCACTAGGAAACAATCCTTTCACATATTCTTTCTATTCTTTCACATAATGAGCCCAAATCTGCCTTCCTTTAACTTCTCCCCATTGGTCCCCATCCTTTTCTGTAGAGTCTTAACTTAGTTGTCCCTCCTGAAAGGTAGAGATATCCTGAGTGACTTCCTGAAACACAGAAAGAATTTCAGATAATGACACCAGCTGTTTCTGGCTCGGTTTTTATACGATGATGTTTATTTTTCTCTGGGTTGAGCAAGGTGGATATAGCTACTTCCAAAGGATACTGCTTTGAGAATAGGGAGGGACAGGGAAGGAACCCTGGTTATTTTGTGGAATCCATCTACCTTTGTGTCCACTGATGGGCTCTAATGCCTCTGCAAAAAAAAAGCCCTTGGTTTCAACAGTCTAAGATTCCATTTGTTAGTGCCATCCCTCCGGATTTTTGCCATGCTTTATGTGTTCCCTGCATTAGGCCTTAAGTTGAGGGAAAATAATTAGTAATCTAGGCAGCACAGCTCTGATGAGACACCTGCAGCGTAATCACCCAAATCAAATATTTGGCTCTGCTTTTTCAGATGATCTATCTCTTCCCACGACTGCTGAATGGCAGCTTAGCCGAGCTTGTACTGAAAATGAAGAACGGGTCTGGGGAGGAGGGATCCCTCCTGTTCTGGATTGTCACATTCAGCAACATGTCCTGGTGTACCTATCACAGAGACACAGCTCCCAGACTCTGCCTTCCCATCCAATCCCATCAAATGAGAGGAGCAGCTTGGGGGGAAATCGGAAAAGACAATTTAATTTACTCAAGTGATGCTGGAATAAATAGTCAGATTGCCAAGGAAGCAACCAATTGCATCCTCTGGAAATCATCGCTGCCCAATTCAAGGGCTGTCAGCTTTCAACAAAATGTGTGGGGGCTGTTAGAATTTTGAGCTGGACCTTAGGGATCATTGAGGTTCATTAGGTTGCTCTGATTTCTGGTTTTGGCATCGCTGAAAGCTGAATTAATTAGCACTATCTGCCACATGAAACCTCTGATTTCAAAGGCATAAGAAAATGTGTATGCTTTAGTGGAAGGAGTGCTAAGCCTAGACTGTGGAGCCCTGTGCCTGAGGCCGGATTCTAGCTCAGCAACCATGGACAGGTCATTTTAATTTGCTCAGGATCAGGGTCCTCATCTGTAAAATGCAGAGAGTAGTACTTGAAATGCCTACCTTACAAGATCTTAGCGAGGAAAGCTCTTTGCAAAAGTATTTCCTAGGATCCAGATGGCTCAGTGGATCGACTGCCAGACTTGGAGTTAGGCATCAGACTTTTAGAGGCTATATGACCCTGGGGGAGTCACTTAACTTCTCTCAGCCTCAGTTTCTTCATCTGTAAAACAGGGAAAATGATAATACCTGCCTCCTAGAGTTGTGAGGATCATTAGAGATAACACAAAGTGTTTTGCAATCCTTAAAGTTAATGCGTAAATACTACCTAACATTATTAAAACTGAAAGGGCCATGTAAGTGTGAGTTATTAGGTATATGAAGCCTAGACAGATTTCAATGTCTTACGTAAAGCCACACAGCCAATTAGCAGCAGAATTTTCAGAATTGAAGTCTCCCCACTCTCAGTCGCTCAACAACCATTTATTAAGGCTAACTACAGACTAAGTGCTGTGCTAGGTCCTAGGGATATGAAGATAGAGCAAACACCATTTCTGCCTTCAAGGGAAGTACATTCTAATAGGGGAGAAAACAATGTGTATATACATACACATAGATATGTGTGTGTATGTGTATACACACATATATGTGTTATTATAGATGTTCTCCAGTCATTTCAGTCACGTTCCACTCTTCATGACTCCATATGGGATTTTCTTGGCAAAAATATTGGAGTGGTTTGTTGTTTCCTTCTCCAGTTCATTTTACAGATGAAGAAACTGAGGCAGAGTTAAGTGACTTGCCCAGAGTCACACAGCTAGTCAGTGTCTGAGGCTGAATTTGAACTCAAGTCTTCCTAACTCCAGACCCAGTGTTCTATCCACTGTGCCACCTAGGTGCCCCATTACACATATTACATTACTATTTGTATTAAATATTACATACTATATGTGTTTCATATACACACACTCATATATATGTGTATATATGTATGTGTGTACATGTGTATGTATGTACATGTGTATGCATGTATTATTAAATGCAAATGCACTTCCAAGGGAAGTCTCTAGCATCTGGGGAAGGGGGGCTGTAGAGAGAACTAGAAAAAGTCCTCCTGCAGAAAGTCATGTCTGAGCTAACCGTTGAAGGAAGCCGTGGATTCTAAGAGAAAGAGCTGAGGAGGGAGAACATTCCAGGCAATCCAAATGCATGGAGATGGGAGATGGAGTGGCATGTGAGAGCAGAAACTAGACTGGTGTGACTGAACTATCCAGAAAATTAGGTGGCAAAGCTGTTAGAGTGTTGGGCCAGGTATCACAAAGACCTGAGTTTGAATCCCACCTCAAACACTTATTGGCTGTCTCACTCTGGGCAAGTCCACTCTCTCCCTTAATTTCTTCTCTCTAAAATGGGGACTATAGTAGTACCTACCTCTCAGGGCTATTGTGACATTCAAATAAAGTCATGTGTTTAGTAATGCCTGGCACTTAGCAAGAACTTAATGGATGTTTGCTTCCTTCCTTTCTCCTTATAGTTACATGAAGGAGACAAACGCAAAAGAAAACTGGAAAGAGAAGAGGCCTGTTAATGAAGATCCTTAAAATGACAAACAAAAGAGATTATATTTGGTTGTAGGGAGGACAGGAAGCCACTAGAGTTTGAGTTAGATAGCAGAGAGGGAGGTTGTGGCATTGTCAGACCTGTACTTCAGGAAAATCATTTTAGCAGCTGGATGGAAGATAGATTGGAGTGAGGAAAAACTGGAGATATGGAGACCACATAGGCTCATTGTGTTCTTTCTCCTTGCCCCTCCATGGCAGTCCAGATCCCTTTATCAGAGGAGGATATCTCAGCAATGAATCCCAGGGCTACTTCCTCCCTAGTGGTCTTCTTGTCCTTGCAACATTTTCCATTCTATGGCCTCCTCCTCTGATTGCTCAGCTCATCCCCAGACCCTTCATCTGAGAAAGTATCTCCACCAGTCATTCGCACTTCAAACCTGAATCAACCCATGAATCTCTGGACCACTTTGCCTCTCCCACACAAATACCCTCTACCCTCTATCCCCTCCCAACCCCAAACCACTCTCCAGCTCTCTTTTATGCATCTTTCCCCCATTCAAGAGTAAGCTCCTTGAGGGAAGGGACTGAATTCCTTTTGCTTTTATTTGTATTCCTAATGCCTAGTAGTGCCTGGTGGATTGTAAGCACTTAATAATCTATCTTATATCTTAATAATTCTATCTATGTTTCTGTCTGTCTGTAGTATGTGGCACAGATCTATGATTAGCATGGATTTTTTTTTGCTTGCTTGTTTATTTAATTAACTATATAGGATCACAAGATTCTAAGATTTAGAAGACCCTTAAATTTCATCTAGTCAAATCCAGAGCCATAACTGATATGAGGCAAACAATTTTTCCCCCATGGTGCTGCCATAGAGGGGAGATACATCCTCTCTATGCCAATCATTATCTCCTTACCTATTACATACAGTACAGCTACCCCATGGCAGACCTGTAATCTATGCTGGCACCAACTCTTATCCCACCTCCTCCTACCCAATTGATCTTGCCCTGGGTAAAAACAAAACAAATAAAAAATCCTTTTACAATTCTATTCAAACTTCCTTGTTTTACAGATGGCAAAAATGAAGCCAAGAAAAGAGAAGGGACTTAACCTTAAGTCCAACAGATCTTGACTCTTTATATTAGTCACTTTTAATATTTCAATTAAGTTTTCATTTGAGGTTAACATTTAAGATCCTGTCATTTGGAAAGAGACAACAGTGACAACTGGAAGGATCATTGGGGAGATTTTATCCCTAAGATTGAACCTATCACCTCTACTCCTTTGGGTAGTTCATAACTTTCCAAAAGTATGAGATAAAGCATAAGCTTCCAAGTTTTGTTTTTTTAATTGTAGAGCCATAAATGCTTCATAAATTTATGACTGAAATTTGGAAAGATTATCTATCATTTATGTGTTCATATATGTCATATATGTGTATATATGTGTTTATAAATGTATGTATATACATATACATACACACACACATATATGACTGGTTTGTTGGTTGTTGTCCTTTATTCTTGAAGAAGACCAAAATGACATCACCAGTGGGGTCAAGTTTCAATGTGGCTGACTATGGCTGACAAATGTGTCAGACCAATACAAACTCAGAATGCTCTACCACAGGTTGGGTATAAATAGTCCATGTGAATATTGGGGGAGGATACACCAAATCTGCATATCCTGTGTTTCCTTTGAACTGTTTCAATTCTGCTCTACCCATAGAGCACAGCACCTTCTCTGATAAGGGCACACCATGGTGGGTGGTCCTGTGCCAGTGCCTCCCATGTCACACAATCAGTTCCAAAGTTCTTAAGAGAGACCTTGAGAGTGTCCTTGTATTGCTTCTTCTGACCACCATGTGAACACTTACCCTGTGTGAGTTCTCCATAAAATAGTCTTTTTGGCAAGTGTATGTTTTGCATTATAATAATTTGACCAGCCCATCAGAGTTGCACTCTTTGAAGCAGAGTTTGAATGCTTGGCAGTTTAGTTCAAGTAAGGACCTCAGTGTCTGGTACCTTATTCCTGCCAGGTGATCTTCAGAATCTTCCTAGGACAGCTCAAATGGAAGTGATTCAGTTTCCTGGCATGGCACTGGTAGACTGTCCAGTTTCACAAGCATACAACAATGAGGTTAGCAAAATGGCTCTGTAGACCTTCAGTTTGGTAATCAGTCTAATACCTCTTCTCTCCCATACTTTCCTTCAGAGCCTCCCAAACATCGAGCTAGCTCTGGCAATGCATGCATCAACCTCTTTATCAATGTGTACATCCCTGAAAAGTACACTACCAAGGTAAGTGAACTTATCCATAGCCTTCAAAACTTCTCCATTTGCTGTAACTGATGGTTTCACATAGGGATGGTGTGGTGGTGGCTGACAGAGCACCTGTGTTTTCTTGGTGTTGTTAGGCCAAAATTAGCAGAAGCAGTACAGAATTAATCTATACTTTATTGCATCTCAGCTTCAGAGGCTGCAGTAAGTGCATAATCATCTGCAAACAGAAAATCATGCACCAACACTCCTTTCACTTTGGTCTTGGCTTGTAGCCTTTTCAAGTTGAAGACTTTACCATCAGTGTGGTAGCTGACCTTGATGCCATGTTCATCCTCATTGAAAACATTTGACAACATGGCTGAAAATATCATGCTTAAAAGCATGAAGCAAGCACACAGACTTGTTTCACTCCATTGGTGACTGGGAAAGCACAAGAGCATTATCTATTATCCAGAACCCGGGCAAGAATGCAGTCATGAAATTGACATAAAATGCTGATGAACTTCTCCGGGCAACCAAATTTTGACATAATTTTCCATAAGCCCTCAGGACTAATAGTATCAAAGGCCTTGGTCATATCTACAAATGTGGTGTGCAGACCTCTGTTCTGCTCCTGGCATTTCTCCTGGAGTTGTTGGACAGCAAACATTATATCAACTGCTCCTCGGCCCTTTCTGAAGCAACATTGATTCTGTTAGATGACTATCTTCCAGGTGAAGGATCAGCCTATTAAGGAGGACTCTGGCAAGAATCTTGCCAGCAATGATTAAGACAGTGACACCTCCCCCTCTATGTGATTGTCACAAGACAATCTATTTCCTTTACCTTTACAGAGATGGACAATAGAGGCATCCTTGAATTCATGGGGATAACCTCCTCCTGCCATATAACCTCAAAAATTTCAGTCAGCTTTTGTGAATCTCAGCTGGAATAGAATCAGCACCAGGTGCTTTGCCACACAAAAGGAGCCTGATGGCGTTCAAAACCTCTTCTTCAGTTGGAACTTCAGGTAGTGAGTCATTGACTTTAACCTGAGGCCTCAACATTGATTGATGACGGTCTGTTGAGAACTCTACGGAAATGTTCAGCCCATCTCTCTAGAATCATATCCTCATCACTAATTGTAAGGCCGATGGTATATAAATCTTCCCCACCCATTAATAAGCTTCATATGAAGCCCTGGCACATAGCCAATTGGGCTCTGGGCCACAAGGATTTCCACACCTTTCCAATTAAGTGCTGATTTCCATGCAAGTGAAAGTCTTTGATTGGAAACAGCATATATTGTATTGGTTGGAGGGAGAGGTGTGGGCAGAGAGAGGAACTTGCCATGAGGAACTTGCTTTCGAGGAGGCTTGACTGAAAAAATGCTTGAGATGTCAGTGCTCCCTGGATTGGTGATGAGTACCTTGGTAAATCTTGCCTTCTGGTATCCTAACAGTAATGTTCCAAATAAATATTTTGTTTTTTTCTTGGAGGAAGAGAGTTTATTATGTTTTGTAAATAGACCCTTGGAATACATATACATATTCATGGCAGCTGTTATGAGTATCACATTGGCTTTACAATAATCAATGTGGCTCTATCAGCACTGAGTAGTTGAGATGCACCATAGGTCTTTGGCCCATAAATAGCCTTCAAGGCATCATAAAAACACTTTGGATTGTTACTATCAGCATAAAACTGAATTTTCATCTGCCTTCATACTGAGTCAAGAATCCTGCATCTCTCTAAGCCTTGCTTGTACTTTGCTTTTGATGACATGAAATACTGCCTTCTTAGAGATGGATGAACTATCCTGCTGGTAAACCCTGTGGAATTCTTGTTTTTCATTTAGCTACTTCCAAATTTCACCATTATTTTCATCAAACAAGTCTTGGTGTTTGCGAGTGTCCTAGCCCAAATGAGCAAATTGCAGTGCTATACACCGAATCTCTGAAAGCTGCTCACTCTTTTTCTGCTCCACTGTTACCAACTGCATGTTGGCTCAACTTTCCATCCAAGTTAGCAACAAACTGTTTCCACCCAGAGCAGAGCTCTAATTTGTTGACATTAATTCTGGTAGTCATTTTGCCTTGGGGACGTCACTTTCATTGAATGGGAATATTTAGCTTGGAGAGGATAAGTCTATGATCAGTCCAGCACTCTATACCACACATTGCCTTCATGACTCTCACATCCTGTCTGTCTCTTCTCCTTACAATCTATTGAATGCCAGTGTTTGCTGTGAGAGTATATCCATGAAGTTCTATTGCATTTAGGTAAACAGAAGACAGTGTTGGTGATAAGAAGGTCATGAGATACATGAGTCTTCAGTAGTAAGTGACGATTGCTGTTGCTGTTTCCAACTCCATTCCTACCTAGGACTCCCTGCCAAGTGTGGTAGTCTGAGTCTACTCTAGCATTAAAGTCACCCAGAACTGTTAGTTTGTCATCTTTTGGCACATTGATAATAAGGGTCTCCAGGTCTTCGTAAAATTTTTCTTTGACCTCATTAGGGTTCGTCATGGTGGGAGCATAGGCACTAATGATGGTGACATAATGTTTTCCTACAAGTGGCGATCACATTGTCATGAACCTGTTGTTCACTCCTTTTGTCAGGCATACAAGTTTGTTGACTAGATTAATTTTGATCACAAAAACTATGCCAGCTTCATGGTGCTCCCCTTCACTGTGGCCACTCCATAAAAATGTGTGTCCAGCTCCAACTTCAGTAAACTGGCCTTCATTTGCCAGCCTTGTTTCACTTAGGGCTGCTATTTGGATGCAATACTTGCTGAGTTCTCTTGCAGCAAGAGCTGTTCATCTTTCAGGTTTATTCGATTTTGTGTTGTCTGTAAGTGTACATATACTCTATGTGCCAATGGTGAGTAAAATCATCTTTGCAGGCATTCTTGTACATTTTTGTGTGTTTCAACCACAGAGTGGGATTCCTCACCTGCCATGGTAATCAGGCCAGGGTTGGGTAAGCAGACAATTCTTAAGGCATCCTTTCTAGCCCCTTCCTCACACTAGGAGGTAGGCAATGTGACCCTTAAAAGGCTGCTCAGACACCGAGAGGGCTACCAAATCCCACTGATGCTTCCAGTGAGAAATGACTGTATAGCCTGAGCCACCTGTGTGCAGGATTGTGACTACAGCTCCCAGTATATCTGCACCTGCTGCTTCGTCACTTGCCTGTTGCCACAGGACTTTGAGATAGGTATAATGGCAAAATGGTATGGGCAATGTCTTTTGATTTGTGCATAAATTGGATTTAATTAAGGCAGTTACACGAAGTTGCCAACTTCACTGTCTTCTCCAGAGTCATCACAGTCTAGTGGCTGAACAGAATCAAGATGGCTGGTTATGGTTCAAGATGCAGTGGATAACCTTGATGTCTTCGATGTCTGACCAAGTTCTAAGCTCTCCACAGTGCTTGCTTCAACTGCCTTCGTGGCCATAGGAACAAATTGTTCTCATTCCACCCACTCCACCAAGGGAAGTCTTCACATGCTTGGGGTAGACACCCCCCTAACTCACCAATGGGTTTGAGACCCCTTGGTTGCCCTTGACCTGGTTTAGCCAGTCTGCCAAAACAGTTCGCTGAGGTGTGACTGCTGCTCATGCTACAGCTTCTTGGAGCCACAGGTGAGAGATGGGTGGAACAGGAGGACACCAAAGGTGGAAAGCAGCCCTGATGGCTTGGCAGCCATCACACAGAGGTACTCATCTTCCCTGAACACACCCTACATACATATATGACTATATGTATACTATATGCTATATATGTATAAAACATGCATATATGTATATAGACTATATTTATTATAAACTCTCTTTTTTGTTTCAGGTTAATCTTCGTTAATGTTAAAATAAACTGGAGCTGTGCACGTCCTACCTTTCAGCTTGATCTAAAATTGAATCGGGCCTCACAAACTGAAATCCAATGGAGAGAAGATTAGGTCCAACAGCAATCTTGGGCAAAAAAAAAAAATTATACAAATGAATGAAAATTGATCTTGGTAATATTGAGGCTGAGATTAAGTGATCAATTTCATAATGATCTTTAGGTACTTTTCAACTAAATGCATGAGATTATGGAAAACTAACTTTGCTACTTTGGATACACATGTTCAAATGAAGGGACTCTATTAAATATTCTCCAAGATCCTTCTCAGTTCTGGGATTATTAATATGTCTTACTTCATTAAGACACCACCATAGAAAATTTCACAGATTAATGTGTCAGATAATTTGAAAGTTAGATGAGACCTTTCAAGTCCCTAAATCCAAGCCCCATATTCTATGGAGGGGGAAATTTAGACCCAATCCAAAATCACTCTGCTTGTTATTAAAAGATCTCAGATGAGAACCCAAGTTTCCTAATGGCCACTCCAGTGTTCTTTTTAATTGTGCATAATGGATGAATCAAGTATTTGGCTAAAACACCTAAAATGCTTTATTTTCATATTCAGCACAGGTGATTGTATAGTTCATACATTACAATACTATGGATTACCGTTTAGGAACAATTAATAACTGTAGTCAAGGATCAATATGAGTTGCCATTTGCAATCCCAAGCCTACCTGTTTTGAAAGTTTTCAGAAATAATAAGAATAACTACAGAATTAATAATGCATGAGACAAATGAGACAATGATGATCACTAGGAGATACCATAGCATAGTGATTGGAGTAATAGAGTTGGAGCCCAGAAGATATAGATTTCGATCTCACCTTTGACCTTTACTAGCAATATACCCTGAACAAGTTATTTTATCAAAATATACATCAGATAACTTCCTAGGGCTTATCTACAGTGACAGAGACTAGTAAAAGGTAGATCTTTAGAGGATTTGCATAATAGTAACTCAAATTTATATAACGCTTTAGAGTTTACAACAAGTAATTTGCCCAAATACTGATTAAGAAGTAGAGATTCAGAAAGGCTAGTGAAACAATGCCCACTGTGGGTATTATTATATTGTAGATCTCTGGCCAAAACTGTCCAAGCTAGGAGGCAAAATATTGGAAATTGTAGATCAAAGTGTGTCCTGAATTTTAGGGCAAAGGTCAGCTCTCATGACTGATGATGATGATGATGATGATAATGATGATATCTAGCATTTATATAGCATCTACTATGTGCCAGGCACTATGCTAAAGATTTTACAAATATTATCTCATTTGATCCTTACAACAGCTCTGGGAGGTAGGTATTGTTATTATCCACATTTAAAAGTCAAGGAAACTAAGAAAAACAGGCTGAGTGCCTTTCCCTAAATCATACAGCTAGTAAGTGCCTGAGATTGGTTTTGAATTCAAGCCTACCTGACTCCAGACCCAGCACTCTACACATCAAAATTCATGAATGGAACTCCAAACTTCCAAATGTTTTAGAATTCTATAATTACTAGCTGAGGCCTATATGAGGTAAATCTTTCCAAAAAACCTCTAAATTTTAGCCCCAGTTCTGCCCATATGGGAACCAAACCCACCAGAAGCCAATCTGCAGGCTTTTTTTTTCTGGAAAACTGCCTGGAATGGTACACAAACAGATATTTGGAAACAAAGGTTTGAATTAGGGAAGAACTGGGTCTTGCATTGACACTGATCTCCACACTGAACTCAACAGCTAGTCTAGCCCCTGCCAAAACAACCATGCTGCCATACAGACACAACCTAAAAGTAATTTTCCAGCCCATGAGTATGGGTGCTGACTGTTTGCAGAGGCAGCAGGTGTAGATGGCACACACCTGTTTTAATTGCTTCACTGAAACATGGTAAGACTCTCGCCCAAGTCCAGAAATGGAGAGGCCTTTTCTTTTTCAATTCAGGATACTGCAGACAGACCAGATGGAATTCTGTCGGCTGTATGATTGAGCATATTTTTCATTTGAAAGTAGAAACCACTGAGTACATCATCTGCAGGGTAATCCAGGAGGACATTTTTCTTCATTCCGTCCAATGGACCATGCAGAAACACCTGTTTCATATCTTGAAATCATTTGCAATTGCTATCTAAAAAGTCAGTGTTGAAATAGTATCATTAAGCCAAGTTTTTACATTTGTCTACTTGTTTGAGGATAAAAAGAGAAAATTTAAATTTGGATCACCTTTTCCATGAACATATTAATTGTAATAAGGATTTGATTATTTTTGTTTCCCTTTGTAAGCACATGAACTGAAGCAACAAGAAACTAAATGAGTTGGCCATGGTCATGTAACTTGATGGCAAAGTTATAAATAGAGATGTTTCTTAATTATTGACTGCAGCTGCTTAGTTGGGAGAAGATAAGACTTAGGAATATGATCATATCCTTCAAATATTTGAAGGGCCATAATGTAGAACAAGTATTTGACAGGTTGGTAGGTCATCTTAATAAAGAGAGTATTAAAACTACTATTTTGGAGTCTCAGATGTGCAGTTTTATCATGAAGATAAGCAGGATAAACAAGATCTTTGTGGTCCTAATTACGTTTACAGTCACTGAAAAAGCTTGGTCTGAATCATTCTTTAATGAAATTTATCACTACCCCTACATGAAAATGATCTCTTCCTGCTCAAACTTGTGACCTATTGCCTGGCTCTTTTCCTTATGTAGTAATTATGTGTGAATTTATCTTTCTCCCAATTTAATATCCTTGAGAATCTGTGTCCTCTCAATGTTTGTATCACCAACCCCCAGAACACGGCCTTGCACAATGTAGATGTTTAATACGCGCTTGTTGATTTAAATTGATGGCACATTATTTGATGAAAGAAAGAATAAATAGGAGAAATTCAGAGAAACAGGGGAAGACTTGTATGAACAGATTTAGAATCAGAAAAACAATGTACAAAATCAGGACAGTAAAGTAAGTGGAAACAATGCTAACAGGTAGCCAAACTTGAATTCTCATAATTAATTTCAATTCCAGAAAAAAAATAGTAAAACATACTTCCTCTTCTCCGTAGAGTTGTGGGACCCTAAACATGCAAAACATAGAGAGTCATTGGTTTCATTTAACTGTTATTCTTTGTTACAAAGAGGGCTTTAATCAGAGGAGTATGAAGACTATGTTGGCAAATTACTGTGGAAGAAAAACAAAAAATATCAATTAGACTTTTTAAAAAATAATTAAATTTCATTGACTCTTACCATGATCCTTTCGAAACTGAATGAAAACATCATCCTATCTTTCTGCAAAACCATACTATACCCACACCTGGCAGATATAAAAGAACTGGAGGAGATCCAGAGAAGGGAAAATACAGTGTTCAAGGTGATAGGTAGACTTATTTGGGGAGGGGAAAATAACCCTGAAATTAATGTTTCCTCTGGAGAAGCTTTTCCTGTCAGAAAAGGCCAAGGAGATTTATCATCAAGAATTACAGAAACATAAACAGCATTTGTAAAGATAAATATGAACCAGTTCACCAAATCCTAGAATACTACTAGGAAAGTATACACCTTAAAGCTGGAATGAGAAAATTCAGAATAAATTAAAGATATTATTTCCTAGAGCAGACATTAAATCTAAGGAACTTATTACCACCCCTATCCAAATTGATACAAAATTAAATTAGAAACAGATTCTAAGAATGTTGAATTAAATTTATAGATGGCATAAAAGAGAAAAGAGGCTATGTTGAGGTCTATACCAACCTTCGAGAGTGGTTTCTTTTTTTAACACATCCCTTGGAACATCTACTAGAGAAAAATTAGATAGAGCAAGATGCTGACCCAGTTCATTCACATTTCTATTCCCAAACATGATCAGTGTTTTCTTTCATATCAGTGATTTCTTAAGCTTGGCTTTATAATATCCTTAGGCTATGTCTAAACATCTCAAAAAGGTAAAAACTATCATAATTCCTTTTAAATTTTAAAATAATTATCTGCCAAGCAACACTTTTTAGGATAAATGACTTGAAGTCTAGTGAAAAGCATTGAGTGTCATACTCAAAAGAAGTCTGGGAAGCACTGTTAAACTATAAGTTAATGTCTCTTCATGCCAAAGGAAAAAAAATGATGTACAAAGTCATATTTCCAATTTACAAAGCACTTTAAAAATCGCAATGTGCTATGAATATGCTATCTCATTACAAACAACAGTATGAAATATGTTTTATTTCTCTTTTCACTTTATAGGGAAACTGAGACTCCAAGGGGTTAATAGTACCAACTTCACAAAGATTATCATGAGGTCAAATGGTAACAGAATAAGTAAAGTGCTTTGCAAAACTTAGTGATACATAAATTCTGTTATTATTATCACCTATTAGCTCTTGGTGATGTCAATCATCAGTTGCTAGGTGCATTCTATGTAGAATCAGGAAAATGGGAGAACTGGACTTACTAAAGCAGATTCCAGCACTGACATTTTACAATCTTGACCTTTGGTCCTTTATCATCAATTTCCTATAAAACATTCTAAACTGGATGTCTCTGAGATATCTTAAACCCAACAGGTTTAAGAAATCATCATTATCTTTTCCCCAAAACTCACCCCTCTTACAAACTTCTCTATTGCAATCAATGACACTGCCATTTTCTCCAGCCCCCCAAGTTTGTTACCTCATTGGAAACCTTGATGCCTAATTCTCATTTGCCTCACATATCTAGTCATTTGCCAAATTTCGCTGTTTCTATCTCCACAGCATCTATGGTATCCATCCTCTTTTCTCTAGTCACAGTTACCACCTTAGTTCATTCTCTCATTGCCTCACACTTAGATTATTGCTCTCTCTGCCTCAGTTCTTTCCCTGATCTAGTCCATCTTTCCCATTGTTGACAAAATGATTTTCCTAAATATCTGACCATGTCATTTCCCCACTCAGTGAACTCCAATGGCTCTGTATTTCCTTTATGATAAAATATGAACTCTTCTGTTTAGATTTAAAGCCCTTCACAACTTGGCCCTATCCTATCCTTTGAGTATTTTTGTACCTTGCTCTCCCTTTAAACTGTCTTTCTTTTCCATAACACTCCATCTCTTTTCTCTGTGTCTTTGCCATGGCTGACCTCCAGACCAGGAATAGACTTTCTTCTCATCTCTGCCTTATAGATTCCCTCTCCTTCTCCAAGACACAGCTCAACCTCTATCTTCTTTTTGTTTTTAGTATTTTTTTAAATTTTTATTTAATATATTTAGTTTTCAGCATTGATTTTCACAGGAGTTTGAATTACAAATTTTCTCCCCATTTCTACCCCTCCCTCCAAGATGGCGTATATTCTGGTTGCCCTGTTCCCCAGTCAGCAAACCCTTCTGTCACCCCACTCCCTTCCCATCCCCTTTTCCCTTCCTTTCTTGTAGGACAAGATAAATTTCTATGCCCCATTGCCTGTGTATCTTATTTTCTAGTTGCATGAAAAAAAAAACTTTTTTACTCTTGAACATCTATTTTTTAAAACTTTGAGTTCCAAATTCTCCAACCTCCATCTTCTTCATGAAAACTTTCCTGATTGCCCCCCATGAAGCTCTAATGTTCTCTTACCCAAACTACCATGCATTTAACTACTTTGTTTGTATTTGTATTTATTCTGTTTACATTTACTCATCCATATTTTTACAAGCACTTCTCTCCCTTTAGAATATAAGCTCCTTAAGTGGAAGGATTGTTTCATTATTTGTCTTTATATTCTCATGCCTAGCACAATGCCTGGCACATAGTAGATATATAATAAATGTTTGTTGATTGATGGATCCTATGGGAGTTTCACAGGCAGTGTGTAATTAAGCATCCAATGAAAATAGTTTCATGGGTCATGAGCACTGAAAATTCAGAGAATAAGATCATTTATGATCTAATTGAAGTCACTTTATTCAGGAAACGGGCTTTGAGATGGCCTTCAAAAGATGGGTAAAATTTGTTTCGATAGAAAAAAGAGGGGTGGGTCTTTCAGTTGAAGAGAAAAATATGAACAAAGGCAGTGGGATAAGAAAGGTCAAAAATATCTCTTGAGGAATATGGGATTTCTCTGCTATTTTTACATTCTGCTTCAGGGTACTCAGCTGACAAGGGAACCACTTCCAACCTCCTTCTGCTGAGCCCTTCATGTTGAAGTTAACTGAAATCAGGTTGTAATCCAGGATCAGGTGGGCTGGCCTAGGTTGGAAACAAGGCCTAGGTTGGAAATAAGGCCTAGGTTGGAGGGAGGCAGATGCAGCTTGCATGAAGTAAAGCTGGAAATTGGGATATAATTGTCAAGCCAAGGTTACTAACCTTGAAGCCAAGGAAACAGCATGCTTTGGGCCATTAAGTAGCTGGATGCACCTGAGCTTCATTCATTTGATAAGCCCCAACCATTTGGTTCCCTAAGGGTTCTCAACCACTGATCAATTGTTCTTTGCTAGGTGAATCATTAATTACAACCTACCAGATCTCATTCAAGGACAGGGCTACCCATGATCGTCTTAAAAACCGAAGGAGTTGTGTCATTAAAACCAGGTGACCCCTTTAAAACATAGCTGTGATCATAAGCTCACTTTCAAGTGTATTTTCCTCCCAGGAATCACTACCTATTCATCTGACCAACTATCCCATGAATGTACATGAGTTTTGGTCAGTTTCTGGCTTCTTTCCTTATTCCTTAACTCTTTCTTTTTTAAATTGTTATTTATTTATTTAATATTTTTATTTTTCAGCATTGATTTCCACGAGAGTTTGGATTACAATTTTCTCCCCATTTCTAC
>CM053624.1:271821548-271849158 GCA_028646595.1 Phalanger gymnotis | reverse complement strand
CTCCACCCACCCTCCCTAAGAAGGCAATTCAACATAGGCCACATGTGTATCATTATGCAAAACCCTTCCACAATACTCATGTTATGAAATATTAACTATATTTTGCTCCTTCCTATCCTATCCCCCTTTATTCAATTTTCTCCCTTGACCCTGTCCCTTTTCAAAAGTGTTTGCTTTTGATTACTGCCTCCCCCTATCTGCCCTCCTTTCTGTCATCCCCCATTTTTTATCTCCTTCCCCTTACTTTCCTGTGGGGTAAGATGCCCAATTGAGTGTATATGTTATTCCCTCCTCAGGTAAAATCCCATGAGAGCAAGATTCACTCACTCCCTTTCACTGTCCCCTCTTCCCTTCCAAAAGAACTGCTTTTTCTTGCCACTTTTATGTGAGATATGTTATGCCATTCTATCTCTCTCTCTCCCTCTCTCAGTATATTCCTCTCTCATCCTTTAATTTGATTTTATTTTTTTAGATATCATGTATGTATGTATGTACGTCTATTCCCTTCAGCTAACCTAATACTGAGGTCTCATGAATTATACACATCATCTTTCTATGTAGGAATGTAAACAAAACAGTTCAACTTTAGTAAGTCCCTTATGATTTCTCTTTCTTGTTTACCTTTTCATGCTTCTTTTGATTCTTGTGTTTGAAAGTCAAATTTTCTATTCAGCTCTGGTCTTCTCACTGAGAAAGTTTGAAAGTCCTCTATTTTATTGAAAATCCATATTTTGCCTTGGAGCATTATACTCAGTTTTGCTGGGTGGGTGATTCTTGGTTTTAATCATTGCTCCATTGACCTCTGGAATATCATATTCCAAGCCCTTCGATACCTTAATGTAGAAGCTGCTAGATCTTGCCTTATCCTGATTGTGTTTCCACAATACTCAAATTATTTATTTCTGGCTGCTTGTAGTATTTTCTCCTCAACCTGGGAACTCTGGAATTTGGTGACAATATTCCTAGGAGTTTTCTTTTTGGGATCTTTTTCAAGAAGCAATCAGTGGATTCTTTCAATTTCTATTTTACCTTCTGGTTCCAGAATATCAGGGCAGTCTTCCTTGATAATTCCTTGAAAGATGATATCTAGGCTCTTTTTTTTGATCATGGCTTTCAGGTAGTCCAATAATTTTTAAATTATCTCTCCTGGATCTATTTTCCAGGTCAGTGGTTTAACCAGTGAGATATTTCACATTGTTTTCCATTTTCTCATTCCTTTAGTTCTGTTTTATAATATCTTGATTTCTCATAAAGTCACTAGCTTCCACTTGCTCCAATTTAATTTTTATTGGTAGATTTTTTTATTATTTAATATATTTAGTTTAGAATGTTTGACACCTCTGTTCTAGACTTAAGAAAATGATAGAAAAAAAGTTAATAATGCCAATTAAACTTAAAAGTACATCACTTCACTGTTGACCCTCCCCTCCCATAGAGTGGGTTGTTAAACATTTGCCAGTACACTGGCAGGAAATATCTTGCTTCCTGTTTCATGTACCCAATACTTATGACAGTGCCTGGCACACAGAAATATTTTGATATTATACAATATTATACATATATCTTATGCATTTCTGAGTTTCCAAACTTTTTTCTGTATCATATGCTGCTTAATAAATGTTTTATCTCTTAATCTACTTTACTTCTCAACTCTCCCCAAACAGCCTGAAGAGTAGAAGAGGTGCTAGGCAGGTGATATGGGTTCAGATCCCATAGCTGTGTGGCCTGAGGTAAGTCCCTTAAGACCCTGAGCCTCAGTTCTCTCATTTGTAAGATGGCAATAATAGTAGCAACACTACCTTCTCCTTAGGGTTATGACAAAAGCACAGAAAAGCTGATGAGCTATATAAATATGAGTTATATGACCTTGTGTAACAAATTTCTTCCCTGAAATTTCCCTGAAAGTTCCAAAGAAATGAAAACAAATCCTGGGCCCCACTTCTGAAATTTCCCATTGCTAGGGATCATTAGCCCCTTTTGTGGGTTTTCATCTTTTGCCCCTCTCTCTCATACGTGACTGATCCAGGTCAAAAGAGCCCTTCAACTGCTCATCCCAATCCTCTGTTAACCCATTGAGTACTAGGTTCCCTTTAGGCTGGGCCACAACCCCAAGCATGGCATGGATTTGATGGATTGTACTTCTTACCTCCACTGATTTGAGCCCTACCTGTCAAACTCAGTAAGGTATTAATTGAATTGATCTACCTGCCTAGGGCCCTTCTGGATCTCTGGGGACTCCAAACAAGAGTTTGTTTCCCTAGGTGCTATCCCTGATCAAACATACAGTGCTATCTGATCTGGAAGCCCCTAAAGCAATCTCAGAATCCAAGGGATATCCTCTAAGGCAAATGGATCAATTGTCCAATGTGTACACCCACCAACTTTTGTTTCCCTGCTCTACCAAAGGGAATCATATAGAAACCCAGGACCTACTGGGGTGGCTGGCTAGTAAAAATTCAGTCATCCATATTGTGCCCCTATGGGATTTTTTTTAGCATTACACTATAACAATTATTGGGGTCTATATAAACCAGAACACTGTAATGAAGCTTTAATTCCACCATCTTTGAATGTGTTGGATAAGGAGAGAGCAGATGGTAAGTGTTGTATTCCCTAGAAACTATATTGGCTCCAATAGTGCTGAAGGTTTCTGTGGGCTAGTAAGCTTTCAGTAACTATTTGCAAGTCAGAGCTAATGTCTAGAATATCTGTCAGTGAGCTGGTCAAGATTCCGAGTCAGGAAGAGCCGAGTTCAAATTTTACCTCTGAAATTTACCAGCTGTGATCCTGGTCAAGTCATTTAAATTCTCTCACTTTCAGTTTCTGGAACTATGAAATGCAGATGATAATAGCTCCTACCTCACGAGGTTGTTGTAAGGAATGGAGAGGATATGGATAAAAACCTGTGTCCTGTGGGTTTGGTGGGGCAACATCTCCTCAGAAAGAGTAACCACAGAGGAGCAGCTATGTGGCACATGTGAATAGAACACCAGCTCTGGAGTAAGGAGGACCTGAGTTCAAATCTGGCCTCAGACACTTGACACTTACTAGCTGTGTGACCTTGGGCAAATCACTTAACCCCTATTACCTCGATTCCCCCCTCCAAAAAAAAAAAAAGAGTAACCATAGAGGTGAAAGAAAAGGAGCTACAGGATTTTGTGAAATAAAGACAGATTCTCAGTCTGTATTCTGTTCTGATTTCATCTCAAAAGGAAACTTCTAGGACCTCCAGTACCACCTTTTCTGATATTCTGATGAGATTAACTAGAGACTTTCTCTCCACAATTTGGTGTGATGAGATTAACTACAGAGAAACACCTTCATAGGAACAGACCTGATCTTGGGCAACACAAAGATTGACAAGTTACAAACCTAAGGTAAGACATTTCCCCCAAATCACCTTACATCCTGTCCTGAGTTATTCAACTTCACAGATGAGGGAAGAGCTTGAACAGCCTCATCTGATGGGCTCCTTTTGCCACTTGCCCTACAGTTGTATAAAACCCTGTAGTTATCCCTCTCACATTGAGGGGGAGGGAAAGGTTTAGGGGCCTTACACCCCCATGATTTGGAAAAACACATAACTTTTTGGGCCCTCCCTTCCTAGCAGAGAAGAAATAAGAATTATTATGGTATTAAAAGATAAAATATGTTAATATCATACGATATTATACATATATCTTATGCATTTCTGAGTTTCTAAAGTTTTTTCCGTGTCATGTGCTGGCCTCTGTGTGTCATCTGCAGCTTCTACAAAATTCCCCAAAATCTTCCCATTTAATTTCTTGTGCCAACCCATGATATATCCAAACCACAATGGGGAAAGTCACAATGTGGAAGTGATTAACTGTATATGTGTATTTCCCTTTGTTCTGTGGAGTTGCTGGCCACCTGGCAACTGCCCATCAGCTGACTCTAATTAAACCTTTTCTCTTCTAGCCTTGCCTCTTGATTTATTGACCTCTAATCAAAAGAACCAAGGAGTCAGGAATTCCTCTCCAGGAGGCTCTCAGAACCTCTGGATTTGAGAAATTCCCTAACAGGATCAAGTGAGATAATGTACATAAAGTGCTTAGTAAACCTGAAAGTGCTATACAAATTTTAGGTGATATTATATGCCAACCATGTTAACACTAAGTACTTGGAGCTAAGCAATTGAGGGAGGCAGTCAAACCCTCTGAGGTATAATTATAACACAGTAATAATCACAGTATTAGTTGAAAAAGAAATGACTTCTCTAAGGAATAATGAAGTAAATCAACAAATGGTATCTGCTTACAGTAAGACTCAGAGGAAGAAGAGACAAAAAAGGGGTGGCTGGAGACTCCTGGATAAGGGGTATCAAAACAGCTATTTGCCAACTTGACCTTTACAATTGTGAGGTTGGCTCCTTTTCGTGGGGCATGTATGCAGGACGTGACAATATACCTTCCAAGACATGAGAAATCTGACAAACACTATCCATTTCTGGTGACATACAAGGGAGCAAATGATACTGCCAGCAGTAACTTAGACTGCTTTGCTAGTGATTTTGAAGTACCAGGCAATAAACTGATGGCCTATATTGGCAGTCAAAATGGCGTCTTAGTACTTATTCAATCAAGTGCCTTTGAAGAGTTTTGGCCTTTATCTCCTTGATTAAATTAGGTAACTAAGGTGGAGCTCCAGGTGGGGCCCATGAAGGGAGGTCTGATTATATCTTTGCTCCCAAGTAGGCCCCAAACCCCTAGCTATTAGGTGCTAAGTCGACATGGGCATGAAGCCCTCAAGGTCCTAGGGGGAGGTGCTAACTCCAGAGCCAATAGTAAGAGCTTAAGTTCTGGTCACTCAGATGACATTTGATGATGGCTGAAGAGTGCATAAGAAGACAGAGCTATTTGCTTAGGGCTCTCACTCCTGGTGGTGTGCTGATGGGGAGACTCCAGGCAGCTGTTAAGAGCCCTCCAGCTTGTAAACCCAGATGTTGGGACTTTGTTAAACTCTGGTAACTATGTATTGGGATTTGAATCAGACAAGGTCTGTCTGTTGATGTTTGTAATTTGTTTGTATTTGCTCTGAAGTTCAGGGTGCTGGCTTTTTCCCTTGAACTAAGTGAATGACATTTGTATGCTGGATTAAAGTAAGATTGTTAATCCCTTAACGTTGCTTTCCTTAGTAAAGCAGATCAAAAGAACCTGAGCTCCCAGCTTTCTGTGAGCTGGTTGTTATTGGTTTTACACCCTCCACAGCAGCTGCTAGCCCTATTGTTGCAACATGGCCTTAGTGGCCAAGGTGATGATTTCATAGTTTCTCATAATTAACAGCCAAGGATTGGGCTTCAAAAGGGAGAAATAGATTTAGGAAATGAATAACTCGTTAAGTAACTGTTGTCAGAAAATGGAATTTAGATTTCTAAACCACAATTTAAAATACAAGAATCATAGACTTTTTACCAGAAATGAAGCATACTTCATGAGGGCTAATAAGATATAGAGTTTCCTGAAGTCCTACAAATATAATCACATTGTCTTTAATCTGGAAAGGAATTTGGGAAGGGAAGGGCAGAGGAAGAAGAAAACTACCTCTACCAAGCTAGAGACCATAGAAAGTAGCTAAAATGCACAGAAAAAAAATAGTGAGGAGTCCACCAATACTTCACAAGAGACAAATCCAGATAAGGATCTTATAATAAATCACATGGCCCAAGACATTCATACAAGCACATAACATATGGCTAAGAAGCAAAGAGATACTGTGACAAGTAAGCACATTTGACCTCATAGGTATCATTGAGATTTAGAAGAATGAACTTATGACTGGACTAAAATTCTGAAAAACATATGCATTATGCCAAAGGAACAGACTAGACAAAAAAAGTAGTAGATTGTATATTAAGATATAATCATGAGAGCAAATCCAGGAACCAAAGGGGCATAGCATGGTGGAAAGCATGAAGTAATATTGTCGTGGAAGTATGTTACAAACCACTAAGGCAGAAAGAAGAAATAGATGAGGAGCTCAAGAAATAGATCACAAGCCTTGCACATAGGCATGATATAGTAATAATGGGGCATTTTAGTAATCCAGACATTTGCTGGAGTTTTCCATTTATCAAAAGCAGAGTTGTTAATAAATTCTTTGTTCACCTTAATAGTAATTTCATTCATGCAAGGTAGAGGAAGAAATGGGGGAAATACTATTCTGAATTTGATTCTGGCCAGTGAGAAGGAATTGGTTGTCAGTGTAGAAATGTTGGAAACCTTGAGAAAAGTGATCATTCCACTTCCAGGTCTGTGCTAGAGAAAGGGCAGAAAACTAAGCATACTTTCACATTTCCCTAGATTTTAGGAGAGCATATTTCAAAAGTTCCGAAAAGAGAGAAGTGGGATCTCAGGGAATAAAATTTTCCAATTTCCAAGAGGAATAGAAGACTCTCCCCCCAAATTCTCAGAATAAAAACATAAACAATCCTCATGAGGAAGAACTGAAGACATTGTTTTATACATATATGTTCTGACCAAGTATAGCACCTCAGTCTCATGTGATGAAAGTCATTCCTTACCCTCTGCTTGTTCAAGTGATCCCATTACATCCCATCTCCTTCAATAGATTGTCCCCCTCTGCCACTCTAACTCTCACTTAATTTCGATATTTCCCTCTTTACTGGCTAATTTTCTACTGTCTACAAACATGCCTAGATCTCCCATATCCTAAAAACACCCTCGTTTTTTTTTCCATCTCTCCCAATTATCATTCTCTGTCACTTCTGTCCTTTGTTCCTCAAAAAGGTCATCTATAACATGCACTTCTACTTCCTCTCTTCTTCCTTTCTTCTTAACTCCTCACAGTCTGGCTTCCAGCCTTATTATTCCATCAAAATTACTCTCTCCAAAGTTACTAACAATCTTTCAATTGCTGATTCCAATAGCCTTTTCTCAGTCCTCATTCTCCTTGACCTCTCTGAAACCTTTGAAGCTGTGATCACTCTATGTTCCTTCATACTCCCTTCTCTCTAGGTTTTTGAACACTGTTCTCTCCTTGTTTTCCTCCTACCTATCTGACCACTCATTCTTTGTCTCTGCTGGATTCTTGTCCAAATCACACCCTCTAACTGTCAGTGTTCCTCAGGGTTCTGTCCTGGACCCTCTTTTCCCTCTATATTACTCTACATGGTGATCTCATGATCTTCCATGGATTTGCTTATCATCTCTATGCTCATGATTCTCAAATCTATCTATCCTGCCCCAATCTTTCTACTGACTTCCAATCTCATAACTCCAACTGCCTTTCCATCATCTCAAACTGGATATCCAGTAGACTTCTCAATACGCTATTACTTTAGGGCCAATGTAGAGGGCCAATGCCATCCTCCCAGGCCATGAGGGATCACAACCTAGGAGTCATCCTGGACTCTTCACTGTCTCCCCCACCCCCATGTACAATTTGTTTCAAAGGCCTGTTGATTTCACCTTTGCAACATCACTTGAAAATGTCCTCTTCTGTCCTCTAACATTGCCATTACTCTGTGCAGGTCCTCAACATCTCACATCTGGATTATTCCAAGTTGTGGGTCTACTTGCCTCAAATCTCTCCCTACTACAATCTGTCCCTCATTCAGCCACTAAAATGATTTTCCTAAAGTGCAGGTTCAATCATGTTCTCATCCCACTCAATAAACATCAATGACTTCCTTTTAGCCCCTACCTTTCCTATCTTCTTACATCTTACTCCCCAATGCTTATTCTTCAATTCAGTGACAGTGGCCTTCTGGCTATTCCACAAACAAGACACTCAATCTCTATACTCTTGGGAGTCTCTCTGGCTGTCCCTCACAAGTGGTTGGCTCTCTCTCTTCTTCTCTGACTATTGACCTCCCTGGTTTCCTTTAAGTCCCAACTAATATCCCATCTTCTACAAGAAGCCTTCCTCAATCCCAATTCCAGTGACTTCCCTCTGTTAATTATTTTTTATTTGCTTGCATATTTTCTCCCTCATTATGTTATAAGCCCCTTGAGGGCAGAGACTGTCTTTTGCCTCTTTTTGTATCCCTAGCACTTAGCATAGTGCCTGACACATAATAGGCATTTAATAAACATCGATTGATAATGACAGTGATTTCTAAAAGTAAAATGGGCCACCAGCCACTTCACTGACAATCTTTAAGTGAACATTGATTAGATATTCATTGATAATATTATTCAGAGATGACTTCTAAGGTTTCTTTCAATCTTATAATTCTATGAGAACCTGCTTTCTGATTCTAATAGCAATAATAGTGAAAATGTACTTGGAGGTTTTCCTCCAAATGAAATTACTTTCATTTCCATTATCTCATATTCTCCTCCAGAAAAATACTGAAGTTTTTGGTAATACAGGAGTAAAGGAGGTAAGAATAGGAGTAGGGAGAGCAAGGTTGAAAATTATACAACTGGGTGATTTGGAGCAAGTCTGTTAATCTCTCTGGCCTCAGTTTCCTCATCTATACAATATGGTGATTGTACTAGATGAGTTTCCATTTCTAAATGTATGATCCTACGTCTGAACATCAGAAAAGTACTTGGGAAGCTCTACCCTACCTAATTTAGGCCATGAGATTTCTTCCTCTCAGAAACTAAATATTGTGTTAATTTTCCCATCATCTACAACAGAGGTAAATGAAGAAATGGAAATTATCTTCATATTGGTCTTTTAGCTTCTGCTCATAATAGCTACTGCAATATTACTTCATGATCAAGTATCCCATGCAAAGATGATCTTTATTGCCTTTGGACACATTCTGAAAACCAATCTTCCAACTGCTTTGTTTTCGTCTTCAAGGAGAACCTATGATCTATCCTTCCATAGAACCACAACTTCTTTATGTTATCTGGTTTCATTTCTCATAGGAATATCAAGTTTGATATGGTTCAGTTCTTCCAATAGCATGTCAACTCAAGGATCATTGAACATTGATGATACTATTTACAATTGTAGCAGCTTCAACTTCACCTTCAAATAATCTATGAATTTCAAAATCAAATGAAAGATCAGGAGGACCTGAGTTCAAATACAACTTTAAACACTTGACACAATTACTAGCTGTGTGACTTTGGGCAAGTCACTTAACCTCAATTGCCCTGCCTTCCCCCCTCCAAAAAAATCAAATGGAAGAAGAATGGAAGAATACAATGATATTCACCTCGGTTATCACCATTTCTAATAAAAGTTTAAACAATCAATTGCCACAACAAGTATGCCAATGGAATTCCCCTAAAATGCCTTAGCCAACAAACATACTATGTTTAGTAAAGAATGATACTTTATGATAAAATAGAAATATAGAGAAGTCACATGAAACACTAATTTGAAATACAAACTCAGTTTTGAAATTCCATGGAGAAGGATAGCAAAAGATTACTAGTAGCATTGCCTCATAAAAGAGCAAAAACTTTCTCATAAGAACCAATACCCATATCATCCCAAGAGCATTCATAAATTAAATTATCAGGAAGATAACAAATAGAGAGAAAATAGAACAGATGTCAGAGTTTCTATAACAATACATTTTTAATACAAATGACAATACAACCACTGCATTTGGAAACTAACACCTCAGTAACCACCATACAGTGTGACAAAGCAGAGATAAAAATGAAGATGAAATCTGAAAGAGTCGTTAGTCCGTACCAAGTACATACAGAGAAAATTCATGCTTGGAATGACACGATCTTGAAAACACTATGCAAGGACTTTTTGACAACATACCTGAAGAGAAATTACCAAAAGAATGGGGGGGGGGGGCGGCGCGCGGGGAATTGTGCTTGCTGCTATTGCCACTCAATAAAAGGTAATTAAGAGTACATCAATAGCTACCGAGTCATATGCCCATTTTCTCATCTTTATATAATGCTTGTGAGAATGATCTACAGTACGCCAAGGTGTCAAACTTCAGGTCTAGGAGACAGGGTGTCAAGTGGCCTACAAGATCTCTGAATATGGCAGGAACCAGATTAAAATATGATTGGGAAATGCCTAAAAAAATAAATAAAAGTACAATACAACATAAGTAATGTTAAATTTGGGATTTTCTAAGTCTGTATATTGCCCATTAAGGATCCATTACTATTTCAGTTGAACATGACTTCAATACACATATATGGAATATTTTCAATAAAAATATGAAAAATCAATAGACTTTTGTTATAGGGGAAATACCCACAGCTTACAATTCAGGATGCAAATAGTAAAAAAATATTTCATTCATAATTATAATCCTTAGCATGGAGAACCTTCAGTTTACGCATAGAGGATAGCAGTCTCTAAGGGGCAAATGAGGTTTTCTTTTTTCTTTTAGAACAATCCATTTTCTACAGGTCTTTATAGCATGAGAAAAGCAAATAATCGATCTGGCCTCCCAAATGGTCTGCCATTGGCCTTGGGGTCAGTTTGTTTTGTCCTGGGAGAAGTAACCAAGACTTGAAAATCTGTTCATCTGTTACCTGCCTCAGGATGAGACAGAGCAATTTCTATATTTTGTCTGGGCTTGCACAAGAACTGGGGCAGAGGAAAACATCAGCTTAGGAGCTGTATGTGATGGCTAGTTTGCACAAAATGGAGTTACTCATGTCAAGAGAGCCACTACTACCATACTCTCCTTCAATAAGGCACTTCTTCTGATATCATCCAGGCCCCTTATATATGAGAATTCCTTGGATTCCTCAAAACTCCCTTTTAAAAAATGCCACTGCAGACCTAATCCTGTTCAACAAGCCTCTGCTTACTCACTTCCTTAAAAGTATTAAACTATGAGATGTAGCCTCACCAGTGTCACAGAGAGTGTCCTACTCAGAATCCAAATGGAAGAAAAATTCCACATAGATCATCAGGTATTCCAAATGATCCCATCAGCACATTGTCCTGATGCTAATTGCATCAAGTCCCATAAAATCACGGCATCTTCTCCATAAAATCTATATTTACACAAAAGAGATTGTCCTAGCAATCCACAGGAAAAACAAAAACGATGCTTCGGTGATCTCCTAGATGCTGGCATTCCCTTTGATACAAATTGTAACCCATCCATGCCTATACATCCTATATGACTCTTGCTCATGTCTTCCCATCAGTTTGACATGGTTGAGTTATTCAGGTAGCATGAAGATAAAAATGGAATATGTGAGCCATCCATTGATCAGCTCTCATTCTCACTGTGGATTTAGTGTAACTTTTTTAATCATGTAGTTTTCCGACATCATTTGAACCACTTCATCATTCCTTGTTTATAAGATGTCCTAGTGGGTTCTTACCAAACTATCACTTTCCCAGTGCCCTGTTGGTGAGCCTCAACCCCAGTTCTTCAGAGGCTGTGGTGTTCAATAACTCCCAGCCATACATCATCGATGATAATAGCATTCAAAAGATGAGCTTCTCTTTCAGGAAAAAATTGGAATCATTAAAATGACTGCCTAATTTTCTAGTCAGTCCAGTCTATTTTCTACCTCTTCATTACTGGATATAATTCATTGTCCATTTGCAGTATCTGTCTGAAATATACTGATGAATCAGATCGTAGACTGTATTTCTAGCTGTGTTGTTTTGTTGCTTATGTTACTGTCAGTCATTTTCTGTCCTGTCCAACTTTTCATGAGCCCATCTAGGGTTTTCCTGGCAAAGATACTGGAATGGTTTGCCATTTCCTTCTCCAGCTCATTTTACAGATGAGGAAACTGAGGCAAACAGAGGTAAGTGATTTCCCCAGGATCACACAACTAGTAAGTGTCTGAGGCCAAATTTGAACTCAGAAAGATGAGAAGGTCACAAACATGATCATCTTTCAAGGAATCATTTAATTTTGACAAGTACATGGTAGATGCCTTGTGGAGGAAAAAGTTGTCAAGGGGCCGATTCACTCTACCGAATCTTGTATTCTCTAAAACTTTCAGTCAGTTTATGGTAGTAAAGATGTGGTCTACTGTGGAACATTAATTGCAAAAATCTTTCATATTCTCTTCCATTTTCCTCATTTTAAAAATTCCCTCAAAATGTGAATAGATAATATCCATAACATTTATTTTTATCAATGAGAAATGTTGATTAATTGAAACTAGACAAATGGGTCAATAGTTATTGATAGCATATTGATTGATGTTTCTTCATATCAAGATTTCAGGTTGTTTTTTTCCACACCTTTAGTATGTTCCATTTCTTCAGATTCCTTGATAACCAGTCTCTCAATGCCTTCAAGAATCTGTCACCACTGCCCCCAATGTAAACTTTATCTCTCTACTTGTTCTAATGTAGCTACTTTCCTTATTTTTGCTTTCTTCCATGTTATTTCTATTTCCTCTATAAGTACATTAAGAAGTGTGATAGAGTTCAACTAAAGTGGTTCCACTGTCCTTTGGGGTGAAGAGTTTGTTCTAATAATATTTGCAAATCTTTTCCATCTTTTTTCCCCATTTATCCTTCTTCCAGATTCATCTTTAAATGCCCTGAGGATGATTTTGTTCTCTCACCAAATTGGATCTCTTGCCAAATTGTCTGTAAGCTATTCGGCTTTTTTCCCCTTCACTCATTCTTACTATTTATGAAGTGATATAGTTCATGACCTTCCATTGTTCATAATCTAGTACTGTTTATAATCTTCTGGGTGAGATTTCAGAGATGAGTTTATCTTCTAAATCCATGTTCCTTTTAGCTTACATATCTCTCTATCAAGTAGGCCAATTGCTTGCTGAGTTAAGCAGTATTTAGATGCTACAGTTCTCCTAGTTTGGACAATTGATTTATGCTGGTTAGACATTTATGAAATTGTTATAATTTGTCAATGTCTTTTTTTTTCTATTCATTTCTCATTTCTTTGGCATCAGTAACTGCTTTAAACAAATCAGGTTGGAAATATTTTAATTGCATGCCATATCTTTTTCTCATTTTTATTTTAGTTTTGTATTAATTTTGCTCTTTAATGAGTTAGAGGTCTGGCTATACATGAACAGCTAACTCAAGGATGACTCCCAGATCAGTAATGAGTCATTTTCTGTCTGTTAAAATAAAATCAAATTCATTTTTTGAGATATTGTTTGATCTCTGGGTTTTTTCTTGAAAAAAGCACTTATACTGGATAGGAATTAGACTTCTTGATGGTTTGTGAGTCTTGGGCTTTCCCCATGCAGTACTCTTGGACCACATCTTCCAACCTTTTTTTTTGCCATCCTCCCTCTGTCATTGAAGTAACAGGGTATCAAATAATTTGTTTAGTTCAAAGGTTATTGTTCTGATCTTCTTAGAGTCCCTCCACTCCTTCACCTTATTCTATAGATATTGGTGCATAAGCTGCAATAAATATCATGTTGATGTTTTTGCAAATGCTTACTATGAGCACTGGTATGTTTGTCCTACATTTTTGAAGAGGACCATGACATCACAGAAATGATGACATGACTTGCAGTTGGCTTTGATTTGAATGAGGCCAGGCTGTGCAAGGTCACCAGCCTCATTTTCTCCTCCAGCGCCATTTGGGTCCAGTGGCCAGATATCATCAGGACAACTAGAGATGGCCCAGGATGCAATGGGAGACCCTGGCCCTTTTAGGCTAAGTTCTTTTCAGGTTCTCACTTTGAGTGAGGTAATTCCCATTCAGTGAATAGGGCTCTTTAAGAAATAAGTCAAGGGATAGCCCCTTTAACTAGAAAATAGAAGAGAAAAAAAAAATCAAACCAGGAGGTGAAGACTCTCAGGGTTGCTGGTCAAACCAGGAGGGCCCAAAAAATAGCCATTAAGTGGAGCTTGGGCAGGGACCTATGTGTTTCAGATGGCCAAATATCCTATGAACTTCGGATGCACAAAAACCCAACTCTACCAACTTTTTAAAACATTTATTTCTCTAAGGACAACCTGTAAGTCATCCTGCCATTTAGCTACGAACTCTTTTATATACTGGTTTTATTTATAACAATAATACAAATATTTATAACTATTCAACTCTTTCCTTAAGTATTGGACACAGATTTCATATAGTGTACCAACAGCTAAGTCACTGTTTATGTATGGTCAAAATCCATGTTATTTCTAGAACATTCTGCCTCTTATTCTGCCATCGTTATGGCATAAGCTAAAGGGTGTGGTATGTGAGGTGGGGTGAGGAAACACACAGGACTAAGGGCCTTTTTGTATTTTTCTTTGTTTCATGAGTTACTTTGACCAAAAGATTTCTCACAAATCTCTTGTCGATGTATTGATGAGTCTCTCCACACCTAGCTAGGCCAGTCCGCCCAAAAGCAGACACAGTATGTTACCAGCCAGGACCATACTTAAAGCATTGCCAGCATCACAGAACTAGCCAGAGATTGCACAGTTTTCAAGAACTTAGTATCATTTCAATGCCACAGTGACACATGAGGAATCAGAATATGGCCTTGTGGAGGCCCCAAAAAGATCCATTTGTCTTTACTTAGAGGGTAAAAGATGAATGAAAGTTGCCAGCATTCCAGACTTTTGACATACAAGTGTGTGAACCCAGTTCAACTGTACCTATATGTAGGACAGGTACTCAAGATAGATAATGATTGGGCCCAGAATTCAAGCAAGCAAACGAGAAAGCATTTACTTAGTGCCTGTGATGTGCCAGGCACTATTCCAGGTACTAAGGATACAAAGCAAAATATCTCCTGCCCTCAAGAAGCTTATGTTCTAATGGAAAAGTCAATGTGTACATATGAAGGTGTAATGGTAATCAGGGCAGCCTTTTTGCTGTTCTTCTCTTAAGTGCCTTAAATGATTCTGGCCTTCCTTTGAATGGGACAGGCAAAATGGGATCTTTTTGTCTGGGAGTGTTTCTCAGCCCTAAGACAGTGTAATGGTAATCAGGACAGGACTTTTTGTTGTCTTCTCCTTTGGAATGCTGAGGTAATTAAGTACCTTTGGGGAGTCTTGCCTTTCAAATGCAATGGCCGGCAAAATGGGATTTTTCACTGTTCTTTGTTTGAGTGCTTCTCAGCACTACAAGTGCTCCAGGGTCCTGAGGGGTAGGGGAACATAAGATCAAAAGTTGGTGGTTGACTTTTGGGGCTCACTCATGGAAGGAGTATTGAGACTCTGGGCAAACTGTAACTGCCTCCTGGCTTTGCTAACCCAGACCCATTGGTTCTTCTCTGGCAACTATGAATTGTAATTTGAATCAGACAAGGTCTGTCTATTGATGTTTGTGTTTTGTTTGTATTTGCTCTGAAGTTCAGGGGGCTGATCTTTTCTCTCAGAACTAAGTGAATGATATCTGGATGTTTGATTAAACTGAGATTGTTAACCCCTTAAAATTGCTTTCCTTAGAAAAGTAGATGCAAGAACCTGTGCTGGCAGCCCTTCTGTGTGCTGGTGTTACTGGCCTTAAACAGCCACAGTAGTTGCTAGCCAGATTGTTGTTACAGAAGGAATGTACAAAATGCCCATAAATGCAGATGTGAAACATACTATAGACAAAAAGGTAATCTGAGAGAAAAAGGCACTCGGAGCAGAATTGTTAGGAGGAAGAAGGCAGAATGATTTGCATTTGGGATAGCGCCCAAAGATTTTAACATTCCAGAGTTGTTGCCTAGTTGGTTATTAGGGCTAGTCTCAGTTTTCCTAAGTAGTAGTATTCTTTTTTTTAACATCAGCTTCCTCCTAGTGATGTGGGGCTATGGAACTCGAAATGCTGTAGTCTCACCATGTAACAATAACAAGAATCAATCAATCGACATTTATGAAGCGCCTACCATGTATGTGTCAAGCACTGTGATAAGCACTGGGGAAACAAAAAGGAGCAAAAGACAATTCCTGCCCTCCAAAGTTTACCATTTAATTGAGACAACATGCTAAGATGTATATAGAAAGTAAGCTCTATGCAGGATAAGTAGGAGATGATTAACAGTGGGAAAGAACTGGAATTAAGAGGAGTTGGGAAGGATTCCTGTAGAAGGTGAGATTTTAGATGAGACTTAAAGGAAGCCAGGGAGGTCAGTAATCAGAATGGAGGAAGGAGAGTATTCCGGTCATGGGGACGTCTACAGAAAATGCCTGGAGAGAGTTGGAGGGTCATGTTTGTGGAATAGCCAAGAGGCTAATGTCATTGGCTGGAGGAGTCTGTATTAGGCTGTAAGGTGTAAGAAAATAGAAAGTATGAAGGGCTAGATTCTAAAGGGCTTTGAATGCCAAACAAAACATTTTGTATTTGACCCTAAAGGTGATGGGAAACCATCGCACAATGGATAGAGGCTGGGCCTGGAGTTAGAAAGACATAAGTTCGAATCCACCTTCAGACTTTACTATGGCCCTAGGCAAGTCATTTATCTCTATTTGCCTCAGTTTCCTCATCTGTAAAATGAACTGGAGAAAGAAATGGCAAACCACTGTAGTATCTTTGCCAAGAAAACCTGAAATAGGGTCAGAGAGAGTCACACATGACAGAAATGACTGAATAACCACAATAACTCCACTATGACAGGTATAAATAAAAAAACAATAAAGGTCTTTTTTAAAAAAAAAGTGTGGTGTGTGTTTGTGTGTGTGTGATTTAATTAGATTTGCAATTTAGGAAAATCTCTTTAGTGGTTCAATGGAAGACAGATTGGAGTGGGAAGAGACTTGAGGCAGTCAGACCTACCAGCAAACTATTGCAATAGTAAAGGCACGTGGTGATGAGGTCCTGTACTAGAGTGGTGGCAATGTCAGAGGACAGAAGGAGGCATGTTTGAGCAGTGTTACAAAGGTGAAATTGATAGACCTTGGCAACGGATTGGATAGGGGAGGTGAGAGACAGTGAGGAATACAGGATGATTCCTAGGTTGTGAGCCTGAGGGACTGGCAAGATAGAGTTGTCCTCTATAGTAATAGGGAAGGTAGGAGGCTTAGGGGAAAGCGGGGAAAGATAATGAGTTCCATTTTCAAACTATTGAATTTAAGATGTGTACTGGACATCAGTTTGAAATGTCTGAAAAGTACTTGGAGATGCAAGGTTGGGAGTCAGCAGAGTGTAGGGAAGGAGAGATATATTTGAGAAATATGAGCATAGAGATGGTAATTAAATCCAGGGGAGCTGATGAAATCAGCAAGTGAAGGAAGTATAAAGGGAGAAGAAAAGAGGATCCAGGACAGAACCCTGATGGAATGTCAGTTAGGGGGTGTGATCTAGAAGAAAATCCATTAAGGAGACAAAGGAGTGATCAGTGAGGTAGGAGGAAAACCAGGAGAGGATTGTGTCCTGAAAACTTGGAAGAGGGCATGAAAGAAGAGGGATCAACAGAACAAACAAAGAACAACAATAAAAATTTTAAAAAGTATTTATAAAGCGCTTTTAGGTTTGCAAGGCACTTTTCATTCACTAACTTATTCAATCATAGATAGGGAGCTGTAAGGGACATTGAAGGCCATCAAGTACAATCTTCTCATTTTACAGATGAATAAACTGAGGTTTAAGTGCCCAGGGTCACATGCTAATAAGTATTTGAGGTAGGTTTTAAATCCAGATCTACCTGACCTTAAATCTTTTGCTCTATCCTCCTTATATCACCCTACCTCTCAAAGAAAGTTATCTCTTCATTTTCCTAAGCCCCTCAATGATAGCTGGCAAACCAACTTATAAAGGGCAAAGAAATCCTAAAGAGAAGTTTTTAAGTAGCAAAAGTCACCATCCTGTAAATTATCAGTCAAAACCACTAATCTGTTGCACAAGAAGATCCCTCCAAAGAATCAATATTATGGGTAACCCAAATTTCCATAGAGAGATAGAGTGAATGTAAGAAGGCAGCAGCATCTTGAGGAGTTATGGGTTAGAACTGCCCCCAAAATGTGTAATCAAATAATGATATATTTCAAGCATGGGCTAAACAACAAAAGAAGGATAGCCAGAAGACTGCCATAGTACCACAAAATTCAGAAGGTGTTTAAAGTATAGGGCAACTTCTCTCTGGAGGAGCTATGGACAATAATCACACAGGATGAGAAGATGTGATCAAACTACGTTCTTTAGTGATGAAGGAAGTGTCCACATGAATAAGATTAAGGGTCAATTAAGATATTTGCATAAGCAATACTCCCAGAAGTTTAAAAAAATCAAATAGAGGACTGAGACGAAGGAGTGAATTTTTAATGGTGACATTTGAGGAACCAGTGGGTAAGAGTGTGAGAGGATTGTAGAGGCAAGGCTCAGTAGACATTCCCACCCTTCAATTTCATAAGATACATTCATTCTCTTCAAGCAGGATAAGATCTAATCTGCTTAATCCTCATGGGGGCATTCAGACTAATAAGGTTCTGGGTTCTCTACTAGTGGCTCATTTGGAAATGCTTCCCTTTAAAAGGGACAAAGATGATGTGTGCATTGATCAAATTGGGGTAATGTGCTGGGACAGAAGCAATTTAGGAATTGGCCCTCTAGAGCTCTTCAGTAGTGGACAGAGTTAAAGAGTGGAGGATCTGTAATGCAAAGATCAGCAAAAACAAAGTGAACAGAAGATGGGATTAAGGGGAAAGATAGCATCAAGCTCACGCAAGTCTGCAGGAAACAGTTCATGTATGAGGCTTATCAACAAGCTATCTCCTAAGCCATAGCTGAGGGCAGTCTACAATCACATTCCACATTCCGGCTTCATTAACGGGAACATTCTCTGCTTGGCCATCAGCTGTTGGGCTATAAGCTTTGCCTGGCAGATCAGAGTATGCTGTGGAACATCAGGGAGAGATTTTTATTGGATTTTTTTTTGTTTGTTTGTTTCTGAAGGAATATGAAATAATGAGTCGATCTCTGTTTCAGTAATTATGTTGAAGCCGAACACAGAGGCTGTTCTCAATGAAACTGCCTTTCTCAGGCCTTTGATGAAAAAAAAAATACATCTGGCTTCCATTTGAAAGATGGGGGCCACCACTGAGCAACATTTTTTGTTTTGTTTGTTCTGTGTGTTTGTGTGTGTGTGTGTGTGTGTGTGTGTGCACGCCTGTTTCTTTCAGCTGCTCCAGCAGCTATTTGTTTCCATAATTGTTCATCAAAGGCCTTAGGCAAGAAAGCTGTTATAATTGTACAAGCCACCACACAGCAGAATTCCAGGCACAGTCCCCAGGAATCTCTATAGCCATTTGACAGAACTTCCCAAACTGGCTCTGGGCATTTCCCTGGCCCTCCTGGGGGCAGCCTCCCCATGTTAGATGGAAATTAAGAGCCAAATGAGACTCTAGGAACAACTGTAGGTCAGAACCTTCAGCCCATCAGCGTCTGTTCAGACACACATCAGGCGGTCTGCCAACAACTGCCTTTGGTGTTTATATTTAGGTAGCATTTACTATTCGCCAGGCACTGTGCAAAAAGCTTTACGATTATTATCTCATTGGATCATCACAACAACCCTGGGAGGTAGGTGCTATTATTTCCAATTATAGATGAGGAAACTGAGGCAAAAAAGGTTAAATGACTTGCCCACAGTCACACAGTTAGTAAGTGTCTGAGGACATATTTAATCTCAGTTCTTCCTGACTCCAGGGCCAATACTCTTTCTACTGGGCTACCCAGCAGCTTCTGTTCGATTAGCAGCCTTCTAGAGTTGGTCATCGGCAGTTAGATGGCACAGTAGATAGAATGCTGGGCCTGGAATCAGGAAGAACTGAGATTAAATCTGGCCTCTGACACTTACTAGCTGTGTGACTGTGGCCAGGTCACTTAACCCTATTTGCCTCAGTTTCCTCATCTGTAAAATGAGCTGGAAAAGGGAATGGTAACCCACTCTAGCACCTTTACCAAGAAAACCCCAAACGGGATCAAAAAGAGTCAGAAACAAATGATCAGTTGAACAACAGGGCTGACCCTTAGTGTGCCTCATGTCACCTCCTACGAGGCTGGGCCCTGAGGGAGGTAGGGAAGGAGTCCGATCAGCCAACACTAAGAGCCTAACCAAGTATTTAAGTTTTAGTGAGTAGGTGTCATATTTTAGCAATTGAGACCTTTGGAATCTGGATTTTGAGATAAAAGGGGACTTGGAGGTCATTCACAGATGAAGAAATAGGCTTAGAGAGGTGACATGGCTTGACTAAGGTGACATAGTAATGAAATAATAGAACCGAGAGTCAAACCAAGGTCCCATGACTCCATATCTAACACTTTTTTCATTGTTCCATGCTACTACCATACTTCTTTGATGTTCTCCTCCTCCATGCCCTAACATTTCCCTGGAAAGTGAGCCAGAGTCTAAGTAGAATTTTCTCTCTGGGCACCACCTTTGAAAAGGTTCTCTGGGCATAGAGCTTAAAGCCATCTATGGAAACTATAGTCACCTCCACAATAGCTAGCCCAAGAAAGGGAGATTTCTTCTCTGTACCAGCTTTGCATCAAGGATCGCTGGCAAAATATCACCCTAGAATTCCTTCCTTTCACCACATCTTGAAAAAGCAAAGAAAACAATGGATGTGCATAAAATCAAACAAACTGAAATCTTAAGAGCTGGTAAAACGTGGTCTTGGATTATAGCTCTGTGGAGGCTGCCTGGGAATGCCATCCAGATTTCTGCAGCCGAGACTTCTAAGGGCTCTTTAGAGAATAGTCTAGGAAGGGAGTGATGACATATGGAGGAACTGCTGGGACACTTTTGTTAGAAGCATTTGTCATGAACCTAAGTCTTACATCTACTTTAGTGCTGTGCAAATTGGGCAATCTGGCCTGTGGAAGAGGCTTATTATTCTACCTCCTCTTTCTAAAGTGTGCCAATTTGGCAATGCTTATGGGCAGGCAGATTCTAGTTGAATTCAAGAGTCAATGGTGAATTTCTAAGCAATGACCAAAATTAGGGCAGCTGGGAAGTCATGAGCTTGAAACCAAGGGAACTGGCACAATAAGTGATAACAATGAGCTTTGAAAACAATGGACATGAATTTGGAAACAAGTGGAAAGGCAAACCCTGAACACTTCCTGCATTGTGATGGCACTTATAGTTTCCCACTGATCAGTGGTGGAAGATTTTAGAAGAGAAATAGAATAGCAAGACTCTTCTTCGGGTCAGATTACCCAATGTGCACAACACTGAAGTAGATGTGAGATTCATGACAAATGCTTCTAACAAAAGTGCCAGCCTTGCCTTATACAGAAGCCTTGCCTCTTTGGGCTTCCCAGGAAGGGAAATTATGGAGCCACTTATCTGAGTATTCTCAGCTTTTTCTTGCTATATGGAGTAATTAGTCTCCTTCTGAACATCTGAGTTTATCTCCATTGACCCATCTTACACAATATGCACTGGGAATGTTAAAGTTGTTCTAACTAGACCCTGGAAGATATCACAAAGCTACCATCTTGACACCAAATGAGATTTTTAATTCTCATCCTCCCAAAATAATATCTTCTACACCCAGAGCATGCATGGAAGACAATATGACCTTTACCCATGTCATGAGGCGTTTCTAACCAGCTACGGATGGTCCCAAGGTATATGAACTGAGAGGCTGGTGAGGAAATTTCACACACCAGCTCCCAAGTTTATGCCCTGTCTGGCTCAAAGCCATGCTAACGGTCCTTCATTTCCATAAGCATCAAATTTGTTACCACAATTATCATTATAATTATTTATTGAGCATTGACAGTGTTCACATAGAAAATGTTTTTTAAAATAATTAACACTGTACAAAATGCAATTACCAAAATTTATCTTTTGAAACAGGTCCAGAACAAGGGGAAATTATTACTACTAACAGAGAGAGTAAGCTATATTCAGACTACATCAGGTCATTTGCCAGAATTAAGCTTCTGGTACATAAGCCACAATGGGGCACATGTAGGTGACAGTTCTGCAGTGTTAAAAACGCTTTGCGATTCTAATATAATTATGCAACGATCAACAGAAAATCCAGAAAACTCAGCCCTATTACTTACAACCTGTGTAACCCAGGAAATTCACTTTATTTTTCTGGACCTCAGTTTCCTCATTGATAAAATGAGGGGGATGGATCAGATGACATTGAATGTCCCTTCCAATTCTGATATCATGGATCTCTGAATCATGGGTCTTATTAAAATGGATAGAGTTTAGGATTATGCTATCTTAACAATAAATCAATCCTTTTGTTTCTATAGGATCAATCAGTAAATTCAGTGATTTTTTTTAGACACTAAGTTCTCAATATCCTAAGTACCAGTCATCTCTCCTATTTCTCCCTTTCTCTGTTTCCCAGTAAATTAGGTGATTAGGATATTCAGGGACCAGTTGGTATGTTGAGTGTTTTCCCTTATGTGTAAAGATGATGCTACTGACATGTGCTTTTTAACATGTTTTTTCCACTCATGGAGATGGCATCGCTCTTGGTCATCTACACTCTCTTGGCCAGTCCCCTTTGTGGCCTACATTGTTTATAAGACATCAGACTAGGCTTGAGGACGCAGTGAAAAGCTATAGATTCTAGTAAAGCTAAACGGTCTTAGCCATCTCCTTGATTTGATTTGCACCATGCTTTAACCGACTGAACTCATTTGACACGAAGCTCCAGAATGCACCCTGGGTTCGACTCCACTGCTGCCACCACTTCAAAAAAATCACCCTTAGTTACATCTCTGGAGAATTATAAAGCTTTTGATAAATTGATACCTTTCTTATGTTTTCTGCCAAAGAGTACCAAATCTTCCCCTAGCGATCACCCTCGGACTCTGATATGTCTTCAGGCTTTGGGGAGATTAAAATCTCTTCTTTCTTTAATCCTCTAATCTTAATAAGAGGAATAAGAGTAGCAAGTATTTTATTTCCCCTTTTGCAGATGAATCAACTGAGCAACAGAGAGGTCTCAAATAACTTACTCTATATGCGTACAAAGAACAAAGAGAAGAACCAGGAAGAGAAAACTGTTTTCTTTTGACTTTTTGACTGCTATCAGACTTTCTCTCTCTCTCTCTCTCTCTCTGTCTCTCTCTCTCTCTCTCTCTCTCTCTCTTTCTCTCTCTCCCTCTCTCTCTCTCTCTTCCCCCCCTCTTTCCAGGGTTAACCAACTTGCCTAGGGTCACATAGCTAGAAAGTATCGTGTGTCTGAAGCTGGATTTGAACTCAGGTCCTCCTAATTCCAAGGCCGGTGCTCTATCCACTGTGCCACCTAGCTGCCCCCATCAGGCCATGTTTGCCTTTCAAAATTAATCTACAGATATGAAAATTGGGGCTACCTTTATATCCTAGAACATCAGAACCTAGAGCCAACTTGATGACTTTATCATGTCATCCAGGGTCCGGTTAAAACTTTTTGAAACACTATGAGTAAGGCAGTGTGCTAGATATTGGAGATACAAAATCAAAGTGAAAAACAGTCCTCGTGTTGGAAGTCAGAAAAAGAGGCAGTCTGAGACCACAGAGGCTTTAGTGAGAATTAGAAGAAAAGCTTGAGAAACTGCTTTGCCTTAGCCAGCCCAGGTTCTATCTTCTCATCCCAACCTTGAGAGATGACTATGACATCTTGATCTATGGCACCCTAACTGAATATACACTAGCACAGGGCATAAGCAGCACTTAAAAGGAGTCATTCGATCTCATTTCCTGACTGACAGCTTCAAAATCAGATGGGCCACATTTCCTACCATCCCCCAAAGCTACATAAATCTTTATAGAGTAGGGCTGTAAAGGAGCCAAATATTGGAAAGCTGAAAAACCTAATATCCCCATCGATTGCCCCTGTGTAGCTCAATGGCATTTCTCCGAGCTCTTCAGGATCATCTTGGTTTTGCAATAATAGCTCTCCACTTTGGACCCTGAAAGGCAGAGGGCGATGAAATGTTTGCACCAGGTCCTTCCACCTCCCTGGCTGGTGTCAGGAACACAAAATAAATGTTCAGGAGAACTGCATTCTCTTCTGTATGCTCTAGTGCCCAGGATCAAATATTTTCCACTTGCCTCCTTCAATATAGCCCCAGATTTAATACCTCTAACAATTTGTCCACTGAGGAGTTGGAAGCACAGGGTGAAAAGGAGATGGGGGGGGGGTAGGAAGAGGGCAAGTGCTAAAGGAAGAAATGCTACATTGGTTTAGCATCATAAATGTCTTAGTCTTTGTACAAAAGAGAAGAAAGTAAACCTTCAAGAAAGAAAAAAAAAATATTACACTTAAAAGAGTGATAGCATTTTCTCTTTCTCCTGGTTGCGTGTATAAAATTCAAAGTGTTTGCCTTTTCTCTCCTTGACTGATCACAGATGAAAAAAAAGTGAGATATGTATTTTTAAAAAATCTCAGAGAATAGAAGTAGTCACTGGTCACAGTCAGTGCCTCCTAGCTCTGGCATTTGCTGCCAAAGGCTGAGTCACAAGGTCCCCACCAAGGGTAAGCTGCTGGAGCAATGACAGGAATGGTAGGGGCCAAGTCTATAATACCCATCTCTATAACAGGGGGAAAGGAATCCCTCCCTTCTAAGTGTTGCATTGAACTGGTCCTCCTCCTCACTGTCCCTTTTCGTTCCTTCTCTCTCTGATCATGAATAGATGAAAAAGAAACTCACTTTTAAGGCTTGCTTGGATTGTTCCACACTTAGCTATCTCTGCTTCCTTTGACTCTTGGACTCTAGAGAGGAATCATTTAAAAGGGATAATTGAGGCAAGCTGAGCTGTGGCACGGCCAAGGCCATCATCCCAGTCATCTTGATGATCAATGGTGATCACAGCAGCTGCATTTATCCTGTGGTGATCACCATTGATTGCTGAAGGGACTGAAATGAATGAATTGGCCGTGCCACAGTCCAATGATGTGACAAGTTCTTCCCCACTGGAGTCACTCACATGGCCTTCTCTTTCTCCATTAAAAAAAATAACCTCCTCCTTCAAACTGCCTCTCTCTCTCTCTCTCCAAGAATTCTGATTTTACTATTACAAGGAACTCACATTGAGGAGTTTCTACTAACACATAACAGTAGCCTCTCTGCAATTTTGTCTTAGAAAGGTACCTGAGGTCTGTGAGAGGTCAAGTGCATTGCCCAGGGTCCCACAATCAATAATTGTTTGGGACAGGACTGGAACTCAGGTCTTTCTGGTTCCCAGGCCAGCTCTCTATCGACCACACCAGGCTGTTTCTCTGCATTTTACCTCAGGGATTAAAACCTTCGATGGCTTCCAGGAAAGCTGCATGTGGAAATTCCCACTGGCTCAGTGATGTAGTATTCCTTTCTTATTTTCAAGTTTGCTCTTCATTTCCATTGCCAGTGTAGCAGACACTTGCAAGGTCCCAGGGAAGAGTAAAGTATGGGTTGGACAAAAAATAATGAGCAAGTTACCTCTGTTTTATGTACAGGTAGAAGGCATAGTGCTGGGCTTTGGACATAAAGTCATCTTATTTATTTCAGGTAACACATTCTCTCGCCCCCAGAATGACACAGGAGAAGCCAGCATAAATGCAAAGCTGAGAGAGATCTCTGGAACTTGTTAAGAAAACAGCAATAACATTAGCAACACGACAACAAAGCTAAACATCTTTCTAGTTTAAATCTGAAATTTTCTCATCTTCAGGACAAATCGTCATCCTTCCTGACCGCCCAACGGCGCTACAATTTTCATTCCGGAAATCAGGGAGACAGGAAGGTTGGAGCCATAGCAACAAAAAGCTTAAGAAAGTGATGAGCAATGAGCGTCTCTGGTTTTGTTTACTCTGCCCAGCCTGAGGGGTGACTAATGGCATCTTAATCTATAGCATAATAATTAAAGATATACCAGCAGAGGGCTAGGTAGCACCTTGCACCTCAGTAGCACATATACACAGTTTCACATATATTTAAATGGAAACATCTCACTCGGAATATCATAGGTAAAAATTTCCAAATGACCAGCAGACCTTTAAGATTATAAATTGAAGGCTCAGTATTTTTTCGGTCCAGAGGTTAGATGAGGCCCAATTCATATATGATGATACCTACAAACTCACAAAATGAATTTCCCTGAGAATAGCTACATCAGGTTCAAAGTACTTTGTTGAACCATATTCCCTGAAACTATAGCTCACGAGTCCCCACCAATAAGCTTACTTTTCATTAGTCAGACAGACGAAACAATTAGCTCAAAGCAAAGGCATTTATTGAAATGGCTCAGCATGAAAAGTAGTAACAAACATCACTCCATAAACCTGGAGTATATTACTCTACAAGAATATTCTTCTAGCATCAGTGGGAAGAAGGGCATGGCTAGGATATACACAGGGAGGGGCAGTTACATGGGGAATACATGACATAAAGGCATAGTCAAAGAGGGAAAACTGATACTTTCACTGCTACAGGGCCAGTGATGTCTTTTTACCATTTCCACTGATCCTGTTCTTGAAGTCCTCGCCATCTCCAGCTTTTGACTCAGCTATTACCCTCAGTGGCTCTAAACAGAAACATGTGGAATGTTTTTTTTTTTTCTCTCCAAGGAAGAAGATACATCAGAGAAACTTCTCTTTCTAGAAGATCCAATACCTGAAAGTAATTGTTCCCACTACAAATTTATGTCATATAATCTCAACTGAACTGTCACTTCATTACAATATTTTACTATGCATTATAGTACAATCCCACTCACCACAAGGGATATCCCAAACCTTTTCACCCCTCTTCAAACTTCTCACTGTACTCCCTATACCAATGCCCTCAGGTGAGAAATTGGCCTCATTTGTCACTGAAAAAAATTGAGACCATTATTTAAGAATTCCCTCTTCCCCATCTCACATCACTCAAATATCTTCCTCCTTTATCTTCTTCTTCACTTCTGTCTCTGATGAAGAAGTGGTTCTTCTCTTGGCCAAAACAAACTCCTCTATATGTACCCTTAATCCCACTCTCACCTTTCCAGTATATTGCGCCCCATATCAGCTTCATTTTCTTTCTCATCCTCAATTTCTGCCTATCTTTCCTGCTGCCTCCAAACACAACTATGTCTCCTCCATTCTTAAAAACCCTCTGTTGATCAATCATCCCTACTATCAGCCAATATCTCTTTTTGTCTCCTTACCTAAACTAATTGAGAAAGTTATATTTTCTCTCCTCCTCTTTCTTGCCTCTAAACTCTCTGCAATCTACCTTCTGAACTTGTCATCCAAAGGAGACTTTTCTCTCCAAACTCACCAGTGATCTCTTAATTGCCACATTAAAATCCTCATTCTTCTTAAACTCTGTATAGTCTTTGACACTACTGGACATCTTTTCTTCCTGGGCACTCTCTCCTCTCTGGGTTTCCTAATTCCATTCTTGATTGCTTTTCTTCCTACTTATCTGACCACTCCTCCGTGTCTTTTGCTGGATCTTCATCCATGTCACATCCAGTAGCTTTGGGCCTTCTTCTCTTTTCCCTCTATACCAGAAATTCTCAACCTGGGGTCTATAATTTTTTTTTTATTTTGGCTACTATATTTCAATATTATTGATTTTCTTATTATTTTGTGCATTTAAAAATTACTTGGGGGAGCCAAGATGGTGGCTGGAAAGCAGGGACTAGCATGAGCTCCCTGCCAAGTCTCTCCAAAAACCTATCAAAAATGGCTCTGAACCAATTCCAGAACTGCAGAACCCACAAAATAGCATAGGGAAGCAGGGCTCTAGCCCAGGACAGCCTGGATGGTGTCTGGGTAAGGTCTATCCTGCACGGAGCTGGGAGCAGAGGGGAGCAGAGCTGAGTGGAGCAGAGCCCAGCATGGGCGGCGCGGACTGACCAGACCAGGAGCC